>CM075937.1:49560249-50268003 GCA_038030265.1 Corythucha ciliata
GTTATCATTATTCAACTATTGTAGAAAAAGGTCCTTTACATCACAATTTCAGTTAACCTCAACTTACTCTTTCGAAAATGGTGCAGAAAACTAGGACTTAGGCACCAAATATAGGGCGATTTTTTTTTAAAGTGTCAGATTAGGTGAATCCCTCCAGATAATCGTCAGAATACTAGAGAGCACGTTTAGAACGTCAGTATGAAGCATTATATCTTAATCTGACATGCTCGAGTATTTCAAAATGACGATTTTTTTTGCACATTCTGATAAGGGCCACGAGTTTGCGTCACCTCCAAATCGTCAGATTATTCAATGAGAGCTTATTTTAGGTTCACTTAACATTTCCTTAGAAAATCTGACGCGCTCGATTAATTTTTTTTTTTCATTTTCAACCCTTACGTACGACCATCCCAAGTAGCAAAATAAAGTCGTGGTGACGTCGCGAAAGATAACCTGACGTCGGGGACTGACGTTGTGGCGACTTTCCTGTACCCAAGATCTAACCAAAGTGGAGAATGAATTTTGAGTTGTGAAGACGTCGGGAGAGTGACCTCTAGTCATATTAGGTTGCTCAATTTGTACTAGATGTGTTTTACACAATTTTGTAGCATGAGTGTACTACAGAACTATACACTTGTTTACTTTACATTTTTTTTGTAGCTGATTCGTTTATATGTTACAAGATATTCCACTTGCCCTGTACAAATGTCAGGTGAATTACAGTTTCACGTAATGTTATGAAGATCTGTACAATAATCATTCTACTACGTGTTTTAAAGGTTAAAGCTTCAAGCATAAGGCGAATTTAGAAGTTCATGCTTTATTCAGATGCTCGTTTTGGTTTTCTTCAGCATTTAAATCTCAAACGAAGTCGAAGACACCGCGTAATATTTCCTCGTGCCTCTTAAAAATAAGTTCCCCTCGCCAAAAACGAAAATTAAAGAAATTTAAATGGTCGAAAAACACGTGACGAAAAACCAAAATTTGTCATGAAATATAATTGATGCAGTTATCATCAATCTACGTACAGAAAATCTTTCATGCTCTTGAAGTAAAGCATTCTCAGACGAAATGAAGCATTATTTATATAGCTATCTCATCATAACTCAATCCATATAAGATCTGTCGAAGACTCTTAACCCCAATTAAAATGGCCAATATTTATGCCAATGTTATTAAAAATACAACCTTTAATCACATTTGCGGTGAAAGTTTGTATTGTTGCCGACGATAGGCCGGATATTACAACCAGCTCGGCGCTGTAGTAGCAGTGTGCTTCATAATCCGTTCAACGAGCGACTTGTGGTCCGTGGAGGTGGTGAAAAGTGTAATTCAAGTTAAGCGGGAGGAGGTTGTGATAATTTCAGATAAAGGCGGTGCGTGTACTGGTGATGTGCTTATTCGTTTATTCGTTATTGTTCATAAACTGATAAGGAGGTTTGGATTTTCCACTCCATATTGCGACGACATCTGGCTGGATAAAGGGCATCGAAGCTATACTCGTGAGAATTGGCCAAAACTCATGTTTTGAGATATTGCACGTGGGGATCCCGTCCATGTTAAAATTTAGTGATATAACATTTGATTTCAATTCCACACCAGACAACTGCTTGCTGAGACAACCCAGGCAGCAGAGGAACGTTCGGAAAACATTCGGCGAATGTTAGTACATAGCACAAAAAGAATGTTCCCGTTATGTTATAATGTCGTACAAAACAAACATACATAGAATGTTCGAATTACGTTCGACGAATGTTATCCTCTAACATTAGAAGAATATTCGGAGAACAATCAACTAACCATAGAGGAACAACTCCCCTCCCCCTCCCCTCACCATCTATTGCGCAGTATTCGTGATTTGCCATGAAAGGGGAGGGAAAATGCAGCAAAATCAGCACAAAAACAATAATACAATAACATTACAAATAAAATGTGTATTTCAAAAAAGGAAGAATATTTCTAAACGGTTACTGCAATTATTCACAACATGTATACAGCGTAGTGCTGTTATTCGAAATAATACAGGTTACTGTAATTATTTAAAATAAATATAGGTTATCGAAATTATTTACAAAAATACAGGTTATTGCACTTATTTGAAAGAAAAACAGGCTATCGCAATTACTTACAAAAATACACGTTATTGCAATTATTTACACACACGTTCTCAAAAAGGCAAGTTATTGCTATTATTCACAAAAATACAGGTTATTTCAATTATTCAAAAAAAAAGTCAGCGTGTAACAAATCATTTGCCAAAATAATAATAAAACAAAATAAAAAAATGAAAATAGACATTTAAAAGACATGCCAATATTAATTGTATATTATATCACAGCGTGAGATGCCCTAAATGGCGAAAACCGAAGATATTCTGAAGCTCGTTTGTCTATTGCACTCCCGTCTGCTTTTTCATGGCAGAGAAGAACCGCACCTGAAGAAGTAAAACAAAATGCGATCACATTAATTCACGAATATGGCAGGGAAAATATTTTCTGTCGATTACTTTTAATTGCGTTCAAGAGTCTGGAGTTACAAAATGAATCACTCGTCGTTTCACTGTGAGAATCGCTGAATAGTTCCCCAATATAATGGGTAGGTGATATGGTTACGATGTCATCTGTGTTCGACCGAGAGGAAGCTGTAAGACCACTTGAGGAACTTGGGGAACAGGAGGTAAGTGGCTGATTAGTCTCATCCGGCACACCTTGGAAAGCCGCATGAAATGCCGCGTCAAAAGCCTCATCGGCAGCTCGTTTCGCTCTCCTCTGGATTTGACGGAGTCCAACGGGTCGGCCTCGAGACATGATGGCGAAAAACTGAAAATAGTTGAAGAAATGCTGTTCCTAGTTTTTTAAAAAAATATTACGATTATATACTTTTTTGACGTCAAAATGATTTGTTTGAGAGGAAAGAAAAGTTTTCGTAAGAACGAAGACATGTTTTTTCCAAAAGAATATGAGGCTTTCGAACAGGACTTTTTAATATATTTAAAAACGTTCACGTAAACGTGGGGTAACGACAACGGTTGGACCCCCCCCCACCTTAAAAAAAATCGTCGAAAATACGTCAGATCAAATTTGAAATTAAATAAATAAATAAATACAAAAAAACACAAGGAGAAAATCTCCAATTTTAAGAGGCCTAGCCTAATACTTATGTTTTGCCTCAAAAATTTTGCCGAGAGGCGTTTACCTCGAAAACCAGACTTTTGCCTTAAAAATGGGGGTTCAACTTCAAAACCGCCTAGCACAGCAAAACGAACCAATCTGAGCTCGACTCTCAAAAACCACCTGTTGTGCTCTAGTCTAAAAAACCACCTGTTGACTCGTTCACGAAAATCACCTGTTGAGATCGACTCAAACCAACTGGTTTACGTGGGGGAAACCCCCGTTGGAGGCTTATAACTGGTTCTTGAGGGATAAAAACCTTGATTTTCAAGTTTTGACCTATAAGACCAAATTTCGAAGTGAATTGCAAGTTATGCTCAGTTTTCGTGACAAAAAGCTTCGTTTTCTGGCCAAAATGCTCAGTTTCTAGACCAAATGCTCATTTTTCGTGGCCAAGTGATCAGTTTATTGCCTAAATGATGCTTGGTAGCAAAATGCTCATTTTGGTGGCTAAATGCTCAGTTTCGTGGCCAAATGCTCAGTTTTAGGGTCATATGCTCACTTCAGATTCCAACCGGTTGCGGCCAAAATAGTCCAGGGTGGGGCTGGAAACCCCCTCATTTTTAACCTCAAAAACTACGTTATAACCTATAAAAAATCCGATTTCACGACGACGTTTTCCTCTGGTCAACATAGTTTGGGCACCATGAAACAGATCAAGCTGGAAAAAGGAGACTTTAAGAGTCCTGAAGCAAGCAATGGGGGACACCGGGACATTTATTCTAAAAACGGGACTGTCCCGGCCAAATCGAGACGGTTGGTGAGCTTTAAGCATGCAGGGGTGGTCGATGATCATCCTTAACTCGTCAAGCTATAGAGGAAGTTACAACCCTTATTTCTTAGGTATTACTGCCGCACGGAGCTGATAAGCCTCATCTAACTATGTAAAGGGAAAATTGAAACGCCGGTCCAGAACCGAACCGAAGTGAGTACGAAAAGGCCATAAGTTGAAGGAATGGTTATATGTTCTGTTTGAACACAATCTAAATACCATATTGTACTTCCCCAATGACGGGTTTGACTTTGAGTGGTGCAAGGGGCAAGACCTTTCCTTTCCTTTATTGGAAAGGCCCTCTGGGCCCACCTAACCCTGCACACTTCCTTTAACAAGCAAGCCTGACTGTTGAGATCGTCTCGACCAGGCAAGTCCAACGATATAACTTCATGTCTTAACCCGACTTTTATTCGCCCAGAAAAAGTTCAAAAAGGCCAAAACGGGCCTATCTTTGAACAAACTTTCCCGGGGCCCCTCGCAACTCTACCTTCTGGCAGATAGCTCCAGGACACTTCCTTCAATAACGAGCCTGGACCGCTCTCAAAGCTTCCTCCAACGAGAAGATTTTGAGTGAAACGAAAAACGGTCCTCAGGCAAGCAATTTTCACTTTAAAAAAGTGAGAAAATCACCATCTGACTCACCATTGACCCCTGAGCTCGGTTATATGGATACAAATGTTGCTTCTCATCCCCTCCTACCTACTTAGCCACCCACCAGATCCATTTTGACCACACCATCGCATTCTACTTCATCAGACGAGTTTAAATCACAATACCTTAAACCGACTTTTATTCACCCAGAAATCGCTAAAAACGGCCGAAACGGCGCCATATCCCCCCCCCCTTTCATAGTAATAGATAATTATTTCATAATCAAAAATAATATGGAAATCGATCAAAAATTACCATGAACTAGCTTTTGTTTCAGGAAAGTTTGTTCCTAATATTCTCCGAACGTTACAATTAAGTTATTAACCAAATTAAAATCTGCCACTCAGCAAATTTTGTTCGCATCACAATTGGCTTTGAATTTTACCGAATGTAGGTAATTTCAATCTTTATCAAAAGTTACCTTTACTTATTTTATATTTGTTGTGTCATAACGTTCCTTTAATGTTGTGCTAATGTTAGGGAATCGTGTTGTTACCAGTAGGTTAGGCACAAACATTATCCGAACATCTTTCCCTAACATATTGACTCCACTTATGTTAGGTTTTGGTTACAAACCGAACACAAAACGTAGGGAACACAAAACGAACATTCATGGAACATTCGGCTGCTGCCTGGGCAAGCCTCCAAGCCCCGGTACCAGAATTCGCCCGTTCCCATCTGCACGACTTTGACCGATCTTGGCGTATTGAGCAAGGTCCTAGGATCTTTCGGAAGGCGTTCCGCAACTTTTCCGTTCCGCAACGAATCCGTGAAGGATTCGGAGAAGATCCCCCAAGGTATCGTGAGAGATATTGTGAGTAGCGACCCACTCTTTTAATTCACGCTTGAGGGGAGTCTCTTATGCGTCTTCTGTGCGATTTCCACCGGTCACATCTTGTACGACCCAGCACGATGGTGATTGTTGCTGTTCATTGCCCGACTCATTGTCGGATGATTCATCACCCCCTGTGTCAACGACTTCGACTTCATCCAAGGCCCTGTTGGGTGAAATGTGCTCATTACCATCACTGCCGGTGTTTGAAACCTCGTTCTCATCCAAAGCACGTTTATTAAAGTGTTTTTTAACCCTACGGTAGTACTGACTCGAATATTTGAAACGCTTCATATTTGGCACAAGCTGTTATGCACTAAATTTCACTCGAACCCTTGAATACCCACCACCTCAATTTTTTATACTAGAATGATACTATAACATTCTGACGTCAACATGACCACTAAAATTTGTTAAAAATTTGTTGAACACCTAAAGACGTCATCTCGACTTCCAAATTACTGTATTATGGATATGAGACGTCCTACCGTGGTCGGAATTATATTCTACAAATGTTCTACGAAATTCCGCTCTTATTACAGTACAACGTAGAACATAGAATTGTACATATTACGACGTTATTTCGACCTCGTATTATTGTACTACAAGTAATAAACGTCGATAGGACGTGTTAAAAGCGTAGTGTTACTACGCGACTAGAATAGACAACAATATTAATTAGTAAGGCCAACTTTAAGAAAAACACTAATTTTCAACTCAAACTGCGAAAAAAGTGCTAATTGGCTGCTAAAAAATGGCTAAACTGCAGCTGAAAATAAGGAAAACGCCAAATCGTGGCTAAAATGGAGGAAAATCGCCGATACAAACTAAAGAATCCCTACTGCACTGCTAAAATTGATTAAAAGCGCAGACCCGTGGCCAAAATTGGTTAAAGTTGTAGCGTGCCAACGGCTAACAAACCTAAATTTTTATTTTAAAAAATAACAAATATTACGTTAAAAAAACAACATAAGTCAGTTTGATCGAGAGTTCGTATTTTCCCAATTTTTCATTGTCGTTATAAAAAAGATCTCTAAATTTTTCGTCGGCCGTTATTTTGTAAACCGAAGAGAGCGCGACCCACAAAGTCACTAAACCTTGAAAAATTGACAAAACGCAAATGCGTAGCTTGTGTTCGAGGCTAAAAATAAACAATAAACGCTAATCCGTAGCAAAAATTGATGGAAAAATGCCAACGTGGGACTGAAGTGTAAAAAAAAAAAACAGCTAATATTGAAAAATTAACTACAATTAGCCTGTCGTAAATAAATGAAAACTCTCGTTTTCAGCTCAAATTGGGAAAAAGTGTTATTCCCGGCTAAAATTTGAGGAAATCACGAATTTGTGGCTGAAAAATTAAGGAAATTCGCAAATTCACAGATTAGAAACGCTTCAAAGCAGCTAAAGTTGAAAAAAACGCGAATTTACGGCTAAATTTGAGGAAAATAATCGCGCATAGTGTGTTGGAATTTCTAATTCCGCCTTCTGACGACAACTTTGTGCCTAAAATTGAGGTAAACGGCAAATTCATGGTTATAAGTAAAAGAAAAACACCGATTCACGGATAGAACTGAGATGAAGCCCTATTCTACATATCTATAATTAAACTTAAAGAAAAATTACTAATGCGATGCCAAAATGTAAAAGAACCCGCCAATTTGCGGCTAATATAGAGAAAATCAGTAATTAATCCGGCTAGAATAAAGAGAAAAGTTAATTTTCAGCCTAAATTGAAACAAAAAGTGCTAATTCACTGTCAAAAATGGAAGAATTGCCGATTTGCAGTGCGAAATGTACAAAATTCGCCAATACACTGGCTAGAAATGACTACTGCACTGCAAAAATTACGAAAAAGCGCTAATTTACGGCTAAAATTCAGACAAATTTAAATTTACGTCAAAAATTGGAAATACGTTAACCCGCGGCTTCCTCGGGAGACTTGGAGACTAAAATTGAGAAAAAGCGCTAATTTATGGCTATGAGTGAAAATCTCGCAAATTCGCGGCTAAAACTGAGACGAAATCGCTATTCCGCAGTCTATGGTTACGGTGAACAAAAAATGCTAATTTGTGGTAAACATTTCGAGAATTTTACGGCTAATATTGAGTAATTTTCAGCTCGTACTGAGTAAACCGCTGGAAAAAATTGCTAATTTGCAGCTAAAATTGTGGAAAACGCCAACTCGAGGAAAGTTAAAGAAACATCGCTGATTCACAGGATACAAAATCTACTTTGCTGCTAAAGTTGGGGAAAAGCGCATATTTATGTGGGGGGGGGGAATTACCCCGCTAATCAGTTGCTAATTTGCGGCGAAAAGCGCTAATTTGCTGTTAAAGTTGACAAAAAGAACTCTTTCGCGGCTAAAATGGAAAAATTTGAAGTTTAAACTTGGCATAAGCGCTGTTTAGCGGATAGACTTTGGAAATAGCCATGGCTAAAACTAGGAAAAGGGCTTAGAGGTTACCAATAGAGGTTTTATGTATAGTTAGAGACTTTTAGGGGCCTCTTGAAGATTTCCGCCCCGGGCCCCGATATTGGTCCACCAGTGACCTCACCTCCTTTTCAGCTCACGATCCACCAGTGCTCGCCGGTTCGGTACTAAATACTTGGTGACAACTTGTCTAATTTTTTTTGCGCATCGCGGCACAGCGCCATTTCGCGCTGCTACATTTTGTCAACTTGTCTATTGAAGGACCTGATATTTTTGAATTATTCATTTTTCGTGTTTTTCGCACTATCTGCCATCGAAATCGAATTTTTGAAGAGTGTTTTAAATTGTATTTGTATTTTATTCAAAATACAATTCAAAAAGTATTTGTATTTCAGTATCTAAAATACATATAATAATAATAAGCGAGTTACAGTCGTTTTAGTAACGCAATGTCGATAACACGAAAAAAAATCTTAAAAGTCGAACTTCGAGCGGGGTGAAATTTTTTTTTGCAGAAGACAACTTTTGCCGCAAATGATTTGCAGAATCGAACCCTGGCGGGTGGTGCGCCATTAACGTTAACACCCTGTATATACATATTTTATATTAAGGCCCGTATTCATAGTCGCTACCACTTGTCCCATGATTAAAAAATCCGTTTCAAGTTGTCTCGTTTATAAAAAGTTGAAAATAAATTTCCTCGCCTGAAAGTAAAGTTGTCACTTTAATTTCCAATAAGAAAATCCTTCACTAACCCTGAATCACAACAGGTTATGAGCCGCAAAGAGTGGTGAAGAAGGAGACTAAAGTTTTAATCGGAAGTCATGACGGAAATTATTGACCAAAGTGCAACAAAATTGAAGGGAGAAGGAAACTGGAATCTCTAGGTAGTTATTGCAGCAGAGGCAAGAGGCATTGAGAAACTTCTTGACGGCACGGATGCCAAACCGATGCCATCGTAAGGTAAGCCCCAAAATGTTTATGAGGCATTGGCGTTGGTGATGTCGATGTTACAACTTTTGTTGACGGGAAACCGATTCAAAGTGTCCTAAAAAGCGTTTTACATGTACCTGTTCTTAAAATGAATCTTTTTTCAGTTTCGTGTGCAGTGCAGAAGGGGCATACTTTGGTTGTCACTGGTGATAATTGTCGGCTCAGTAAAAATGGAATAGTCTTTTGCTGAAGCGAAATTGAAAGGCAACTTATAATACGTCCTCAACACGTCGGTTGACCGAAAACAAGAAATCGCGGGCGCATCTATAACATCGAAACAGAAAAATGTTTCACTCCTCGAATGGCACCGAAGACTGGCGCACCAAAATTTCGCTTACGTTCGATCAATTCTTAAAATGAACGACGTTTGTTACGATGACGGTGATTTCTTTTGTGAAGACTGCAATATGAGTAAAATGTATCGTTTTCCATTTCATACGAGTTCGACTAGGTCTACTGAGCCCGGTGAAATTATTAACGTTGACCTATGTGGGCCAATGGAAGAAGAAAGCCTAAGTGGTTCTAAGTATTTTCTCTTGTTAAAAGATGACTAGTCACATTTCAGATTTTGTTACATACTGAAATGCAAGTCTGAAGTTCCGGAGAACGAGTGTTTGTTCACGTTCCTGATCAAAAAAGACGAAAGTGGGATCCAAAAGGAAAACCAGGAATATTTGTTGGATACGAAGAGGACTCTAAAGCTTACAGGATTTTATTTCCCGACGTAAACAAAATTAATATTTTCACGAAATGTGATTTTCGTCCCTGAAAAGTTTAATAAACAAATAACTAATAATCTGAACGAACTAAGTACTATTTTTCCTGTTCAATTTGACTCTATTACAGAAGGAAATGAAGAATTGGAAAACCGAACTGTTGTAACGAACGATATTACACCTGTTACAGATATGAATGAAGAACAGTATGAAATATATCCTTCCGGAGAAGCCCCTCTCATGGAAGAAAACGACGTACTTGAAAATGAAGAGGTATCATTGTCAAACGAAGAAACTCTAAGACGAGGACAACGGGAGAAGAGAAAGCCAAAATGGCACGAAGATTACGTCCTTATGACTTACGATGAAGCAATAACAGGAGAGGACAGCAGAAAATGGAAGAATGCGAACGAAGAAGAAAAGGCAGCGTTGGAGGAAAATCAAACTTGGATATTGACTGACAAGAGTGAAGCAGATGGTAAAAAACTTTTTAACGAGCAAATGGATTTTCAGATTGAAGGAAGACGGAAGATACAAAGCTCGACTTGTCGTTCGAGGCTGCCAACAACGTGCGGGTACCGATTATGACGAAACGTTTAGCCCAGTCACAGGTAATGACTCTCTGAGAGCTATGTTGGCCCTGGCTGCTCAGAAGAACTACAAGTTAATGAAATTCGACGTAAAAACTGCATTTTTTTACGGAAGTGTCAAAGAGGACTTGTATATGAAGGTACCAGAAGGGTATCCGGTAAATGAAGGGAACCCAGTCAGCAAGCAAACGTTTTTTTCACGTTTGTTCAAAACGCTTTTAAAACCTAATTCAAATCATTTAAAAAAAGTTTTTTTTAAATGTTTTAATGGCCGCTTTCATCCGGAAAAAAACCTAATTTCAAGGTTTGAATAACGTTTAAAAAACGTTAACAAATATTTTGACACAAAATGTTTGAAACACGTTTTGTTGATATCTCGCATTAACATTTTTAAAATATATAAAAAAGTGGTAAAACTTTTTGGAGCCATATTCCTCAGAACGTATAAGAAACGTTTTACTAATGACTCAAATTAGTATTTTTGAAATGTTTAAAAAACGCGGTAAATCTGTTTTAAACGTTTTTTACCAAAACGTTTAAAAGACGTTATTATTATAACTCAGACAACTATTTTTTAAATGTCTAAAAAACGTCGTAAAACTTTCAAATATTTTGTTTGATACGTTTTAAAGACGTTTTAATAATAACTCGGAATTATATTTTTAAAATATTGATGAAATGTGAAAAAACGTAATTAAATGTATTATCTCTGAATGTATAAAAAACATTTTATTGACATCTTGTATTAATGTTTTTCAAAAGCTCTAAAACTTACTTACTAAAACATTTTAAAATTTTTAAACATATTTTTACAAGCCATGAAAAACAATGTTTTAAAATAACTCTGAAATGTGAGTGGTGAAAGCGTACTGGTGGGGTCAAAAACACAACAGGGTCCGTTCTCTGATTTCCTTTGAGAGCTAGAACAAACATTAAACGTGACACATGAAAACGACGACACATAAAGCAGAAAACTAGTAATACAATTATTGTAAAATTACATCAACATACGTTGGGAAGCTTGAGCAAGCCAAGCCATTGCTGCTTGTTTAAGTTCGCCGGTAGTTGAACTTTGTGACTTTTCCGCGATTATGTCTGAAAAATGCGGAATTCATATTATAACACTCAGAACAAGAATGTCAAGTTACATGAATTAGGTCTATACAGGGTGTTTCAGGACGAATGCAGCATATTTTAATATGTTGTAGTCACAACACCAAGTAAATGCATACTACTAAGTAAATCAATTACTAAGTAAATGCGACCAAAATCACCCTATTGACATAAGTGCGCAAATGATTTCCCTTGAAGTTACAGGCCCCCTATGCATTTTTCGTCATTCGCAGTGTTTTCCCCAAAAAGTCCTTGCATCGACTAAACGACTTGATTAGTTAAAGTGTTATTAAAAAGATCACACAATTTTACTTCAGAAAATGTCAATCAACACCACTTTAGTTGCCTTCAAGAATTTCAGTACTTCGTTAAAAATGAAGAAAGAGGCGTTTTCGAAGTTGTCTGAGTATTTCAGCGCCAGTTTCTGAGTAAGTCATCTAAGTGAAATGTTACATCTCTGACTGAACTCAATCAAAATTCAATTGAATTGAGGGGTTGATAGCAAAACCCCATTAGCCAGAAAATGCGAATTTGAAGGAACATCAAAAAACCCGCTATTTTCATCCCATTCTTAACTAAAATTTTGTTATTTTTTTCATAAACTCTGTAGGCATCAGTAATGTCATGTACACATCAGTCAATGCTGACTTCTCGAAATGCATCGTCTGGCTGTGGAGGGAGAAATATGCTGGGAGTTGTGGGGTTTTTGCAGAATTCCGAAAAAACAACAAGTCTGATACCCTTCACCCATTATTTTATGTAGAAGGAAAAAGTAACGTCCAAACGTTCAGGGGAAGGGGAGTGGTCTATAGGTGGCTGAAAGGAAACGAAACAACCTCGAGTGACTAGTGGGATTCCGGCACACCCGAGTCTACTCAAGACCGGCACTGTTGCAATAAATGCCCTTCACATTCTTGGGTTTTCGCAAAAACCCACCATTTTGGCAATTGACGAGGAGCGCCAATTACCTATATTATTTTATTTAATAGCTTTGTTCAAAACCTTTGGCTGCTTCCAGTATTGCAAGTAAAAATAAAAACAAAACATACCAATTTGATTGTTCAAAATCACGCTTCCCCATGACAACTGACAATTTTACTGTACTGGCAGCCGCCACCGAACAAAGCTAGTATTGGACATATTTAAAACAATATGCAAATCAACTAATTAACATCGAAGGATGTTAGGGATCAACCCTGAACTTATTGCCGTTAGAGCCGTCATTTGGACGAAAACCAAGTAAATCCAGTGAAGTCCCATGTAAAATGCTCCATCACCCCCCTGAGAGAGGCACCCCTTCAAGATAATTTATTTTGTTAAGCAATGAAACTTGAGCCTCTTGGTTTAATCCTTTCCTGGAAGATACTTCAGCAAATTTATATCACCGGAATGAAGGAAATCCGCAAATTTATTGATTTATATTACTTAAAACTTTCAAGTCTTCCCTCTCGGACACGTGGTCTACAACGTGAAGAAAAAAATACCTGAAAGTTGGGGTGTGTGTGCATGTAAGCGGTGCTAGGGATGTGGCCGTATGACTATTAGGACACAGATCCTTCTAGGGTTAATGCTTAGTTTAAGATAAAAAAAACTAGGTACTCACCAGATGAATTGTCGACTGAAAGAATGACCGCTAGAAATGTAATATTAGTCTGAAAATGAAACCGATAAAAAATTAGTTTACACCACTCCAAATAATACTACTGCACAGCAGCAGGCAAACAGCAAAACGACCCAGCCTTACCTAAATTAACGGATGGAAAAATTGGGCAATAACGAAGCAACGCTGAGGACGAACAACGAGAATGAACAGTCATGAGTCAAGACTTCAAGGCATCGGCACCCTTTCCCCTTTCTTTTCCCTCTTCCGCTGTTTCCACCTCAAGACCGACACTTTCCCCTTCTTCCGTTTTGGAATCGGATGGATAGAGCAACAAGAACACACACTCAGCACTTTCGAGTTTCAAAGTAAACCCTTATTAGAGTGTGTGGGGGGGGGGGGGGTTGTACAACAACGAGCGAAAACGAAACGACAAGCAAATAAAATAAAAAGGCGCCTTTGTCAAGGACAGGTCGTGACACGGGTGGGAGTACTTTACTTTGTGCTAGGTGCTACCTCGCGTCCAAGGGGTGGGTGAATGAGAGAGAAAGGAAAATACGAAATTATGGCCGTGGCGTAGTCTTAGGCCCGTATTCAGAAACCAACCTTAACCTTTACGTCTCCTTTAAGCGCTTCAAAACAGATGACACATTTTAATAAACCATCACATTTTTCAACTCCTTTAGTTAAGGCTTTGTAAAGGTGGGTTTATGAATACGGCCCATAGTCTGTTGATTCTATGATCATTATGTATGCATAAGAATAAATTAAATAATAAAAATCGGATTTGTCCCTCCATTAAGGTCTGGTCACACCTATCATACACCCTTCCGATCCTACTCCGACAACAAGCCTTCCAAGCCACTGTGCCAAATAATAATATTGGAGTTGGATGTGGCGACTCCAATATTATTATTCGCCACACCACTCCGCCCCTTAACAATCGTCGTGAGTTAGCTTTTAAAATTAAGTGGAAATATTCTTGTGTGTTATTTTTATAAGTGTAATGTTTCGAAAAGTCAGTAATTGCGATTTGGCCGCAATAGCTTTGGCTCTGGAGGAAGAGGAAGTTGAAGAAAATGAGAGGCCCAAGAAAAGAAGAGTTTGGGTACACCCGGCGTGGAAAAGTCGTGCAAGGGAAGGCGAATTTTCAACGTTGCTACCTCATCTTTTGGACGACGAGATGAAATTTTACGAATATTTTCGTTTGTCTATGACAAGTTTCAACGACTTGGAAGTGAAACTACGCGATAAATTGATTCGGCAAGATACTTTTTACAGGGAAGCCATCTCTCCTAGACAACGTTTGGCGGTTTATTTAAGGTAATATACATATTTTGACTAGCTATGGCTTTATTTTTACATAAAATAAAATATGTACATGAACGGAACCTTAAACGTTAGGAAGGCAAGTGTTTTAAGAAGGGTCAGATTGTTCATGGGAGGTTGAAGGGCCACTTAGTTCAGTTAGAATAATTTCGTCCGATCCATATTGCACTTCGTAGCATGGGGCCTGCGATCCTGGAGACAGTATTTCATTGATGGACGTTGTTTAGAAAGATGACGTTTGTGGAACATCGGAATCACAGGAGCTTTTTGTTCTTCGACTATTCCCGACTCTCAACTGAATCCATTCGTACTCCTGGATAATATTGAAAAATTTGCCTTTGGCCGCAATTAACAATGCGGGATCCAGTGACTTTAGTGATGGAGCGATTCCTTTTAGGAAACAGTCGACGGGATGTAACTCATCTTTTAGTGCATTTCATTCTGAAAAATGCACTATTGGTCTCGTCGTGATGGTGGCAAACATGGGTCATGTCATAGAACCTCTAGAACACGAATTCAGTGGTCTCCGGAATTCATATATATATATATAATAGTATGGCCGTTTTCTTGTTAGCACGATAACTCTCGAAGAAATTAGTTTAGCGGAACGCGCTTTGGCACAAAAATCAGTAGTCATAAGACACCGGTCGGTATTGCATTTGGGCCAAATCGGTCAAGGTGGAGGGGGGGAAAATCGGGCTTGAAGTCGTCTAAAAATCACTTAAAATCACCAGTTGATTCTAGAAGCATCATATTCGGTACGTATACTCCATGTTAGACTAGCCTTTGATTCCCATTTTAATTTTTTGAAAAAGTCGAGGGGAGGGGGTGGTGCCCCCAGGGTGGAAGTAAGTGTGTGGTCTTGTTAGCACGATAACTCTCGTAGAAATTAATTTAGCGGAACACGCTTTATCTAAAAAAATCAGTAGTCATAAGACACCGGTCGGTATTGCATTTTGGCCAAATCGGTGAAGGAGGTGGGGGGGAAAATACGGCTTGAAATGATCAAAAAATCACTACAAGTCACCAGTTGATTCTAGAAGCATCATATTCAGTACGTATACTCCATGTTAAAGTAGCCTTTGATTCCAATTTTAATTTTTTGAAAAAGTCGAGGGGGAGGGGGCGATGTCCCCGGGGTGGAAGTAAGTGTGAGGCCTTGTTAGCACGATAACTCTCGTAGAAATTAATTTAGCGGAACGCGCTTTGGCACAAAAATCAGTAGTCATAAGGCCCCGGTCGGTATTGCATTTGGGCCAAATCGGTCAAGGTGGAGGGGGGAAAATAGGGGTTGAAATGGTAAAGAAATCACAACAAATCACCAGTTGATTTCAGAAGCATTATATTCGGTATGAAGATTCCATTTTGAAATAGCCTTTGATTCCCATTAAGTTCAGCTTAAACAAACCCGGCAGCAAACAGTACGAGGGAGGGTCAAACATAAACGAAACAAATCATGGTCTCAACATTACTACTTCTGGGACGGCTTAGGGTATCCGTATACAAAATGAAATGCACTCTTTCCGACCGCCAGCTGCCGGAGCGAATTTTTTTTAAATTTCCTCTTTCTTTTTTTCTGCCAATTATGCCATCAACTGAGATGATGGGGACTCATTTGATTTTTCCTCGCTGTTATTGGGTAACTTCCGTTTGCGACCGGTGTTCATCTGTTTTTTCTCACCAGAATTCTGACTGGATTTCGGTGTATGACCAGGTGGTGATAAAGAAGGAGAATCAAAGGTCCCTTCAATTTGAAAACTGCTCCCGGGCGCTTCAAAAAATTGTGGTGCTTCGTCGATGGTGGATTGGTATTGGGTTTCATTTTCAGTATCCGGCACGGCATCATCGTTTCCGTCGTCCGGAACGTTGCTTAATCCTTTTCGGTCAGTGAGGTAGGGAGTCAAGAAGTCTAACAAATACTCGTATTTGTACTTATTTACTGTTGTAGCAGCCTGCCCAGACTTCGTTTTTCTTTTTTGACGGGCTCTGCGAAGACTGTCTCTGAGTCCATTCCACTTTTTTTTTGCACTCCTCTTCTTGACCTGCAAAGAAGAAAACAATAAACGTGTGGTATTTTTTTGTTTCAGGTTTTTAGCGACAGGAGATTCATTCAAACTATATCGTTCAGCTACAGGTTGGGGAGAAGTACTGTAAGCTCCATCGTTCAACACACAAGCAGAGCTGTGATTGATGTCCTACTCAACGAAACTATGCCACTTCCAGATGAGACGAAATGGAATGAAATTGCTTGGGAATTTTGGGGAAAATGGCAGTTTCCTAACTGCATTGGTGCCATGGACGGAAAGCATGCATGTCACTATACAAGCCCCAAAGTTATCAGGAAGTCTGTATTGGAATTACAAGAAAACGTACTCCATTGTTCTTCTCGCGCTTGTCGATCCGTGCTACAATTTCATTTTCGTTGACGTCGGAAGCTATGGAAGAAACTCGGCAGGTAGCAGAAAGACGGCGGTATTCTGTCGAACTCAAGTTTTGGGAAAAAATTATTCAGTGATGAACTTCACATCCCCGAAAGAAGGAGTCTCCCTGGCACTAACATTGAGCTCCCGATGGTCATAGTTGCCGACGACGCGTTTCCGCTCACAAAAAACATAATGAGGCCGTATTCTGGTAGAAATTTGACTGACGAGGAGAGAATTTTCAATTATAGGTTGAGCCGCGCCAGAAGGATATCGGAAAATGTATTTGGAATTTTAGTGCAGAAATTCCGAATGTTTATGAGGCCTCTCCAGGGAAATCCCGACAATTTAACGAAAGTTGTGCTCTCAGCTTGCGTCTTGCACAACTACATTCGTCGTAACGAAGGGTACAGCGTTCCGGAACTAACGCGACAGTAACGGTGTGACTCATCTTCAGAGATCTAAACTTGAGGACTTACCTCTCCGTCGTGGAAGGGAAAATCGCGAGGCATTCAACGTGAGACAGCAGTTCAAAGCTTACTTCAATTCCGACCGTGGGTAGGCTAGAGTGGCAAGAAAGTCGTGCCCTCATGATATGATTTGCTCCAATTCAATTGGTTTTGTTTTTTAGATGTCTTTCCCTTTCAAAACATGCCTATTGTAGTCAGCATTCGGTTCTAGCAATCATATTTTGCAAATATATTATAGAATTGACTATGTCTACTTTTTTCACCTTTACATCAATTTTTTTCATTCATTATTAGTCTCATCTACGAAATGGCAGTCAGTCGGGAAACATATACGTCTTTTAATGGCGTTTTTACTCAAAAAGATGTGGAATCAATATTTCTTGTGGAGTCACAGGTGGATGAATGTGCTTGTATAGTTTGTCAAATTTGTAATGGTCAAAAGAAGTTGATGAACTATAGCCCGTCAAGAAGAACATGAACCCGCGGCCAGCGCACCCTCATTCGATTAGTTGCAACTTCTCTTCCCTCTACTTTCCTTACAGAATTGCTTGTCCCTCTGTTTACCGAGTATGTTTAATAAGTGTTATCAAGCTGAAGTTCCATTAAGGGGGTAAGGAAAAATAGCTAGAGGAACTGAACACAGGAGGGTGAGGTCCACGTTTAACTTGACGGGCTATAGTTAGTTTTGCAATCCCCGTGTTCTCAGAACCATCTGAAATTACGGGCCTTCTTGTTCATTAGAAACTTGACAAACGTTAACCTTGTTCATTAAGTTATTTAGCTTAAAAATAATTATTTTGGTCTTACCTTCGGCATTCAGATCTTTAGCTATTTTTCGCCACACCTGGTCTTTGAAGTCAGCATTTCTGTATTGTTCGATTGTTTGGTCATAGAGCACTTTATGCTTCCGCACCTCCACAATCAATTCTTCCACTTTGAACGGTGGCATGACTATTTTTAATAATACATGAAATTCGCGTTGCCAAAAAAAACAAACAAACAAAAAGCACAGTTATCAAAGTGAGCGCGCCTTATCAATGAGCCGGTAGAGAGTTGTGAGAGGGCATAGGTGGTAGTGAGGTACGGGGAGAAACGACAATCGTCCTGCATGTGAAGGCAAATAGAGAGGGATTTCGGTGTATGATCGGAGTCGTGTCGTTGCGGGATGTATGAGAGGTGTGAACGGCTTCATAGAAAGACACATTCTATTTCCCTCTTCATACACCCTTCCGAATGTATGACTGGTGTCGGATCGGAAGCTTGCATGCGATAGGTGTGAACCGGCCTTTACGCAACCACGTTTCAGTGGAAAATAATAATACATCTTCGAATAGCGTAGGCGTAAGCAGGGGTGGCCAAAATACTTATTAAATGCATTTAAGTACAAAGCTCAAAATACCTTCAACAAATGTATTATAAATAATGGAATACAAGTGTATTAGTGCATTTCATTAAATTTTGTTCTGGCAGCAGCCTGTTGGAAGAAGTGCATTTCATTTATTAGACCATCCATCTCATAAGTTTATATGAGATCTAAAAATTACAAATGAAATTTAGGCAGCAATAGAGATTTAAAGTCAATTATTACCACCACCGCAATCGTATAGGCACTCATTGAATCCGTTTCTCGTGATTTTGTTTGCATTATCATCTCCGAAATTTGTTCTTCCCTAGTTCCCTCTCTAACACGGCCTAAATTTCATTTATAATTTTGAGATCTTAAAATAAACTTATGGGATGGATTATCTGATAAATTAAATGGACTTCTCCCGACAGGCTGCTGTCGGAACAATTTGAATTGTACTTTGAACAAATTACAAGTACAATTTATAATACTTTAAAATACGTTTTTCAGCAAAACATTTAATACGTAAAAGTTTATAAGAAATCAGTTAAAAATAGGAAATAAACGTTTATTTCATTAGCTTATATAAAACGTTTTTCAATGACACGTTTAATACGTACAAGTTTATTAAACATAAATTAAAAATAGGAAATAAACGTTTATTTCATTAGCTTTTATAAAACGTTTTTCAACGAAACATTTAATACGTCAACGTTTAAGCAACGTTTCTTTATAAATTTTTTTGAACAAGTACGTTAAAAAAGTGTGTATTTAATGAATTGAAAAAAAAAGGAGGTTATTAAAAAAACCTCCATTTTCCAAACGTTTTGTGAACAAAGGTTTCATTTGAGAAAAAATATCTTAAAAATGTTTTTTAAAGGATCATTGCTGACTGGGAAGGTATGTAAGCTTCAACGTGCATTATACGGTCTGTGGGCCCACGTTTTCCTTTTTTTTTTTTTTTTTTTTTTTTTTTTTTCGGAATATTCATTTTGTTTGTCGCGCCGTTTTATGTTGTACTGTTCGCGAATTTTGTTTTGTACTCTTGTGTTCCGCAAAATTCACCGTCGGGCTTGTCGTCGCTGCCGAGAAGGGCCGTCGTCCGCTCAGTAGACAAGTGGTCGGATTTGTCTTATAACCGTTGATAAGTGGCTGGCGAATTTCATTCTTCTTTTTTTTCGAGTTTTTTGTGTTCTCGTGTAGTCTTGAAGCTTGAACGTTGTTTGGAGCTCCGCTCCTGGTCCTCCCTGATCCCCCCAGGCATCCTGTCATACCACCAGCCGACCTCGTCCACTGTATCCCACTCAGTCTGTCCAGAACAATCCATGAGGGTGACCTCTACATATATGTAGGTTAAAACCCTACTTGGTAGACTAGGAATAAAAACAGGAACTCGTGAGATGACAGATCGTTTACCCCATTTTGGAAGAAAATAAGGTGTGTTTTAGAGGAGATGGACAGAGGAAGAAGTATTCTCTTGCGTATTTTCCCCCCAAAATTAGCCATCGCGACGAGAAGGGAACGTGCCGAGTGCAATCGCTGGTAATCACGGAATTGCGAAGAACGAGATAATCATGACGCGTTAAAAGGGGTGAAAGACGCTCGCATGTCTGTTGACAAATTGTTCTTCCTACTCCCTCGAATCGTCAATGTTAATCAGTGTACCATCGACACATCCAGCTACTGAAAAGTTTCTGTTCCTCCAAGCTGAATTTGAATTGTGGCTGGAAAAGTGAAGGTTACGCTTGGATTGCAACGCTTCAGCCCTCCACCAGTGGATGATCTAGTCGACTGCCACAAAAACGTCGAAGGTGCGCCCTGATGGTCACTTTGGAGTCTCTGGTGAGAAGCGCCATAAGTGCGACGCGGCCAACTATCAAGTGTGAACACCATTGAGGTGGGGACTTTGGGTGCATTATGTACATTTTTCAAAATGTCAGAGCCTTCCACAGCTTCGGTCTCATCACAGAGCAGAGGTGCCACGACGTGATCATCAGTCATCTTTTATCTGCCTCATCTGAATGCGACACGTTTACGCACTTCGGAAGCTGCATTGAAGGAGTAATACCCACACCTTTTCTTCTAATAAAACAATGTTTATTTTTGAATAATCATTTTCTTTCTTTTCAACAAAGTGCAAAATAACGAGATGCTCAGAGAAAACCCCTGAGGCGTAGTCATTTTAGTCCCAAATGACGTACCCAAGCTCAGGGTCCAGATCCAGGGTGACAGATGCGATGTGTCCTCCCTGTGACCTCACAAAGTGAGTCACAAGGGGTATATTGCTGCAACGTTGCAGTGACGTTACAAATGTAGGTCAGACGTCTCGTTGTGTCGTATATTTGCGACGTCTCTGCGACGTAACGCTACAAACACGGCCCATTATTGTAACCTCAGTGTGAAGTCACAAAGGGACCCACGAACATAGTCACGATGAGACCTCTCTGGGACGTCACAAAGGGAGTCACCAGTGGGCGGACATTATCTACGTTACTGCAACGTTAAAAATGTTGGTCACACGTCTCAATGTGACTTTTCTGCAACGTAACTGTGCTATTAGGTGGTTTCCCACCAGAATATTCTAGGGGAAGACTCTTGGCAGCCGTAAAACCACGAAATTTTCGGATAATTTCCAGTTTTTTTCGATAAACTCAGAAGCTATGCAGGGGGTCTACCCCTGCATGCTACAGAAAGCGGGAGGACAGACGCAGGAAAGACTCAGAAGACTCTTCGTCAGATCTCTGGCGACGGGACAGGTACCAACTTCATGGAAAAGGGTGAGAGTGATCTTTATACCTAAAGGTGGTGGGAAGAATGATAGGGCGGAGAAATTCCAACCCATAAGTTTGAGCTCGGTGGCGATGAGATTGATGGAGAAGACACTGGACGCGTATATTAGACAGAGTACAGGAAAATGCAGGCCGTTGCACCCGAGGCAACATGCGTATATAGCTGGAAAATCCGTTGAGTCCGCTCTGCAGGAGTTGGTGGGGATGTTAGAGGAGACGATAGCATTGAAAGAGTATGCCTTACTGTTGTTTTTAGACATTAAGGGGGCCTTTAACCAGGTGAAGTTTAACTGCACTAGTGAGGCTTTAAAAACCTTTAGAGTCAATCCGATGGTGGTAAGGTGGATTAGCCATGCCCTGAGGCATAGATGGGTAATGGTGGAGCTAGGGGGGAAGACGGTGGAGAGAAGAGCAGGAGGGTGGTGGGGAAAACATGGGGTTTTAACCCCAAAATGACTTTCTGGCACTACTATACGGGGGGTCATCCGCCCAAGGACTCTTTACGAGGCAGTAGTGTGATGGAAAGCGGCCAATAACAGGACGAATTCTGCCAGGCTTGATAGAGTGTAGAGGTTAGCCCGTCTGGCCACTCTGGGGGCTTTTCGGACGACACCAACCAGACCGATGGAGGTAATGTTGGGTCTAAAGCCCCTGAGCCTTGAGCTAAAGTCTAGGGCAATGGAAACGACATACAGATTGGACTGTATGAGCGGAAGAGGACCAGGTGGCTGGAGGAGAAGCAGAGGCGGATCCAAGGGAGGGGCCACAGGGGCCATGGCCCCTCCCTTGGAGTCGCGAGGTCACTTGCGCAAAAACATCATCAAAACCACCTCCCAAACACTAACGAGGAATTATCACCTTCTCAAATTCTTGGGTCTAAGGCTGGGGTCTGAGGCATACGTGATTTATGTGTCCCCGAACCATGTTTAACCAAGAAATAAAGCCCCTTTAACGATCCAGTAATGAATGTGTTGTGGTCGTTGGTTTCAGCCGGTTTTATCGACTCCACGGTCACTAGTACGAGCGGTTGGTAACAAAAACAGCGGTGTGGTTGCCACGGCGTTTTAAACAGCGTCCTCGGATCCCTTATGCGGCATTTTTTCGAGACCATTCGTACCTAGGCCCTTGAGCTGCCCTGAAAAGACCACAAGCATCGAGATTCTTCCTTGGCCTTCAGGCCTGCCCGCGGGAAAGTTCGGGTGCAGGAAGTGGGGTGACTGTGAGAACTCTTTCATTGATATTCTTCCGTTCGACAATTTGTCTCAATTTCCATTGCTTGGGAAATTGTCTGTTTCGCTCGATTAAAAATGGCTTGACAGCAATTCAATGCCTAAAAATAGCTAAACTATGGCTATGCCCACCATAAAAACGGCTTAACTAAAGGTAATAGTACCCCAAAGTGGCAAAACCAACTGTTAGCGCCTTGAAAATGGCTGAGCTGACTAAATGTGTGGAAAAATTCTCGCTTTAAAAAAAGCTAAACGGACTTCAAGCAATTTAAAATTGGCTAGCCTCACGATCCTTGCAGCCCTGAAAATGGGCCAAACTGACAATTCGTGCTCCAAAAATAGCCAATACTGACCATTCTCCATTTGGCTTGACGTAACATATTCGTGTTCCAAATAAAACGGTTAAACTGACTTCGCGCCTTGAAAATGCGTTAAAAGATTATTTCTGCCCTGAAAAGTGCAAAATCGACCATTCGCGTGCAGAGAACGGCCAAACTGACCATTTGCGCCTTTGGCTTGACGTGACTATTTACGCCCTAAAAATGGCAAAACTGACGATTCGCGCGTTGAAAATGCTTAAGCTGACTAGCGATTCGCGCTCTAAACAAACTGACTTAACGTGCCACAAATTCGCGCCCTAAAATGCCTGAACAAGTGATTCCTGCCATTAAAATGGCAAAACTGAACATTCGTGCGTAGAAAATTATTTAACATGCCAAAATGGAAAAAACTGGCAATTCTCGCTTCAAAAATGGCAAAACTTACCACTCGGACCCTAAAATGCCAAAAATGATGATTTTTGCTCTGAAAATATAGCTGAGGCTAATATTCATTCCTCATACATATAAATGACCTGACAATTTGCTCCTTGGAAATGGCGAACTGACCATTCGCAACCTACAAATGGTATGGCGGACTATTTTGTACCATAGAAATGGCAAAACTGAGTGTTTGTGTCCACAAAATGGTTATATTAACGATTCGGCCCTTGATACTCGCTGAACAGAGTTCGCACTCTAGACTAAAAAGACGGATTTGTGCACCCTGAAAATATCACACCGACTATTTTCGCCCGCTAGAAATGAACATACTGACAGTTTGAGCAGTAAAAATTGCCAAACCGGAGCTATCACGCTCAAAAATTGGTTGAAATATGCGGCTGTAAATGGTTGAACTTACGATTCATGCTTGAACTTGTGCTGTAAATTGCTTGATTGACTAATTACGCCCTAAAAATTGCTAAACCGACAATTCGTGCCCTGGAAATGGCGAAACTTACCATTTCGTGCTTAATAAATGACCAAATACTGAGCCTCCACGCCATTAAAATGGCTATACTGATGCATTTGCCAAATAAGAGGCTATTCGCGCCATAAAATGTTAATTGACTCAATCAATGATCCACCCCCCCCCCCCACCGAATACGACCGTCTCGCCATTACCCACTGAACTGAAGGAGGAGGCTCAAGCCCTCTGAGCCCCTCCCTGGATTCCCGCCTACCAAGGTTGAAGCTTTACCGTGTAGCGAGGCTTGGAACTCTACTGTAATTCAGGCAGCTGTTGATGTGCGGATAGCATGTTCAACGTACTGTACACAACCTTATGCAAACGTGAGCAATAAGTGGCCAAAAATGGTTGTATTACAGTAGAACCACTTCAACCGCCTAACTGATTGTAAATTCGTCTCGATTTTCGGACTCCCTGTGTCGAGAAACCTCTAAATTCGCGGTTTGGCCCATTAAAAAAAATGTGATAATTTTTGCCCAGGGATGGTGATTATGCTGAATGTTTGTGTTTTTAATGTGTTTCTATTTGAACCGGACGTGGTTCATGAGTCCCTTGGACAATGCCCAACTGCCCCCAGAAAACGTGTCGCAAAGAGGTCAAAAGATAAGGCGGGAGCGAGGTTGAACGCGCAGATTATTGGGTTCGCCGAGTCCAAAACTCAGAAGTTCCAGCGGCGGGACATGAGCGGTCGTGCCTTCCCCCCTCCCCCCATAGGTTAAGTTTACTTAATTAGGGACCAGGAATATTTTAGCCAATCAGTTACGGCGTTTCACGGGGTCATGGCCCCCTCCTTAAGCCGACTCTGGATCCGCGCCTGAGGAGAAGGGGTGACGAGGAAATCCGAGATATCATGCACAGAGTGGCACCGGCCACGCGCATGAGATCGGATCAGATAGAAGGACAGGGGGATTTCGGGAAAACAATTCGGGTCAAACTGATCCGGGAGTCCGGCCCGAGAGAGGGCGTTGATGAGGAAATGGAAATGAGGGAGTCAGATGGGGTGACATGCTTTACGGACGGCTTGAAAATGGGAACTAAGCAGGGGAGACAGAGAGCATTTCGCTAGGGAGGTACGCGACGGTGTTTCAGGTGGAAGTTACGGCCATTGAGGCCTGTGCTATAGAACTACGGAAAAGGAGAGTTTCGAAACGACGGGTGACGATACACTCGGACAGCCGCGCCGCCCAGGGGGCCATTTCCAGGCTGGTGGTCAAATCACGGCTGGTGGCAGACTGTAGATCGCGTGTATCGGCCCTGCTGGACACAGGCAACGCAGTTATGCTAGGGTGGGCGCCATGCCCCCCATGCCATGGGTGGGGGGGGGTGACATGCTGACATCCCAGGGAATGAGAGATCGGATGAGTTAGCCAGGCGAGGGACCATGACAGAGTATATCGGCCATGAGCCCGCAGTAGACATGGCTAGGGATACATGAACGGGGGAAATTCGGAAATGGGCGAGGAGAGAGGCCCAGGCTTTTTGAGCGGCAGAGGCTCATTGTAGGCAGGCAAAAGAGGGGATAAAGAAACACGAGGACAAAACAACGAAGTGGTTGTTGGGGTTGGGAAGGCTACAAACCAGAACTATTATAGGAGCGTACACAGGTCATTTCGCGGTGCGGAAACACTTGCACACGATGGGACTGATAGCCGATCCAACTTGTGAGGGGTGTGGGCTGCAGGAGGAGTTGATGAAACATGTTCTTTGCGACTGTGATTAATTCGCGGCGGCAAAAATGGCAGTATTCGGAACGGATAGGTTGACCGAACTAGAATTCTCCAGGGCTCAGGGGGTCCCAAGTGCTGGAGTTTCTATAGGGAGGGTAAGGAGGTTTGGGGAGCCGAGCTAGCCCTTCCGAGTCCGGGACCCTCAATGGGTATGACGTAGGGACCCACTGGTGGCCTTGGCGTCGCCGGACTCGGCTTGGCCAGGGAGGCACCCCCCCCCCCCACAAATGGTCATTTCAAAATGTTAATGGAGTGACAGCTGTGAATTCGCGAGTTTCTACCAAAAAATCAGAATTTAAACGGAAATCAAAATATAACGTCCGGGAAGGTCGCGTTTAATTCCATTTTTCATGTAGTTTCACCCTAGTTTTTTTGCAACACTACCAAAAATTCACCCTTTATTTATTAAAATCGTGGAAGATAATTTAAATTGAAAAAACTCGGGAAATTATCATCATCATCATCACAATCACAGCAGATAAGCAAATGGAACTATTCATTCCAAACAATACTTTGGCCAAGTCAATTGAAAGCGTGAAAAATGTGTATAAAAACCCTGTCAACATAATTCGTTCCCTGTCCCAAGACTTGATTGAACAAATTGTACCGTACCCTCCAAGAAAAAAAGTCTATGGTGGTGTGAAACGGGGGAGGGGGGGTAATATCAACGGTTATACACCATTTTTCAACTAAAACGGACCTCCGATGAGGTCCCATTCTTGATGAAAGAGAAAAAAAAGTGACCCAAAGTGACGCGGCGTGAATAACGTTTCACAGGAGAATTGAAGAATTGGTGTCCCAGTGAGAGTGGGGAGGTCGTTGTATATAGATGAGAGGCTTTTTCACTCTTTTATGTACATTCTCTCTGCTATGAACTGCCGCATAATATTAACGCGTGAAGACGCGTTCGTATTCCTTTTTTATTTTTTATTTTTTTTTTATAAAGAAAAAAAAAAAAATATCGGCATCCTACTTTATGGAGCCTTTCACTCACAGTCAATAACTCCAAACTTGGTAGGCAGTTCCCTACTTTGACTTATTGTTACCTTCGACTCGTCACGATGTAAGTGAATTTTAATCGAGCGTGTGTGCTGATTTTCCGAGTGTAATCGTCGAAAATTTGGTCACGCTTTAAGAGTGAAATGGACCACGAGGGCGCATTAAGACGTTAACTCTATACAAAATATACATTAACGGTGTTAAATTGTATTTTTGTTGTTGCGAAGCCCGCGACAACGTTTTTTTTTTTTTTTTGTTTTTTTTAGTGAGACAGCAGACAGCCCAAAGAAATTGACTGATCATTTTATACAGTAGCGTACCGAGGTAGTGGCGAGAGGGGAGAACCGCCCCGAACCCTCTATATCAGACGAGTCCCCCCCCCCCCGCCGAAAAGCATACGCAAAAAATGAGGATTTTTAAGTTCTATATTCCTGGATGCCAGGTATAATGTGAAAGTGTTGTACAGCGATTTGGCTCGCCTTTCTACGAATTTCAGTCAATATCCGACCTGGAGATCAACAACGACAAGGGACAAAATCGGGGCTCTGGTGAGCTACCAAAAATTTTTTTTTTTTTTTTTTTTTTTTTTTTTTTTTTTAGAGCCGGACCCACGAAAATGTTCTATATGTATAATGTGAATAAATAAATAATAATAAATAAATAATAAAGCGAAACTGGTTTTCAATGAGCAAAATCCGAGAAATTGGGGTTTCAGTGAGTCGCAAAACTAGATAAATCGGATTTTAGTGCGCAAAATATTTTTATCAATATATCAATAAAGCCTCACTAGTGCAGTTAAACTTCACCTGGTTAAAGACCCCCTTAATGTCTAAAAACAACAGTAAGGCATACTCTTTCAATGCTATCGTCTCCTCTAACATCCCCACCAACTCCTGCAGAGCGGACTCAACGGATTTTCCAGCTATATACGCATGTTGCCTCTGGTGCAACGGCCTGCATTTTCCTGTACTCTCTCTAATATACGCGTCCAGTGTCTTCTCCATCAATCTCATCGCCACCGAGCTCAAACTTATGGGTCGGAATTTCTCCGCCCAATCATTCTTCCCACCACCTTTAGGTATAAAGATCACTCTCACCCTTTTCCATGAAGTTGGTACCTGTCCCAATGGCCGGCTGAATCTAACGAGATAGAATTCCTAAGTCCCCGATCAAGTCCTAAAGCCCAGTGCCCTGAAGATTGCAGCGAGACCATAAAATCGGTATCGGTGCAGATATAAGACAGTAAAGTAGGGAAAAAATGTTTGCAGCTTGAGGGCTGAGGCACAAAATGCTGCGGTAGGCCTTTAGAGTACGTGTATTCTGGGTGTTCTAAATGAGTGAATTTTGAACCAACTGCTAAGCTATACGCTATAAAACAGCCTTGTGTTTTGAGTCCTGGGTTAAAGGATGTCCCGGTTTTAAGAAAACCCAACTTGATAGGTGTTCTCATTTGTCTCATTGTACCTGTGCTATATAGGCCAGTTCCGGGATTCTTTAGGCTTACCTTATAGGGACCATTACCGATAAAAATTAATCTGTAGTTACCAGTTTTCTCAGGAGGGCTGGGATCCGTCAAAGATTTGGGGGGGGGGTGGAGCAGGCATCGGCCCTTCGGCCGCACTGGCCCTCCGGCTGTTCGGGCTCAGCCCGATCGCCCACCCCCTGTATCCGCCCATGACTATGTACTCAATATAAGAGCGATGGTACCGGGCTTAGTGATGTCCAAGTAGACCGTGATCCCTCATATGGAGCTCACCAACTGGAAGAGGGGATTTTCGTTCGAGGAGTGGAAGATGGTGGGTTTTGAGCAAGACCCCACGGGCGAGAGGGTGCAAATCACATTCGAGGTACCTAAGAAGGACGCCGAGGAAATTAGGAAGGAGCCCATGGTGGGTATTGAACTCTTTAAAGTCAGGTTTAGGGTTCTGCCTAACAGGTGGATGGGTGAAATGGACAGCGAGGGGTCAGATATGGAAGTCGACCCGGTAGGAACTCAAAGGCCAGCTGAGGGAGCGGAGGGGCAATTAGCAACACAGCAACGGGGGGGGGGGGAATCCTCACCGTCCATGAGTTGGAGGAGGACCTGTTGCTGGGCTCGCCGAAGTGAGGTGCGTCCAGGCTAACTTGCAGCACAGTAGGACCGCGGCTGCGGATGTAGCGGTCCTGATGAGTAGGGTAAGTTTTGAGGTGGGCCTGTTCCAGGAGCCGTATGTCTCAGGGAACAGGGTATGTTATCTTAGAAATAAGGATTATAAGATTTTTTATACTGAGGGAGACCTGGCTCCGAGAGCATGTGTGGCTGTGTTGGCGAATTTTAACCCGATACAGTTGCGCTCCTTCGGAACCAGGGATCTCATTGCGGTCAGTTTCAGGGCAACCCTGCGAAATCAAGAGGTCAAGGAGGTCGTCGTGGCGTCGTGGTACAGAGCGATGGAGGAGGATGGCGTACCAGCGGAGCTTGAAAATCTCTGCGCCCACTGCCGGACAACAGGGAAGCTGCTAGTGGTCGGAGCCGACGCGAATGCCCACCACCTAGCGTGGGGGTCGTCGAACGTAAGCCGACCCGGCGAGCAGCTAATGGAGGATTTGGTAAGAATTGGTCTTTTTGTGGAGAATAGGGGGGATGAGCCCACCTTTGTAGTTAGGAACAGGCAAGAGGTCATTGACGTGACCCTGAGCCTGGGGAGTATGGGTAGGCTAATTAGTAACTGGAGGGTGCAAGAGGGGGTGATAACGTCGGACCACCGACCTATTATGTTCACAGTAGGAGCCGAAGGAGACAAAGCGGAACCCGAACGGAACCCCAGACATACAGACTGGGATAGATTCGAGCGGGAGGTAGGAAGAATGGTGGAGACCGGGGGGGTTATCCATTGAAGAAGAGGAAAGAGAGGTAAGGGAAATACTAACAGAAGCGTTTCAGGTGGCCTGCCCAGAGCAAAGGAGGAAGCCCAAAAAATCCCCTTGGTGGGGCTTAGGGCTCCGCTTGCGGGCTTAGGGCGACCAGAGCGGCCGCGGAAACCGCGAAGGCAACAGGGAACGACGAGGACTGGGAGGCCTACCATGCGGCTAGGAAAGCTTACAAGACTGGAATTTGCCGCGCCAAGAAAGATACATGGAGGACCTATTGCGAGGGAATTGAGGAAACAGGAGAGGCGGCGAGACTCGTTCGTATCGTACGGTCAGAACCGAATGGTAATGTAGGATCACTAACGCTTCCGGACGGTGGTTCGGTGGTTGATGGATTAGGTATCGCGACACACTTGCTAAATACTCATTTTCCAGGGTGCAGGAGCGAGGAGGTCGTGCCACTGAGGGGTGGAACAGAGGACGACGAAGAGGAGTGCAATAGATGCGACGTGGTGATCTCGAAGGAGCGATTCAACTGGGCACTCAGCTCCATGGGACCCTACAAGGCAGCAGGATTGGACGGAATACACCCGTGTGCCATCCAGCATGCCGGGGGGAGGCTTCAGGAGAGAATCAGACGACTCTTCGTCAGGTGCCTGGCAGCCAGGAAAGTACCCACGGCCTGGAAACGGGTGAGAGTTGTTTTTATTCCTAAAGGTGGCGGGAAGCAGGCCAAAGCGGAGGATTTTAGGCATATTAGTGTAAGCAGTGTACTTTTAAGACAAATGGAAAGGATAATTGAATTGTACATGAGGGAATCATTGGCTACTGGGGGAGTGATCCACCAAAACCAGCATGCGTACACGGCGGGGAAGTCGACCGACTCGGCCCTCCACGACTTACTGGGGAGGGTGGCCCAGAAAGAGTACGCGTTGGCTCTTTTTTTGGATATTGAAGGGGCATTTAGGGTACATAGGGAGTGTATTGTGGCAACTCTAGGGCACTTTGGGGTGGAGACGAGGCTGATTCAATGGATTGACTACTCACTGAGTTATATGTAGGTGGTCGCTAAGGTGGGCGGCGATAGGGTGGAAAAACGATCCAGTAGGGGGGTGCCCCAGGGCTCAAGTCTCTCGCCTCTTCTCTGGATACTTGTGGTAGATAGTCTTATAAGGGAATTAGTGGAAAAGGGCTATTATGCGCATTTTTTTGCGGATGACGGAGCCATAGTGGTTAGGAGGAAAAACTTATCCACACTGTGTTCCCTCATGAGGGGGGCGGTGGGGATAGTCGAGGCATGGTGTAGGCCTAGGAGTCTCACAATAAACCCTAGTAAGATGAATATGGTGTTGTTCACTCACAAGAGAAAAAGGGAGGGATGGCAATCAATCCACTTTCGGGGAGAGGTCATCGCTCTCTCGAAACAGGTTAAGTATTTGGGAGTCATATTGGATGAGAAGTAAAGGTGGAAGGAACACGTAGACAGCGTTTACAAGAAAGCTGTGGTGGCCTTTCACCAATGTAGACAAATCGTAGGGAAGACCTGGGGCCTGAAACCACGGGTCATGAAGTGGATGTACACAGGAATCATCCGACCGCGCATCCTGCACGGGGCGGCCGCATGGTGGAGGGGGATAGACAAGGGATGGGGGCGGATAGGCTCGCAAAAATACAAAGGCTTGCTTGCCTGGCGATTTTGGGGGCATTCCGGACAACCCCTACGAGGGCCATGGAAAGATTTCTAGGCCTGAAGCCCCTGGACATTGAAGTCAGGGGTCGGGCACTTGAAGTTGCCTACAGGTTGAGATGCCAGGGAGGCCTAAAGAGGGCCTGGCAGGGCCAATGGGACTGGGAAGGGGAACTAAATAGAGTATGACTGGCGGATTACGTGGTTAAAAGGAATGACTTCTCGACCAAAATCAAACAGAGAGTCATTATGAGAGAAGAAAGTTGGGAATCCCGGCCAGGGGAGCTGGTGTGTTACACGGACGGCTCCAAGAAGGGTCAGGAAGGGCCGACCGGAGCTGGAATTTTCGTGCCGGAGCTGGGGGTGGAAATAGGAATCCTGCTAGGGGGACACACCACAGTTTTCCGATCGATGCTTGTATTCGGGTGCTTCTGAAGCGGAAAGTGACAGGTAGGGCGATCGGTATCTACTGTGATAGCAGGGCGGCGCTGGGGGCGATCACCAAACCTGTGGTGGACTCAGCGGCCGTGGCGAGTTGCAGAGTAGGGATACGGGACCTCCAGGGCGAAGGGAACTCCCTAACGTTGGGATGGATCCCGGGTCATAGAGGTTGGCAGGGAAGTGAAAAAGCAGACGAGCTGGCCAAGCGTGGCGCGGACCAGCTGGTGATAAGACCTGAACCATCGGTGGGCATTGCCCGAAGGGTGGTCTTGATGGAGATAAGGGCCTGGGCCAGTGACCAAGCCCTGAGGAGATGGCGGACTGAACCAGGGTGCCGGCAAGCAAAACTGGGAATAAATGAGGAAGACCAGGAAGCTTCGGCATGGTTGCTGGGACTAACACGGGTTAAGCTTAGGCGGATAGTAGGGAAGTATACAGGACATTACGCCCTTAATAGGCATCTGTCAATCATGGGGGCAGTAGGGGAGCCCGACTGTGAAAGGTGTGGGGTGGCTGAGGAAACCGCGGGGCACGTCGTATGCGAGTGTGACTGCTACGCGGCGGTCAGATACACCATTTTTGGTGACGATAGGATATCCTTCCCCAGCTTCTCAAAGGAGAATGGGACCCGTCTCCTGAGTTTGCTGGAAAGGATAAATAGGTTTGAGGAGCCGTACTAGGCTCTCCCGAGTCCGGGCCCCAAGTGGGTATGGTGTATGGGCTGAAAGGCTTTTGGCACCTTCGGTACTCAACATATGTAAGTACCTCTCAGTTACTTGTGGCTGGTTAATTAGCGGGGCTGAATAGGGAACTTTTTGGGCCAAACCAACCCGTTTTTCAATGCTTCTTTTGTTTGTTTTTGTTATTTTACTTTTTATTGTTGTTATTTTCTTAACTATGCAGGGGATGAAGTACTCTGGTGGATGGTGGGGCAGGGGAGGTTCTAAATCCAACAACGTTGACAACGCCACTGTGTCGACCTCCAACCTCCATATCAAGTTCCACGAACTTGCGCCTCATTTTAGCGGTATAAGAGGTCCGCGGCTGCTAATTTGCCAGAGTCTTATTATTCAAACTGTCGCAGTTTTGTTGCTTGGGGGGGGGGGGGTTATATTTTCTCTGAAAAAAATCTGACTTTTGAAGGATATTTTCCTAATCCTTTCCGATTCAATTATGAATTATGAATAGCCATATAGGAAAATAAAATTCACACACATTTCAAAGACGTCCCTACGCTAGTGCTTTGTGCCCGACGACACACTCCCTAGAACATTCCTTTGTCCTTGACCTCATTAAGAATTTTCTAATTGACAGAATTCCATTCGTCCAGAATGGGAAACCGTTACAAAATTTAAGGGCTTCAGGTGATTCAGGATGGATCCACTGATAGCCTGTCTAGTCTCGATATTAATCAGCTGTTATAAAAAAAAGGAAGAAAATGCAGCGAAGAAGTCGTTATTTCCGGTTATTCTTTATTTATCAGAAAACAGAAAAACATGCAATTTTCTCATCGAAAGAAACTGACTAAAGTAACACGTAAAACACCTCTTTTCCACTTATTTTCCTTCTTAATCCTTTTATTTTGACTCCCTCCACCTCTTTAAAATGCCTGATCTACTTCCTTTTCGTCCCCACAAATCCTGAGGGACACTCTTCTTCGGCAAGGTCCTTCGTACGGGCTTTTCCCTCGCTCCTTTCGGTCTTCTTTTTCACCTCTTCCCCCGCTGGAAAGAGAGGGCCAGGCACTTCGACTCCGAATCTCCGGCGAGAGATCCGGCTCTTCCTTTAAAAACCAACGTACTTTCTTCGGGAGTGCTTTCGTCCGCGTCTCAAGATTTTCACCAGTTTTTTTTTTTTTTTTTTTTTTAATTCTTCTTCTTAGTTCTTTTTATTTATTTATTTAATTGTGTGCGCGATGAAAAGCAAGTGTGTGTCGGAGGATTTGCTGAAAAGCTCCGAACTGATTAATCCATTCGTTCATCATTTGGAGTTAACAACAACTTACGAAAAACTCAAGGTACAGTTTCAAAATAAAAACAAAATTTTATATAGAAATAACCCAAAGCCCTTTTCAAGTCGGACCTCCAGGGCGAAGGGAACTCCCTAACGTTGGGATGGATCCCGGGTCATAGAGGTTGGCAGGGAAGTGAAAAAGCAGACGAGCTGGCCAAGCGTGGCGCGGACCAGCTGGTGATAAGACCTGAACCATCGGTGGGCATTGCCCGAAGGGTGGTCTTGATGGAGATAAGGGCCTGGGCCAGTGACCAAGCCCTGAGGAGATGGCGGACTGAACCAGGGTGCCGGCAAGCAAAACTGGGAATAAATGAGGAAGACCAGGAAGCTTCGGCATGGTTGCTGGGACTAACACGGGTTAAGCTTAGGCGGATAGTAGGGAAGTATACAGGACATTACGCCCTTAATAGGCATCTGTCAATCATGGGGGCAGTAGGGGAGCCCGACTGCGAAAGGTGTGGGGAGGCTGAGGAAACCGCGGAGCACGTCGTATGCGAGTGTGACTGCTACGCGGCGGTCAGATACACCATTTTTGGTGACGATAGGATATCCTTCCCCAGCTTCTCAAAGGAGAATGGGACCCGTCTCCTGAGTTTGCTGGAAAGGATAAATAGGTTTGAGGAGCCGTACTAGGCTCTCCCGAGTCCGGGCCCCAAGTGGGTATGGTGTATGGGCTGAAAGGCTTTTGGCACCTTCGGTACTCAACATATGTAAGTACCTCTCAGTTACTTGTGGCTGGTTAATTAGCGGGGCTGAATAGTGAACTTTTTGGGCCAAACCAACCCGTTTTTCAATGCTTCTTTTGTTTGTTTTTGTTATTTTACTTTTTATTGTTGTTATTTTCTTAACTATGCAGGGGATGAAGTACTCTGGTGGATGGTGGGGCAGGGGAGGTTCTAAATCCAACAACGTTGACAACGCCACTGTGTCGACCTCCAACCTCCATATCAAGTTCCACGAACTTGCGCCTCATTTTAGCGGTATAAGAGGTCCGCGGCTGCTAATTTGCCAGAGTCTTATTATTCAAACTGTCGCAGTTTTGTTGCTTGGGGGGGGGGGGTTATATTTTCTCTGAAAAAAATCTGACTTTTGAAGGGTATTTTCCTAATCCTTTCCGATTCAATTATGAATTATGAATAGCCATATAGGAAAATAAAATTCACACACATTTCAAAGACGTCCCTACGCTAGTGCTTTGTGCCCGACGACACACTCCCTAGAACATTCCTTTGTCCTTGACCTCATTAAGAATTTTCTAATTGACAGAATTCCATTCGTCCAGAATGGGAAACCGTTACAAAATTTAAGGGCTTCAGGTGATTCAGGATGGATCCACTGATAGCCTGTCTAGTCTCGATATTAATCAGCTGTTATAAAAAAAAGGAAGAAAATGCAGCGAAGAAGTCGTTATTTCCGGTTATTCTTTATTTATCAGAAAACAGAAAAACATGCAATTTTCTCATCGAAAGAAACTGACTAAAGTAACACGTAAAACACCTCTTTTCCACTTATTTTCCTTCTTAATCCTTTTATTTTGACTCCCTCCACCTCTTTAAAATGCCTGATCTACTTCCTTTTCGTCCCCACAAATCCTGAGGGACACTCTTCTTCGGCAAGGTCCTTCGTACGGGCTTTTCCCTCGCTCCTTTCGGTCTTCTTTTTCACCTCTTCCCCCGCTGGAAAGAGAGGGCCAGGCACTTCGACTCCGAATCTCCGGCGAGAGATCCGGCTCTTCCTTTAAAAACCAACGTACTTTCTTCGGGAGTGCTTTCGTCCGCGTCTCAAGATTTTCACCAGTTTTTTTTTTTTTTTTTTTTTTAATTCTTCTTCTTAGTTCTTTTTATTTATTTATTTAATTGTGTGCGCGATGAAAAGCAAGTGTGTGTCGGAGGATTTGCTGAAAAGCTCCGAACTGATTAATCCATTCGTTCATCATTTGGAGTTAACAACAACTTACGAAAAACTCAAGGTACAGTTTCAAAATAAAAACAAAATTTTATATAGAAATAACCCAAAGCCCTTTTCAAGCTACAAATTATTTTACAGCCCTTTAATCCTTGACCTTATTCAACAAACAAGATTTATTGGATGATATTATTTTCCGAGCGGTGTTAAAATGTCAAACGCCCCTACCTGAGTGGCTTAGGGACATCTGAAGGTGACTTTATAGGATCTTTAAAATCAATTGCTTTTCGTAGGTTGAGGGTATTTATGGATGTAAATAAATGAGGGCGATTTTTAAAATCTTAAAAGCGTGTCAAGGGTCTCACTCTCGATTTTTATTTTGTCTAGTAGTCTATATCAATAGGAAGAAAAGGCGTTCCAACAGATTACCATAATTTACAAGCCCGACCGGCTTTAATACCATCAGAAAGACAATTTAAACGACGTTCTTTAATTCTCGGCAATTATAACAGGTTGATAGTCCCTTTTACTAACCCCGTGGTATTCGAGCGGTGCTAATGGTTCAAGCTGAAGATGTTAAAAAACCCGTGAGGGGGGGGGGGTTCGAAGGAAGAAAGTAAATTGACTCTACGGGATTCGATAAGAGAAAGCTCTCTCTCTTTGGCCCTCCAGCATCGCATACTGACACACTGATTTCTTCTCCTTCTTCTTCTTCTTCTCCTTCTTTTTTGTCGTACCTTCTCTTCATGACTTTCCAGTACTCCCATCATTTACTCCTTTTACTTGAAAGGTCCATTTATTTGTTTTAAATTATACTTAACAAGAATAAATCAAGATAATTGTCCCTTCACACCCCGACCACGCAGTCCAACTGTATGAGAGATGGAAGAGGAAAGACAATTTCGAATCCCGCGAAAACTTGCCCCGGCGTGTAGTATATACCTGACTAAAACGTTGCATAAGGTGAATTCTACGGGGTTAAACTTCCTTAAACTCTAAATAAAGAAGAATTCGAAAGTGGTGTATAATCGCGCCGTATCAGAAAAGCTTTTTTTTTCCTTTCGTTGAGTTCAACTTCGACAACATCTAAAAACAAAACAAAAAAGTGTTGTTTTCATTTACATTATGACGCAAGTTTTAAAACGCTTAGCGATTTTACACAAAAAAGGAGAATTAGAAATCTTGAGTGGTGAATTTTTGGTTTGTTGGATATAGATGTCTCCGTTTCTGAAAGTCCAAAAAAAAGACCTCTCCGGGGCCGTTCCAGGAGTTGTGAAAAGCGTTCAGACGCTCGTTTTGGGCCAGCACCAACACCGCTAAAACTGTGAATGGAAAAACAATTTGACTTGAATCATAACAAAGATCCACGAAATTTGTGGTTGAAGGGGCTGAAACCGGGAAATTTGTGTTTTTTTTTTTAATGAGCCAGCCCAGTAGGGCGAAGGATATAGGTACGGTGACCAGAGGTCCTTCTTTTCAGCTCATGGTCCTGTGGTCCTTTGCTTTTCTCGAAAGGGCCCTAAAAAGCACTTCTTTCAAAAACACGGTGTACTTCCTGAGAGCCTGAAGGACCTCGTGATTGTCCCGAAATAATAATATAATCATGGAGCCGCCCACCGTATGAAAAATTCGGGTCATTTTTGATCGTGTCTGGCATCGTGCACAGGACGTTTTTTATGATCCAGAAGATGAGCCCTTCTGAAATCGCCAGCACATTTCCTGTGGGACAGGGGGGCCCACACCAGAGCCAGCTGCAGGCGTGCACCCCCTTTGGAACCTCTTCCCAACCGTTTTGGATCCTCCAAATGCCAATTTCGTGTAATAGCTCATTCAAACGCCAATTTCATGTTTTGGCTCATCAAATGCTAATTACATGTTCTGCCGCCTTCGAAGGCCAATTTTGTGTTTTGGATCCTCCAGAAATCAATTTATGTTTTGGTTTCTACAAAAGCCAATTTCATGTTTTGGATCCTCCGAAAGCCAATTTCGTGTTTTGGATCCTCCAAAAGCCAATATCGTGTTTTGGATCCTCAGGAAGCCAATTTCGTGTTTAGGATCCTCTGGAAGCCAATTTCGTGTTTAGGATCCTCTGGAAGCCAATTTCGTGTTTTGGATCCTCCGGAAGCCAATTTCGTGTTTTGGATCCTCCAAAAGCCAATATCGTGTTTTGGATCCTCCGTAAGCCAATTTCGTGTTTTGGATCCTCTGGAAGCCAATTTCGTGTTTTTGATCCCTCAAAAGCCAATTTCGTGTTTTGGATCCTCCGGAAGCCAATTTCGTGTTTTGGATCCTCTGGAAGCCAATTACGTGTTTTTGATACTCTGAAAGCCAATTTCGTGTTTTTGATACTCTGAAAGCCAATTTGGTGTTTTTAATCCGTCAAAAGCCAATTTCGTGTTTTTGATCCCTGAAAAGCCAATATCGTGTTTTGGATCCTCCGGAAGCCAATTTCGTGTTTTGGATCCTCCAAAAGCCAATATCGTGTTTTGGATCCTCAGGAAGCGAATTTCGTGTTTAGAATCCACTGGAAGCCAATTTCGTGTTTTTGATCCCTCAAAAGCCAATTTCGTGCTTTGATCCTCCTTAAGCCAATTTCGGTTTTTTGGATCCTTCGGAAGCCAATTTCGTGTTTTGGATCCTCTGGAAGCCAATTTCGTCTTAAGGCGCGTATACACTTGCGAGCCGAGCATGAGCCCAGCGGCTTGCGAGCCGCTCGTGTTGCGCTCGTCGAAATTTTTTTCCCCACGGACACGCTACGAGCCATAGGAAAAGGAAACACAGCACGAACCAGGGACGTTCTTTCCACCATTCAGTCGGTCTCCGTGAATTAGTGCGATGAGTTCTCGAGAGCAAGACTTATCTCTGTTGTTGATGGGAGGAGCGGCACTAATAATGGCTTCGGATCCCACAGGACTCTGTTGTTTTTATAAGCTTCAATAAGCCTCAGACAATTTTCATCCGACCACTCCATATGAAGGCTATAAATAGACTGACTGAACAGTTAAAGAAGGCATAAATAATAAAAAATTTCGACGAACCCGCCACGAACCACGAACTTGACACGAACACGTCCCAACCTGACGAACCAATTCCTTTGTGTTCGTCAAAAAACCGACAGGAGGTGGATCCCCCACGAGCGGTCCGCAATGCGCTCGTAACGAGTTCGCGGCCCCGCACACATTCACGTGCCGAACTCAACGTGTTGAGTTCGGCTCGTGTTCGGCTCGCAAGTGTATACGCGCCTTTATTAATCCCTCAAAAGCCAATTTCGTGATTTGGATCCTCCGAAGCCAATTTCGTGTTTTTGATCCCTCAAAAGCCAATTTCGTGTTTTTGATCCTCTGGAAGCCAATTTCGTGTTTTGGATCCTCTGGAAGCCAATTTCGTGTTTTTGATCCCTCAAAAGCCAATTTCGTGTTTTGGATCCTCTGGAAGCCAATTTCGTGTTTTTGATCCGTCAAAAGGCAATTTCGTGTTTTTGATCCCACAAAAGCCAATTTCGTGTTTTGGATCCTCCGGAAGCCAATTTCGTGTTTTGGATCCTCTGGAAGCCAATTTCGAGTTTCTGATCCCTCAAAAGCCAATTTCGTGCTTTGGATCCTCTGGAAGCCAATTTCGTGTTTTGGATCCTCTGGAAGCCAATTTCGTGTTTTTGATACTCTGGAAGCCAATTTCGTGTTTTTGATCCGTCAAAAGCCAATTTCGTGTTTTTGATCCCACAAAAGCCAATTTCGTGTTTCGGATCCTCCGGAAGCCAATTTCGTGTTTTGGATCCTCTGGAAGCCAATTTCGAGTTTCTGATCCCTCAAAAGCCAATTTCGTGCTTTGGATCCTCTGGAAGCCAATTTTGTGTTTCTGATCCCTCAAAAACCAATTTCATGCTTTGGATCCTCCGAAGCCAATTTCGTGTTTTGGATCCTCTGGAAGCCAATTTCGTGTTTCTGATCCCTCAAAAGCCAATTTCGTGTTTTGGATCCTCTGGAAGCCAATTTCGTGTTTCTGATCCCTCAAAGACCAATTTCATGCTTTGGATCCTCCGAAGCCAATTTCGTGCTTTGGATCCTCCGTAAGCCAATTTCGTGTTTTGGATCCTCTGGAAGCCAATTTCGTGTTTTTGATCCTCTAGAAGCCAATTTCGTATTTTGGATCCCTCAAAAGCCAATATCGTGTTTTGGATCCTCCGGAAGCAAATTTCGTGTTTTGTATCCTCTAGAAGCCAATTTCGTGTTTTTGATCCCTCAAAAGTCAATTTCGTGTTTTTGATCCCTCAAAAGCCAATTTCGTGTTTTGGATCCTCTAGAAGCCAATTTCTTGCTTTGGATCCTCTGGAAGTCAATTTCGTGTTTTGGATCCCTCAAAAGCCAATATCGTGTTTTGGATCCTCCGGAAGCAAGTTTCGTGTTTTCGATCATCTGGAAGCCTATTCGTGTTTTTGATCCCTCAAAAGCCAATTTCGTGCTTTGGATCCTCCGTAAGCCAATTTCGTGTTTTGGATCCTCTGGAAGCCAATTTCGTCTTATTGATACCTTATTGTCTTATTGTTTTGGCACATCAAATGCTAATTACATGTTCTGCCGCCTTCGAAGGCCAATTTTATGTTTTGGATCCTCCAGAAATCAATTTATGTTTTGGTTTCTACAAAAGCCAATTTCGTGTTTTGGATCCTCCGTAAGCCAATTTCGTGTTTTGGATCCTCTAGAAGCCAATTTCTTGCTTTCGATCCTCTGGAAGTCAATTTCGTGTTTTGGATCCCTCAAAAGCCAATATCGTGTTTTGGATCCTCCGGAAGCAAGTTTCGTGTTTTGGATCATCTGGAAGCCTATTTCGTGTTTTTGATCCCTCAAAAGCCAATTTCGTGTTTTGGATCCTCTGGAAGCCAATTTCGTGTTTTTGATCCTCTGGAAGCCAATTTCGTGTTTTTGATCCCTCAAAAGCCAATTTCGTGTTCGGCTCCTAAAAATGCAAATTTCGTGTTTTGGCTCCTTAAAAATCCAATTTCGTGTTTCGGCTCTTTCAAAACCCAATTTCGCGATTTGGCTCTTTCAAAAGCCAATTTTTGGTTTTGAAAATTTTGGCAAATGACAATTTTGTTCATGTTCTAATTATAATCAGTGGCAGAATAGTGGATCTATCAATCCCAACACCCTCCCCCCGTAATATTTCCTCTTCCCCTATATAAAATTTGGGTCCTTCTTTTGTCTGGTAAACATCTGGTCACCCTAGATATTGGGGACAGAGCTCCCCCCCCCCTCCAGAGCTACAAGTGTAGGCAATGAAGGGGCACTGGTACCAACCAGTCCTCTAAAGAGCTCCATAAAATCTCTCAAAATTCGTTGAAGTTAGGTTTAGCAGATTTTCTCGACTTTAAGCGCGGCCCGTATAAAGGTCCACGTGCGTCCAGCGGCTTCCTTAGACTTCAGATCGCATGCAGAGGAGCTTACCGAGGTAGTCGCGAGGGGGGGGTGGACCGCCCCCCCCCCTGTCAGAGAGGGCACCCGAAAAGCTTAAATACGAAAAAATGAGGTTTTTTGTGTTATCCATGGATGTAGGTATGTGAAAAAATCGGACGGTTGGACAGTGATTTGGCTACTTTCTGGAATGCAGGCTTTTTAGCCATTGCATTGGAGTGCAGATTTATGCTCTAATTATGCAAGCGTAAAAAACTCGGGCTGGCCCGGCCCGGCCCGAAAATCGGCCCGAAGTTTCCAGACTCGGGCCGGGCCGCAAACGTCTGGCCTCGGGCCGGCCCGGCTGGGTGTAACACAATACGGCGAAACGAGTAAAGCTTCTTTACAAAGAGTCTAGACAAGTTAGGCTTTTTTTTTTGATAACGTAAGTTGCTTCGATAATGAGCCTGAAGGACTGCAGGCTATTTGCAGTAAGGCTAAATAGTCCGGGCTAATTGAGAAAAACCAAGATTGTTCTACAAAAAGGCGGCGTTTTACAAAAATGCTAGGATTTTTAGAAAAAGACTGATTCGAAAAAAATCCTGCGACATAATCTTTGTCAGCAAGGGTTCTCAATTTTGTGTAGTTGTGGTCAAAACGAAAGCTCGAAACCGATTGGATTCCCGGGACGATCTGCGATGCGCATTGTCTAATAACTTTCGCCCGCGAGTGTCGCAGAATTTGTGAAAAAGATGGCGGGCCATTATCGAAGTAACCAAAAATTCGTCTAGGGTCGCGAAGGCTTTTGCAGTGTTAAATTAGAGTCGTCATAAAAAACCGTTGGAAACCCCTGCTCTAAAGCATGCCCCAGTAATTTGCGTGGAGTGGGGTTCCAGCTGAGGATTTGTATGAAGATTGGAAACATTTCCGAAGTCTTATTGTGCGAATATCAGAATGTGCATATTGCGAGAGATTTGTACGCTACAAATATTGATTTCATGGAGGGGGGGGGGTGGAGTCTTACAAAACAGCCTTTGATACAGCCACTGTTGAGTAAACATCTTGTGCAATGTGAAGTCTTAACGTTTTATACGCCCCATCATCCCTCCGTGTAATGATTTTTCACGAAGAACTCATAAAATGATTCATGTTCATCTCAACAGTTTGGAAGGAAAAGAAACTGAATGAAAAATATTAGCCTCATCACGGCTACGATGATTGCAATTCCTTTTGTAAACTCAATTTAAAAACCCCACGATTCCTATCGCTGCTCTACACGGTCATCAACTGTCAACCGTTTGAATTTTTAGCCCTTCGATTTCTATAGAGACTGTCTTTTTTTAATAGCTCCGAGAATTAAATAAAATCTCTTCATTTTCTCATCTCATAACTCCAAGCCCAACTTGAAAGTTGTCAGGCGTGTTGCTCACAAAGAATAGAGCGATAAAATTTAAACTCGCTTCTATGTAAGTTATTCGCGTTTTTACGCGCAAAACCTCACTTTTTTGTGCTGCCTTCATTACGGTAGAGACTTTTTTTTAAAAAAAAACAACAAAAAATTCAAGGCGAGGAGCCAAGGAGATAATTTAAAAGATTTTGTTATTTAAACAAAACCGATCTGTTCAAGCGCTAACATCCTTGGGGCATTTGAGAATTGTACGTTTTTTTTTTTGTTAGTCGAGTAAAAAATGAATTCTACCGCACCATATTACAAAAAATTAATTTATTGACGAATGGAACTCCACACACCCGGAAAGTTGAGCATTTCCTTCTTGAAACCTTCCCAAACCCCCCCCCCCCCCCCCGCACCTACCCTTCAAACGCGGTCAGATCTGGACAGTTTCGTGCAGTAGACGATATTACAGAGTGCGGGGATAACTCTTCCTTATAATAATCGGCGAACTTCGGGACAAAGGTGGAAAATCTGATTCAAAAAAAAAAAAAAAAAGAGAGAGTCTATTCTACATGCCCCGTTTTTGAGTCGCGTGGGACAATTTTCTCAAGAATCACGTACTTTTTGTTATGATACAAAAACTTGGAAGATTTTCAAAAAAAAAAAAATTGACACTGTAAACCGTGGCTAACGTAAGATTTCCCAGCATCTCACCCATTCAAAAGAGAGAGAGATTGAGCGAGACAATGTCCTTGATCAAGGCAGTCACTGTTATTTCTTCAGATTTTTCGGCTTTGAGCGCAATACTGGAATTTTCAACACTTTTATCGTATAAAAATATAAACTTTTTTTTTCCACAAAAAGAGAGAAGAAGAAATCCGTTTCTTTCTATTAAGGCAAGTGACAAGCATAAAGAAGAAATAAATAAATCTAGGGTATTAGGTCTTGAGAAGAGTGAAAAACATCATCTCACCCACAAGGAAGTGTAGATAGGAACTCTCCCCCTCCCCCCTTCCTTCCTTCTCGCCAACTCACCGAGTTGTATTTTTATTTTTACAAAAGGCAAGTTTAATGTTTCCACAACCTGGATATGCCTATTCAAACTTGCAGAATAGGAAACCGTTAAAAAAGGACAAAAGGCAACTTCTTACTAGTTTTTTAAGTCGCCAAAAGGCTCATATTCTAACAGCGGAACTGGGGCGCTCGGCGACATTTTTTCTTCCTGCACAAAATTATTACAGACAAGTAATATTCGTTACAAATGAAATAAAATGCCGCAGAAAATGAGATGGATATTTCAAACTTTCCGCAACGTACAATCCGTATCAAAAGGGCAAGACATGCCTTTTGTTTCGCTACGCGTGACTTCAACGTACTATTGTGCTACGGGGACGGTGGACCGTGGGTATAGTGGTGAGGGGGAATATAATTCAATCATGGGGAGAGGGGGGGAGTGGAAAAAAGTCGTGCGTCTTCCTTCCCGTTTTAATTTTTATTTTATATACGTGATTTTGATCAGACTGAGCAATCAACATGAGTCGCGGTTTGTTTTTGGGGGTTTTTTCCCCTACGCCGAGCGGTCACGGCTGTTGAGCCATTAAGAGACCTCTGGCAGCCCAATTATAGCATAGATATTCTCGACCACTTGGTGTCGTCATTGGAAATATATATATATATTTCCATGATATTTTGCAACTGAACAAATTAAGCAAAATCATAGTTCATCTAGCAATATCAAATCTCATATCTTATCGTGTCCTGTATATAGGTAATCGTGTCCTGTGATGGTTCTGAATGCCGCAACGGATTCATGGCGGGAGAGGTCGGCAGGGACAAGATTACTTGGGTTGAGGAGAGCAGCCCACTGCTTTCCCTCAGCCAAACGTTGGTGGGCTCGCCGGGCATTGTCATTTACACCTGATTTAATAAGCGACTTTGCTGCAACAAAACTGACTGGCGCATCTGGCATGGCCATCTGGGAGCCCTCCTTGGCTAGTGCGTCAGCACACTCGTTTCCCCAGATGCCAACGTGAAAGGGGATCCACTGAAGAGCCACAATAGCTCCCCTCGTCAGCAGCTGCTCCAGCAGGCGCCTTCCCCTCAAATCATCCCAGGAGTCAGTCTGGCCATTGGTACAGAGGCTGACTATAGCTGCTTGGGAGTCGCACAAAATGACTGCTCGGGAAAAATCAATTCCCAGAAGCATATCAAGTGCTAGTACTACGGCACGTATTTCTCCGTCAAAATTGCTTGCAACTACACCAACTGGAGTTGCAATGGTTCTTATTGCCGAGTACACTCCCGCACCACCATTCCGCCTTTCTCCAGTTGCTGAACCATCAGTAAACACTCGCAACCATTCATCTTCGGGGAAGCGGGTGTGCATGGTCTCCAAGGCAAGGGGTTTTAACTCGGTAGCGGGGGTGCTCTGTTTGGATACAGGCGAGGTCAACGTTAGAAAGTAGTCGGCAGTGCAGCGAGGAACCGGATCCCTAGCCGACGGGAAGGGTTCTGGGTTGAAAAGTAGGCCGGCAAGGCCATACTCTTCTCGTAGGGACTCAACCTTAGAAAGGTACGTCGTTTGAGAGAGCAATCGTTCTGCTGCAGGAGTGTAGGACTGCCAAAACCCAACGTTGTTCCTCTTTAGTCGCTCATCTAGTGCCAGGGCAGCTGACTCCCGCCTCAACTTTTGCGGCTCAATTTCTGTTTGCAACTCCATTGCAGGAATTGGGGTAGACACGGCTCCACCAGTGATAATCCTTAATGCATGGTTCTGAGCCACATCGATCTTCCGAACTGCTGAATCAGAGGCGGTTAACCAGAAGCTCACTTCCATACTCCATTGCGGGTCTCATGTAAGACTTGTAGGCCATTGCCAGCACATCCTGCCTAGCTCCCCACCTTGTGCCAGTAAGCCGCTTGAAGAGGCCCAACCTCTTGATTCCCTTCGAAGCGCTATTTTCAGCATGGGCGTTCCGTGACAGCCGTGAATCCAACTTTATCCCGAGGTAGGTGGCACAGTTGGTCTGCCTCAAAACGTCACCATCAAGCGTCAGCGAGACAGAATGGGACTTGGTTGATAGTGTGAAGAGCTGGAATTCAGTCTTGAGTGTGTTTACCTCCATCTCGTTGTGAGTTGCCCAGTCCGAGAGGTGTCCTAACGCAATATTTAGGGCAGACTCCAGCGCTGAAATGGAACTTGACGTTGCCCACACAACCAGGTCATCAGCATAGAGAAGCGCGTTCACTCCTGGCACAGAGGAAACTGCAGAGATCACATCATTGATCATAATGTTAAAAAGCACTGCAGGTTTCCCTTTTTTGAGGATGGGCACTATCTCAGCCTTTCTCCACCTGTCCGGGAAATGCTCTTTCCACACCAAATTTAGGAAGGCCAATACTGTCGCCCTGGCACCCAAACCGAGCTTGATCAGAAACTCTGGCAGCAGCTCATCGGGACCAGCACTCTTACCCTTCTTAGTACGTTGCAGTGCTGACTCCAGCTCACTCATGGAGAAGTCCCCATTGAAGAGATCATGGTCCCCCTCCTGAAGGCATGTTGGGAATGCTGCAGTCCTTGGGGCGTTGGCCTTTGTCTTTGGGCGAAAATTGCTCACCGCTGCGTAATGTTTGCAGAAGAAATGGGCGATATCTTTATCAAAAGTGAGTGTAGCTGAGCCTTTTTTGATGGGGTTTTTCCGAGCTGGGGCGTCATTGTTCAATTTAGATATGAAACGATGTGCTCTGAGGCCGTCCCTGCGAAAGTCCAGCTGCTGCAGAAAATTTCTTAATGCTGTCGTTTTGGTTGCAACAATTTCCTTCTTTAGAAGGGCTACTTTTTGCTTCAGGACGATCTGATCAGCTAGGGATCCTCATGTTCGGAAGGTCTCAGCTGCTGTATCGCGATCAATCTTCATGGCTTCCAGGTTTTCATTCCAGAAAGGTACATAATCTTGGACCTGGCCGCGTGGCACACTCTGCAGGGCTGCCTGTAAGATGGCCTTTGTGATTCCCTCAAGAGACTCCTCAATTTTGTTAGTCACTAGGTGGACTGTGACGAGCTGGTCCGAAGCAGATGCAAACTTGGTCCAATATGCCTTTTTGAGGTTCCACCTGGGCCTCCTTTTCTCCTTCAGAGCATATGGGCCGAGTGACTCGCTAATCAGCAAAATGCTGTGGCCAAATGCACGTGATGGCGGGATAGGAGCAATGGAAGTGCTTGAGGCAATTGAAGAATGGGCCAACAATGCATCTGGTTTTGATGTTGCACCGGTGTATGCCAAGAATGAGGGCTTCCCATCTGGCGTCCCAACATACTCAACCAAGTTTTCATCAATGAAGTCTTCCCTATTGGCTCTGTGCGCCCATAGTCCCATCTAGTTGAAGGAGCGTTTATGTCCCCACAAAGGATGCAGCGCCGATCCCAAGTGTCCTCAAGCCAAGTCAGATCAGGGTTATTGCGGGGAGGGTTATACACAAAAAAGAGGCGCCGATGGGTCCGCCCCTTCCACACTTTAAGCTCCACCGCCTTCAGTTTGTCAGGGTCGCCCATCTCCTTCCATACGGAAAACTCCACAGTCAGGGTTGCCTTAGCAGCCAGCAGAGTGCCATGAGTCGCGGTTTCCCGGACTATTTTGGTTTGAAAAAGACAAAGTCCCGCGGGGTTCAGTCGTCCATCAGTTTTCCAGGGAAAAATCAGCGACTGAAACTCACACATAACCGTATGTGACGAAATGGGACGGAAACGGGACGAAATTCAAGCTTATAAAAAAAAAAACATTCATTTCGTTTCTGAGTCAGTGGCGGACCTACACTGGAAATCTCTCTATGTGGCCTAGTGATGCACGGAGACCGAGAAAAAGTCTCGGTCTCGTCGAGATTCGAGATCGAGATTGCATTTTTCGGACCGAGACCGAGACGAGACCGAGACTAAGTCTCATTTTCTCGAGACTCAGTCTCGGTCTCAGTGGGATCCAAAAAGCTCGATGCATATAGTGCTGGTGTAGATATTTTTACACAACAAACGAACCCAATCCAGTGGCGGATCTAGGTTTTTGTCTTGGGAGGGGTTACACACCATAAATCCACTCTTGCGGAAAATGCGAATTAACTCTATTTTTCTCTATTTTCCCAGCGGATAAGCTCGTAAGTCCGATTAACTCTCTATTAATCCTGAGTTTTAGCCCGAAACTTGCCATGTATAGTAACCACGAATTGGTGTTTTCCCAATTTTTGCCGCGATATAAGCACTTTTTCACAATTTTAGCCGTGAATTAACAAGTTTTCCCAAATTGATCCGCGATTTATTCGATTTCCCCCGTTTCAGCAGCGAATGATCGCGTCTTGTCCACTTCAGCCCCGTATTTTTTTCTCGAGTTGAGCAGCGAATGAGCTTTTTATCTACATTAAGGGATATATCTTTGAGCAGACGGCTGATCCAGGATTTCCTCAAGGGGGGGGGGCCTGGGGAAATTGTGTCCTTCGCTCTGCTAAAAAGGACTCAACAGCGATTTATTACTACCTAGAAATAGCTATTCCCACCATAAAAACGGCTAAACTGACTATAATCGCTCCCCAAAATAGCAAAACTGACGATTTATGCCTTTTGAAAACGGCTAAACTGCGACTAATTATACCCTAAAAATTGGCAATTAGGTACCTCTCTAAAAATAGCCAAACTGACTCCAAGTGCAAAAAATTGGCAAAACTGACGTTTCACGCCCTGAATATGCCTAAACTGATGATTCCTGCCCTGTAGGCTGCAAAATTGACCATTGGCGCGCCAATAATGGTCAAACTATAACCTTCATGGGACTAAGCACGCTAAAAACAGCCAAACTGGTGGATGCGCCGCTTTAAAGATGGCCAAACTGACTTTAATAGCTCCGAAAATGTTTAACTGACGTCATTCTTGCCCTGAACGCGCTTAAATAAATTATTATTCCAGCCCTGAAAATGGTAAAATCGACCAGTATTTCGCCAAAATAGCCAAACTGACTATTCTCGCCTTAGTCTATTCGCGGCTTTTAAATGAAAAAAAAAATTAATAAATAATAATAATAATAATAATATCCTACCCACTCATATGAACGGAATCTGGTATTGACATGGCCCGGAAAGGACAATTTCTGAATATAGGGTTTCGAGAAGCCTCAACCCGACCTGGCAGTAGGATAAAAATGCATTTTTTCGACAAAATGGCTGATACAATAAAAGAAATAGCCGGTCTGTCTAACGGAAACTCAGGGGGAAGTCAGGGCCTCGTGAGCGAAACTGGCGCGGACAAGGACTCTAAACAGGAAAACAACGTACAAGAGACAGATAGGGGATCGGCCCCTGTCAGCTCTCTGAGTAAAACGGCTTCCGAAAGCTGTGGAACTCATGATGAGACGTCGGAAAAATTCGACACAGAAATCGTATCGGGAACACATCCCATAATTAAAAAATCAATGGATGTGCTGAAGTATCCTTTGAGCGGAGCGAGAAGTATTGAGAGTATGACATCGCAAACTGCAAGTGAAGTGGAAAAAAGAAAAAGGAAACAGGTTGTTATGGAACCTTACGACCCATCTGATGGGCAAGGTCTACTTAGACAAACCAAAAGAGTAAAAAAGCGATCCCCAAAAAGGGCGCCAGAAGTAACTGGTGGTGAATCTGGAAGTATTGGAAGGGAGCAAGAAGTGAGCATGACAGAACTCTGGGATAGGTTTGTGGTTTTAGAAAAACCCGAAGGATCTTTCCAGAAGATATCTATCTTCCAAATAGCAAAGTTTATCGACACGACTGTCGGAAGGGTGAAGAGCGCTAAGAAAACAGCGACAGGGAAACTGGTAATAGAAACCGTGACAAAAGAACAATCGGAGAAGTTGAAGAAACTCGATAAGTTCATCGACGAGAAAGTCAGCGCGGTAGCACCCGAAAGGCTGAACACGGTTAGAGGGGTTATTTCGTCGAAGGAGTTGGAAAATTCCAACGAGGAGGAAGTCCTCGAGAGTTTCCAACAGTATAACGTGACAGCAGCCAGGTTCATGACAAAAAAGGTCGTCGGAGTTCAGGTGAAGACCGGAACTGTAGTATTAACTTTCAAAGGGAACACTATTCCTAGTAGTATATACGCCGCCTACCAAAGATTCGTGGTACGACCATACGTAAACGCACCAAGAAGGTGCTTCAAGTGCCAAGAGTTTGGTCATATCGCTAACAGATGTAAAAATAATCCCATGTGTGAGTGTGGGCGTCCGCACCATCGAGAAGATGAAGCTTGTTTGGACGACCCACAATGCGTTAACTGTGGGCTACCACACAAGGCAAGTGATAGAGATTGCCCAGCGTATAAAGCTGAGCGGGAAATTCAAAAAACAATGGCGACTCACAGCATGAGCTTTTTCCAAGCGAGAGCTCTAGTTATGAGCAGGGGTGGGCAAAATACTTGAGTATTTAAAATACTTTGTATTTTAAATACAAAATACGTATTTTGTAATTGTATTTAAATACTTTTGGAAAAGTATTTGTATTTCTGTATTTAAAATACATTTTTGAAAGTATTTTGGGCTTTGTATTTGAAATACATTTTCAAAAGTATTTTGTATTTCACGCTCAACGAAAATACAAATACAAAATACAAATACTTCCAATTTCAACGTTTTTTAGTTTCCACTTCTTCGCCCCCATTCACCAGTATAACCTAACCTAGTGACACCATATTTGGCACAAAAACCCGGTGTAATAACAGCTTTCGATTGACGTTTTCATTTTTCGAAAAAGTGGAGAGAGAAGGGTAGTCATGGTGGGAGGTGGAAGTTCTGAATTCCTCGTTAGCACAACTGCCGCAAAAACACGAGCGGATTTTAGGTATAATGTCTAGAGGGGCTTAGCCCTGAGCTCTTACTGAATTTCAGCCCCGAATTAGAAAATCCGTGAATTAGCGTTTTTCTCCATTTTAGCTTCACAATCAGCGCTTTTTCTCAATTTGTGCGGCCAATTTTATCGGCGCGCCGCTAATTTCTTAATTTTAGCCGCGAATCACCGCAGTCCTCAATCTTAGCTGTAAATTAGGGAGTTTTCTTAAATTGATCCGTTTTCCCCTTTTTAGCACTGCCCTTCTTAGTCATGTGGATAAGCGATTTTACGGAGTTTCCTCAATTATAGCGATTTTTATCTATTTTTTCCTCTTTTATATATTTTTGATACAGCGGAATATTATGCAAATGGAAAACGCTATCAATTTTATGGCTGCCCACCTCTTCACCCCTTCATCGATGCACTACTGGCTGCATTGTAGATGAGGGACGAATACAGGGGAGGAGGGTCTATAGGAATCATCTGTGCCGCGACCCTTATTCAGCACCCTTGGTAAAGATAAAAGAAATCTTTCCAATGACCAGCAATAGCATACGCCATCTTCTTAGGGGGGGGGGGTTTAAACCCCCAAAACCCACCCCGTAAATCCGCCACTGACCCAATCTAATGCTCCCCTCTCCGGAAACGGTTTGGGTCTTTAGCCCGCACCGAAGACCGGCCTGAATTCGATTCGTTTCGTGCAGAAATAGCGTCCTTCTAATTTCTCCATTTTGGAATACTGTGACCTTCACACATAGCATCAAGCATCAAAGGGCGAATCGGAGACCTTGTAAAGGGGGGGGGGATCGAAAACCCTCTCATAGAATAACCCCCTCCCCATACAAGTTTTCAGCGATATGACAAGACCTATACTACCTCTACTAGATCAGATGTAGACTTTTCTCCCCCCCTAAAGTGTAGCATTTTGACCTTACATAGCCCACAAAATGTGTACATATAGATCCAAGGGCGGATCTGGGACCTCTCTTAGGGGGAAGGTAATCGAAATCCCTCCCGCTCCCAATATACTCCCTGACCACCTTCCCACCCCACCCCTCTCCTATGTTTAAAGGGATTTGACAAGCTCCAGGGGGGGGGGTATTTCTGCTGAATTCACTTGCAGGGGGGGGGGGTTATACTCCATAGCCGACCTCCAGCTTCCGGAGAGGACGGGGTAACCGGGGATCTGTCAAAATCACTCTAAACATGTAGGTGGGTTGGTGGCGGGGGTGAACCGTGGGAGGAAGAAGGGTTTTGATCCCCCCCCCCATCCACCTTCAGTCATTAGACCGAGACTTTCGATACGAGACCGAGACTTATGTACGCGACACGAAATAAGGCGGGTGTGACTCATCGACTAAAAAACCAACGTTGCGCATTATAGTCCCAAAGATGCGATGAAAAGCTCAAGTCTACACCCATAGCTGGCAACGTTGCGCTCCCAACGTTGTCACTTTGGAGAGCTGTGAGCCGGTGAGCGTTGGTAAAACCCCACCCCAGTGTCACCACCCACAACGCACGGAGTGGCAACAGGGCATGGGAGGGCCGATGAGTCACACCCGCCTTATTTCGTGTCGCGTACTTTAGGAGACGAGACCGAGACGAGACCGAGACCGACTTTTTAAGTACGAGACCGAGACCAAGACCGATATCATCTTGCTAATGACCGAGACCGAGACCGAGACACGTAAGTCTCGGTCTCGGTCTCGGTCTCGTGCATCACTAATGAGGCCCGCCTGTGTGTGTTAAAAAAATAAAATATTTTGAAGTTTGTTTTGAGATTGAAAGAAATCAAAATCTTTACATGGTGGCAGCGCTAAAGCCATGAGCGAAGAATTAATTTCCACGCGCCGAGCCGACGCGATCAGAAGGTGTTCGCGTTCAGATAGTAAAGTAGCAGCATCCAGTTCTTTTCAAATAACTCCGCCGGAATTCTTCGATCTACGAGCAGGGGTGGGCAAATTAGAGCTTTTTGGGTAATTAATTACAAATTACTTCCAAAAAAGAGAATTAATTAATAATTACCAATTACTTTTCACTTCCACGAATAATTACAAATTACAATTACTGTAATTGAATTACTTCTTCAATTACCAATTACCCAAGAGCTGGATTTGTGGAACACGCAAGCGACTGGCTCTTGTTCACTGTCATTTTTTTAGTGCGTCCAACAACGATAACAATCGAACGTCAGAACAGATCTTTGAGATAGGAAGCAGGAACAGCATAGCCCCAAGATGCCAAGCGCGTCGCATGAATAGGGTTGCGAAATGTCCGGGGTCAAATTTTGCAAATTTTGCCCCACATCCCGGCCTGCGAACTGTCACGGGGAATCCCGGATGTAGGGGATAGATCCCCCCCCCCCCGCCAGAGCCACAAGTATACGAACGAAGGAGCACTAGTACCATAACGAAGAGCCCCATAAAATCTCCATGAGCGTTTCACGAAGTTAGATTTAGCAGATTTTCTGGACTTGAAGCAGACCGAAAAGGGTCCGAGTACGTCCAGCTTTATCCTTGGACTTCGGACCCAACGCAGTAGTGTACCCAGGTACGGGGAAACCCTCTATCAGACAAAAAACGGTAATATTTGTGGCTATAGCTGCTAAAAAGCTCTGATTCGTGGTCTCGCGATGCAACTTTCAGACTAAAATTAAGGAGAAAATCGCTGATTCGCGGTACATAGAGGCCATTTCTTCGAATAAATTGTGAAAATCAACGCAAAAGTGTTGTGTTTGGGCAAACCCCGCGGTTAAAGTTGAGAAAAGACGCTATAATACTGACAAATAAAAGACGCTTTCAGGTTAAAATTCGACACAAATGGCAAATTCACAACTGAAATGGCGTAAAATCGCCCATTCGCAAATGAAAAAGGGAATAGGATGCTGAACGGCCGCAAAATTAGCACAAAACGCTATTTCACTGCTGAAATTGGGAAAAATCGCTAATTTGCAATTTGCAGATATAAAGTTATGAGAACGTTTATTCGCGGATACAAAATGAAGAAAATCACTAATTCGCGGCAAAAATTGAAAAAATCACGATTTAGCGCAGCTAAAATTAAGAAAAACGTTGATTTTCCGTTCAAATTGGGGAAAAGTGCTAATTCTCAGTTATAAATTGAAATAATTGCTAATTTGTAGCTTAATTTGAGTCAAACGCCAATTCTTGGCAAAAATTGACAAAACTCGGTAGGTAATGCACGGGTTGGAGACGCTACCACGCAGCTAAAATGTAGAAAAAGCGATAATTCGCAGCTAAAATTGAGAAACATCACTAATTCTCGAATAAGTCGTGAAATTTATAATTTAAAAATGATGATTTTTTGACAGAAATGGATGGATAGAAGTAAATTTTTTGGTTTGAAAAAAAAAAAAATACATTTATAATTTAAATTCGCACCTTCTGAAGGCATTTTCGTGACTAAAATTCAGGAAAATGGCAAACTCATGCATGGCTATAGTACAATGTTAAAAAATACGCTAATTCACGTCTAGAACTGAAAAGAAGCAATAATCTGTACATATAAAAGTTATATAAAATTGCTATTTGCGGTGGTAAAATGTGAAAAGCCGCTAATTTGCGGGTAAAATTTAGGCCCTGTTCACAAGCTCTATGTTTGTGTTGTGTGGTGTCTATGCAACCTATAAAAATGATTCATTTTTCGAGGGAGTAAATTTGTTTGGCTGCATAGACTCCACAGAACGTAAACATAGAGCTTGTGAACCGGGCCTTAGAAAATAAAATAATCGGTCTGGTCAAAATTAAGAGAAAGGTTAATTTTAAGCCTAAAAATTAAGAAAATTGCTAATTCGAGGCTAAAAATGGAAAAAATCGCCAATTTACAGCTAAAATTGCGCCAGACGCCAATTTGTGACTGAAATTGAGAAAATTCGCTAATTCACAGGTTTGAAACGCTACGACACGTCGCCGCTACAATTAAAAAAAAGCGCTAATTCGCGGTTGAAATTGAGAAAAATTCTTATTTGCACCAAAACTGAATACACGCCAATTTGCGGATTCTGAAGGCAACTTTTCAGGCTGAAATTGAAAAAAAGCGCCTATTTGTGGCAATAGGTGAAGAAACCGCTAATTCGCGAGGAAAACGCGAAAAGTCGTGGATAATTAAGAAACTCACGGGATAAAAACGATACTTTGCTGCTAAAGTTGAGAAAATGTGCAAGTTCATAGCTATGGGAGGGGGTGGGGCAAAACTGCTAATCTGCGGCTGAAATTGAGAAGAACGGTACACTCGGCCAAAATTGAGAAAATCGCTGATTTGTGAGTAGAGTCCAAAAATTGCACTTAACTGAGAGATTGACGCTATGATGAGGCCAGCAAGATGTCCAGAGAGTGTGCTGGCTGGGTGGAATGATGACTAAAATGTGAAATTACCTCCCTCCTCTCACCCTTACGAGATTTTAATCTGATCCCCCCCCCCCCAGGACAAATTCTCACCTACGCCACTAGTTTGGGGTTCGAAACTTTTGTACCGTTTCTGAATTTCTCAAATTTCAAATTGGCAACCTTTTTTTTCAAAGTATTTCATGCAAAATCTCCTCCAAAAGCTCCAAGTAAGGCGCGAAATAGTACCCGCTGAGTTTTCGAAGTGATATTGACTCTGAAGATGGAAATGTAATTGATAATTGTTAATTACAAATTACTTCGAAAAAGTGCTTTTAATTACAAATTACCAATTACAATGGCGTGTTGTTATCAATTACAAATTACCAATTACTAATTGTAATTGAATTACGTAATTCAATTACTGCCCAGCCCTGTCTACGAGAACCTTCGAAATGGTTGCGGTGGATTCGAAGATTTTTTTTTTATTGATTTATTTATTGGCATTTACACATTCTTTTTTGTAGAACAACACAGGGGCGTAGCCAGCCCATGATCAAGGGTTGGGCATCCAGCCAGGCACACGGATTCAGAGTTTTTTTGGGGGGGGGAAGGGGGCGCACGTCTTGAGACAAAGTGCTCGTTCGCGAATAAAATGGACATTTTCCGGCTAGTACTGAGCGAAAACACCCATGCGCGGCTAGAATTAAGAAATAGCGCTGATTCACGTTGAACTTGAGAAATAAATCTGCTCATTGTTCGCGGTTGAAATTGAGAAAACACGCCAATTCGCGGTTTCGCGTTTCCAAAGTCCGGGCCGAAATTAAGAAAATGCGTTAACTCACGGTTTACAGTGCACTTTTCACGGCTAAAATTGACAAAATAAATTGCGCGTTCAATGTAGAATTGAAAAAAAGTCGCTCATTCGCGGCTAAAATTGAGGAAAAATGCCAATTCACGGCTAAAATTGAGAAATGGAGCTCATTCACGCAGGTAAAATTGAGAGAAGGCACCAGTTCGTGGTTTCTCAAACCAACATCTCGGTAAACATTGCGAAAAAGTGATAATTGACTGTTTTTATAAATTTATATAGCAAGTTTGCGGGTACAACCGAGAAAGAGGGCGACTTAGCGCACACATTTTTGAAAAAGTTCTTATTTTCGGTTAAAATTAAGGCACATTGGGGCAAACACCTATTTTAAGGTTCGCGATGAAACGTCCGGATCAAAATTAATGAAATTCGTTAACATGAGTATTATGTGGACCTTTTCCCTTGCTGAAATTTGAAGGGGGGAATTGCTCAAGGCAGAATTGATATTAAAGCACGAATTTGCGGCTAAAATTGAGGGAAAATGAATTGGCAAAATTGTCACAGTTTTTTGTCGATTATAGTGTAATTGTCGTGGCGAAAATTGAGTAGTAGCGTTCATTCACAGCTTACATTGAGGAAAAACTGTTCTTTTGCGGCTGAAATTGACAGAACACACCTATTTGCGGTTTACAGGCGATGCCCAGTGCTGGCCGTAATCAAAATAGTAAATCAAAAATGCGTTATTTCACGGTTTTTTGAGACCTTTTTACGGTTCTTTAAAAACCATAGCCGTATTACAGGGGCGGCGGAAGTCAAGAGCAAGAATCTGAGCAGTCCAGATCCCCCCCCCCCTAGAAAACACCATTTTGCGAATCAATTATGCCTACATGTGCAAAAATACAATTCTTCAGGCAAAATTTCCTAATCCTTCTCCAAGTTAACCGCCTCTTCATGAAATTCTCTTGTTTCTGGGTTAATTTTCCTGGGTACACAGTTTTATTAGATAAATGACGTGTTATAAGATGAATCGGCTACATCGGCCATAAAATGGCGCATTCAAACTATTCAGAGCAGAAACTTAGTGTGAAAGAGCATGAGTATGCCGTGAACAATAGCGTACCGAGGTAAGAGTAAGGGGGGGGGGGTGGACCACCCAGGGCCACCTATCAGAGAGCGCCTTCGAAAAGCTTAAATATGGAAAAATGTTTAGGCCGAGCCCGCAGCAAAAAATTTGAGAAAAATCGCTTAACCCGTCGATTAATTTGAGTAAAAGCGTTAATTCTCGAATAACCTGTAGGAAAAACGTTAATTTGCAGATAAAAATGAAAAAAAAATCACTTATTCGCGGCTAAACTTGAGAAAACGCCAATCCGTATCTTATAAAAGATAATACGAGGCTAAAACTAAGTAAAGTGCTAATCCATAACTAAATTGAAATTAAATGGCCAATGTGGGGCTAAAATGTAAAACAAACGCCTTACTGATGGCTAATATTGAAAAAATCACTAATTACCGCGGCTAAAATTAAGGAAAACTCTAAATTTCAGCTGAAATTGAGAAAAAGGGCTAATTCACGGCTAAAACTTGAGCAAAACGCCAATGTGTAGCAAAAATTGCTAAAAATCGCTAATTATTCATGGAATAAAAAATGATAATTTAACGTTCAAAGTCAGAAAAGTGCTAATTCTCTGCTGAAAATTGGGAAAAAACGCTAATTCGCGGATAAAATGTTCCAAATTGAAAATACGCCTCGTTATATTCTTGGCTTCTGAATGCAACTTATTTGTGGCTAAAACAGAAAAAAACATTAATACAGAGCAGATACTAAGGGGCCTCAAAGAGTTATCCGCACCGGGCCACGATAGGTGTAGGTCCGCCAGTGGCTGTGAAATGTAATTCCCCCCCCCCTCTGAGCCAAAATGCCCGCCGTTGAGCGCATTAAAATATAATTTTCGAGTGGGTTAGCCTTCCAAAGCACAAATTTCGTGAATTTGGATCCCAAAGAACCAAATTTCTCGGGTTTTAATCACCCAAAAAGACCAACCAGGAGGATGAAACAGTTGATTCCAGAGTCACATATCACTTTTTTAAGGTCTTGACTGGAATTGTCTTGGTTAGATGGCTAGAATTGATAGTTTTCACCCCTTTAAGCCCAAATTTCAAAGATTTGGCCCTTTGAAAAATCAATTTTGAAGGAATGATTCCCTCAAAATCAAATTTGTGGGGTCGACTCATTAAAAAGTCATATTTCACGGGACTCAAGATGGAAATTTCACACGTTTGTGGCCTTCATAGAAGTAATTTCGTGGATTCGGACCTAAGGGAACGCAATTTTGCTGTTTTGGTTAATCCGAGAACCAATTCCACGTTTTTGGCTCCATAAAAACAAGCGACTCCGTTGGTTATATTTGGCTCTTTCAAAGCTCAAAGTTTGCAGATCAGCCCCCCCCCCCTATTCTGTAACTCCCAAGGTGACTAAACTTTCTATAGGTGCCGCAGATCCTTGAGAAGAGCGTCAGCCACTGTTTTGGTAGAGATTGATTGAATGGGTATGACTTCGGGCCAGGAAGAAAAACGGTCGATCAAGGTGAGGATGTAGTGCATACCGTGTGATGGGGGAAGTGGACCAATGATGTCCAAGTGGATGCATTGAAAACGTGCGTCGACGGGAGGGAAAACACCGAGAGGACTACGGGTATGACGTCCAATTTTATGGATTTCTGACATTGAAGGCAGTTTCTTGCCCAAGATCTGGAGTCTCGCTCAATTCCGGGCCAAACAAATCGTTCACGAATTAGTTGTGATGTACGGCTTCGGAGATGGGTGTGCGCTGTTGTGAATTAGAGCGAACGCTTGATGACGAAGGGATAAGGGAATAAAAACGCGGTGTCTGTCGTCGCAAAATAACGATATGTTGAGGCCAGGTATGCATTCTCGACGAAGATTGAGTGACGAATTGAGGCAGAGCTTTTTTAGCTCGTCGTCTGCTTCTTGAATTTTAGCGACGACTGTGAAATCGAAAATATGGATGGATTCGACTCGGGAAAGGTAATCTGCTACGACGTTGTCACTTCCTTTGATGTGTCGAATATCGGTCGTGAACTGCGCTACAAAATCTAAGTGACGAAATTGACGAGGGGACGCCTTTTCTGGTTTTTGCTCGAAAGCGAAAATGAGGGGCTTGTGGTCTGTGAAAATTGTGAGTTGTTAACCCTCGATGAAGTCCCGAAAGTGCTTGACTGAAGCGTAAATTGCTAGAAGCTCTTTGTCATAGGCACTGTACCGTCGTTCGGTTTCACTGAGCTTCCGAGAGAAAAACGCTAGCGGTTGGCAGGTACCGTCGGTTTTTTGATGAAGAGCAGAGCCAATGGCATATCTGAAGCGTCAAGGGTGAGTCAGGCTTGGACAAGAAGGGTAGCGTCAGCGAGATCTTGCAGGCAATGGTCGTAGGCCTCAATCAACTGATCAGTCCATTGGATGGGAGATGTTTCGCTTTTGCTAGTTTTTAAGGCGTCATGAAGCGTGATTAGGGCCCAGGCCGCGCGGCGAATGAAGCGGCGGTAGACATTTATGGTTCCGAGGAAACGACGCAAGGATTGAAAGGTTGTAGGTCGAGGGAGCTTCGGTGAGGGCACGAACACGTTGAGGAAGTGGTGATGTGCCGTGAACACATGTGTGAAGAAGTCTACTTCGGTTATGCCGAAAACACATTTGTTAACGTTAAGATGGAGTCCGCAGCTCCTGAAACGCTGGAAAACGAGAGTGAGATGCTTCAGATGTTCTGCGGGAGATTTGGAAGCGATAAGCGCATCGTCGAGGTAAACGAAGATGAAGGGAAGGTCGCCAAGTATTTCCTCCATGAATCGCTGAAATGATTGACCGGCGTTGCGTAAACCAAAACACATCATCGGAAACTCAAAAAGGCCGAAAGGTGTGATGATGGCGGTTTTTTCGATGTCGAAAGGTGCGACTGGTATTTGGTTGTATGCTCGAAGGAGATCTAGCTTCGAGTAAATTGTCGTTCTGTGAAGATTGGACGTGAAATCGTGAAGATGAGGGAGAGGGTAGAGGTCAGGTTTTGAGACAGCGTTTAGACGTCGGAAATCACCACAAGGTTGCCAGGTGCCGTCTTTTTTAGGAACGAGGTGGAGCGGACTAGACCAACCGAGGTCTAGCATTGTTTGGAATTCTGCTTTGGCAGCTTTCAACTTGCCAGGGTGAAGACGTCAAAAGCAGGAACTTGTGGTCCGGTGGTTTCGATTGCGTGCTGCGTATTGTGTGGTAGAGATGGGCGTGGAAAAGAGGGAGGTTGAACGATCTCAGGGAATTGCGTTGCGTGAGCAACGCGGCAAACATGTTCGTCGTGTCACAGAGGTTCAGGCGTGCTGGGTTATTCGACGGTGCAGTTGAAGGATGAACACCAGCGACAGAAAGTTGAGGAGTGCCATCCAACAGACGATGACGACGCGGAGGTCGATGAGAAGATCGAAGTGTGCCAAGAAGTCGGCACCGATAATGGGGTATGTTACCTCTGTGAGGACGAAGGGCCATCGAAACGAACGGTGAAAACCGAAATCGAGTGATAGAAAGCGGATCGCAGAACCATCAGCAGTAGACAAGGTGAACTTCTGTGGGCCATCAGTTTTGTCGCGGCCCGTGCAGGGAATGACGCTTACGTCAGCGCCTGAGTTGATGAGAAAACGAACTTTTGTTGTTTTGTCGGTGACAAATAGGTGGCGTGTCAAGTTACGGCGATCGCTTGCCGCCACCTGCGATCGGAACATTAGTTTTTTGAAGAAAAGGAACAGGGGAAACGACAGTTTTGAGCTTTGTTACCGAACCTTTCGTGATAATAACAGAAACCTGTTTTTGGGGGGTGAAGTGTGTAGTTCTGGTTTGGGACAAGGTGATCTGTAGCGACGGCGTATCAGCGAGGGGGTTGAACGTTGTTCGAGGTCGGTAAGGCGTTATGAGTGAGCCGTTGGATCGCGTCGAGAAGGCTGGAAAAAGAAGGTGCGGAAGTTGTGGGTTCAGAAGGGGAAGGTGTTGACTCTGGAGGAAGAAAGTGATGTCGATGAAACGTCCGGATCAAAATTAATGAAATTCGTTAACATGAGTATTATGTGGACCTTTTCACTGCTGAAATTTGAAGGGGGGAATTGCTTAAGGCAGAATTGAGATTAAAGAACGAATTTGCGGCTAAAATTGAGGGAAAATGAATTGGCAAAATTGTCACAGTTTTTTGTCGATTATAGTGTAATTGTCGTGGCGAAAATTGAGAAGTAGCGTTCATTCACAGCTTACATTGAGGAAAAACTGTTCTTTTGCGGCTGAAATTGACAGAACACACCTATTTGCAACGCAATACGGAACGCAATTTTGCTGTTTTGGTTAATCCGAGAACCAATTCCACGTTTTTGGCTCCATAAAAACAAGCGACTCCGTTGGTTATATTTGACTCTTTCAAAGCTCAAAGTTTGCAGATCAGCCCCCCCCCCCTATTCTGTAACTCCCAAGGTGACTAAACTTTCTATAGGTGCCGCAGATCCTTGAGAAGAGCGTCAGCCACTGTTTTGGTGGAGATTGATTGAATGGGTCGCAGAACCATCAACAGTAGACAAGGTGAACTTCTGTGGGCCATCAGTTTTGTCGTGGCCCGTGCAGGGAATGACGCTTACGTCAGCGCCTGAGTTGATGAGAAAACGAACTTTTGTTGTTTTGTCGGTGACAAATAGGTGGCGTGTCAAGTTACGGCGATCGCTTGCCGCCTCCTGCGATCGGAACATTAGTTTTTTGAAGAAAAGGAACAGGGGAAACGACAGTTTTGAGCTTTGTTACCGAACCTTTCGTGATAATAACAGAAACCTGTTTTTGGGGGGTGAAGTGTGTAGTTCTGGTTTGGGACAAGGTGATCTGTAGCGACGGCGTATCAGCGAGGGGGTTGAACGTTGTTCGAGGTCGGTAAGGCGTTATGAGTGAGCCGTTGGATCGCGTCGAGAAGGGTGGAAAAAGAAGGTGCGGAAGTTGTGGGTTCAGAAGGGGAAAGTGTTGACTCTGGAGGAAGAAAGTGATGTCGTCCACGGTCAGCAGCTTCGAAAACTTTGTCTTCTAATTTTGTGAGAATCGGTAAAGGTTCGGAACTGATAGCGAGAATGGATTGGACGGAAGACGGAAGTTGGTGAAGCGACAAAGTTTTGAGCGCGTCGTCAGATATTTGAGTGCCGGCGAGCTCTCCTTCATGCGCCTCCAAAATTGTGACGGTTTATCGTCTCCAAGTTCGACCTCGTGGAGGAGTTTGGTGAATTTGTGTTCGTCGGTGTCGGTGAAAGCGGAAAGAAGCGCTGTTTTCAGGGCATCGTATTTGCGGGGTTGCAGGCGGGTGGTTGATGATGTCACTGACGTATTCGAGGACGTCCATGTCGAGAGTGGAAACGACGTAATTGAATTTCGTAGTGTCCGGAGTGATACGGTTGGCTGGTAAGTCGTACTGAGCTTTGACTTGGCGGAACCAAAGATCGGGCCGGTGGCGCCAAGACGGAGGTAGCCGAACGGAGACACTTGATATGCGTTGTGGCTCTAGAACCGCGTCGTCATTAGCCGGTTGAGCCATAATACTACGAGTGAAGTCGGGGACACCAGCTGTAAGCGTGTGCAAGAAAAACGAGACCGCGTGTTGGATTCCGAGGGTGGTGTTGAGGATACGAAACATTTGAGATTCGAATTGTCGCCCACGGTCTGTAGTTAGAAAATTGGGAATTCCGAAACGTGAAATCCAAGAAGTGAGGAGAGTTCTAGCGACGGTCTCTGTCGTAATGTCTGATACAGGTGTTGCTTCGGTCCAGGATGTGAAGCGATCGATCATGGTGATGATGTACCGGTATCGTTTGTCATAAAGGGAGGGGTCCGACGATGTCGACATGGACGTGTTGAAAACGACGAGATGTCGTTGGGAATGACGAAACTTTTGAACGTTGGCATTGAAGGCAAGATTTGGCCCACGTGTGAACGTCTTTCTTGATGAAAGGCCACACGAAGCGGTCGCGGACGAGTTTGGATGTGCGTTTAGGAGACGGGTGTGACAGGTTATGGATGAGGTCGAAAATTCTGCGACGAAGGCCAGAAGGTATGAAGGGACGATTCTTGTCATCACAGAACACGGAAACAGTGAGACCGGGAACGGAAATGGAAGAGAGTTTTAGCGAATACTTGTCCGGATGCTGTATAATGTGAAGAAGGTCATGATCAGACTGTTCAAGACGAGAGAGTTCACCGTAATCGAAAGTTTCGAGGGTTGCGATTCGGGAGAAATAGTCAGCGATGGGACGTGACGGATGTCGGTCGTGAATTGCGAAACGAAATCGAGGTGGCGAAATTGTCGAGGTGTCGCTTTTTCGGGGTTTTGGTGGAAGGCGTAGACTAAAGGGCGATGATCTGTGTAGATGACGATTTCTCTACCTTCGAGCATGTAACGGAAGTGTTTGACTGCAGTGTAAATAGCGAGGAGTTCTCGATCGTACTAGCTGTAACGAGTCTCTGTTGGGGTTAACTTTCTCGAAAAAAATGCAATAGGTTGGGGAGAATCATCGACGTTTTGTTGAAGGGTAGCGCCTACAGCGATGTCGAAGGCGTCGACTAGTAGGCTGAGGGGTGAATTGGGGTGAGGGTGAGCTAAGAGTGTTGCTTCGATGAGGCTGTTGACGCAGGCATCGTACGACGCGTTGAACTCGGGAGTCCAGTGGATCGAAGCATCCTTTTTTTGTCGAGTTTTTTATGAGGTTGTGCAGTGGGGTTTGGTGCCGAGCGGCGTGTTTGATGAAGCGACGATAATAATTTAAAGCGCCGAGAAATTTGCGTAGAGTGCGAACGGTTCATGGTAAACAGAGATTTGAGTCGGGGTCACCAGATATAAGATGCAGGTCGTTCTTACATGACAAAAGTTATTTTTTTGCGTTTCACACCAAAAACTGATTGTTTATTAAAAACATATTTTTTACATTATTTACAATATTAGGAAAATGGAGGGACGATGTTGTCTGGTCGCCACAAATTCATCTATCGTCGTCATCTGTAATTATTGAAGCGAGAATAGGATCACTCGTCCCTAATATCACACATACGCGTGCCTTTAACTTTTCGAGACGAGACCGACTTTCATGACCGACTCGAGACGGAGACCGAGACCACTCAAGTCTCGTGCACCACTAAATTCGGTTCCGTGGTTGAGTAAAAAAAAAAATTGGGGCCCTTCTCAATCAACTGGCTACAGGGCCTTTTGTCCCCTAAATCCGGCCCTGTCTGGGAGGTCGTAACGATTGGCCCTATACGATGACTTCCGGGTGGAAGTATTTCGCAACACGCTCAACGCATATCGGAAGCGTTCAACTAATAAAACACGACTCCGTCCATGGACTTCCATCGGTTTTTGTCTCTTATAGTTCGCGGTCTTGATGCGACGATGTGTGCATGACATTTCAAAAATGAAAACATTTTTCCTTGGGAACGATAACGAGCAGAGGGTTCAAATTAGCTGGCCAAAAAAAAGCAATAAAGGAAGTAGATTTCACTGCCTTTAAACATCTAATTAAAATTCGTGTTCGATGCTCCAAAGTCCAGTATGAAGGACTTCCTCGTATTTCCGGAGACTTTTTTATTTCATTTTATGTTTTTTTTAAGGTCAAGTTATACTCGTCAAGAGCCATTGGACGTGAAAGTTGAACCTTTATTTTTTGTGGTAGCTTATAGGCTACGGGCAACATTTTTGACCGAATGGATGGGTGTGGTGGGGTGAGGGGGTATTGAGGGCTTATTATCATGGCTGACGAGGCGTTAAAATTTATTTAAGCTTTCACTGGGTCACCCCTAATTGAAAAAAGCCCTTCGTTGCGTGCTTCTTCGTTTGGGTTTAATTTAAAACTGGTTTAAGTTACATTGATAAGAGGGGGGAGGGAGAGAGGCACTACCTTAATACTTCAATGGAACTCATTCAAGCTCAGGGATCTTTTAGAGGATTATATTAGACATTATTCTTTCTTTTTTAGAAAGCTGCGACCTCGAAGGGAGCCCGTAGAATAGACGAAGAGAGGACAGTAGAAGTTATACGTATAGTACTTTCACTTACTTAGTTAATAACGTTGGAGATGTTCTCCCGTTTCAATTTTTTTTTTTGTCGGCTGGTCTAGAAAGCGATGCTGTCAATGCACCGGCGATACACTTTTATAACGATACAATAAGTTGACATTATTCCATTTGGCTTGTTTTCTGTGTTCGCAGACTGGAATTCTGACTGTTATGGTCCTCCCGATACGAGTCGCCATAATAATCGGCCTGTTGGTTACAGCTTGGCTTCTAGCTGTGGCCGGCATGATCGGCCTATCGCAAGAGGATCTTTTGAGTAAACCTCTCGTCGGATGGAGAATGTAACGCATCCCCGCACCACTATTCATTACGACCTTATTTTTTTGTAAAAAAAAAAAACGTATATTTTTGCAGGAAAGTTAAAAAAATGATCGCTAAACTGATGTGCCTAACGTATCAAGCGGGTGGTATTCGACTCGTCGTCAAAGGACGTCAAGCGTCACGCTCGGAAGCGCCCATTTTAGTAATCGCTCCTCATTCAACATTTTTAGACGCCGTCATCGTGTATGTGACGGGCTCGCCGACGATTATCGTCAGAAAGGAGAGCGGAAATAATCCTTGGCTGGGAAGTACGAGAATGAAACGATATTATAATTTTGTTTTTTTTTTTTTTTTTAAAAACACACGAATTTCACCCAATTTTTTTCAACCCCTTATAACAGAAATTCTCAACTACACTCAGCCCATTTTCGTCACAAGAGATGACCCCGACTCAAGGCACATCACAGTTCAACAAATTATCAATCGAGTCCATTCAAAGGAGAATTGGTCGCAAGTGTGTAAAATGAACAGATTATTGGTGGTGGTGTTGTTGTTGTTGGGCGTGGGGTTACCAAAAATATACAACCGTCATTCATTTGTTTGATTCTCATGTTCACAGGTTTTAATCTTCCCTGAAGCGACGTGCACAAACAGATCGTGTTTAATAACTTTTAAACCGGGGGCTTTCTATCCAGGACTTCCAGTACAACCAGTACTTATCCGCTATCCAAATAAAATTGACACCGTGACGTGGACTTGGGAAGGTCCTGGGCCGTAAGTATTTAAATTTTAAGGGGAAAAAGTGCGCTAAAAGAAGAGAATCGAGCTATTAAATCTAAATAATCATAAAAAGAGGGGAGTGGCTTGAAAACTTTCCTGATTTTTTGTCGAGAAATTTAAAAAACTCGTAGAAACTTATTCTTATGCAAAAAAAAAACTTGAAAAACAACTTTTTTTAAAAATGTAATAGGAGGAGCTCCCTTATCCTTGTATTACGCAGTCAGAAACAAGTCCTAAACATTTTCGTTTTGCCCCTAAAGTTGGTTTTCCTAAAGTGCAAGAAGGGCACAAGCGAAAATCGCCGACGATCGATTTGGCATGCTCTCCTCTTGGCCGTATAAGAAGAGAAAAAATCCTCTCCCCCTCTTTGGGATACGAGAGATTATTCGGGACAGATAAATTGTAACTAAACGACATCTTTAGGGTGATCGCCTAGAACTTCGAGTCGAGGGAGGTGCGGCTCCGGTACGGTAGTGAGGAGGTGCGGGAACCTCTCACCAGAGGTTGCCCGCAGGGGTCGGTTATCTCGGCTGCTTTGTGGAACCTTCTCTTTGCCGCCCTTTTGTGGCTTTTGCAGGGGCAGGGTTTCGAGGGAGTGGCGTACGTGGACGACCTTGCGGTTGATGTCGTGGCGCGCTCCCGAGACGAGGCCGGTCGCATCGGGAGATCGATCGGCTGTTGCGGGTCGTGGACGAATGGTGTGGGGCGGTCAAACTGGCTCTCGCTGTGCCCAAGACCCAAATGGTCCTAATGCGGGGTCGTCTCTCGCAGGGTAGCACCCTGGTGGTGCGCTATCGGGGATCACGCCTTGTGGGGGAACGGCAGGGCCGCTACCTAGGGGTCGAGATTAACCCGGGGAGGACAGCGACCCCGCAGCTAGAGGCGGTTGCGGGGAAGCTAGAGAGGACCTTTGCCCTCTTTTGGTCGGTGGGGGGAAACGTATGGGGCACGAACTTCCACTGCCGAGCTCGTTACTTCAGGGCGGTATTCGTACCTGCTGTACGGTGCAACGTGGTGGTGGCACCGGCCCACGAAAGCTCAGTGGGCGAAGGTCCTCAGCTTGCAGCGGCAGGGCTTGGTAAGGGTGACCATGGCGTACCGGACTGTCAGTTCCGACGAGCTTCAGGTGCTGGCGGGGATACCTGCTGCGGACCTCCTGCTCGACGCATGGGTTCACGGGCGCCGCCTGGTTCAGGGAAACTTGGACTGGGTACGGTGCCGTGAAGATTGGGCAGAGCGCCTCGGTCTCTTGGCCGAGGAGTGGGGGGCCGCATAGGGCCTCTCCGCCTCCTTGACGACCTAATCGTTGAGGTTTGGCAGGCGCGTTGGACTTACAGTTCAACGGGTAGGCGTACATTCGGGTTCGTGCCCGACGTTCGGACGAGACTGGCAGCGGCCAAGTGGTTCACCCTTGAGCACGCTGCCATGCAAATCCTGACTGGACCCTGCTCGTTTAACGCCAAGTTGTGGTTCTTCCAGCGGCGGGACTCTCCAACATGCCCTTGTGGTGTCGAGGAGGAGACCGCCGACCATGTGCTTCGTCGCTGCAGCCCCCACGGGGATCTGCGGCGGGCGACATGGGGGAGTGGAGGCCCATACCGGAAGACTCGGCTCTTGTCCGAGACCGGCGGGCGTATGGCCGCCTCCTGGCCTTCTCCCGCTCCTGGCTGGAGCGAAGAGGGCTGGGACCGGCCATGCTTGAGTAGGGCAACCCGGGCAGGATTCTCTTCCCTGTCCGGTTTCGGTCCATGGCGGAAGCCAGCATCCTCAGCTCAAAAGACCCACCTCCACGTGGTCTCTCTCGGGCGCGGCTGGCTGGCCAGCAGCCGTGGCTAACGGGTTGAGCTGAGCGATGGGACCGACTCTGTTGCGGTATCCGGGCCAAAGATGGGGTACAGGCCAGGTAAAGGCCTGCAAAAAGGTCTAGGTACTGGCCACATCTTAAGGAGTTCCGCAGAGAGAGAGATAAATTGTAACTGTATGGATTGTGTTTGTTATCAATAAGGTACGATTTATTAGACATTGCACGCCCCCCCCCCTCCTCACCGGGTGAAACTTTCACCAGCAGCGCCCATGAAGTCACCGTTCAGAATAAGCCTTTGATTTGGCGTTTAATCCATGTTGACAGCGAATTAACTATTTGTCACAATTTTATAGCCGTAAATAAGCGATCTGTCTCCATTTTAACCGCGAATTTGCAATTTTTCTCTCTATTTCAACCGCGAATTATAGCGATTTGTCTCCATTTTACCGTAAATTACCGCTTTTTCCTAAATTGGTCACGAAGCTGCCTCCGGAAAGCGTGGCTTTCCCATTTTCTCAATTTTCTGCGAATTAGCAAATTATCCACCCGATTATAGCCATTTATTTTTAATTTTTGCCGCAAATGAGCATTTTTCCTAATTTTAACCGCTAACTAATGTTTTTTCTACATTTCAGCCAAGAATAAGAGTATTTTCCCAATATTCGCCGCTTTCTTTAAATTTGGCCGCGGATTAGCGTTTTTTTTCTTCGCACTTCAGCGCTTCTTCTCAATTTTACCGGTGAATTAGACACGAATTAGTGATTCATCTCCATGTTAGCCGCGAACAGTGGCGTGCCCAGGATTTTTTTCTTGGGAGGGGTTTTCAAATTACAAAATTGTATACATATAATGGTGATTTGTATTTTACAGAAATGGGTGTGGGGGGACACGGTCCTTTATAGTCAATTCATCTTTTAAGGGCGCGAATAGCCAGTTTGGCAATTTTTTTCGGTGCAGCATGGCACAAATCGTCATTTAAGCCAGCCATCTATAAAAGGCGCGAATGATCAGTTCCGGTATTTCTAAGGCACGAATTGTCCGCAGTTTCACCGTTTTCAAGCCGCGGAGGATCAGTTTTTTTTTGGAGGGGGGGGGGTGCCGATAGCCACTTTGAAGACACGCAGTAGCCTCTGTAGGGAGCAAATGATCTGTTTAGCTAATCTTTGAACTGTGAATTTCTGGTACGAGTATGCCATTTTTAGGACTTAAATAGTCAGTTTTGCTATTTCTAGGGAATGAATCGTCAGTTCAGACATTTTCAGAGCACGAGGTTCAATTTGGCCATTTTTTATGCTGGATAATGGTCGATGGTGCATTTTCAGGACATGAATCATCCGTTTCGGACTTTTCAAAGCACGAATCTCGCGGGCCGCTATATGTAGAGTTGGTATTTGTACTAATTTTAGGACGCGAATAGCCAGTTTGGCCAATTTTACGGCGCAAAATGTCAGAATGGTCAGTGCGATATTTTTAGTGCCCGAATTATCAGTTTTATCAGTCGAAATGGTCAGTTTTGCTGTTTTTAGAGCGAGAAATGTCTATTTTTCCAAGCGCCAATGGTCAGTTATTGGCCAATTTAAGAACAGGAATTGTCTGTGTTTAGGCATTTTCAAGACGCGAATCGTCAGTTAAGCTATTTTTAGGGCGCAAAGAGTCAGTTTTGCCGATTTCATGGCTTGGATAGTCAGTTTGGCCAATGTTAGGGCGTGTAGTCTTGAAGCTTGCCATTTATACGTATAGGGCGCGAATGGGACGTCAAACCAAGGCGATAATGGTCAGTTAGGGCATTTTGGCGTGCGACTGGTCGATTTTGCCATTTTCAGGGCGCGAATCGTCAGTTATACTTTGCCCAAACATAGCAGCATAGGCGGGTTCAATTAGTCCCTTCTATAGTCAATTACGCGCGAATCGTTATTTTGACCATTCTTGGCGCGCAAATGGTCTATTTTGCAGCTTTCAGGACAGGAATAATCTGTTAAGGCATGTCCAGGCCGCCTAGAGTCATTTTGGCCATTTTCCAGAATCGCCAATTTGGCTATTTTTAGGGCGCGTGAAGTCATTTTGGCGGTTTGGTAAATGCTAATTTTTAGGGCGCAAATAGACATTTTCAATGCAAGAATCGTCAGTTTTGCCATTTTAGGGCGCGATTATAATCATTTTAGCAGTTTTAAGTAGTAAATTACTGTCCTTCAAGCCATTTTTAGTCAGTCGAGCGAAGCACACAAGCCCAAGCCCCTCGCTTGAGCAAATCCTGGATCCGCATCTATGAGTACGAGTATGCCATTTTTAGGGCGCGAATAGTCAGTTTTGCCATTTTGGGGCGCGAGTATAGTCAGTCTAGGATTCTGTATGGTGGGAATTTAGCTAATTGTAGGCAGCAAATGGCTTTTAGGGTCATACAAATTACGTTTTTGTTGTTTCATTTTTACTTTTTTACTTATTCATTTCATTTTATTTATTTATTTTTTATTTCTGTTTCTTAACTATGGCGGGCTGAAGTACTCTGGGAGGGATTCTGACCCCCATAACCCTCCCCATGGGCACGCCACTGGCCGCGAATTAGAGATTTTTCTTAATTTTTGCTGTCAATTCGTGTTTATCCTGATGAGTTTAGCCTCTTCATCAGTGGCGCCGAAACGGTTTCAATGAGGCGCAGCAGAACTCTTGAAAAAAGGCCCGACCCCCAACATGCACCCGAACCATATAACGCCAAAAACGACGAAAACTTTTCTATTCGTTTGTTCACGTTTGTTTAGCCAAAATTTTCGTTTGTTTAGCATTTTGAAACACGATTTTAAAGAACAAAACAAAAAAAATAGTTGGGTGCGGCTAACTTGGCCAAAATGGAGAAGAGCGCTAATTCTTGGCTTGGATTGGAAAAAATTGCTAATTCATGATTGAAATTTAGAAAAACGTCTAAAATCAAGAGAATGTGCTAATCGGCGGCGGCTAAAGAAAAAAAAAAAAACGCTGATTCATGGCTGGAGTCGAGAAACGCTTATTTTCAGATAAATTAAGATAAACGCTGATAAGTGATAACGTGTGTAAAAACTTGGCATAACTGCAAAAATTGAGAAAACGCCAGTTCGCGCATAAAATGTAGACTATAAAAGGGTAGCCCCCCTCGCCAATGACGGTGCCAATGGCTGTAGTGGAATACATACTATTCGATTTAGCCCAAAAAAGCGCTATCTGAAGGCGTGAATGGCATCAAATTGAGAGAATTGGGTGAATTTGCGGCTAAAATAAAGAAAAAAACGCTGATACTCAGTTTTTTTTTTTTGTCCTTAAGCGGATAAATATAGGAAGACGCGCTATTATGCTGTTCTTGAGGCAAGTGCACTGAGCAAAGTTGGGAAAAAGCGCCAATATTCGTGGCTAAAACTGTGAAAAAGAGTTCATTCGCGGTATCTCGATGAAACTTCCAGACCAAAATTTGGAAAAAATCGCTCATTCGCCACTTTATCCCTAAAATTTAGAAAAAAACGCTGATTTTCTGTTCTTTGGAGTTCCGGTTTTTGCTCAAAAAGGGGGAAAAGCTTATAGAAAAGCCAAGATAAAACGCTTCGGTGCTTAAATGGAGAAAAACTGCAAATTCGCCAACTCGCGGATACAGGAAAAAGAAGTCGCTAATTCACAAATAAATCTGCGAAAAATGCTAATTCATAGGACTGAAATTTAGAAGAATGGCTAATTAGCAGCTAAAATTGGGCTCAAAAATTCAGAAAATTCCTAATTGAAATATCTGCTAAAATTGAGAAAAAGCGCTTATTAATTCATGAAATCAACAAAAAGTGCTGATTAGCGGCTAAAATAAAACCAACCCTAATTTGCTGACAAAACTGAAAATAATGTATATTCGCGGCTAAACTTGAGAAAAAGTGCTAATTTATGGATGAAAATAGGGGGGGGGCAAGCCGCTAATTCACAGTTAAATTTGCGAAAATCGCTAATTCACGACTGAAATTTAAAAGAATAGCTAATCAGTAGTTAAAATTGAGACAATAGACAAACGCTATCCACGTTGAAAATTCAGAAAATAGCTAAAATTGAGAAAAAGCGCTAATTCTTTCATGAAATCTACAAAAAGTGCTAATTAGCGATATAAATTAATTAAACTGGTGTTATCCGGGCGACCTTGAAAGGGCATAGCAAAACACGATTCGAGTTTCGAGAAAAAATGGCTCCCCGGCGGGATTTGAACCCGCAACCTCTGGATTACTAGGCCAGCACGCTGCCAATTGCGCCACGGAGACCCGGGTGGGAGTTCGGCTTAGCTTATCCCTCGGAGTACGACTCTCAAAGGCGTCTCCGTGGCGCAATTGGCAGCGTGCAGGACTAGTAATCCAGAGGTTGCGGGTTCAAATCCCGCCGGGGAGCCATTTTTTCTCAGAAACTCGAATCGTGTTGGGCTAGGCCCTTCCATCGTTGCCAGGATAACATCAGTTTAATTAATTTATATTAATTAAAAATTCCGGTGACAGAATTATTCACCATATCCATGGAACATAATATTCGTGACTAAACTTGAGAAAAAGTGCTAATTTATGGATGAAATTGAGGGGGAGCCACTAATTCACAGTTAAATTTGCTAAAAACGCTAATTCACGACTGAAAAAAAATGGCTAATTAGTAGTTAAAATTGGGATGAACGGTAATCCACGGCCCCAAAATTGATAAAATTGCTAATTAAAATGCTTAAATTGAGAAAAATTGCTAATTAAATTGACAAAAAGCGTTACTTAGCAGCTAAAATTGGGACAATCCTAATTCGCGGGCTCAATAGAAAAGAATCGCTAATTAATTCGCGGGCGGCTAAAATTGAGAAAAATCGCTAATTCGTCGATGAAATAGAGGAGAACGCTAATTCGCGGCTAATATTCAGTAAAACGCTTGTTCGCGGCTAAAGTTTAGGAAAACACAAATCTGTAGCTTCCCCTCAGAAGCCACAGATTTGTTTATTCATAAATTTCAGCCGCTTTTACTACATTCTAGCCGGGAATTAGAGTTTTAATCAGGTTAGCAGTGAATTAGCCGATTTTTCCATTTGCATCGGTAAATTAACGGTTTTTATCGACTTTCTCTGTAAATTAGCGTTTTTTAACGTTAATTAATTAGCGATTATTTTCAGTTTTGTCCAAATTGTAGCCGCTAATTAGCGGTTTTTGTCAATCACATTAGTGAATTAGCGAGTTTTCTCAATTTTAGCAGATATTTAACTAGGGAGTTTCTTCATTTTTGCCGTCGATTAGCGTTTGTCCCGATTTTTCTAAATTTTTAGTCATGAAATAGCGTTTTTCGCAAGCTGCGAATTAGCGGCTTTTCTCTTTTTGTATTCGCGACTGGGCGATTTTTTGCAATTTAAATTTTATTGCAAATTTGCCATTTTCCTTCATTTTACCCCCGAAATTAGTGTTTTTCGCGTTGTTGTTTACAATTTTAGCCGCAAATTTGCTCTCACTTTCATAGACATACAATTTTCAATTAGCTTTTTTCTTGCCTTTTGCGCCTGCAAAATAGCAAACACCGGGGCACGTATCAATTTGACCAAAGAACCGCAAATTAGCGGTTTTTTTTTAATTTTAGCTAATAAATTGGCATGCCTAGAGACAACGCAAATCAGTGAATTTCGGTCTGGAAGTTTCATCAAGGACGAATAAACGCTTTCACACTTTTGCCACGAATATTATCGCTTTTTCCGGGCTTCTTGCTGCTTACTTGCCCCCCCCCCCCCAAGAATAGCATTTTAGTGTGCCTTCAGTGCTAATTCATAATTAAAAGTGAAAAAATCGCTAACTAGCAGCTAGATTAAGAAAAAGTGTGCTAATTAGTGGATGAAATTCAGAAAAATCGCTGTTTAGCGGCAAATATTAGAAAAAACACGATTTCGCTGCAAAAAAAAAAACAACAGAAAAACGCTAATTTGCAGCTCATAGTGAGAAAAAGTGATAATTCGCTGCTGAAAAGGTAAAAAATCACTAATTTGCTGCATACATGACAAAACATTGAGAAAAATCGCCGCTAAAATTACAAGAAGGTGGCAATCCGCGGCTAAAATTGAGGAAAATCACTAATTCGCGGGTAATGTGTAGAAGAAGCTGTAATTCACGGCTAAAATAACTAAAATTCGCTGTAATTTATTTTTTAGTTGGCGAAACCCTACGAAATCACTTTTTTCCGGTGAGGGAACCCCGCAATATTGTGTATTCAGCTACCGCGAAACCCCCGAAATGGCTTTTTTATCCTGCAAAATTGCTTTTTAAGTGAGAAAACCGGTGAAATTGATTTTTTTTTTAATCGCGGAAAGCTTGTACATTGCATTTCTGGCGAGGGAAGTTGCTTTTATAGCGCGGAAAACTGATTTTTTTTTTTTTTTTTTTTAGCGAGCAAAACCCAGAAATTAGCTTTGTCAGTGTGGAAAACCAGCGAATTTCTTTACTGGCAAGCAAAACCCACGAAATTTATGGAGTTAAAACAAGGCGAATTTTTTCGCAAAGTTGTTGTTTTACCGGGAAATCCCCGCGAAATTGCTTTTTTATTCGTCTCAACCCTCTAAATACGCGAAAATGAGTCGTACGAGCGGATAAAAGAACGAAAACGCCGAAATTCTCGGTTCGTGCAGTCAAGCTTGTTGGCTCAAACTGGGAAAAAAGTCTAATTGGTGGCTAAAAGTGAGAAAAAAAAATCGATAGTTAGCGGCTAAAATTAAGAAAAGTGCTAATTCGTGGATAAAATTGGGAAAAAATTGCACATTAGCGGCTAAAATAAGGAAAACCACAAATTCACGGCAAGACTTCAGACTAATCACTGATTTACGGCTAAAATTTAGAAACATTGCTAATTCTCGGCTAAAAAAAAATAAAAGAAAAACGCTGATCCGTGGCTTAAAATGGAGAAAGCCGCGAATGATGCAAATTGCCCCGTGAATTAGCGATTTTTCTCAATTTTTGTACCGTAAATTAGCGCTTTTTCCTCACTTTAACGAGGAGTTGCCTCTGGAAATTGCGTGACTTGCCTTTTTGCTCAGTATTCTCAAATATAACCCCCCCCCCCTAATTAGCAATTTTTCTTTATTTCAACCGCGAATTAGCGTTCTTCCTCATTCTAGCTCCGCTAATGAGCGAATTTTCTGTGCAGTTGGCCCCGTGAATTAGAGTTTTGTCCCTGACTTGCTTGAACATCAGGGGGCTTATTCTGAACGGTCGGGAAAAAATCCCGCTAGTGGGATCCAAGGACGCTGAATAAGAAATAACATTATCCCGCCATAGCAACCGTTTTTTTTGCGGCATTTTCACACGGCTTCGGAATACGGCCCCTGGTCTGACGGTTATGGTTTTTTTTTGGTCACGGCTCTCAATATGGCTTGGCAATTGAGGCGACAGTTGCGAGTTGAGCCGTCTCTTGACCTCCTGGCCTGGCGAGTCATGTTGGTTGTGGGAACTCAGGCTCGTGAGGAGTGCGAGCTCTTTGCGGCTAGGCCCAGAATCGGGTAAGCCCTGAAGACTGATGGTCCTTTTAAAACATAACCGGAGGGATTAAGGAGATTTCGTGAAGATTGGGCCTTTATTTTAGGGATTTGTGGTCTTCTTTTACGGTCAAATAAACTGTATACTAGGTAGTGTGCCCTCCTTTATTCGACTTTATGCTTTTCTTCTATGTGCCCTTCTTGTACGACACCAAAACCGTTGGTCCCTAACATCCCAGCCGCACACCCTTGTTTAAGACCCCCCCGCTGCCACCATTTCACTCCTGAAATTAAATTCAACGCCCATTTTAAATGAAAATACGTACAGTTTTTGTTTGTTTTCTTCAGATTGAAATTAATGTGGATGACGCTCGTACAGCCGCAGAGTATATGCGAAATAGAATTCTTCCAGTTTATCGGCCAAGCGAGGAGGAGAAGAAAAATCCAAAATTATTCGCCAGCAATGTCAGAAGTCTCATGGCCAAGTAAAAACATCGCATTTCTACGCCATTATGTGTCACTAATTAAAGTTTTTTTTATTTATTTATTGAAGATCTTTGGGCGTACCTACGATGGATTACACGTACGACGACTGTAAATTGGTATCGAAAGCGAAAAAGCTCAGTTTTTCCAAGGAATCGCCCCTACTTCAAGCTCATCAACTTCGCGTCACCCTTGGGTATGTCACCGCCTCTGGAAATTGTTCAAATTTCACCATTATTTGTTGTTGTTGTTGTTGTTTAACAAAAGGCTGTCGCGCAATCAAATCGAAGAAAAACTGGTGGCAAAAACCCCGTCCCTAATACGAGGCCCTCAACAACTAGTCGATTTGACAACATTCGCCACAACGCTCGGTCTCAACCCCACCGACCCATTGACCAAGAGCCTGTTTATGCTGTACGAAAAGGAGGACAGCGGACTGTTGGACTTTAAAGAGTACCTGTTGAGTGTTGTACTGGTCAATAAATCACAGACCCGACTGGACATGGTGCAACAGGCCTTTCAGGTGGTAACCGTAAATTTTATTGCGTTAGTGTCACCCTTTTGATTTATGATCATTTCTAGCTGTGCGACGGTGGCTTAACTAAATACGATTTGAGTCTTATTCTGGGCTTAGTGTTGCAAATGGATGAAGATGAAGTTGAGAGTGTTTTTAAAAAAATATCCGGTAAAACGCGACGGCGAATTCTTTACGGTAAAATATTAATCCCACCACGTCAGTTCTATAAACACAAACACATCATTTCAATTTTATGGTTTTTCAGAGGATTTTGAAGAATATGCCAAGTCCAGACCTGAATTTTCACCAATATTCGGCAAAAGCCCTCGAAGGTTATCCCTACCGAAAGACGAAGAACATAAAAATAAGTAGAAATAAAAGAAACTCCGTATAATAAAGAGAAAAATCTGTTTAAAAAGTTCCTGGTTCTGCTTTATTTCAATCTAATTTATTTTTAGTTCGTTACTCTGTGATTAAATTGCTGAATTAGACAACAACCCCTGACTACAAATTTAAATTTGTTTTTTGTTTTCTATTATTTATGATTAATTTCTAGATTATAACAAACAAGTGTCCATCACTGCGTATTAAGTTGTAAATATAAACTGTGATTTAATAGCGTTTTCCATTTGCGCTTATGTTTGCCCCCCGAGGAAGTTCACTACTGACCATTTTTTGACGGGTCAAAAACTGAAAATGCGAAGCTGGAATATTTACAACAGTTTAGCCCCCCGCGGTGCATCCCGCGACGTAGTGGCCCCAAGGAGGGGAGCCTTTGTGACATGAAAAAGGCTGGCCATGTGGAAGCGGTGACATCATCAGAGCAGGGACGCTATTGCACGAATTTGCAATATGTCTACGCCCTATCGGTCAACTGTCGCTTATGATCGGATCGAGCCGTAAATTGACGAATTTCTCTATTTTAGCCGCGAAGTATACCGTTATTTGTTTTTTTCGCCTAAAGCCAAGAATGGAAGAATGTGCGCTGAGTCTCCATATTATAACCACAAAATTTCCATCAGAACCCACAGATTTTTTTTTTTAAATTTTACACCCGGGAATCAAAGCTTTTCTCAATTATAGCCGCAGATTAGCGCTTTTACTCCATGAATAAGCCATTTTTCTCAATTTTAGCCACAAATAAGTTGCCTGCAAAAGCCAAGAATTTTCAATTTTTGGACAAAAATTGAAATTTGTTTCCATTTTAGCCGCGAATTAGCGATTTTTGCCGTTTTTATGTTATGAACCAGCGTTTTTTCTAATGGTTTTTACAAAAATTGGCATTTTTCTCAGTGATTTAGCACTTTTCTCAATTTGAGCAATAAAATTAGCGTCTTTTAAATATTAGACACAATTTGAAATTTGTAAATGAATATGGTGAGTAATTCTGTCCCTCGTATTTTTAATTAAAAAATTTATTGAACTGATGTTATCCGGACGACGATGGAAGGGCATTGCCCAACACGATTCGTGTTTCGAGAAAAAATGGCTCCCCAGTCAGGGATTTGAACCCGCAACCTCTGGATTACCAGTCCAGCACGCGGCCAATTGCGCCACGGAGACGCCGAGAAACAATGGACCTGGGTGGGGTTCGACTTAGCTTATCCCTCGGAGTACGACTCCCAAAGGCGTCTCCGTGGCGCAATTGGCAGCGTGCTGGACTGGTAATCCAGAGGTTGCGGGATCAAATCCCGCCGGGGAGACATTTTTTCTCGAAACTTGAATCGTGTTGGGCTATGCCCTTCCATCGTCGTCCGGATAACATCAGTTCAATTAATTTATTAATTAAATTTGTATACATTTCACTCGTGAATTAGAGCTAACACAAGATTTAATCCGCAAATTAATGATTTTCCTTCAGCCGTTTAGCAATATTTTTGTTACCATTTTTAGCACAGAATTTAGCACTTTTTCTCATTTCAGCTGAAAATTAGCATTTATCTTAATTTTAGCCGTGCTAATTAGTGATTTCCCAAAATTACCCGCAAAGTTGCCGGGGTTTTTACATTTTAGCCCTGCAAATAACAATTTTATATGTGTCACTTTTAGCTGTGGATTAGCGCTTTTTCTTCATTTTAGTCACAAATAAGTTGCATTCAGAAGCCGAGCGTGGAAGCCACGAATTCCATTTTTTTAAGCAAGGAATTAGCACGTTTTCTCAATTTGAACCGACACAGCAGAACTGCTACGGTGGGTGTTGCGGTGCTGGAGGCTGGTTTGGAGTACCAGGAGGGGTTGTTTCAGGAACCGTATCTCTTTAAGGGGAGGGTGCGAGGGCTCCGGAATCGGAACTATGAGGTTATTCACGCAACGGAGGGACTGGATAGGGTGAGGGCATGTGTGGTGGTGCAGTCTATCTTGCAGCCGGTGAGGGTAAGGGGGTATTCAGCGCCGGACTTGGCAGTGGCAAGTATAAATATTGAAATGCGAGGGGGGGGGGCACATAAGACTGTTTATGTAGCTTCCTGGTCTAGGGCCTACGACGTAAGGACGGAGATCCTGGAAGAGCTGGAAAGACTGATGGAGATCGGTGTCCGGGAGGCGGCGATATTGATCGTCGGGGCGGACTTGAATGCCCATAACGTAGCATGGGGTTCGACAGATACGAATAGGGCAGGTAAGGCAGGGTAAGGCTGAATTTTGTAATTATGAATATTGGAAACATGCCCACGTTCGTGACTCGGAGTCGGAGTGAGGTGATTGACGCCACATTCTGCTCTCGGGGGGGGGGGGGCGAGAGGCGTGATAACTGGATGGAGGGTGTGTAATGATATTTCCTCTGATCACAGGCCAATTAGATTCGAGGTTGGGGCGAAGCCGTTGGCGGTGAAGCCGGTTAGAAACCCCAGGCGAGCAGACTGGGATAAATTCGAGAGGAAGCTACAGCAACAAAAAGCTGGGGAGCAGGAGCTGCAGGAGGATAGCGTCGAACTTCAAGAAAGCAAGCTGACTAGATCGTTGAAAAAAGCGTTTGAGGAAGCCTGTCCGGCCCGACGCATTCGCGGAACGGGTGCGCCGTCGTGGAACTCCCAGCTCAGGGAGCAGCGTAAGAAAGTGAGGTCTAACTTTAATAGAGCTAGGTTGACGAAGGCTGGGGTGGATAATGAAGCCTGAAAGGCCTACAAGTGGGACCTCCGGAGAACGAAGAGGACGGCGTGGAGGAAATTCTGCGAAGAAGTGGAATCGGCGAAGGAAACGGCAAGACCGAGCAAGGTCATCAGAGATGAAGTGGAATGGCAGCTGGGATCAATCACGCTGCCGACAGGTGAAGTGATAGTGGACAATAAGGGGATTTTGGATCATATGCTAAGCACTCATTTTCCAGGGTGTGAGGAGAGGCAGTTGACTGTGGTTGAAACTGACGTGCGTGACTTGGACGGAAGTCGGCGGGCACAGAGCGAACTGATTTGCACAGGGGAACGCTTCAGATGGGTGCTGACGACGTTGCGAGCCTACAAGGCGGCGGGGCATGACGGAATATACCCGATCGTCATCCAGAAAGCAAATGAGGGGGCGAAAGAAAGTCTTCGTCGACTGATGGGGAACTGCCTGGTAAGGGTGGAAATCCCCACGGCATGGACGAGGGTAAGAGTGAAATTTTTACCTAAAGTTGGTGGAAGAGCATGTAACCACGTGGCGGAGTTTAGGCCTATAAGTATTAAATGTGTAGGCTTAAGAGTATTGGAGCGAGTCATAGATTTGTATATCCGCAGGAAGTGCTTGCTAGGAGAGGGTTGCATGAGCATCAACATGCATATAATGCGGGGATACGGCGCTGCATGCGCTACTGTCGAGGGTGGAGGATAGTTTGGGCTATAAGGAGTACTGCTTGGGGTTATTCGTAGATATAGAGAGGGCATTCAATAATGTCTCCAGGGAGTGTATGATTGAGCTGTTGAGAGAGTTCGGGGTGAACAATGTGTTGATAGAGTTCGTGGAGGTGATGCTGCGGAACAGATGGCTGGTGGCTGGAGCTGGGTGGTGTGGAAGTGGGGGTGAAGGATGAGAGGGGAACCCCTCAAGGCTCCTGCATTTCTCCAGTTTTGGAGAGAGAGGGTATTTATTGTCAGTTCTTTGCGGATGATGGGGTGATATTGATGAGGGGGAAGGACTTGAGCACCTTGTGCGGTCTCATGAATCAGGCTGTTTACGTAATGAATAACTGGTGTGCAGGCAAAGGACTTGACGTAAACCTGGAAAAAGCCAAGCTCATACTCTTTACGAAGAAGAGGAGCTTGGCAGGCTGGGGGCCAATTAAGATGAACGGAAGAGAAATAGAAAGGGTGACAGAAGCTAAATATTTGAGGGTGACCCTGAACGGTAAACTGTCGTGGAGGACCCACGTGGACAATGTGTGTAAACGAGTGGTAAGGACATTTCATCAATGTAGGCGAGTAGTGGGGAGTACCTGGGGCTTACCCCTCAACGGATGCTGTGGCTATACACAGGTATAATTAGGCCCAGAATATTGTATCGCGCCATGTATGGCGCTTTGGCTTGGTGGAAAGCGGTGGAGTGGTCCTGGGGGCGGGAGTTACTCGGCAGGGTCCAGCGTATGGCCTGTCTGACTACTCTGGGGGCCTTCAGGACGACTCCAACGGCAGCGATGTAAGTGTTGCTTCAGCTGCGATCCCTATATTTGGAAGTCAAGATGCGCGCAATGGAAACATGTTATGGGTTGCAAGTCCATGGGAAATGGGCGGTTAGGGGGAGAGATTGGGGACACAGGGAAGTAGCGATGGAGCTCCAGCGGGTGGCTTGCGCCTGCCACCCAGATGAGGATTGACAAAACCGTGAAGCGATTGGACTTGGGAAGGAAAATACGGATTCGAGTTAGTACGAGAGAGGAATTGCTTCACGGATGAGTCCAAGTTGAAATCGGGAGCGACAAGATCTGGGTTCTGGATACCGGAGTTTGAAGGTGGGGATTGTAGGCCCCTAGGAGAGTTGGCAGAGGTCGTGGCGATAAATGACTGTGTCCTGGAGCTAATTAGGAAGCATGTGAGGTTCAGGGAAGTGGTGATCTACGCGGACAGCCGCGCAGCCCTGGGGGCAGTGGCCAGGCCGGTGGTGGTGGAGTCGCCCTTGGTGGCGGACTGTCGGCGAGGCATCAAAAGGCTACAGGGAATGGGTAATGAAGTGACCCTCGCGTGGATCTCTGGACACAGGGGATACGAGAGGAATGAGAAAGCTGATGAAATGGCGAAACAGATGCAAATAAGGAAGTATGGGGACCTAAGCCGATTATTGCGGTCTCCAAACAGTCGGGAGAGCCCAGATAAAGGATTGGGCGGATAGGGAGGCCCCCAGGAGTTGGAATAGCCTATCAGCCTGTCGGCAAGCGAGGGCTTGCATTCGGGAATGGGACAGGGAGGCGACGATGTGGCTGCTATCACTAAGTAAGGCAGCATGCGGAGAGTTGTGGGGACGTTTACAGGCCACTATGCGCTACGTAAGCACCTCCACATAATGGAAATGGCAGACCCGATGTGTCGGGGCTGCGAGTTGGAAGAGGAATCGGCTATGCACTTTGTAGGGAGTGTGAGAGGTATGCGGCTACTCGTTTCCGCATTTTCGGGACAGATAGGTTGCCAGGCATCACAATCTCGAGGGCCGAGGGGGTCCGAGTCCTTCAGTTTGTGAATGCCGTAGATAGGTTTGCGGACCCGCATTAGGCTTTTCCGAGTCCGATCCTAAGGGCATGGCGTATGAGCCGGAAACGGCTTAAGCGCCTCGGGCTCGGCTAGGCCGGGTGCGGGCCCACTGCATAATAATAAAATAGCACCGAATTTAGCACTTTTTCTCATTTCAGCTGAAGATTAGCGTTTCTCTTAATTTTAGCCTCGTTAATTAGTGATTTCAAGCATGGGGTACATTCTTAGTTGCCTGGGACCTTTTCATGAGCAATTTTCGCTATGAGAACGCTTGTTTCCATGTCCCCGTGATCATTACAGTTCTCGGAACGGACAGGCCGAATATCCTCATCTACAGCTAACTTTGACGTAAAATGAGCCTTATAACGGTTAAAGACACATTAGTTCAAGCTATTTTTCAAATTACCTGTGATATGTTAACAAAACTAGTTTATCTAATAGCCGTTTTCATCAAATTAACAGGACCATCCCATAAAACTACAGTTTTTGTTGTTAGGGAATTTTCTCCTACTACGTGTATCTCGACACCTATCGAAGATAAGCGAGTATCATTTTTGTTTTTTGTATAGAAAATTTCATGATGATTAACGTCTTTGCTATGCATCAATGTCGTAACGTCAACGGCGAGGACGCTACAACGCATTGTTCAAAAAAAGCAGTGAAGGGGTTCGAGAATAGTGTCACTTTTAACGCTATTATCTCTTAAGCGGTTGAAGCTACAAAAATCTTGTCGAAGACTAATTTTTGAGGAATTTTGTCAACTTTGTTTTGTTATCCCGTAAGTGTTTGGGTGGCACCTACGGTTTACGAACTACAGGTAATAAAGTGAAAAAGTATGCACGTTTTTCTACGTCCAGCAGCTAGCTCGTGGGCTAAAGGCGGGGACTTTTGAGTACACCATCTCCAGATCCCTCCGAACAAATCCCAATCACAACTTTAGAGTTACCAGCTGGTTCAATCTATGCCTTTCCAAGAAGCATTCGTTTACTAGACTATAATTTTAGCAGCTAATTAGCCATTCCTCTAAATTTAGTCCTGAATTAGCACTTTTTACAAATATAACTGTGAATTAGCAACTTTTGTCTCTTGTATCCGCGAGTGGGAGATTTTTTGAAATTTAAGTTGCGAATTTGCCGTTTTTCTCCATTTAAGCACCGAATTAGCGTTTTATCTTGCCTTTTCTAAGCTTTTCCCTCTTTTTCGCGCTTGTACAACAGCGAAAACCGGAACCAAAGAACAGAAAATCAGCGCTTTTTTCTTCATTTTAGACATAAAGTGGCGAATCAGCTATTTTTTCTCAAATTTGGGCCTGAAGCTTCATCTAGATACCTCGATTGAACTCTTTTTCACAGTTTTGGCCACGATTATTAGCGCTTTTTCCAACTTTGTGCGTTGTACTTGCCTCAAGAACAGCATAGTACAGCGTCTTCCTTTCTTTATCCGATTAAGGACCAAACAAAACTGAGTAGCAGCGTTTTTTTCTCTATTTTAGCCGCAAATTCACCCAATTCTCTCAATTTGACACGCCTTCAGATAGCGCTTTTTTGGGCTAAATCGAATATTCCGCTTCAGTCTTTGCTTATCGCCCGTAACTTCCCGTTCCGATGGATTTAATATCGTCAAAAGGAGGCAATATATCGCTGTTTAACCGCACACTAAAACTCGTTTTCACATTCCCTCATCCATAAAGAACATAGAACCTGAAAATCATCATTTTTCCAACTATAAACTTTTCGGTGGACCCCCACCCCAGTCTATCTCGATATACGCTACTGATTTGCACGGACAGAAGTGAAAAAAAGGGCTAAATGACGGCTGAAATTAAGAAAAACACTCGAATCAGCGCTTCTCCTCAATTTTCTTAGCGATTTCAGCTCATTTAGAGATTTTTTTTTCTCAATTATCGCATGCGAAGTAACGGTTTTTCTCAGTTTTAGTCGCAAAGTTGCCTTGAGAAATCCACGAATTGACCTTTTTTTCGCACTATTAGCTGAGCTTGTTGAGCGATTTTTCTCAATTCTATAGCCGCAATTTCGTGATTCGTATCGATTTTACTAGTGATTTAGCAATTTTTCCCCCAATTCGAGCCATAAAAATAGCGCCCTTTTTAGTTTTAGCCACAAAGTTACCTTCAGGCGCCATCAATCTACATTTTATGCGCGAACTGGCGTTTTCTCGATTTTAGCAGTTTAGCCAAGTTTTTCTACACGTAATCACTAATCACCGTTTACCTTATAATTTATCCGAAAATAAGCGTTTCTCGACTCCAGCCTTGAATCAGCGTTTTTTTTTTTTTTTTTTTTTTTTTTTTTCTTATTCAGCCGCCGCCGATTAGCACATTCTCTTGATTTTAGACGTCCAAAGACGTCGAATCCAAGCCAAGAATTAGCGCTTTTCTCCATTTTGGCCACATTGTTGCCTTCAGAAGCCATGCATTGGTGTATTTTTTTTACACTGGTGTTTTTATCGGCGGAATTGGCGTTTTTATCGATTTTAGCTGTGAATTTGTGATTTTTATACAATTTTAGCTGTTTATTTGTGTTTTTTTTTTTAACTTGATTCGTGAATCAGCGTTTTTTTCTGAGTTCATCCGCTAATAAGCGATTTTCTTGATTTTAGCCAAGCCATTTAAACGGTTGTTTAGCCAAAATTTTCGTTTGTTTAGCCTTTCAAGTATACTTCAAACAACGGGCAAACTTAGGTGCGGCTATAGCTTCACGCTCCCCCGACCCATGAACGGAATCGTTTGTTTAGAGGCATATCTCTACGTAAAATGGTTTGTTTACGTTTTTTTAGTCAAAATTTTCGTTTTTTTAGCCTTTCAAGTAGGCCGCACCTAACTATATATTTTAAAAATTCGTGTTTCAAGACAACCAACAACACACGAATATTTTGGCTAAACAAATGGCGCCAAACAAACGATTTCGATCAAATGACGGGTTACGTAAACTTGTCCGAACCATGCACTTGGTTTTAAAAAAAAAATGTTTTGCTACAAAAAGTCAAAAATATGGCAAAACAATCGATTTTACGTTGAGAAATGCCCCTAAACAAACGTTTTCGTTCATGGGTCGGGTAACGTGAGCTAGCCCCCTTTGTTGTTCAGAGTACTTGATAGGCTAAACAAACGAAAATTTTGGCTAAATATACGATGTTAAGGCTAGAAATTGCGCTAATAACAAACGATTTCGCTCATGGGTCGGGTTGCGTGAAGTTAGCCACACCCGACTATTTTTTTTTTTTTTTTAAATTCGTGTTTCAAATTGTTAAACAAAAGAAAATTTTGGCTAAACAGTCGTAAACAAACGAATAGGACAGTTTTCGTCGCTTTTGGCGTTATGGTTCGGTTAAGGTTCACGTGCATGGTAGTGGTGGGGTGTAACGGTGTTTGGGTTGTACTGGCGGTGGGGGAGGGGTTTCGATTATTTCTTTTTTATTTAAAAAACAACTAAATTTATTTTCCAAAGCTGCTCAATTTGAAGAAGCCTGAACCTTAGAAGGTGTTGAAAACAGCCCCCCACCGCTTGGCGTAATGCTAAAACAGTCGAGTCGAAGAGCACCGCACAAAAATGGATTTACAGCCGTGTTCAGTAGTGCGACGGCGAGTGCCAACATGAAATGATGAGACCTGTAACGCACGTAACTAAAATTAACGAGACCATTTCGAATATACATTATGTATATTAATAGAAAAAACCTGCCTCAAAAAGAAAGAAGTGTCATGGATTGGACGATCACCGTCGACGTAAATTAAAATAAGAACGACAGTAATCGGAAGCCACATGATGAGAACGACCGCCACATTCAACAGGGCCAGTCGCATCACTTTTATGTGTTTGTTTACGCGTGCCTGTAAAACCTCTTATTCTTAAAAAAAAAAAAAAAAGAGCTTTCGCGCAGCGGCAGTGACCACTGTAATTTTACCTGTTCCTGTCGAGACAAACTTGACGTTTGAACGCACGGTAGAGTCCATTTTTGTCTATTCGCCATCATTTTGACGATAATCTTTTCATAGTTGAGCGCTAGAATACCCAAGGGTAGTAAACATGTAAAAATAATGATAAGTACGGTGAATAGCAGCGATATTTTGATGCCATCAGCCCTTGGAAACATGAGAGTGCAAACTTTTAAATCGCTTTCGTACCTGTTGCGAGGAGGAGGAGGAGACACGTTAGCGTTTGTATCTCGCTTGTTTAATTTAAAGAAGCTTACCGAAACCAAAAAACGATGGGTGAAAATAATGAGAACGCGAATATCCACATTGCGATTATGACGAAGTGAGTCGATGACGATGACAGGGCAAGCCGAGGATCAAGCGTAAGGCACCGATATCTTTCGATGCTAATAAATGTAAGGCTCCAGAGTATCGTGAAACCGCAGACCAACTTTTGTGAAATTTTATCATTTAAAAAAAAAAAACAATTTGATATTTTTAGTCGTAAAAATTACCTCGGAGTATGGAAGTAAGCGACAGACTAAATCGCCCATCGGCCACTTGGGATTCACGCGGACAGACATTACGACTGGTATGCCAGCGGCGAACATCATGTCGGAAAAGGTTAAATTCATGAGAAACCGGCTGGTGACTGTCTTTGGTTGTTTAACCGCGAGATTGGTCATCAGTGCCAGATTTGAAACAAAAGACACGAGAAAAGTGACTCCGAGGAATATGAACTCCAGCCACGACTCTGCCTCTCTGGAAAATATCGCCAAAAAAATACGTTGTTTTATTCTCATTAATCGTATTTAATAGATCGCAATTATTATTCCGAATAAAGCGGAATTCACTAATTTTCAATATTTTGTGTGAATAGGTGGGCTTTTAGTAACGGGTTTTTGGACCCTTCAAGCCTCTACGCTACGGTGTGGTCATGACCTCACCGCATAGGCAATGCTCACGGGCTGGCTTTTTTCAAAAATTATTATTATTTTGAAAATGCGCTGTGCATCTTTAGACATTAAAAAAAAAAAAAAATTAAACACAAGAGTGCAGTGTTTGTTGATCGAAGTTGCGTCACGTCGCCCTGGAAACTTGTTGGTGAACCCCCCCTCCCCCCTACCCAGACTAACCGTCACACTTCTAGCAGTCCCCCCTCATTGTATAACGAAGCGTTTATCGAGCCGTGTTTTTTGACAATTTTTAATCGAGTACTATTTTCGTTTAAATGTTCGACGACGAAGTTGAAGTTGACGACGCCGAGGAAGTTAGAAGTAATTCTGCCAAAAGTCAAGACAATGTTAATTATCCGATGGAAAATATGGAGGTTCACGCGGAATTAATGCCTAAAATGGAAAGGCCACAGTCGGCAAATAAATCGGTACGTATCAAGTTCTTTCTTCTTTCAAAAAATCTATGGCAAAACACTTCTTTCTGTTTGAGATTTTGTCGTCAAATTATTGAAGTCGAGTTTTCAGTGTATGTGTGAGGGATTCGATCAGTAAGACTCCCTATTCCCCCACAAGCTCTCTGTTTGGAGCAGTTTTGTGAGACGCTTGATTGTCATTATAGAGCCTATACTAGTGAGTTTCAGCAACACAATTGTTATGTATTTAAAAAAATGAAAAGAGGAAGACTGTTAAAATATCTGCAATTCATTTTATTCACTGACTCGAAGGGGAGGTGCGGGTGGTCGACAGGAAGACAGGAGGGCTGAGTAGGGCCTGTGTTTACATTCCATTTCGATCATTATAGTATAAAATAAAATATATAACAATTCTCCGCCGCTTAATTAAACGAGCGGTAAAATTAAAAGAGTTCTGTAGCACGAAGAAGAAGAAAAAAACTATTTGAACTGCACTGAACACCCGCGGTGATGCCGTTACAGGTCGAGGCGAACCACTGGTTTCCGCACACGAGTTGACCGCAGCAAGTCAGGCGGTGGTGTTGTTCTTGACTGGTTCGTCGTATCTGTTGGAATGTCACCCGTCAATGTTGTTCTAGGCGATGGACGCAGTGACCGGCGTTGCTCTGGAGATGTCCCTTCAGTAGTTCTACGCGGTGAAGCGTCATTATTTGTATCTCGTGTCCAGTGTTGTATAAATGGACAAACTTGTTTCCATGTGTTAGTCTTGTCGACTTCTGTTTCGATAAGTTGATCAATGTGTCGTTTAATTTGATACCCTTTGTCGAGCTGAATTAGGTAGTGTAGGCGTCCCAGACGTTGTGTGACTGTTCCAAATAACCACTTTGAAGAGCCTTGATAATTTCGGGATTGTACGCGTACGCCGGGTAGTAAAGTTCGAGTACGGGCTTGAGACTGAATTTGTGTGGACATCGGGAGAGGTTGAATTAGATGCAATTTTGTACGGATTTGTCGGTAGATGTGTTTTTCAGCAGGTGTCTTTCCATCTTGGAGTGGTGTTGTCCTATATTTTAGGAGAAATGCGTTTAATTTTGATTGCATTGATCCTGGTTCGGAAGACTTCGCTTTCATCTTTTGTTTGAAAGTTTGTACGTTGCGCTCGGCTAATCCATTTGTCGCCGGGTGGTTGGGTGCGCTAAATTTCTGTTGAATTCCGTAGTTTCTGCAAAATGTTATGAAGTCGCTCGACTTGAAAATAGATGCCTTATCCGTGACTAATATGTGAGGGAACCCATTTCGTGAGAATATTTCATCTAAGACGCGCATGGTTGACATGGAGGTAGGCGCCTGCCGGGACATAGATATTTCTAACCATTTTGTTTTTGCGTCAACTACTATAAAAAAAATGTTGCCCTTCAAATGGGCCCGCATATTCGGCATGTATTCGTTGCCACGGATGTGCCGGTTCCTCCCACTGGTGTAGTGGTGCTTTTACCGGGTTTTTCTTAACCTCTGCGCAATTCTGGCGAAGCGCGGACCAAATTCTCTATGTCTCGGTCAAGACCCGGCCAGTAGCACAATGAACGGGCAATGGCCTTCATTTTGACCACTCCTATGTGTGAGGAGTGCAACTCTTGTAGAACGCCGAGCCGGACTTTCTGCGGTATGTATACTCTGATGCCTCGTAAAATGATGCCATTATGCACTGTGAATTCTGGGTTTTGTATCTCTCCGTTCATTAGTTTAGATTTGAAGTCAACGAGTTGTGGGTCATGGTCTGTTTCATGGCGTATCAAATTCGAGTCGAGCTGCGAAACTGATAGTTCGTTGACGATGTACGAGTCTTCGTGAAAATTTTGAAATTTTGAGTTTAAGGGAATCGGATTTCTTGAGAAGTAATCAACGTTTTGATGTTCTTTAGCTGGTCGTTGTTTAATTTTGTAATCGAACCCGCTAATAAATTGTGCGTATCGCAGGAGCCGGTGAGCAGACATTGTCGGCATGGCCTTGTCGGGGTGAAAAATCCTTTCCAGAGGTTTGTTGTCCACAATAAGGGTAAAAGTCCTCCCATACAAGTAATGGTAGAATTTCTTGAACGCCCAGTAGACGGCAGTGGCTTCCCTGTCCAATTGACTGTAGGATTTCTCACTGGCCGTTAGTGACCGGGATGCGAACGCAATTGGCTGTTCCATTTGATTGTGAACGTGTGAGAGCACGGCGGCTAAGCCGTGTGGGCTAGCATCTGTAGCCAATGTCAGAGGTAAAGCAGGTTGAAATGGTACCAACACGCGATCGCTCGCGATTTCTGTTTTTATTGTTTGAAAAGCTTGTTCACAATGTGTCGTATCCAAACAAATGTAACCAATGCGACAAGTTCATTTTTATTTTAAAAAGAAAACATATTTTCATGATTATTCAGTTGTTCAATAAACGATAAAAAGTCAACCTAATTCTTAATTGGCAATCTTACTTATTTCGTGAGATACAACAAGTGGACGACGAGGAAAACTAAGACATGGCCGAAGAAGACGTTCGGCAACAAAATGAGTCAATTTTGGAAGCACTGCGCACCCAAAGCGCGGTTCTCGGGCAGCTCCTTCAACAAGTAGTGCTCCACGGCCCGACCGACGTACCACAACATGATACTCGTTCTGACACACACTCGGTGCACTTTGGCACATTCGACGAAGAACAAGAACAAGTCCTACCGTCAAAGGCTGGAGAATTTCTTTGAACTCCGCAACATTCGCGGAACTTCACCGGCCAATGAAACGCTCAAAGCTCGAATACTAATTAACGCTCTTGGAGCGAAATATTACACTTTTCTTGCAAGCCTCACGTCACCAGATCTGCCGTCATCGAAGACTTATGACGAGTTGATAACAACACTTGAGAAACAATTGTGCCCAAAATCCAACGTGCATACGGAACGGCACAAATTCCTATCTCGCTTCCAAAGGAATGGTGAAACTGTTTCTCAGTACTTATCTGGACTAAAAAAACTGAGCGTCTCATGTAACTGGACATGTCATAACGATAGCTGCAACAGAACCATTCAGAGCATTCTGCAAGCTCAGTTCATCCGAGGTCTTCGAGATTCCAACATTCGGGAGCAAATTCTCCAAAAGGAAGACACACTAGACCTCGAAAAATCGGTAGAAATAGCTCTAGCGATGGAAGCTGCGAAACGGCAGAATTATTTGTATACATCTCCAGACAGTGAAGTCCACGAAGTTAAAAAAATACAAAATCAAACACATTTTGTTTCCAAGTCTTCACAATCGGACAAAAAACGTGATATGCTCGCCCGCCTGGGGCTTCAAAACGTATGCTTGTCTTGTGGACGAGACAACCACCGAACAAGGAATTGCAATTCTAAAAGAAATCTCCGGTGTGACGCCTGCGGAAAACCCGGACACATAAAAAAAGTTTGTTTATCACAACAGAACCGAACCAATCAAGTCATAGAGTCCGAAAAAAGTGACGCATCCGACGACAGTGACTTCACCTGTAACAAGGTAACCAATATTATCAACATTAATTGTTCGGGAAACCTAAATGATAAACCTTTTATGGCCTTAGTCCGAGTAGCAGGAAGTTCTCATCGGTTCGAAATTGACACAGGCAGCCGTGTAACTTTATTGTCAGCAACAAATTTCAAAAAACTTAACATTAAGGTAGAGCTCACACCTTCTAAAATCGGGTTCCGTTCATACACGGGTGAAATTTTTCGCCCAATAGGGGTCGCACGGGTCCCTATTTTCTACCAGGGAAGACGAAGCCATGGGAATCTGTACGTAGTGAAACAAGACTTCTCCTCCATTCTTGGGAGGGAATGGATTAGAAAATTGAAAATAAACTTGCAAACTGTAAATAATATACAAAATTCAGCTGATCCCGACACCAGCACAATTTAGTCTGTAATTACCAAGTTAATGGCGAAGTATAATGATGTTTTTGAGCCAAGCGTTGGTCTTCTTCCTAATTTTAAGTGTTCCCTGAGACTTAAAGCCAATGCTGTTCCTGTCTTCATGAAGCCAAGACCAGTACCTTACGCACTTCTCGAAAAAACCAAAAAAGAAATAGAAAATCTCGTTTCACAAGGAGTCTTGGAAAAAGTTGACAAGTCGGAATGGGGAACTTCTCTAGTTCCTAAGTCCGATCAGTCTATTCGAATTTGTGCGGATTATAAAGTCACTCTAAATCCGCAACTTCAAGACACCCGCTATGCAATACCTCGAATAGAAGATTTATTCAATAAACTTAATGGAGGGAATTACTATTGTGTTCTTGACCTTTACAAGGCATATTTACATGTCGAATTGGACGAAGCGAGTCAGCACTACGCCGCTGTATCGACGCCCTGGGGAACTTATAAGGCTAAGCGTTTATTCATGGGTATCAAAACAGCTCCAAAAGAATTTCATAAAGCAGTAGATCAAATAGTAGCAGGTTTGAAAGGAACAGTTGCGTATTTCGACGATTTTTTAATCCAAGGGCAAACTTTCGATGAATGCTGCCAGAGGCTGGAGAAATGTCTTCAAACACTTAGAAAATATGGCCTTCATGTTAATAAGTCTAAATGTATAAGTTCTTCAAAAAAGAGGTAAAATATTTGGGACATTTAATAAGTAGTCAAGGCTTGTCCAAGTGCTCAGACAAAATTGACGCAGTGACGAAGACCTCGCCACCAACTAACGTGGATGAACTGCGATCATTTTTAGGATTAGCTTTATATTATTCTAAGTTCATTCCTCACAGCTCTTCCATTCTTCACCCCCTTAATAAGCTCTTGCAGAAAAACGTACGATTCAAGTGGACTCCTGAGTGTCAAAAGGCCTTTCAAGAAAAAAAAAAGAAATTTCCAGTGAACGTGTTCTTGTCCCGTTCAACTCGAATTTGCCGGTAACTCTGGCAACGGATGCCAGTCCTTATGGTCTTGCCGCAGTATTGTCGCACATTATAGACGGAGAAGAGCGTCCCATTTCTTTTGCATCAAGGACATTAACGAAAAGTGAATCCAACTACAGCCAATTAGATCGTGAAGCGACAGCTGTTTTTTGGGCATTTAAAAAAATTTATCATTATCTATACGGCAGAAAATTTACTTTAATTGTTGACAACAAGCCTCTAGAACAAATTTTCACCCCAATAAATCACTGCCTGTAATATCAGCACATAGACTTCTTCGTTATGCACAATTTTTGAGCGCATTCGAATATGACATAAAACACAAACCAGCTCATTTGGCAACGCATTCACGTGGATTATGCTGGCCCCTTCAAAGAACATTATTTTTTGATTGTTGTCGACGCGCGATCAAAATGGCTAGAACACATCGGCGTAATTGTTCATCAGTTGTTCTACTTTGATGTTGTTGACGTCTGATGATGTGTTCTCTGCGATGTTTCGCGTAGTAAGGTTTATGTTTAATTTGCAGATCCATTCTCTTCCACACAACGGGGAGAGTTTTCTCTCTACGACGTACAAATTTGCGTATGCTTCTCGGTTCTGATGTTTGATTTTGACTGCAGTGTAGCCGATGGGTTTAAAAATCTCTTTTGTGTATGTTCGGAACACAACGTTGGTCTTCTTGAGAGTCCGTTGTAGGTGTAATTTGTCAAAGTCCGATTTGGATATTATCGTCATTTGACTCCCAGTATCTAGTTCGAATGACTGAGGTTTCTGATCAACTAACACTTTCACGCAAAAAGGTTGATTCGTGTGAACGTCGTCGTTCACTTGATTTATTTCATGAATTTCGTCTTCGTTGCTCGTGGTGTCGTTAGCCGCGAGGCGTTTAAAATGTGGTAGCTGTGGTAAAGCGGGCCACATTGACAGCATTTACTTCGGGAGTATCTCCACGAAGGCATTTTAAATCGAAATAGTTGTCTAAACGTTCTTTATACGATTTGAAAGATTCTTTGTCCTCGTCGAACGGCTCAAAAGTTATCGCCGACGAGTGGGCGTCTGAGGGAAGAAAAGGGTTTCCCGGAACAGGAGGCGACTGACATAGCAACTTAGCGAGAGCCTCGGACTGAAGCCGTAGGGCTTTTAAGATTGACTGGTTTTGTACCTGGATGTCCAGTAATCCCGGATTGTCTGCGTCGAGAGGCATTTTTTTGGTTGCAATTTATTTTTGTTTTGTGGCATTTTTGTTGTTTTGTACAATAAATATCAATTATTTTAACTAATTACTTAATTAATAACGGTTAGAGCAACATCGACAATTACAAGTTTCAAATAATTCCGCAGTATTGTCGCACATTATAGACGGAGAAGAGCGTCCCATTTCTTTTGCATCAAGGACATTAACGAAAAGTGAATCCAACTACAGCCAATTAGATCGTGAAGCGACAGCTGTTTTTTGGGCATTTAAAAAAATTTATCATTATCTATACGGCAGAAAATTTACTTTAATTGTTGACAACAAGCCTCTAGAACAAATTTTTCACCCCAATAAATCACTGCCTGTAATATCAGCACATAGACTTCTTCGTTATGCACAATTTTTGAGCGCATTCGAATATGACATAAAACACAAACCAGCTCATTTACACCGCCACGTCGACTATTTTTCCCCAAAACCCCCTTACACTGGACGTAAAAAAATTACATTCTTCCGAAGAATCTTACGAAGTTAATCAAACGAACTTGAACACTATTGCAGACACTTGCCCCATTACTCCAGAATTGATTAGACAAGAAACCGACAAAGACCCCGAGCTTTCGACTCTTAAAAGTAAGCTAATTTCCGGAAGAGTTCGAGACGCTGAATATTCGATGCACTCGGGCATAATAATGCGTGGCATTCGTGTCTATGTGCCAGTCACTTTGCGTCCGACTATATTAAAAGAATTACATTCGTCTCATGTTGGCATAGTCAAAATGAAGGCTATTGCACGGAGCATTTGCTATTGGCCTGGAATTGACAAAAATATAGAATCCATAGCAAAAAGTTGCCAAAGCTGCGCGGAAGTAAAGAATAATCCTACCAAGGCTCCTCCGCACAGCTGGGAGGAACCGTCAGAGAACTGGCAACGCATTCACGTGGATTATGCTGGCCCCTTCAAAGAACATTATTTTTTGATTGTTGTCGACGCGCGATCAAAATGGCTAGAAATAAATATGTTTCCAAAGGCGCCCACATCAAAATCAACAATCAAATGCCTGGACCAAATATTCGCGCGAAATGGCCTGCCAATGACAATCGTTTCGGACAATGCTAGCATTTTCAAATCTGACGAATTCTTCAGCTACTGTCGATCAAATGGCATTGAACAGAGATTTTGCGCTCCAAATCATCCAGCAACGAATGGCTTAGCGGAACGTTCTGTACAAAATTTCAAACAAAAACTGAAGGCAATGAGTAATGACAGTGGAAGTTTACTAGAAAAACTTAATGCTTTTCTTTTCAAGTACAGAAGTACGCCTCTGCGGAACGGGAAAAGTCCAGGTGAAATATTCATGAACCGATCTTTGCGAACAAAACTTCACATTATGAAACCGATACCGACACGCAATTGTGCCAAGTCAACACCAGAACAGACCGGGCTTGTGCGACATCTTTCTCCAGGGGACCGAGTGCAAGCAAGGAATTACCTTGGAACGGCCGTTTGGAAATTCGGTTCTGTCCTTAGACGTCTCGGTCGACTTCACTACCTTATAAGACTAGACTCAGGACAAGAAATTAAAAGGCACATAAATCAAATACTCAAAACAGAGGTAAAGTGAAGGAATCCACGGTACGGATCTCAACGTCTAAGTGCCGGAGACTGTCGTATCCAAACAAATGTAACCAATGCGACAAGTTCATTTTTATTTTAAAAAGAAAACATATTTTCATGATTATTCAGTTGTTCAATAAACGATAAAAAGTCAACCTAATTCTTAATTGGCAATCTTACTTATTTCGTGAGATACAACACAATGTGTGCTCCAGTGAAATTTAACGTTTTTCTTGAGGAGATTGTTGAGTGGGAACGGATGATGAATTTGGAATAAATTTGGCATAATAGAGAGCTAGTCCGAGAAACGATCTTACTTCGTCTACGTTTGTTGGTCGAGGTGCCTGGATGATTGCGTCGATTTTATCGGAACATTTCTCAAGTCCTTTGTAACTTATTTGGTGTCCCAGATATTTTATTGAAGTAGCAAAAAACTTGCATTTCGATTGATTGACGTGTAGATCGAAGTTCCAAGCAAGCTTCTAGTCGTTGTGAACATTTCTCAACAGTTTCTCCTTGTATCAGTAAATCGTCGAAATATAGAATTGTTCCCGGAAGATCTCCTAAAATTTGATCCATGGCTTTGTGGAAGAGGTTTGGTGCCGTTTTAATACCCATGAAAAGCCGTTTCACGAGGTATCTGTATAGGGATCTAGCTGATGCTAGATCCACATGATTCAATTATTGTTTAAAATAAATCAGTTTGATTTGGGTCGTTTAATGAAACGTTGTTAAGACAGAACTCATTTTGAAACATGGTGCCAAGCGATGAATCCGCGCGCAATGTGGCAGGTCTGAACATCGTTGATCAAACTGCTGTTGGACAGCAAGTTTTCAGGCCTAACGCCGCTGCTCCACCTCCACATATCAATTTTGATTCCCCGAATTGGGCGAGGTGGCGCACACGGTGGGAACGTTACCACCAAGCCACGTTTCTAGGCGCAATGTCTGACGAGTATCAGGTGAATCACTTGGTCTTGGCTTTAGGTGATGAGTCGGAGGATATTTTCGCTCGCCTGAGATAGTATCTCCACGAAGGCATTTTAAATCGAAATAGTTGTCTAAACGTAAAAGATTCTTTGTCCTCGTCGAACGGCTCAAAAGTTATCGCCGACGAGTGGGCGTCTGAGGGAAGAAAAGGGTTTCCCGGAACAGGAGGCGACTGACATAGCAACTTAGCGAGAGCCTCGGACTGAAGCCGTAGGGCTTTTAAGATTGACTGGTTTTGTACCTCGATGTCCAGTAATCCCGGATTGTCTGCGTCGAGAGGCATTTTTTTGGTTGCAATTTATTTTTGTTTTGTGGCATTTTTGTTGTTTTGTACAATAAATATCAATTATTTTAACTAATTACTTAATTAATAACGGTTAGAGCAACATCGACAATTACAAGTTTCAAATAATAAAAGAAATATCAAGGATTTCGTTGCTACAAGACTTGCATTGCTCCATTCCATTTGTCGCTAAAAATTGATAAAAAGGGCTTTGATTCATGCTATTCAAAGTAGAGAAAAACGCCAATTCGTATCAGAAGCGTGCCCAGGACATTTTGGGGCCCGAAAACGAGCGCAAATTTCCAAAGTGGCCGACCATAATATAGTGGCTCGTCTGAATGTTCGATTTTCTGATTCCCCCCGCGTCGTGAAACCTCTAGATACACCGTTTCGTCCAATTTTGAAGGGCATTTTTTTTAAATTGCCTGGTACCAGCACTGGCGGACGAACACGTATCGGGGCCCGGGGCGGAAATCTTCAAGAGGCCCCTAAAAGTCTATAATTATACATACCTAATACAAACCTCTATTGGTAACCGCTAAGGCCTTTTCATAATTGTTGCCAAGGCCTTTTCCTTATTTTAGGCAAATCACCGCTATTTCCCCAACCTATCCGCCAAACAGCGCTTATGCCAAGTTTAAGCCGCGAATTCATCCACTTTAGCCGCGAATGAGTGCTTTTTGTCAACTTTACCAGCAAACTAACGCTTTTCGCCGCAAATTAGCCGCGGATTAGCGGGGAATTCCCACCCCCCACCCTATAGACGCAAACACGCGCTTTTTCTCAACTTTAGCATCAAAGTAGCTTTTTTATCCTGTGAATCAGCGATGTTTCCCAACTTTTTCTCGAGTTGGCGTTTTTCACAATGTTCACAAAATAGCGATTTTTTCTAGCAGGGACCAGAGAATCAGCACTTTACTCGGTTTGAGCTGAAAATTAGCGTTTTTCTAAATATTAGCCGCAAAATAGCGGTTTTTTCTAAATGTTTACAACAAATTAGTATTTTCTTGCTCTTCATAATCATACGCTACGGATCAGCGTTTTTTTTCTCAGTCTTAGCCGCGAATTTGCTATTTTTTCACCCATAGCCATGAATTGGCGCTTTTTCTCAATTTTAGCCTAGTTGACCGAGGAAGCCGCGAATTTTCTCGATTTTAGCCGTGAATTAGTGAATTTCCCTATATTTCAGCCGCGAATTAGCGCTTTTTCGTAATTTTAACAGCCTAGTAGCGTTTCTAGCCCCTAAAATAGCGAATTTTGTTCATTTTAACCACGAATTGGCAATTCTTCCATTTTTGGCAGCGTATTAGCACTTTTTTTTTCAATTCAGGCTGAAAATTAACCTTTCTCTCAATTGTAACCAGAATAATTACTGATTTTATCAATATTAGCAGCAAATTAGCGGGTTCTTTTCCATTTTTTTACCACATTAGCATTTTTTAAAATTTAAACTATGGATTAGCGCTTCATCTCAGTTCTACCCGTGAATCAGTGTTTTTTTTTTTTTTACTTATAGCCATGAATTTGCCGTTTTTCTCAATTTCAGTCACAAAGTTGCCCTCGGAAGGCGAGATGGCGGAATTAGAAATTCTTAAACACTTTATCTGCAAATTGTTGCCTCAATTTTAGCCGCGAACTAGCGCTTTTTTTCACTTTTAGCTGCGTAGAAGCGTTTTTAGCCTGTTAATTCGCGAATTTTATCAATTTTATCCACGAATTGGCGTTTTCCTCAATTTTTAGCCGGGAATAGCTCATTTTCCCTATTTGAGCTGAGTTTAGTGGCTAATTAGTGAATGTTTTCAATATTAGCTGCGTTTTTTTTTTTTTTCACATTTCAGTCCCATATTGGCATTTTTTTTTTTTTTCAATTTTTGCTACGGATTAGCGTTTATTGTTTAGTTTTAGCCTCGAACTTTTAATGATTTATCCCAATTTTGGCCAGGGGTTAGCGCTTTTCCTCAATTTTAGCCACGAATTATCGTTTTCCTCATTTTCAGCCACATATTTCATTTTTAGTTGCGAATTAGCACTTTTTCTCAGTTTGAGTTGAAAATTAGTGTTTTTATTAATGTTAGCCGCCCTAATTAATATATATATTTTTCAATTTCAGCCGGGAATTAAGTGATTTTCTTCATTTTCATATCCGCGAAATAGCGTTTTTCCTCAACTTTATCCGCGAATTAGTGATTTTTCTCCGTTTCAGCTGTTAAATAGCGTTTTCTGATAATTTTGCAGCGAATTAGCATATCTTTTCCCCATTTCAGTTGTGAATTTGCCATTTTGGCCCAATTTTAATCCGAATCAGCGTTGTTTTTGTCGATATCAGCCACGATGTCTTTTTTTTAATTGTACAAACTTGAATTAGTAGCGTGCATTCTCAATTGTAGCCGCGGGTTTGGCCCAAAAACAACACTTTAGCATTGGCCGTCATAAACTGCGAATCGACGATTTTTTTTCTCAATCTCTGTCTGGAAGTTGCATCGTGAGACCACGAATCAGCGCTTTTTCGCAGTTATAGCCACGAATATTAGCGCATTTTCATAAGTTTTTGCCGCGTCAGCCAGTTCTAATTACCTATTAGTACATTAGTGCGCTTGTAAGGACCTAACGACCTAACGAAACTGGCGACGGCCTATTTTGTCCATTTTATCCATGAATTTCTCTCAAGAAGGCGCAAATTTCTGTATTTCAGCTACCAAAATAGCACTCTCGGGGGCTCAATCGAATAGTCAGCCCACACTCTTTGCTGATATCACTTGTAACGTTATATTTGGTCAAGTTGGTGGTTGACATTTTGAAACAACTTCCTCACAGACAGTCAACTTGGTTGTCAACACGTAATGTTGTAAAAAAAGTTTACAACCCAGGTTGATCGTGTATGGGACAGTGACATTGATGACAGCACTATTTTACTCAGAGCAAGCTGAGCCAAAATATGAGCTCTGACAGCTCTGGAGTAGTAGTGGCCAGACATGATGGTCTTGGTGGAAGCAAGCGCGAAGCATACACTGAACAAATCTTTTAAACCACTTCCATCCATTATGTAGCCAATTGCTCCCATGTAGGACATAAGCAGGTGGAATCCTCCCAGCCTAACTACAACACGGTTTAGCTGACTGTCTGGGCCACACGAAGCAACAATTGCTCTTGCCTTCATGTAACAGTGGATGGTCAAAGGTCATTTACTGAGTTATTTGGGAAGTCAGTAAGTCAACACGAGAGTGAAAGAGAAATAATATTTATTGTACATAACGAAACTATTTTATTAACGCGAGCAAGCCGACAACGAGGAATGAATAATCATAATTGTTATCTTCTATATATATGTACCCCTTGGACCGTGTGGCGCTGTGTCTAGAGAAAACGCCGCCTGCTGCTACATCACTCCCCCTCAATGGCGTCGCAAAAGCGTACCGTAGGGCGCACGATCCGACCAGAGCGAGTTTTTCCGAGTGATCGTGACGAAGAGATGGAAGGTTGAGGGGTGACGCCATTAGAACCAGGAAGCGGCGAACTGAGAGCTGGTAGATTTTCCGTAGCGGCGGTAGTCGGAGACGTCGAGATAGGGTCGTGAAGGATGAAAGCTGGTTTCAATCGATCCGTAGACACTACTGCTTGTCTATCCTGCAGCTGGATCCGAAATGTTTTTGGACCACGCTCAATGACTCGGTGCGGACCAGTGTAGGGCGGAGTCAAGGGTGGAGACACGTGGTCTCGGCGCAAAAAAAAACGTGAGACGAAGTGTCGAGATTTTTATGCCGGAACCAAGTCTTTGAGCTAGCACGAAAGATAGCTGGACGAACGGTAGACAAGGCTTCAGCGAACTGTCTTACAATCTCCTCAGTGAGGGGCTGAGCGACCGAAGGACCCAAAAATTCGCCAGGGAGGCAAACGGGTTGGCCATAAACAACTTCAGTACAACTCGTGTTCGTGTCTTCTCTTATTGTAGATCGTAGTCCGAGAAGAACGGCTGGTAATACCCGTGTCCAGTTCGTGCCGTCGAGATGCTGCCTTCAACGAGCGGTGCCAGCGCTCCACGAACCCGTTGGCTTGAGGGTAGTAAGCCGTTGTTCGACACCGTTGGATTCCAAGGAGCTTGGCCAGACTAGCAAAAAGACAGGACTCGAACTGCCTGTCTTGATCGGTTGTCATCCTAGCCGGTACACCAAAACGAGGGATCCAGTTTGTATAGAACGCCTCAGCCACGGTTTCTGCGGTGATGTCCGCGAGAAGCTCGGTCAATGATGGTAAGGCAATATCTCATGTCGTTCGACGGTGGCAAACGACCCACGAGATTGAGATGGACCTGTTCGAAACGACCGACGGGCGCGAAAGTTCCTGGCGACGAGACGGTGTGACGTTGGACTTTAGCACGTTGACACTGAATGCACGAGCGAGTCCATTGAACGATGTCACGGTTCATACTGGGCCAAAAGTATCGCTGAGTGATTAGTTTTCGGGTAGCTCTGACGCCGGGAAGTCGTTGAAAGACTGTTCGGCGAGTCGACGGTGGAAGGTATAAAGGTCGGGACTTCGAGGTCGAGCGCTCACAGAGAAGTGGCTTGCCGAGAAAAGGTAGATCAATTTTTTTGAATTTTAAAGAGTCGTTTTTGACTACGTCACGAATTGACTCGTCCTTTTCTTACTCATCTACGAGAAGACGGAGATCGTCGGATAGATCGAGTGCTTCAATGCGCGAGAACGCATCGGCGACTTGATTTTGTTCACCGGCCACTTGACGAATATCAGTGGTGAATTCGCTGATGAAGTTAAGGTGACGAATGCGTCGAGGGGACGCTGAGTCAATTTTCTGAAAAAAAAAAACGCATGGGCCAGAGGTTTGTGGTCTGTAAAAATTACAAAGGGACGAGCTTCGAGAAGCGGCTGGAAATGACGGACGGCGAGATAAATTGCCAGCAACTCACGGTATTTCGCCGTTTTTCTTGTACACGACGTGTAAGGGGCTAGCCCAAGGGCTTTTAGATGGACGACAGATACCTTCGGAGACCATTTGACAAAAAATGTTTCGGACGGCATTGAACTTATCAGGCGGTAGACGACGAGCACGTGCAGTGACCGGAGAACCTTTGGTCTCAATGAAGTGCTGTACGGAGTGCTCAGGTTCTTTGAGTACAGGCGACGGTCGGGTGACAAGAGGGAACTTCGTGAGAAGATCTGCGCACCAGAGAGAAGCTGGGGTAACCTGAATCGACTCAACAGGAGAGGTCACCAGGTGGCCTTTTTGGCTAAGGCCAGTTTCCCGATCGATGAGTCTTCTCTCGCGGAGATCGACTAAGAGACCACAGTGATAAAGGAGATCAGCGCCGGTAATCGGTTTTGTAACGTCGGCTAAAATGAACGTCCATGAGTGGGGTCGTCGTAATCCAAGATCAAGCGTAAGTTTTCGTTCACCATACGTGTCGATTTTGCTGCCATTTGCTGCGTAGAGCCGAGTATTTGGCTGGTTGAGTCCGAGAAGAACGTTTACGAACGGGGAACACAGATACGGCGGCGCCAGTAGTCGACCAAAAATGTTTGCCCCGTATTGTATTCGCTGACAAACAAGCGGCGGTTGGCGTTGTCAGCGACGGCACCCGCCTCAGCCGTCGCTCCTTCTAGTTTGACGACTGACTGGGCCTCTCCTCTGAATCACACGGTTTTGAGCACTTTTTGGCTCGTGCCTTAAATTTTATATGGTAAAAGCAAAACGTACGTGTCTGTGTCGATGGGTCCGAGAAGTTGGACCGAGTACGAGAAGAGCTTCGGGACCTCTGAACGCGGAGAGCGGCGACTTGGGCAGTCAGTTGACGCACCATTGAAAAGAGTTCCTCGAATTGTGAGGTAGATTCAGCCGGGGGCGGCTTTGAACTCTAAAGAATTGGATCGGTTTTTGGGCAATGTTCAAAGCAATTCACGAAGATGAATGTCTCTCGGCGGAAGAGAAGTTTCAATATTTAATTCAGTTAACCCAAGAAGGCTCCCCCGCTAGGGAACTTCTCGACAGTTTTCCGCCGTCTGCTGAAAACTACCCGAAAGCAGTGGAGCAATTTCAGAAAAGGTTTGGGCGATCCGATCTTTTAATCGAGCTATATGTGCGTGAGCTCTTGAAACTCACACTAATAGGTACAGGTTTCAGGGGAAAATAGCCTACCTTTACGCACGCTCTACGATCGCTTAGAGACGCAGTTAAGGGCACTGGAATCATTGGGAGTTGTGAAGGACAAATTGTCTAATATGTTATTGCCGTTAGTGGAATCGTCCCTACCCGCGTCGACTCTGAAGGAATGGGAGCGAATGCGTTCGTCCAAAACCGAGGATGGAGCCCAGGAAGCTGATGGTAAAGACAGCCGTCTAGACGAATTATTACCGTTTTTGAGGAAGGAGGTGGAGAGTGAGGATCGGCTAGCTCTCGCTAGAGACACTTTTGTCAAGCCAGTCGAAAACGTTCAACGTTCTTTGCTTTAAAGGCAATCACAATAGGATGAGATGTAAAGCCTTCGTGAAATGTGTCATTTGAGGTGCTCGCCATAATGTTCTACTCTGCTCAGACCGGAAAATAAAGTCAAATAATCCTGTCGAGCAAAACTTGTCTAATACGACCTCTTGTCCACACACACACTTTTTCACTCGAACTCCCTTCTTAAGTGTCGGAGTGGGAGGAGGGGAAGCTATGGTAGGGCTTGGGATTAGGCACCCCTTGTTTCATCCACAAAACCGTCCACCAAAAGCGAGAGCTTTTACATTTCGAGAAAGTTTGTGTAATTTATTATTTGAGTTAGATGTATCATTGATAATTGATGAATAGCAAACGATCCAGTGAATGGAATTTAAGTTGTAAGTAGATATGAGAGCTGTGGGAGAAGTTTCTATTTACAGTGGGTGTATAATTTATTTTGTTTTATTGAGGGTTGGTTGCTCCCTTGGCTTCGTCCTGCAAGCTGGGAAGAGGCATGAGGTGATGCGCGGATCGTGTGTACGTCTTTTGCTTTATCGTGATGTCCGCGACTCGCACAACATTGTCGGCGCCTGGACGCACCGCGACCACTCGGCCGATCGGCCACGTGAGGGGGGATGTTTGGACGTTTTTAACAATAACTACGTCCCCAACCTTCAGGTTTGGATGGCTTCTTTCCCATTTTGTGCGCAGCTGAAGCTCGTGGAGATATTCTCTCGACCACCGGTACCGGAAGGCGCGCAACGACTGATGAATCAGCTTGTAGCGTTGGCTGAGGCTTAGTGTTTCAGGTCCCTCGGTGGGCTGGGGTGGGCACAGAAGAGGGCCTCCGACGAGAAAGTGTCCGGGGCTGAGGTAGTCGATGGAGTCGTTAGGATCGGTGGAGACGGATCCTAGAGGGCGGCTGTTTAGAATGGCTTCTATCTTGGTGAGATAAGTCGACATTTCCTCATGTGTGAGAGGTTTTTCGCCGATCGAGCGATGAAGATGTCGCTTTACTTCCTTGATCAAGCGTTCGTGAAGCCCTCCGAAATGTGGGCTTTGGGGAGGGTTGAAGCGCCAGTAGATTGCTTTCGCGGATAGCGCTTTAGTGATCTCGGGGGCTGATGCTTCGAGCAGATCCGCCATCGCCTTTAGGACATTGGAAGATCCGGTGAGATTGGTTCCCCTATCCGAGTAGATGTTCGAGCAGAGGCCTCTTCTCGAAGTGAAGCGTTCGAGCGCGAGGAGCATGGATTCGGTCGTCATTGAAGCGAGCAGCTCGGTGTGAACCGCCTTGGTTGACAAGCAAACGAAAATGACGAAGTACGCTTTGGTAACACGAGCGTTTCTCCGAGAGTGTTCCTTCAACGGAAAGGGTCCAGCGCAGTCGAGGGTGGTGTTTGTGAATGAGCGTACTTGCTCAAACCTTATCCTGGGCAAATCGGCCATTCTCGGTGGTGGCGGTGCACCCTGAAAACGATAACATTTTATGCAGAGCCGGTTGCGAGATTTAATAAGACGCCTTACTCCCGATATCCAATAACGGCGTTGTATTAGAGATTGGGTCAGCTGAACCCCTCCGTGTAGAGTAATTCTATGGTAGTAGTCGCAGATGAGAGCGGACAGCTAGGCCTTTTGAGGAAGAAGTAGGGGAAACTTTTCATCCTCTCGCAGATCTGAGTGTCTGAGCCGACCGCCCACCCTAAGGAGCCCTGAACTATCAATAAAGGGGGAGAGCTTTGCGAAGCTTCTATTTATAGACTGACCTTTTTTTAGGGAGAGAATCTCCTCCTTGTAGTGCGTCATTTGTGTGGCTAGGACGCAGCGTAGAGCCGCTTCTTTCAATTCGGGTGCGGTGATGTGTATCGAACTTGACGGTTGTGATAGCGAGTGATCGGGATGACGAGCCAGGCGTAATATTCTGCTAACAACTCTCAGCAGAGTTTCGAACGACGAGAAACGGTCGAGGAAGCCATCGGCTTTAGTTTCTTCAACTGCGACGGCGACGAGAGTCGAGGCTTGGTATTTTATCTCGGGGAGAGGCGACGAAGCTGGGGGGTTGGCATTAGGCCAGTTTTCAACGTCGTCATACAAGAATTCTGGTCCATTCCACCACAGGGAGGCTGAAAGCAGTTCTTCGGGCATCAATCCTCGTGAAGCGATGTCCGCTGGGTTGTGTTGAGTGGGAACGTGACGCCAGAACGAGGGGGAGCTTTTGTCGAGAGTTTCTACTAACTCGATTGGCCACGAAAGTCTTCAGAGAGTGAGGTGGTGTTTTTAGCCAATGCAGCACAGTCACCGAATCGGTGTAGAGAAATAATCTTTCGAGGTTGAGATTCTCCAAGAATGGTTGTAGAGAATGAAGGAGACGAGCTAACAGCAGAGCCCCGCATAGCTCCAATCTAGGGATTGTAATTGGTTTTAGAGGAGCAACTCGTGTTTTGGCTGTTAGTAATTGAGCGTTAATTCCGCTTTCGGACTCGTACCACGAAATCTGTAAGGGCCACGTACTCTGTATAAGACTTTTGGCCTTTAGCATTAAAGGGGAACACAAACCTAGGGGATCGAACATTTGAGCAACGATGGATAACATGCCTCGTTTTGTGAAAACTGCTTCAAGATTTCGGATGGAGAAAGCGAGTGAGTCGGAGACAGGATCATAGCGGAGACCGCGAAGTTTTAGGCAAGCCGCGTTACTGGGATTGTCGTTGTCGAAGTTGAGGAACTTCGTTGAGAAGCTCGGCAGCGTTGCTGATCCACTTTCTGAGTTCGAACTTTCCCAGAGCCAACAGGTCGATGGTTTCCTTTTTGGCGATTTCCGCATCTTGTAGGGACTCTCCTCCGAATAATAAATCGTCAACGAACGTGTGTTCCCTTAGGATTTTGGCTCCTCGAGGAAAATCACTCTCATGGTCGCTAGCCAGCTGCTTGAGTACCCGTTGAACTAAGTCTGCGCTCGGGGTGGCGCCATACGTGACTGTGTTGAGCTCATATTCTTTGATATCGATGTCGGGGCTTTCTCGCCGCAGGATATGCTGGTAGCGCCGATGTTCCGCTGCCACTGTTATCTGCCTGTACATCATTTTGATGTCCGCGCATAGCGTTACTTTGAAGAGGCGGAATTTGTGTAGGATATGAGTAATGTCGGGCAGCAGGCGGGGGCCGGCGAACATTTGATCGTTGAGAGATTCTGAGCTAGGCGACGCTTTAGCGCTGCAATCAAAAACCACTCTAACTTTTGTAGTGGAGCTGGTTTCTCGCAGAACACATTGGTGTGGTATAACGAAGTTGGATGGGCTTTTAGCTAAGGACATGTGACCCAGGTTTTCGTATTCCCGAAGAAATGCTGAGTACTCTTCTTTCAGCTGAGGTGATTGAGCTAGTCTTCTCTCTAGCGCCTTGAGCCTTTTCTCCGCTGTTGATCGAGTGTGTATGTCACTTGGCGGTGACTTCTTGAACGGGAGAAAGACCGTGTAGCGCCCTGAGCTGTTTCTATAGTGAGTTTCTTTGAAGTGGTTCTCCGCGAGTTCTTCCTGGGGATCGGGCGGGATGCTATTTTGAACTTCTTCTATTTCCCAGAATTTTTTGAGCTGGTCATCGATTGACACGAAGGCGGAGAGGCAGCCGAGAGTCCGTACGTCCTGAGGGGAGGCGAGCGGAGCATCACCCATTATTATCCAGCCGAAAACTGAGTCTTTAGCTGTGGGTGATCCTTTGAGAACCGGTGAGTCCGGCTTGAGCATTTGCGAGTATAGGCTGGCGCCTAGAAGCACCTCTATTTCTCCCGGTGTGTGATAGTGCTCGTCTGCGAGGCGTGGATTTTCGAATTTTTCAATAACCGTTCGACTTACGGTAGCTGCGGGGAGGTGCGTGGTAATGCTATCAAGCACCAGCGCCTCGAACTTGACCTTGTTATCATCTTGTTGTCTGGAGGCTGCTAGGACTTCAACGGTCCCATAATTATTCTTCAAGAGAGCGTTGCCTATGCCGGAAACACGGGTGCGAGATTTTCTGAGTCGAAGACCGAGCCGGTCTGTTGCTCGTTTGGTAATAAAGTTGAGTTGTGAGCCTGGATTGGATCGATTACTCCTCTGACCGAATGCGGCGTCTTTTATGCGTCGAGAATGAGTATCTGTGCAGTACCGAGCAAAACAATAGAAGAATTATTTTCTAATGGAAGTGGGGCCGTAGCGCCAAGAGAGAGATTTACCGCTGTAGGGGGTGTTGATGAGTTAGACGTTCCCGGCGTAGAGAGAGGCTGAGCGACAATCGAGGATGATTTACTTTTTCTTTGCGAGTGGATTAATGTGTGGTGGGCACCGGATTACTGCCTACATCGGTTTTTTGATGAGCAGTCTTTTGCGTAATGTTTTCCTAAGCAAATGTAGCATCTTCCGTGTTGCTTCGCTGCGGAAGTGCGAGTTTCTACATCCATCGCCTAGAATGAGGGGCAATGTGTGAATTTGTGTTGATTTTTGCAAAGGTCACAAGGGGGAATTCTTACCTCTGTTGTTGAGAGCGTGCGTTTTCCTCGGCAAAAGTCACGCTAATCCCAAGCCCTACCCTAGCTTCCCCTCCCCCCACTCCGACACTTAAGAAGGGAGTTCGAGTGAAAAAGTGTGTGTGTGTGCCGAAATCTCGACCGTAACGGACGTGCTCGCGCGAACTGAACCCAGTCACCAAGTTAATTAAAGGTAATCTCTATAGCTTGCTCAGATCCTTTCCGCAACATCATTTTCCCATACAGTCCATTGCTCGTCAAATTACAAATCCGGCCCGGAGGACCAAATTTGTGCAGTTTGTCAACGGTTTTCGTCTAAATCACTGAGTGCGGAGTCTCCTCCATTACCAGAAGACAGAGTGAGGGACGCTAAGCCATTTGAAGTAATCGGCACAGACTATGCAGGGCCACTCTACCTACGCAATGGATCCAAAGTGTGGGTCGTGATATTTACATGTGCCATTTATCGTGCTATACACCTCGAATTACTCGGCTCATTGTCAACTAAAGCCTACCTTCTCGCTTTCAGAAGGTTCGTTACGCGACGTGGGAGGCCAACTTTAATTTTTTGTGACAATGGCACAGATTTCAAAGGAGCCAATAACGCCATGGAAACTGTTGACTGGGAAACAATAAAGTCGAACTGGAACTCCCAGCCAATCGATTGGCGATTCAATCCCCAACATGCGGGAACCGATTTTAGGAGAAATCGTATTGATCGGAATTGAAGACAAGAAACGTCTCCATTGGCCACTGGCCATCGTCGAAGAAAAGGTGTACGGCCTCGACGGAAAATGCCGTGTCGTGAAGGTCAGGACAGCAGAAGGGATCCTTATCCGGCCGTTACAACGTCTCTATCCACTAGAGGTCTTCTGCAACGTCAACGAAGATCATCGAAACACCGAAATGGACGAGAATTCACCAAGCGCTTCTGAGTCTCCAGCATCTCAAATGACTTCACCTGTAACTCGTAATGATGCTCGACTATCAGACAAGGAAATAGGAGCTAGAAGAACACGATGTAGACGTCAGATAAATCTCCCCGGTCGATACCAAAGACGTTCTCCTCAATGATTTTTCCCAAATTTTGTTTAAAATCTGTTTTGTTTGATGTGATTTGGTCGAGTCATTCCTGACTCAAGGTGGGACTGTTGCGTCATTTTTTATAACTCCTCCATTAGTTATTACTAAGATCTAAAATAAAGAAGCAGTTTTCAATAAAAAAAAAAAAGTATTGTGCGTTGATTCTAGTTTTTGTCTCTTCTCGGAAACCTCTAGGCCCCGTTTAGTTTTAATCGAACATTTTGCACTGATAATGAGGCAAATTGTTCTGAATAAAGTTCAAATACACTACGAGAATTAATAAATTAATTAGACTGATATTATCCCGGACGACGATAGAAGGGCATAGCCCAACACGATTCGAGTTTCGAGAAAAAATGGCTCCCCGGCGGGATTTGAACCCGCAACCTCTGGATTACCAGTCCAGCACGCTGCCAATTGCGCCACGGAGACGTCTTTGGGAGTCGTACTCCGTGGGATAAGCTAAGCCGAGATTTTAAGAGATTTGTTATTTAATGTCCCTCTATCCTCACCCTCTTTTACAACATTTCCACGCATAAAACTAGTTATACTCGCCATGTTGCACCCGCTGTCTTCAAATCACTCACTACACAAAGTAAATTCGCGTTTCTCGCAACGAACTGTGTAAATAAATCGATGTTGAGGAACATACATTTAAGCTTCGTCTCCACGAATTCTGCCTTTTCGCACAATCACATTTTATGGCACTTGTCTTGAGGAGGTCCGGTTTTTGATGACTTGGGGGGTTGTCTTTAATCATACGTGTACTTTTGAGGATCACTATTCGTACATCGTGAAAAAATCGTTCCAGGAACCTGGGTTTCAAGAATTACTTCTTCTTTTTCGAATGTGTCGGCTATTAAAACCCTGTATGTGTCCTTGGTATAAGAAGTGTCCTGGAATACGCGAGAGTGTGGTCCCCACACTACAATAGTCACGCGTTGCACCCCATCAATGAGTACAGTTCGTGTATTTCGGCTTTTGAACGAGTTTCAGTTGGCTGACCCTTTTGGTGACCTTTTGGGAGCGTTTATTGGGAAGATTCGTGCCGCCCTCGAGCCTTACTTGGCGTGTTACTACCAACTCGCATGATTCGAACGTTTCGAACGTATTATTTATTTTATTTATTATTACATACAATTATTGTTTTATATAAATAATTTTGACTGCTCTGTTGTGGGGTCCACCAGCCCTGTTTGAGCTGTAATAATTAAGTAAATAAAAGTACGTAAATAATAAATAACAATCCATTTTCTGTCAAAACGTCTCGAGATGACGGTTGTAAGATATTAATATTCGTTTTACCACAGAAAATTAAGTTAGCTAAATTGTTTACACAAAAAAAGGCACGTAGGCCACCAGTAACATCCTGCACACTTCTATCAAATGATCTATAAACTGCAACCAGCCCAAAAGATGCAAGATTTCGTTAATGCTGACTCAATAAACACAGAATTACACCCAGCGACTTTATTCACTTCAACATTCCCCTTTTAAACAATATACTGAGACACCCTCTGACTTAGATTGTCAGCATTCCACGTTTCGGTCAACACTACGAAATGAAAGGTCGATTTTATAGAAACTAAATAAGCCAGATAGAAGCAGACCGCTTTGAGAAATTCGCTAATTTACGGCTGAAATTGAAATCATTCAGCAGAAAAAATCCGCCGCTAAAATTCGCGGCTAAAGGGTGGAAATAGCGCTAATTCACGGTAAAAATAGTATAAAAGCGCTAATATGATGATGAAATTGTGAAAAACGCTAATTCACATTACATACATTTTGATTATAGCCTCTTATTCACTGTTATAACTGAGATAAAACGCCCCCTCCCCCCCCCATCAAGGTAAAGAGTTTACTCACCGCTTATGGAGAAAATGCGCTAATTCACGGCTGATGTAATACAAAAACCACTTATTAGCGGCTATAAAATGGAGAAAAACGTTAATTCACGGGTTTTCAGAAAATCCGCTAATTTGGGGCTGAGATTAAGTAAAAGCGCTCATTCGTGGCTAAAATGGAAACAAACTCTAAATGCGGTAATTGGTGAAAAAATTTAAGAAATAATTCGCGATTAAAATTGATAAAAAGCGCGAATTCACGGTTATATCTATAATAAAACCCTCAGATTCGCGGTTAAAACTGGAAAAAAACCTTCCATTTCTTTATATGTCCGTCAATTAGTGAATTAATTGAATTTCGAAGACCCTCTCTCCGGACCATTGTGGGATTACTCCCCCCTCACCACACTACCCTAGTCCCAACAGTGAATTCGAGGGAGTGGGGAGGCTGAAAATGAAGAAATTAATTTTTTAATTGTTTTGAGTTTCGAGAAAAAATATTTGCTCCCCCGGTGGGATTCGAACCCACGACCTTCTGTTTTCGCGGCAGGTGCTCTAACCAACTGAGCTACCTGGGAGTCCACGCAAAGGACAAATCCACCTGGAGGAAATCCTCTCTCGGAACTCAACTGCACCTATCGGGTCAGTGCATGTCATACGTCACTTTTTCTTTATAATGTCCGACAATTAGTGAATTAATTGAGTTTAGAAGACGTGAGGCCGTCATTCCGGACCCTCTTTCCTTCGTATATACACAAACACACCCATAGGCCGGTATGGGGGGGGGGATACACGAACCCAAGAGAACAAACAATTTATAACGGTTTCAATCCAACATTTTTCTTGGTATACAGAACCGAGTCATGTCGAGTATGAAGCTCAATCGAGGCGCTGCGGCACTATCGAGCAGAAGTGGGTCTTTCGGCAAGAATGACGATGACCTGGATAATTCGGATTTATCGGAGAACAGTGACGAGGATGACGTTCAAGCGGCCGCTCTGGAGGGGTACCTACTCGATTGGTTGTATTGTGCCGTTCGAGGCCTTTTTTTTTTAGCATTGCGATTAATTCAGTTGCCTATAAATCTAGAAACATGTTCAAGCGCCTCTTTAAAGTAATAATTTTGATTGTTTATAGGACTTATGACCCTAAGGACTATGAGCATTTGAACGTCTCTGGTGACGTCAAGGAACTATTTAAATACATCACATAGTCAGTGGCAACAAATTAGCAGGACAAAGCGTTCTCCAAGTATATCGTTTCTTCTTATTTTCACCAGTTATACTCCGAGAATCATGGAATTGGACTATAAACTTCAACCTTTCGTGCCCGACTATATTCCAGCCGTTGGTGACATTGACGCATTCATTAAAGTGACTCGACCCGACTCTGTGGACGATCAGCTGGGCATTGTCGTTTTAGACGAGCCTTGCATTGCACAGAGTGAACCGGCAGTCATGCATTTGCGACTTAGAGCGGCGACAAAGCTCAGTTCGGCCAAAACTGTGGTAAGACGACCACAGTCGGTGGAGTCGTAAAAAAAAAAAAAAAATGTAGGAAACTCTTAATTTTTTAAGGTGATAAAAAAACTGCAAAACGCCGACAAAAACCCTAAAGCTATTGAAAAGTGGATTCACGACATTGGGGAGCTTCATAAGACGAAGCCGGCTCCCACAATTCAATATTCCAGGTTGCGTGACCAATCCTCTAGACCAAATTGTGATTTCAGCAAATTAACTTTTTTTTTTTTTTTTTCAGACCAATGCCCGATATTGACAGTCTAATGCAAGAGTGGCCACCCCAGTTTGAGCACAAACTGAACGAGGTGGGTCTACCTTTGGAAGATCTCGAAGTGGATTTACTCACTTACGTTGACATCATTTGCGGTATGCAATGTTCCCTTCTCCTATACATATCGCGCTGAACATTTTCATTCCACAATTACAGCACTCTTGGACATCCCTCGCTACGAGTCGAGAATAGAGTCTCTTCACGTTCTATTCTCCTTGTACTCTGCCGTGAAAAATCATAAAAATACAAACGATTCTCACGCCGAAGAAAATAACGAAGTTCAACAGTAATTTGTTTTAATTCTTGATTTTATTGGTCCATCCAGCTGCTGGGTAATGCGACCGAGTAACCAAGCAAAAAACATTTGAAGTAAAATATAACTTTCTCTATTGGAGATGAAAAAAATGGCTTAATTAATTAAGACGCGAATAATTGCCCATCTAATTAGAGTTCAAGGTAAAAGTGTAGGAAGGAAGAAGTACGGACGGGGGGAGGGGTCGTTTTTAAATCAATTAATCTTCACAAATTCGACATGTTCTATTATTTACTACATGTACACTGAAATTTCACTATTCAGCCATTTTTATGATTATTTATGATTGAAAGATCAAGCGTTTGCACTTTACTATAGGGATCGAATCGGGATGGGGTCGCTTGTAACTATATAATATTTTAAGTCGTAAATTATGTTTCTGAAGGCGAGCTTACCTTTGTCCAAATTGGCTGTAGAATGTAAAAAAATACGTGAGATCTTTCGTGTATTTATGATCGAAACCCAGTAAATACGACGAATTCCAAGGACTATCGCGGTACATGGTGGTGGAACAACTCGGGGAAACTCCGCGAAAAGGGCGACACAGAAGCAAAAGAGGCGCGAACGTTAAGCAAACCAAACTCAACTAACCGTGAGTACATTACGATGAAAAATGTGGGCAGCTCCGCATGCAAGATGGGCTGGGAGACACGACCTAATTGACCTCTGTAAAGCGGGCTGCACATAATGTCACTAAAAAAAAAGAAAGAAGAAGAGTGACGCTTTGCGAGGGGTCTCGAATGTACTTCATAGTTTATTCTTTGTACGTGTGTGTGTGTGTGTGTGTACACAGAATAAAAATAAATCGTCGAGGATTATTTTATTGCTCTCGTTTGACTCGACGGCTCCTTGGGACTTCGACAAAGGCTTCATCCGACGGTCCTCCGAAAACCCCCTCATATTTGACTTGTCCAGGTAGATCTCCTTCTTCCATATTCAGTTCACCCTCATTTAAGTAGTCCTATAGTACAAATAAAACAAGCCTGAATGGTTGAAATGTCCTTTGAATCCTTTGAATTTAGGGAAGGAAACTTTATCGAGCCCCCCCCCCCCCATTCGATACCCTCTGTGCGCATCATCATGCGTTGGTACTTACAGAAGTTTCCCTTTTGAAGAGTTTCTTCTCGTTTAATGCTAGATCGGGACCTTTTTCTTGGGGGACATCATAATTTTCTATAATGAATAAACGACTGTAAACTCTCATTAATAAAAAAAAAAAAGTAAATAAACGAACAATCACCTTGCTCATCGTCCATGGGTGATTCCCTTTCAGCGTTCTGAGCGTTTACCAACAGTGCCAGAGCGCTGGAAGCAAGCAGAAAACAAATAAGGCGATGCATTCTTTCGAAAGACGTCGCTCAATAAATAATTAATTTTTCAACGATATAACATATGTGTTAAGCTTCGGTTTCCTAGAAAAGCGGTGCCGGAATGTAGCGGCAGACGCCACTGCTAAAACGTTCCCTTTGAAATCAAAGCCAGTGGTTTCCTAGAGAGCGGTAAACGTAAGATAGCGGCACCGCTTCAAATGTGACGGCGTTTATAGCAGTGTTGAATTGTTCATCAACGATTTTTGACGTTGACGGTGCGTGGAGGAAGAAATTCTTTGGGTTTGGAGATACTCAATATGTCTTTGAAGGGCCGGTTTTTGGGGGGCAGGCAAGGGCAAGGAGGAGACCGCGTATAGAGGTCCCAACCAAAGAGGGGCCCCGGCTTGGAATTAAAAAAAAAACACCAGACAAATATCACTATTCTTTCACATTTTGAGAAAACTATTTGGCCCCAAAAACTAAAGTTTATTCTGATTCAAAGGTTGAAAATTTCCACATATAAACACACTTCAAGTGCATTGCCAAAAAGTCTTGTTATTTGGTTAAAAACTGTCATTTTTACTTCTGAAAGAAGATATTTGGGCCCTGAAACCGTTCAATGAAGGAAAAAAAACCGAATGATTCTGATGCCACACCCTCTCCAAACTTGATTAATTGACCGTGAAACTTTGACTGGCCCTGCCCCTCCAGTCACTTGTAGGATCGGAAACGGTCAAAACTTTGTTTCCTGGCACTCAGAACACGAACTGCAGTATATTCAGCCGAGAAAATTTTGTTCAGGCATTAAATTATCACATAAAATGAGTTAACTATCTGACTATGCCTCGGGTTTTAAATTTTGTTTCACCAATCTATTTATATATTATATTATGTTCATAGCAGGGTGCACAAGTGTTCGGGGCCTATTTATACCCAGCTGAACCCTATTGTTCGGAAAGCTTAAAATTTGATTTTTCCCCAGTTTTGTGAGCGACAAAAATACTGAATTCCATGTGATTGAATAAATTATTTTCTGGCGACGGCTACTAGTGGTAATTTTTGCTTTTCTTTGTGACGGTGATCATACCTATTTTTGTAAGAACAAAAATGAACGCGGAAGCAAACTGGACGCTGGACGACGACGAAATGTTGATAGATTTTGTCAGAAATAAAGAGGCTCTATTCAATGTTAGGAGTAAAGAGTATCGAAATACCCAGCACAAGAAAGCACTGTGGAGTGAGATCGGGAATCTGTTGGAAAAATCAGATACGTATTGTTTATCATGATAATAATTATAGTATATCGTATGACTTAAGTACAATAGTAGTACCTATTATTATAGTAACTTTTCGGACTCATTAGTGGATGTGAAATTCTGATTTATTAGTGCATTATACGGAAAAATGCACTATTGGTCTCGTCGTGATGGTGGCAAACATAGGTTATGACATGTTCTTCCATGTTTCAGAACCTCTAGAACACGAATTCAGTGTGACGCGGTATGGCTTAATGGGGGTCGTTCGGACGACCCGAAGATGAGGGTTGAAGATGCAAGAAATTAACGGTCGCCACCTGTTGTTTGCTTTGGGTAACAGGCCCCAATATATTCTCAATATGTATAATACAACTGATTTACAACTTTTGTTTCGGAAAAAATAATAACAATTATTTTCTTTACTGGTTTCTGGTCGTTCCGGTGCGTGGAACTCGCGACTGTCGGTCTGGTAGCGTCCCTTCGCGCTGTTGCAGATCCTCTTGTCGAGCTAACGGTCCGTTAGCATCCTTTGGTGCTGTCCGTAGTGTCTTCTTCGCCGGGTTCGGCAAGGACAGGGAAAGGTTCGGACAGGATCGGTCTTGCTCGATGAATTCTGGGGCAGACACAAGTGTCGCTAAGCTCCACCGGCTGCCGGTGTGCTAAGTTCCACCGGGGGTGAGGGAACGAGAAGAACTGTTGACCGGAGTCGTCTCAAACGGTCTGGCACGAATGCCTATCGGTGGTCAGGTCCACAGTAGGGTTTTCCTTCAACAAGCGTCCGGAGTCTTCTCAACGGATATGTCGAACTTGGAAGGTTCCCGCAAGGTTATCTGACTGTTCGGTTTTGATCTATGCGTCAGGTTACTGACGACTAAAAATGACGGTTTAATCCCCAATAGGGTTTCCCTTCAACAAGTGTCCGGAGTCTTCTCAACGGATATGTCGAACTTGGAAGGTTCCCGTAAGGTTATCCGTCCAATTCACTTGGAGCTATGCGTCCGGTTTAGGACGACTTGAGCCAGGGGCGGTTTAATCCACAATAGGGTGTCCACTTCAACAAGCGTCCGGAGTCTTCTCAACGGAGTAGAGCTTGGAAGGTTATCCGTCCCACTGGTCAGGAAAAAAAACAAAACGGGGTAAGAGGCCTCGGTCAGGGTCAGCCTTATACCAACCGGTCAGGATCGAATCACTGAAGGGCCGGAAAGGTTCCCAATAGGCTTTGCCCGTTGATGCCTTGGTAGGGTGTGACGTCACGAACGGTCAAGAGTCGTCTCAATTGACCGTTGGACGTTTTCCCGTACGGCATGACTTTTGGTGAGCGATCCTTCGCTTCGGGAAGACTGCGTCGTCGCTGTTGTACTTCCGGATCGTCGTGGGTTCTGGAGTTCCCAGTCGTTGAAGCCGCTGGAGGGTCGTACTGTTTCCCAGTCGAGTGGTCCAAGTGCAGGCTGAAGATCTGGTCTAGGTTGCTGGGGTGTTTCCCGTTTGACTTCTCGACATGAAGTGATTTTTGGAGTGCCAGCGCTCGGGTTATATAGTCGGTGGGTGGTTTCCGCCCACTCCCACCCGCTCGGGTGGCTCAGTGGGTTGACCGGTGGGTGGTGGGTGGTTCCCCCATCTGGAGGGCTCCCTTTTTTTCTGTAGGGATGTCTTGGAGAATATTTGTTCCCTGGGAGGGGCGACTTACATAATTAATTGTTAGCGGAATTAATTACCCAACGTTAAGTGGTATCCGGAATTCATGTATATATACTTTGTGTGTATACTGGGTGGATCCGCATAAGTGTGACAAAAATGTTTGGGTAAAACTACGTTAAAAGTGGAGTAAAATGGTGCCTTCGGAAGTGTCCTACATCGATCCGTTCCGGAGTTATGATTTGTTTTTATTTCTCGGCTTATATCGCACCAAATCCAAAAAGTGAAGCCATTTTCGGAAACTATGGAACATTTCCTTTAGGATAGATGCCATTTTATTGCTTGAAATAATCGTCAGCACCAAGAAATCTGGAATTTTTTCCATAGATTTACGTGGCCTCCAAAATTTGTCCGTTTTACGAAAAGTCAACAGACTTTCGATGTATCACAAAAACTTCTCCGTCTTGTAAGCTTCCTTTTGACGTGTTCAAATTTTATGTTACCACTGAAGTTTCTTACGAAAACGTCACGAGAATGCACAAAAACCGTGTTTATACGGAACGTCGACGGATACGGCGCTGCATGTGCTACTGTCGAGGGTGGAGGATAGTTTGGGCTGTAAGGAGTACTGCTTGGGGTTATTCGTAGATATAAAGGGGGTATTCAATGATGTCTCCAGGGAGTGTATGATAGAGGCGTTGAGAGAGTTCGGGGTGAACAATGTGTTGATAGAGTTTGTGGAGGTGATGCTGCGAAACAGATGGGTGGTGGTGGTGCTGGGGGGTGTGGAAGTAGTGGTGAAGGCTGAGAGGGGAACCCCTCAAGGCTCGTGCATTTCACCCCTGCTCTGGTGTTTGGTCATAGAGGGGCTCATACGAGTTTTGGAGAGAGAGTGTATTTATTGTCAGTTCTTTGCGGATGATGGGGTGATATTGGTGAGGGGGAAGGACTTGAGCACCTTGTGCGGTCTCATGAATCGGGCTGTTCACGTAATGAATAACTGGTGTGCAGGCAGAGGACTTGCGGTAAACCCAGAAAAAGCCAAGCTCATACTCTTTACGAAGAAGAGGAGCTTGGCAGGGTGGGGGCCAATTAAGATGAACGGAAGAGAAATAGAAAGGGTGACAGAAGCTAAATATTTGGGGGTGACCCTGAACGGCAAACTGTCCGACCCACGTGGCTATACACAGGTACAATTAGGCCCAGAATATTGTATGGCGCTTTGGATTGGTGGAAAGCGGTGGAGTGGTCCTGGGTGCGGGAGTTGCTCTGCAGGGTCCAGCGTCTGGCCTGTCTGGCGACTCTGGGGGCCTTCAGGACGACTCCAACGGCAGTGATGGAAGTGCTGCTTTGGCTGCGACCCCTATATTTGGTGGTCAAGCATGCGCGCAATGGAAACATGTTATGGGTTGCAAGTCCATGGGAAATGGGCGGTTAGGGGGAGAGATATGGGACACAGGGAAGTAGCGACGGAGCTCCAGCGGGTGGCGCCTGCCACCCAGATGAGGATTGATTTTCGGGACAGACAGGTTGCCAGGCATCACATTCTCGAGGGCCGAGGGGGTCCGAGTCCTTCAGTTTGTGAATGCCGTAGATAGGTTTGCGGACCCGCATTAGGCTTTTCCGAGTCCGACCCTAAGGGCATGGCGTATGAGCCGGGACCGGCGCTTCGGGCTCGGCTAGGCCGGGTGTGGGCCCACTGCACAATAATACTAATAATAATAATACGTCCAACTACCTCAACGAGGTGTCCTGGACGAGGGCGAGTGAACACACTTTTATCTTTTTACACAATAAGTTGACTTTTTAATCCTAAATAAACCGGCCTGAAGTGAGAATCGAACCCACTCAGCTGAAGATACCTGGACATGAGAGACGAAGACGCCCTAGCCGGCCACTCTGTTGGGCACAGATCAGCTGAATTCCCCAACTTATTCTATCGCGAATTATAGCGTTTTTATCCGGTGAAATAGCTAGGTATTAGAGACTTTTAGCAACACCCTCGCTAACGCTAACGCAAACGATAAATCAGTCGTTGCTTGGTTACGAAACATCTAATTGGTTGAAATTTGAAAATAAAGTTTCCGGAGGATTTAACGGGAGAGTGCTAAAACTCACTATTGTTATTATTGCGTGTTGCTATTGTTAATTTCAGCCACGATTCAGAGCTTTTTCCCAATTTAAACCTCGTATTGGGTCCCTTGTCTCACTTCTATTTGCGGGAATTAGCCATTTTTCTCAATATTAGCCACGGACTTGGCCCAAAAATAGCACAGCAGCGTTTTATTCTAAATTTCAGCCGTAAAATGCAATATCTATTTCGCGAATAGGCGCGGAACCGCGGAAATGTATGTAGAAATGTATTTCTGAAAGTGCTAGATCCACGAAAGGGGTTTGAAAGAGCTAAATAAAATTAACTTTTTTTTTTTTTTTTCAATGAGTCTAGCGAGCGAAATTGTTTTACGAATGGTCGACATCGCAAAATCGCTCCCTAAAACCGTGAAATTTCATTTTTGAATGGATCAACTCCACGATATTGGCTTTTTAGGGAGTCAATCTTCCAAAAATGGCATTTTCTCTCGGATGGTAGGACAGAAATTTGGCTCCTTTCTACGAATTTCAGTCTCTCCTAACGTTGCAAGTGATATGAGCAAAGAGTTTGGGCTTAATATTCGACTGAGCCCCCGAGAGCGCTTCTGATGACTCAAATTTTAGAAAACAAAAAATTCGAACCTTCTTGAGGAAAATTCGCGGCTAAATTGGAGAAAATACACCGTCCGCTGTTTCATTACGTCCTCAAGCGCACTATGTGCTGATCGTGTCAATGTGCAACTTGCTGACACGGCAAAAATTTTGAAAAAAGCGATTCTATCCTTGGGCTACAACTGCGAGAAAGCGCTGTTTCATTCACGGGTTAAAAACGCTACTACACTGCTATAACCAAGAAAAAGTGCTAACTCGCGGATAAAATTGAGGAAAATCACTAATTCGCGGTTTCTGAAGGCAACTTTGAGGTTAAAGTGGAGAAAAAACGCTAATTTATGGATATTGGTAAAAAAAAAAAAAAACTGAATCGCTAATTCATAGCGCACGATGAACAAAAAAATTCGATTTGTGGGAAAAAGTTAGAAAAGCCTGCTATTTGGCGGCTAATATTAAGGAAAATATTTAAGAAAAACGCTGATTTTCAGATCAACCTGAAAACAGTCGCAATGCGCTGCTAAAATACATATCGAAAAATGTTGCTACTTTGCTGCTCGCGGGATCGCAGAGAGATTGTAGGCGCAAATTAACGTTTTTCTCAATTTCAACCGTCTGTGAGCGCTTTTTCTTAATTTCAATGACGAAAAAACGCCTTGTTGAATTTAGATATGCGTGAGCAATGTTTCTACAGTTCGTCCACGGATAAGCGCTTTTTTACAATTTTAGCCGAGAATTGGGTGTTTTTATGTGGTTTTTTTTCCTGAATTTCAGTCATGAATTATCGTTTTTTCTTACTGTAATCGGTGAATTAACGTTTTTCTCCATGTTACCCGAGCTTTTTGAATGATCCAATGCCAAAGTCCGTGCCGGTACTGGTCCAACCACAGCAAAGGTCCAACCACGGCAAATCTCCAACGACAGTATAATGCTCTAATCCTCCAACCACAGAAATAGGCGCAACCAAGCACACAAAGAAGACCCAAACAGTTGAGCAATGGAGCTTCGACCTCAGTAAAGCTTTCATATTTTTACTACTTTCTTCCTTTTCTTGATTTCTGAAATCCGCACGCCCCCAGGAAAAGGCCGGGCCCGGGGATAATGAGCCCAGTGGCTGATGGCCCTCCCCCCCCCCTCACCCCATTATGAACTATAGCTTTTAATGATAATAATAATAAGGCCAAATAAAAAAAATAGTGCATTTTCAAAATGAAATGCACTAAAAAATCGAATCGGATCTGTTCCTTCAGACAGCACCATTTAATTTATTCTTTGTTTGGATAATTTTATTTGAAATTGATTTTTCCGGGAATCCAAAGAGAAAAGCAAATGCCAGTGTGCATGCATTAAGTATGCTGTAAAAGAGTGTTCAAAAATAAAATAGATTGAGTTAAAAACAAAAAACCATTCGGTGCATGTGTGAGGCATCTGAGTATACACCATCCTGTGCACTATGATTCCACGGCGACCCATATTTTTTCTATTTATTTTCACGAGTCTCGGTAATAGTGGCAATGCGACTTTCAAGAGCTTATTATTAAAGTGGTTTTCCGTTTTGCTTTTAATTTTCATCGTATACAGCACTGCAATGTAACGGGAAAGGTCGGCTTCGAATCATAAATGGTACCACCGCCGCCCTAGGTACAAACCAACGTATAATTTGGTTCCTTATATACACACGATTGAATCAATTTTTTGTGTTAAAGGAGCGTTTCCATTTGTCGTGTCACTTCAAACAAAGGGCGAGCATTTCTGCGGTGGAACTTTGGTTGACCGAGACGTTGTAGTGACAGCGGCGCACTGTCTCATGGACGTCAACGCGTCAGACATTGCGGTTCGTTCTATCTTGCTTATTGTTGCTGTTTTTGTTTTTTAGTTTAATTTCAAACGTTTCCAAGGTCGTGGCTGGTATCAATTACTTAAAAGGTGGAAAACAGTCTAAAAGTCAAACATTGGGTGTAACTTCAGCAGTACAACATCCCTGCTTCAAATGGTGATTAAATTGTTTTTGTTTGAAGTTGAGACTTAACACTGACATCAAACGAACTGAAAATGGATTTAAATTGAGATTCGCAGGCCTCATCTAGGGAGTGACATCGCCCTATTAGCTTTAAACGGAAGTTTTGCCTACACAAAGTGGGTCACTTCGACACACGTAGCCCCGGATCTATACGCTCCAACAGGTGGGATAACCCCCCTCCCCCGTCCATCAAATCTGTGTGGTTTTCTAAATAATACGCGGCGAATCGGTGTGCAGGAAAAGGAGTTATCGCTGGTTGGGGAGCGACTCGAGAAGGTGGTCCAAATAACAATGGGCTCATGCAAGCAAACGTGAATATTCTCGATCCTGACATTTGTAGCGATCACTACGGCGACGAAGTAGACTCGACAAATATTTGCGCGGCTCCGAGCAGCGGCACAGAGGATGCTTGTCAAGTAAACAAAACAAAAACTCTTTTAACACGGCTATTGGAGACTTTGAAGCTTTCTTAAGCGAAATTTACTTTATAGGGTGACTCAGGAGGTCCACTTATGTGCTCAAATGGATACTTTTGTGGAGTTATCTCAGGAGGGGCGGGTTGTGGAGCTCCAGACTTTCCTGGAGTGTACACAAACGTCGGGTGCTTCACAACTTGGATCGTCCTGGGAAAATATCAGTACGATTTTGACGCGGCGGATAAATTTGGAGAAACTTGTTCTGAAAATATTTTAGGGGGAGACGTAATTCTTAGGAAGATGAAAAGTATTTTCATGAAAAACCAAAACTGACGAATAAAAATGAAAAGAAAATTCCCTTGAATGACAATTTTATTTCTTATTAAATTCATCCCCACCACCACCAAATTGATATTCTGGTCAGTATTGATAGTGGGCGGGGAGGGTTACAACGTTGCATGAATGGGGGGGGGGGATTCCAGGACTGATGGTCGAGGGAGGATTGATGATTAGTCATCATAGAGTCTCAGTGAAAAACAAATTCCTCAAGTTTCACTCCATAAAAAGTAAAAACCAATTTTGCGGATATAATTTTCACTTAATGAAAAGTTTTTTAGTGAACAAAAAAAAACTAATTTCGCTTTCTTTTGTTTTTACTGACAAACCAATTTTGCGGAGTGGCTTAATTCAGTGATAAAAATTCCGCTGATTTTTCGCACTGAAAAAACATTTTCGCAGGTTGGACTCACCTAAAAAATCAATTTATCGGATTTTGCTCTCTAAAATACCAAATTTCGCGGATTTTTCTCGCAAAAGAAAAACATTTTCCCGGATCTGGCTCACTGTGGAATCAATTCATTGGATTTTGCACACCGAACAACCAATTTCAGGAATTTTCGGTTGCGAGCAAACCAATTTATTCGCAGGGCCACCCAACTCAGACTGCGTTCGCCGGTCAAGTCACGGAATATTGATGTTTTGCTGGCGCGACTAAAATCCCCCAAAATTGGTTGTTGGTTGTTTTAGTTAGTAAAAAGGCAAAATCCGTGAAATTTATACGCGAAATTTGCCGCATGTCTTGAGGAATTTACGCGAAAAGGCAAAATTTTGTGCGAGTAACGTCACAACGTCTGTTTCGAAATGGCCGCGGCGCATCGCCGAGGAAAAAAAAATTGTACGCGAAACGTTCTATATTGTGGGCAAAACGCAACATTCGGAGAAACCGAAATTTTATGACTATTGGATATAGTAAATGTTATGGTGATATTGTTCCATTTCTTGGGGGAAAAAAAACGCGTCAGTTATACGCAAAAATTGTCAATTTCATAAGGGCACTGTCCATTTTTAAGAGAAATTTGCAATTTTAAGGCAGAAATTGTCAATTTATAGGGAAATTGTTGGAATTATAAGAAAGATTAGTCCATTTTATGAAATCGACCTTTTCACAATGTTATGAAATTATTTTCAATCTTGTGAGAAAACTGTCAGTTTTACTTCCATGTTGTATGGAAATTGCTAATTTGGAGAGAATTTTCACTTTTATAAGAGAATTGCCAGTATGATTAGGAAATTGTGAATTTCAAGAAAAATTGTGAATTTCAAGAGGAATTTGCGAATATCAAGAGAAAATTGTAAATGTCCTGAATTGATAATTTTAAGAGGAAAGTAGTTTCCCGTGAAAATTACCATTTTAATTTGGAAAATATCAATTTGAGGCAGAAATCGTCAATTATATAAGGAAATTATTGGAATTATAAGAAAGATGGTCAATTTCATGAATTCAATCTTTTTCAATTTTATGAAATCATTTTCAATTTTTTGAGGAAATCGTCAGTTTTTTTTTAAAGGAAATTGTAAATTCCTCGCGGAAACAGCAAATTTTGTGAGAAAATTGCCAGTTTTACTTCCATGTCGTAAGGAAAATGCCGATTTTGAGGGATTATTCATTGAGGGAAATTGCCAGTATGATTGGGGAATTTTGAATTTCAAGAGAAAATTGTGAATTTCCTGAAAATTATATATTTATGAGGAATTTGGCAGTTTTATGAAGTTGTGAATTTCAAGAGAAAATCGTGAATTTCAAGAGAAAATCGTGAATTTCCCGCGAAAATCGTGAATTTCAAGAGAATATCATGAAGTTCAAGAGAAAATCGTGAATTTCAAGAGACATTTGTAAATTTCAAGAGAAATTTGTAAATTTCAAGGGAAAATCGTGAATTTCAAAAGAAAATTACTAATTTCAAGAGGAAATTGTGATTATTAAAGGAAATTGTAGATTTCCTGAAAATTGATAATTTAAGAGGAAATTTGTAGTTTCCCGTGAAAATTACCATTTTAATTTGGAAAATATCGATTTGAGGCAGAAATCGTCAATTATATATGGAAATTATTGGGATTATAAGAAAGATGGTCGAATTCATGATTCGATCTTTTTCAATTTTATGAAATCATTTTCAATTTTTTGAGGAAATCGTCAGTTTTTTTAAAGGAAATTGTAAAATTCTTCGCGGAAACTGCAAATTTTGTGAGAAAATTGCCAGTTTTACTTCCATGTCGTAAGGAGAATGCCGATTTTGAGGGATTTTTTACTTTTATAAGGAAATTGCCAGTATGATTGGGAAATTTTGAATTTCAAGAGAAAATTGTGAATTTCCTGAAAATTTATATATTTATGAGTATTTGGCAGTTTTATGAAATTGTGAATTTCAAGCGAAAATCGTGAATTTCGAGAGAATATCATGAATTTCAAGAGAAAATCGTGAATTTCAAGAGAAGGGATTTTTATTTTTCATAAGGAAATTGCCAGTATGGTTGGGAAATTTTGAATTTCAAGAGAAAATTGTGAATTTCCGGAAAATTGATATATTTATGAGGAATTTGGCAGATTTAGGAAATTGTGAATTTCAAGAGAAAATTATGAATTTCTAGAGAAAATTGTAATTTTCAAGAGGAAATTTTAGATTTCCCGAAAATTGATGTATTTATGAGGAAATTGGCTGTTTCGCGAGGAAGTTATCATTGTAATTAGGTAAATGTCAATTTGAGGCGGAAATTGTCTTTTATAGGGAGATTGTCGGCATTATAAGAAAATTGTCAATTTCCGGAAAATTTATATACTTATGAGTTATTTGGCAGTTTTATGAAATTGTGAATTTCAAGCGAAAATCGTGAATTTCGAGAGAATATCATGAATTTCAAGAGAAAATCGTGAATTTCAAGAGAAATTTGTACATTTCAAGGGAAAATCGTGAATTTCAAAAGAAAATTACTAATTTCAAGAGGAAATTGTGATTACCAAGAGGAAATTATAGATTTCCTGAAAATTGATGATTTATGAGGAAATTGGCAGTTTCACGTGGAAATTATCGTTTTAATTAGGAAAATGTCAATTTGAGGCAGAAATCGTCAATTATATAAGGAAATTATTGGAATTATAGGAAAGATGGTCAAATTCATGAATTCGATTTTTTTCAATTTTATGAAAATAATTTTCAATTTTTTGAGGAAATCGTCAGTTTTTTTAAAGGAAATTGTAAAATTCTTCGCGGAAACTGCAAATTTTGTGAGAAAATTGCCAGTCTTACTTCCATGTCGTAAGGAAAATTCCAATTTTGAGGGATTTTTATTTTTTATAAGGAAATTGCCAGTATGGTTGGGAAATTTTGAATTTCAAGAGAAAATTGTGAATTTCCGGAAAATTGATATATTTATGAGGAATTTGGCAGTTTTTTATGAAATTGTGAATTTCAAGAGAAAATTATGAATTTCAATAGAAAATTGTGATTTTCAAGAGGAAATTTTAGATTTCCCGAAAATTGATGTATTTATGAGAAGGGATTTTATTTTGTATAAGGAAATTGCCAGTATGATTGGGAAATTTTGAATTTCAAGAGAAAATGGTGAATTTCCGGACAATTTATATATTTATTAGTTATTTGGCAGTTTTATGAAATTGTGAATTTCAAGCAAAATTCAATTTTTTGAGGAAATCGTCAGTTTTTTATCGGAAATTGTAAAATTCTTCGCGGAAACTGCAAATTTTGTGAGACATTTGCCAGTTTTACTTCCATGTCGTAAGGATAATGCCGATTGTGAGGGATTTTTGACTTTTATAAGGAAATTGCCAGTATGATTGGGAAATTTTGAATTTCAAGCGAAAATCGTGAATTTCAAGAGAATATCATGAATTTCAAGAGAAAATCGTGAATTTCAAGAGAAGGGATTTTTATTTTTTATAAGGAAATTGCCAGTATGGTTGGGAAATTTTGAATTTCAAGAGAAAATTGTGAATTTCCGGAAAATTGATATGTTAATGAGGAATTTGGCAGTTTTAGGAAATTGTGAATTTCAAGAGAAAATTATGATTTTCAAGAGGAAATTTTAGATTTCCCGAAAATTGATGTATTTATGAGGAATTTGGCAGTTTCGCGAGGAAGTTATCATTGTAATTAGGTAAATGTCAATTTGAGGCGGAAATTGTCTTTTATAGGGAGATTGCCGGCATTATAAGAAAATTGTCAATTTCCGTAAAATTTATATGTTTATGAGTTATTTGGCAGTTTTATGAAATTGTGAATTTCAAGCGAAAATCGTGAATTTCGAGAGAATATCATGAATTTCAAGAGAAAATCGTGAATTTCAAGAGAAATTTGTAAATTTCAAGGGAAAATCGTGAATTTCAAAAGAAAATTACTAATTTCAAGAGGAAATTGTGATTATCAAGAGGAAATTATACATTTCCTGAAAATTGATGATTTATGAGGAAATTGGCAGTTTCACGTGGAAATTATCGTTTTAATTAGGAAAATGTCAATTTGAGGCAGAAATTGTCTTTTATAGGGAGATTGTCGGCATTATAAGAAAATTGTCAATTTTTTTTATTTCCTTTCTTCCATTTTATGAGATAATTTTCAACTTCATGAGGAAATTGTCAGTTTTTTGAAGGAAATTGTAAATTTTGTGAGAAAATTGCCAGTCTTACTTCCATGTCAGAAGGAAAATTCCAATTTTGAGGGCTTTTTATTTTTTATAAGGAAATTGCCAGTATGGTTGGGAAATTTTGAATTTCAAGAGAAAATTGTGAATTTCCGGAAAATTGATATATTTATGAGGAATTTGGCAGATTTAGAAAATTGTGAATTTCAAGAAAAAATTATGAATTTCAAGAGAAAATTGTGATTTTCAAGAGGAAATTCTAGATTTCTCGAAAATTGATGTATTTATGAAGAAATTGGCAGTTTCGCGAGGAAGTTATCATTGTAATTAGGCAAATGTCAATTTGAGGCGGGAATTGTCTTTTATAGGGAGATTGTCGGCATTATAAGAAAATTGTCAATTTTTTTTATTTCCTTTCTTCCATCTTATGAGATAATTTTCAACTTCTTGAGGAAATTGTCAGTTTTTTGAAGGAAATTGTAAATTCTACGTGGAAACTGGAAATTTTGTGAGAAAATTGTCAATTTTACTTCCATGTTGTAAGGATATTGATAATTTCGAGGGATTTCTCACTTTATAAGGAAATTGCCTGTTTGATTAAGATATTGTGAATTTCAAGATAAAATTGTGAATTTCAAGAGGAAATTGTTAATTTTATTAAGAAACTGGCAGTTTTACGTCGATATTATTATTTTTATTAGCAAAATTTCAATTGGAGGCAGAAATTGTCAATTTTATAGGTAAATAGTCGGTATTATAAGGAAAGTGTCAATTTTATGATTTCTTTTCTTAAATTTTATGAGATTATTGCCATTTTTATGAAGAAAATTGTCAGTTTTTCAAAAGATCTAGCAAATTCTATGAGGAAACTGCCCATTCTGTGAGGAAAACTATCAATTTGATGAGGAAATTGTTATTTATCCTCAATATAGTTTCCTTTTTATCCCCAAAATTATTATAACTTTGCCCCTTCCCTTGACTCGATCGGCACTTGCCCTTTCGGTTATTTATTGTTAATACAGTAGCTGGCTGTCGTGTATTTGGGCTTCAAACTTATGTTTAAGGGCGATTTGCCGAATATTTGTGGAAATTGCTGAAAGTTAGTGGAAATTGTCAAGTTTATGAGTAAATTATCAATTTTATGAAAAAATTGTCCAATTTGAGTACATTGTCAAATATATGAGTAAATTGTGAATTTTAGGAGTAAATTGTCAATTTTAGGAGTAAAATGTCAATTTTAGGAGTAAAATGTCAATTTTAGGAGTAAAATGCCAATTAGGAGTACCTAAATTGCCGGTTTTATGATTAAATTGTCAATTTTAAATTTTTGAGAATTTTTTAAATCATCAGTAGCTGGCTGTCGTTTATTTGGGCTTTAAACTTGAATTTTTAGTGAGAATTGCCGAATGTTTATGGAAGTTGTCAATTTTATGAGTAAATTATCAAATTCAAGATAAATTATCAATTTCATGAGTAAATTGTCAATTACTTACATGAGTAAATTGTCAATTTCATAATTAAATTGACAGTTTTTTGATTAAATTGTCAATATTAAATTGTTGACAACTTTTTAAATTTTCAGTAGCTGCCTGTCCTTTATTTGAACTTTACACTTGAATTATTTAGCGAGAATGTTTGTGTAGGTTGCCAATTGTATAAGTAAAGTGCCCATTTTATGAATAAATTGTGAATTTCATGAGTGAGTTGTCAATTTTATGAGTGAATTGCCAATTTTAATAGTAAATTGTCGATTTTAGAGTAAACATTGTCAATTTTAGAGTAAATATTGTCAATTTTATGAGTATAAGTTGTCCATTTTATGAATAAATTGTCAATTTCATGTGTAAATTGCCAATTTTAGGAGTAAATTGTCAATTTTATGAGTAAATTGTCAATTTTATGAGTAAATTGTCAGTTTTATCATGAAATGGTCAATTTTTAATTTTTACAAACTTTTGAATTGACAGCTGGCTGTCGTTTATTTGGGCTTCAAACTTATTTTTTTAGCGGGAAGTGCCGAATAATTGTGAAAATTTTCAATTTTATGACTAAATGGCCCAAGTGAGTTGTCAGTTTTATGAGTAAATTGTTAATTATGTGACTAAATTGTCAATTTATGAATAAATTGTCAATTTTGAGAGAAAATTGTCAATTTTATGAGAAAATTGTCAATTTTGAGAGAAAATTGTAATTTTTATGAGTAAATTGTCAATTTTATGAGTAAATTGTCAATTGTACGAGTAAATTGTCAAATTTATGACTAAATTGTCCAATTTATGAGTAAAATTGTCAATTTTTTGTTTACGTTGTGCATTTTATGTGTAAATTGTCAATTTTTATGAGTAAATTTTCAATTTTAAGATTAAATTGTCAATTTTATGAAGAAATTGTCAAATTTCGGGGATTTTTTGCCTGCAAACCAAAGCTATTGCACTGTAAAACCTGATTTTAGCTGGTTTCACTCAATTAAAAAAAAAATTGAATATCGCTGTCTAGAACCCAATTTCGTGGGGTTTTCTCTCTTTTTCTCTTCTGGCTTACTAAAAACCAATTTTCGAGGGTTAACACTCGCTAAAAAATAATTGCAGTGAAAACCAAATTCCCGGACTCGGCTCTCCATAAAACTTATTTCGTAGTTTTTTTTTGTTTTTTTTTTTTTTCGTGGCAAAACCCCAGTTTTGGGTGTATTTTGCCCATTAACGTACCATTTTCGTTGGTTTAGCTCGCTAAAACGCAATTTAACGGATTTTGTACCGCTAAAACACCGTTTTGACAGCACCCGTGAGCCTCGGTGAACTGTAAAATGTTCCCCGACCCTGTGGTGTTCTATAGTTTTTAAATTTTTGGGCTATTTGTCAAAAAGCTGGGTTTCACATTTATTTTAAGTGCACATTTTCATTTAAAAAGCCGTTTTTTCTTTAAACTAAACCATTATTAATCTTCGTTAGTCATTTTTTTTTTCCTTAATTTAACATTTACGCAGAGCAGTTCGCCAGGTCTTTTGTCATTTTCTTGTACTCTTCGAAAATGGGAAGATTATCGTCTACAGCCTCAAGTCCCGTTCCATGGCTCTATAAAAATGAAAAAAAAAAAAAATAAAAAGGCAAGCATTTTTAATAATTTAAAATTTTGTTATTAAAATTGTACGCACAGAAAATATAACGTTCGCCTTCCCTTTGTACTCGCCAAACATTAAGAAATATTCAGGATGGGCGACAAACATCTGAGCCGCTGCCAGTGTTGTGTGCTTGACTTCTTCACTTTGGACGGGACTCAGGTTCTTGCTCGCCATAATCTATTTTATCGAAAATTGCGCATTTACATTTTGTCCAATAGAAAAAAAAAGGGGGGGGAGCTTACCATGCGGGGCGGCAAAGCGAAAATACCGCAGGCTTGCGCTCTTTCGATGGCGTGTTTTTCTTTCGAAGGGCAAAGTACTTCAACTTGATCTTTAACTGTTTTTTTTTTTTTTAATGTAACAAAAAAAATATGAAGAAAGGGCGATAATCGATAAATGAAAAATTGAAATTATTGTCATACCCTGATGAAGAGAAGAATAAGGCACGAAAGCGACGTCTCCTTTACCCGAAATCATACAGTCGACAGGATCGTCAGATTCTGTTATTAATCGATGGAATAAATTTCGATTGAATTACCATGTTGTACGGATTACTTACGCTGAACACTTGAGAAAAAATCTCCGAGTGAAACATCGTAGGGACATACGTTTTTCTGGATGTACTTCATATTCAGCAAATACTTCATGACGCCCGTGAAACCTGGAAATTTACGATTACGAAACATGTTAAAGGTGAGCTCATTTATAATGTCTCAATTAGGCAAAAGTTACCTGATTTATCGCTTGATGTAAGGCAGGCTTTTTTCCCGTGTAAAGATGCAAATGTGTTGACGCTGGAACCTTTTTTCACGACGGCCACCAGTTCTTGTTTGTTTCCTTTGTCGTACTGCTCGTTTATGATGGGTTTCATGTTGAAATCTCTGGCGGGGGACAAAAACAAAATTAAATAAGTGTGAGAAGGGGTGGAGTTGCGGTTATGCCAGCGGGGTGGAGGGGGGGGGTATAAATTTCTCATTACTTTTCAGCCCGGATAGCTTCCTGAGGATCGACCACCATGATTTCCGCCTCCTTCTCGTTAACCGCCTTCATACATTCGCGAACGCTCGTTCTTTTGACGCAGGAAATGGCCGGGCGAACGTCGCGAGCGTACGTGGCCTGCGCCATGGTTTCACATTTGTCCAGTTCAACTTCATTCGACACGCACAGGCGCACTTCACGTCTGGGCTTCAACACGTCTCTTTCCAATACGTCGAGATACTTGGCTTTCTCCAAGTATTTCACCGGTGTTTCCGGGTTATTGTCAGCGACGAGAGTTTTATTGTTGAGTGCGAGAACTGAAGTGATCCAGTCGGCGTGTTTAGACTCGCCTAAATCGTTCAATTTTGAAATTTGTTCCCTCAGTTCTTTGTATTCACTAAGAAATTAAAAGACGCCATAAATATAGAGATAGTGACTTCCAAGAAACCAGACCATTTTACTTTGAAATTTGTTGCGTAGCCATGTAGCCTGGCCATGGTCTAGCGGCCCATGAGCAAGCCGGTCCTGTCAAAGGTTTCTTGGAAGCGTCGGGGCAGAGATATGAGTAGGCTTCAGCGTCATTGTCATTTGGCTGAGCAGGCTGAGATCCGTAGGCCATCTGGGGAATTAACCCAACAGTATTATTTCCGTCATTACACCATTTTTAGGCTTTAATATTTTCCCTACTCCGAAATATTTCTTCACGAAAATAACTTTAGTGAAAGCCACTTGGCCGTCTCCTTTAGTCAGACACTTCAGGGCTCCTTCGTAGCCTGAATTAGCATCAGGATAGTCGCATTTGTCGGGGTTTTCACACAGCGCGCACAAATTTGAATAAGTAGCCTCTGAAACAATAATTTTAAAGTTAATTTTTTAAAAACTGCGGACCACATCATCCAAGGAAAAAAAAAAACAAACTCAGTCTTTTGTTAGTCTCTGGATTCGGTGACCACGTGCCCACGATGCAAGATTTACTGAAGAATTGCGACAAAGCTTTCAATTCATTCTCACGTGGCGACAACGAGCTGTCACTCAAAGGTCCCAAGACTCCCATTTTTGTCAACTTAAAAATAAAAATTTATCGTTCAATTCACCCCTGAAACGACTGAAATTGTTTTGACTCGTTTATACTTTAGTGATGGGGATCTTATAGCCGACGTTTCTACCAACGCCAGTGTGACACGATCGAAGTCCTTTAAGGTCTTGAATTGAATCAATTTTTAAATCTTTCGGCACAACGACAACCGCTTCATAGCGGAATTCCATCTGGGGTTCTTCTTTAGTTCGAATCTCTTTAATGACTTTAAAATCGTCCTCTTTTTCACGTTTGATCGCCACCAGCATGTCCTCGGGGTCGACCGCTTCAAAATCGGCGACGTGAGATTCAATTTTGTCCATACATTCAATTCTAAAATATGTCAAACGGGTGGATGGTGGAGGGGGGGGGGTGTCAAGCCATTAATTTTACGGTTCAAGCAGTTTTAAAGCTTTATATACCTATCACGAGCCGCAACGCAATTCCAATCAACTCCAATCGTTTTCGCCTGTTCGACCATCATTTGGCAGGCCTTGTAAGCACTTTTGGGCACGCATATTTTAACTAAAACAGAAAAATCAACGTATTTTATCACACAATCTGCTAAAAAAAACAATCGTGCGTGCTGACTCAAGGACGGGGGGGGGGGCTAGTGTTCATCGTCTTCGTCGACTGATGGTGAACTGCTTGGTAAGGGGGAAAATCCCCACGGCATGGACGAGGGTAAGAGTGAAATTTTTACCTAAAGGAGGTGGAAGAGCATGTAACCGCGTGGCGGATTTTAGACCTATAAGTATTAACTGTGTAGGCTTAAGAGTATTGGAGCGAGTCATAGATTTGTATATCCGGCAGGAAGTGCTTGCTAGGAGAGGGTTGCATGAACATCAACATGCATATAATGCGGGGAGGTCGACGGATACGGCGCTGCATGCGCTACTGTCGAGGGTGGAGGATAGTTTGGGCTGTAAGGAGTACTGCTTGGAGTTATTCGTAGATATAGAGGGGGCATTCAATAATGTCTCCAGGGAGTGTATGATAGAGGCGTTGAGAGAGTTCGGGGTGAATAATGTGTTGATAGAGTTCGTGGAGGTGATGCTGCGCAACAGATGGGTGGTGGCGGAGCTGGGTGGTGTGGAAGTGGTGGTGAAGGCTGAGAGGGCAACCCCTCTGCGTCCAGCGTCTGGCCTGTCTGGCCACTGGCCAGTGTCTGGCGACTCTGGGGGCCTTCAGGACGACTCCAATGGCAGCTATGGAAGTGTTGCTTCGGCTGCGACTCCTGTATTTGGAGGTCAAGCTACGCGCAATGGAAACATATTATGGGTTGCAAGTCCATAGGCAATGGGCGGTTAGGGGGAGAGATTTGGGACACAGGGAAGTAGCGACGGAGCTCCAGCGGGTGGCTTGCGCCTGCCACCCAGATGAGGAGTGACAAAACCGTGAAGCGATTGGACATGGGAAGGAAAATACGGATTCGAGTTAGTACGAGAGAGGAATTGCTTCACGGATGAGTCTAAGTTGGAATCGGGAACGACAGGATCTGGGTTCTGGATACCGGAGTTTGAAGGTGGGGATTGTAGGCCCCTAGGATAGTTGGCCACGGTTTTTCAGGCAGAGGTCGTGGCGATAAATTACTGTGTCCTGGAGCTAATTAGTAAGCATGTGAGGCTCAGGGAAGTGGTGATCTACGCGGACAGCCGCGCAGCCCTGGGGGCGGTGGCCAGGCCGGTGGTGGAGTCGCCCTTGGTGGCGGACTGTCGGCGGGGCATCACAAGGCTACAGGGAATGGGTAATGAAGTGACCCTCGCGTGGATCCCTGGACACAGGGGGTACGAGGGGAATGAGAAAGCTGATGAAATGGCGAAACAGGGGGCAAATAAGGAAGTATGGGGACCTGAGCCGATTATTGCGGTCTCCAAGACAGTGGGGAGAGCCCAGATAAAGGATTGGGCGGATAGGGAGGCCGCCAGGAGTTGGAATAGCCTATCAGCCTGTCGGCAACCGAGGGCTTGCATTCGGGAATGGGTCAGGGAGGCGACGATGTGGCTGCTATCACTAAGTAGAGGCAGCGTGCGGAGAGTTGTGGGGATGTTTACAGGCCACTATGCGCTACGTAAGCACCTCCACATAATGGGAATGGTGGCAGACCCGATGTGTCGGGGCTGCGAGTTGGAAGAGGAATCGGCGATGCACTTTGTAGGGGAGTGTGAGAGGTTTGCGGCTACTCGTTTCCGCATTTTCGGGACAGACAGGTTGCCAGGCATCACATTCTCGAGGGCCGAGGTGGTCCGAGTCCTTCAGTTTGTGAATGCCTTAGATAGGTTTGCGGACCCGCATTAGGCTTTTCCGAGTCCGACCCTAAGGGCATGGCGTATGAGCCGGGAACGGCGCTTCGGGCTCGGCTAGGCCGGGTGCGGGCCCACTGCATAATAACGATAATAATAATAATAATAAATTACAAATTTCACGACACGTAATTCGAGAACTAGTGATGTTTCTCAATTCGCTTTTTCTAAATTTTAGCAGAGTGGTAGCGTTTCCAACCCGTGCATTACCTACCGAGTTTTGTCAATTTTTGCCAAGAATTGGCGTTTGACTCAGTTTAAGCTGCAAATTAGCAATTTTTTCTATTTTTAACTGAGAATTAGCACTTTTCTCCAATTTGAACTGAACGCGAATTAACGATTTTCCACAACTTTATACCAGCAAATTGCAAATTAGCGATTTTTCGTAATTCCAGCTGTGAAATAGCGTTTTGTGCTAATTTTGCTCTCGGACCTTTTCGTGCTGCTTTAAGTCCAGAAAATCTGCTAAACCTAATTTCAACGTGAAACGCTCATTTTTGGAGATTTTATGGGGCTCTTCGTTATGGTACTAGTGCTCTTTCGTTCGTATACTTGTAGCTCTGAGGGGGGGGGGATCTATCCCCCATATCCCCCCGTACCCACGCCGCTGCCTCTATGCACCGCGAATCAGCGATTTTTCGCAGTAATAGTCAGGAATATCAGCGATTTTTTCAATTTTTTGCCGTTGCAAATTGCCGATCAGCACTTTAGTGGGCTCAAGGACCTAATGAAACTCGGGACACGGTGTATTTTCTCTTTTTAGCCTCTATTCTATTTTCCTCGAGATAGCAAGAATTTTCTTTTCTCAATTTGAGCCACCAGAATAACGCTTTCGGGGGCCCAATCGAATGTTCAGCCCACACTCTTTGCTGATATTTCTTGCAACGTCCTATTCTCCAGGTCGGATAGACACAAATTCGTAGAAAGTAGCCAAATCGCTGTCCTACCGTCCTACCTCTTCACATAATCCATGAATAATAACCTAAAAATCCTCATTTATCCGTATTTAATCTTTTCGGGAGCCCTGTCTGACGCAGCGAGCCCGGGGCGGTTCACCGCCTTTGCCGCTACCTCAGTAAGCTATACTCAGGCGCTTCTCAATTTTATCGGTGAATTAGCCACGGAATAACGATTTTTCGCGATTTTAGCGGTGAATTAGCGTTTTTTCTGAGTTTTTGCGGTGATTTCGTATTTTTCTTGATTTTAACCGAAATATGAGCCATTTTTCTCAATTTCATTCATGAATTAGCGCTTTTTCTGTACTTTATCCGCGGAAGCTTTAAGGAAACTTGAACAGCTAAGTAGCGCTTTTTCTCACTTCTGCACGTGAATTTGTAGCGTACCGAGAGACAGGGGCGAGGGGGCCGGATCGCCCCGGACTGATAGGGCCCTAAAAATGTATACATATAGTAGGCATAATTATATGTGGGCCTAAAAATGTGCATATTAAGGATCTATGTTCATGTTTGTAGGAACGTGAAAACAAGTTTTTAGCATGCAGTTGGACAGCGATATTGGCTCCTTTCGACGACTTTTAATCCATCCAACCCAGGATGAAGTGCTTGCAGGTGATCAGCAAAGAGTATAACTGAATAATCGATTTAGTCCATAAAAGCGCTATTCTGAAGGCTCAATTTGAGAGAAAACGAAGCATTTTCTACGGGTTACCTTCGCGGCTAAAATAGAGAGAATACGCTGCTCCCCAGTACTTTTTAGGCCCCCAAACGGATAAAGATGAGAAGGCGTACTAATATGCTATTCTTGCAGGAAAGTACCAACGCAGCAAAAAGTTGGGAAAAATCGATAGTATTCGTGGCCAAAACTGTTCAAAAGCCTTCATTCGCGGTGTCTCGATGAAACATTCAGACCGAAATTGAGAAAAAATCGCTGATTCGCGGTGTAGAGATGCCACCTTATGTCTGAAATGAAGAAAAAACGCTAATTTGCTGTTGATAAGATTGAGACGTGGCCCAGTTTTTGCTTTTCTGCAAGCGCTAAAAACCAAGAGAACCCGCTAAGGCTGTACAATAGAAAAAAAAACACGCTAATTTGGGGCTAAAATTGAGAAAAATGACAAGTTCCCAACTGAAATTGCAAAAAATCGCTAATTAATTAGCGCGGCTGAAATAACGAAAAACGCCATACTTGCAGCCCAAAGTGCTAATTCACTGCTGAAAAGGTTTATAAAAAAAGCTAATGTGCCGCAAAAATCGAGGAAAACTTCAATTCATTGCAAAAATTGAGAAAAATCGCTAACATGGGATAAAAACGCTACTTCGCAGCTTAAATTGAGGAAAATCGCCTATTTGCGGACAAAGTGTAGAGGAAAAGCTCTGTAATTCACGGCTAAAATTGAAAAAACTTCCATATTCGGCTATTTTATAGTTTTGAAGTATTCATAAATCAAATGCGCGGTCATTTTTGTTGGAATATTGCAACAATGAGTTTGGTGCATCAAATAATTTTTAGTTCACCTGTTGTAAAAAAAAAAAAAGATTATTAGTTAATTTTTTGAAGACAAATAAAAAAAGACCAATTCGTTTTTAGTTAAAGTTGAAAGAAGAGCGTGTTCATTTTAAATTCAACTGGTTATGGGCCTACACAACTGAAAGAGAGCTGCAACCAAAGAAGAACAATGGATGCTACGAGAATAGTCATCAAGCCATTGGAGGGCAGAAGAGACTGGCCAACCTGGAAGTACAAAATCACGGTGATTCTAAGTGGGATTCCTGGGGCTCTCGAAGTTACTGAGGGGCAGTTGAAAGAACCAGTGGCCCTAGCGGGTGAAACTGGTGACAATGGACCGACTATGTATGACACAGAGTCGTTAAAGTACAAGGAGTACAACAGCAAAGCATTGACTGTGATCATCAGTAACTTGGCTGATGAGACGTTACAAAAAATCATGAGATTCCGCTCAGCTTACGAAGTATGGACAGAGCTTCACCGACTATTCGATGGCGTAACAGGAGACAAAGCTTACGATTTGTGCTTGCGATTTTTTTGCCATACTATGGACCCGTCAGATGACGTGTCAACTCATCTCTCCAAGCTAAAAACTTTGTGGACCGACCTACAGCTAGAACTTTCAAAAGAAGGTAAGGTTGTCGATCTACCTGAAATCCTGCTTATTTGTAAGATCCTTGGCACGCTCCCAGAAAGTTATTTCTCATTCAGAGCTAGTTGGATGTTACTCAATAGAAAAGAGAGAACAATAGACAATCTTACAAATCAGCTATGCGCTTATGAAAATGCCTTAGCTAATCAGAGCGGAAGTTCCTCAATGGTCGAAGCCCTCAACGTGAAAGGTTTTGGTTCGAGAGAGAGACGGTGCGTCGAGAGTTTAAGCCTAGAAGTTCAGAGATAGTGTGTTTTTACTGTAAAAGACCTGGACACATTTTACGCAATTGTAGAAAGTGGATATCTGACGGTCGACCCCCAAGAAGTCAAAACCAGGCAAACAGATTTGAAGAGGGAACTGACGTTAATATGTTTCTAATGGCTGTGCATGAAGATTCGCCCTTTGGTCAGAATGTTGACGATTGGTTTGTCGACAATGGTGCCACTAGCCATGTGACAAACAGTAAAGATTTTTTTGTTGATTTCGAAAAGTTTGATAAACCCCACAGAGTTGTGTCAGCCGGTGGGAGTACATTAGAAGCCGTAGGGAAGGGGCGGATAAAATTCAAGTCGATCGTGAGTGAAAAGAAAGAATTTTTCATCATGTTGTCAAACGTATGGTTTGTTCCAGGTATTCAGAAAAATCTTTTTTCTGTCCTAGCCGCTCAAGACTTCAAGTCCGATAATAGCGTTTTCACCTCTACGGCCCGGACCTGTAAATTACTTATAAATGGGGAAACGTACCTTACTGGCAGCCGGCAAATCAATGGAGGATTATACAAGTTGAAAATAACACCAATCAAACAGAATCCCAGCGCTGAAGTAAATTTCTTGAGTGGAAGAAACATTTTGCAACTCTACCATGAGCGATTGGGACATCAAAACAAACGTCACGTAAAGAATGTCATCGCTAGGGAGCTGATTATAAAGGTGGGCCTTGACGATGAACTATGTGAAGGGTGTGTTTATGGCAAGGCTCATAGGATGAAATTTGGCACAAGACCTAAAGTATCTGCACCTGGTGAGCTGATTCACGCTGATGTGTGTGGACCATTTGAGAATTCATGCTTGGGTTACAGATATTTTGTTTTTAGTCCAGTCATTAGGTGTTCCAAACAGTGAAATAGAAACAAGTTTTGGGGTAGAAATGGTTTTTATGGTTCTATATGTATTTTGAGGTGCTGAATCCGAATCTGAGGTTTGCCAACAAAATTTCGTGACGAAAAATGGAGAAAAATGCTAAAAACTGAGAAATTTTTGACTTTTTTTTTATTTTTTGAGTATAGCTCAAAAACTATCAACTTTTTGTAAAAAAACGTTATTATGTTATTTAAAGACGAATAAATTTGCTACAGTTTGAGCGCAACCGGAGCTCTGTAGGTCCAATAGATCCCGAGATACAGCACTTCAAAATTTGGCCGATTTTCGCAAAAAGTGCAATTTTTGGGTTTTGACTATCTACCGAGCCAAATTTCGGCAGAACCCCCTCCTCCTAGAGAGATGTTATCGTTAGAAAAGTTGTAGTAAATGTTGACTTTAATTCAAGCGCAAAACGAAGTCGGTAGACCCCATGGTTCTCTTGCAATCTTAGAAAATCCGAAACAAGGGAAATGATGTTTATTGAGGCTCCTGGTAGGTTACTCTGAAACTATCTACTTTTTGACAAGATTATTATTTTATTCACAAGCTGTGGAACGGGTGAGCCTTTTTTACCGACCGGAGGGCGAATGACAAGGGGAATGTGAGGGGCGATAAGCATTTGGTGCGCAATAGAGGGTCAGTGCCCTTCCCCTTCTATTCATCAAAGGACGGTCCCTCGACCGAAGCCCCACCGACCTTATCTACTAACCTGCGCTCTCAACACATTCGAGAGTAATTCGTGAATTGTAGCCGTTGGAATATCATCTCTGTTGTATCTATGTGCGATATTATAGTACCTACGTGCGTGTTGTGTTGACAATGTCTTCGCGCGTGTGTTTTGTGCGATGACGTGCTAGATAGCGAGGTCGAGAAGGTGACGACGGTGCGGGAAAGAGGTTTAAAAACGTTAATTGAATGCAGCAAAAGGAGCAAGGATGGAATGCATGCTGAGATCGATAAGTTGTCCTCAGTTGACTTGCATGATCGATGCCGTAAAAGGTATATTAATGAAAGAATGATTGCTGCTCATTTGAAGAACGTAGAGGAGGGTAGGGAGGCACCCAAAAGACGATCTGCTGAAATAAATAAGTTCTCTTTTAGAACTCACTGCTTCATATGTGCTCTTTCCATACCCCCAGAATTCAATCAACAACAACAAAAGAAAAAGACCAATCGTAACACAGTGTATAAGGTTCGAGTTCTGAAGGTTAAGGACACCCTTATTAAAAGGGCCAGAGAACGAGATGACGACTTCGGACGAGGCATAATCGACAGACTTTCGAGCGTCTCTGACATAGTGGCCTCTGTCTGCCAATATCACAGTCTGTGTAATAGGAAGCTGTACAATCGTCCAAAAGCTAGCGAAAAGAAAGCTAGGGGTCCTCTTTGCCAAGACATTGAGGCAGCAATGAAAGATATTGTTCATCATCTCGAGAACAGTGATGGGGAATGCCAGTTTTCTATGGAACAACTGCTGCAGCAAATTAAGGGAGAATATAGACCTGACCCCAGAACGGTGAAAGCCCACTTACTTAAAAAATACGGTTCCGACGTGATTTTTTCATTTTCCAAAAAGAAGGAGATGGTTGTTTGCTTCAAAAACACAGACGCATGGTACCAGGAGAAGGCCAAAAACGAAGAGGAGGAAAGACTCCGGATATGCACAACTGCAGCTGCAATTATTGCTGAGGATATACGTGCCATTAATTATGAAAAAGATCAGTACCCCCCACCTGACACTTTCGTGGATGGAAGTAAGGAAATGATTCCTGAAACTCTACGCTCATTTATGAATACAGTCGTGCTCCACAAGAAACGAGGAGACCACGAAAAATGGGAAAAGAAGAGCACAGCATTGGCTCATGCCATGATTGGCGCAGTTAGGCCCAAGTCCTTCCTGTCTCCAATTCTTCTTGGGTTGTCAGTTTTAGTATATAAGAAGTTTGGTTCAAGGAATTTGATTGATTTGTTGGCCTCATTGGGATTTGGTGCAACATATTCTGAGACCATGCGCCTGGAAGAGTCAGCCGTCCACAGTAACCCACTGCAAGTCTATCCTCCAACCTTCTCACAGCAGGTCTTCGATAATGCGGACTTCAATGTCCACACAATCGATGGACACCACACGTTTCATGTGATGGGTGGTATTTCCTGTATTTCTCCGAAGCGCGCAGTCATCCCCAACCAAGTCATTCCTCGACTTACATCGCCGCCCAACCTTAGCAGTAATGCATCCATGAAAATGTTCCACTTTGAAAGGACTAAGCCTAATGGGTTATCAGACATCCTGGTCAAAGATCTGAGGGAACTATACCCAGAAACAGAATCAACTGTGGTTCCTAGTGTGCCTGATCTGCTTTGGCTATATGGCAAAAGTCGACACATCCCTGGCCTATCTGGATGGAATGGGTTTATGGAAGATGTCATGAGGGACATGCCGTATGAACAAACTTTTATTAATTACATGCCTTTCATCAATGCTCCTCCAAGTGACTACGATACAATTCTGACAGCAATTTACAAAGGGGTAGAGAACACACACAACTTGAATCAAGTTACCACTTTTATCACATTTGACCAACCCCTCTACCTCAAGGCTCGAGACATTCTTGCAAGTCGCCCCAATGATCCTGCTCTCTCCAATGTCATAGTGAGGCTGGGTGGATTTCACTTACTGATGTCCTTTATGGGAGCAATTGGTTTGATAATGCAAGGTAGTGGCTTGTTTGAGCTGTTTACTACCATATTTGCAGCAAACTCTACAGAAAAAATTATGACTGGCCATTCTTACGCAAGGGCAGTGCGAGCTCATATGTTGGCGCACAGAACGTTGGCCAAAATTGTCATAGACTCAATGGTCCTGTCACCAAATATGGAGGAAGACATAACAGAGATCTTATTCAACTTGGACAGAAGTGTTATTCTTTCAAATGATGTGCAAGAGAATGCGACTGTAAAAGCTTGAAGAGAACAATTCAGAACCCAGCTTCAAGTTTTGGCTGAACGCGGCCCAACTGCCAAGCTCTGGGTTCGCTACTTTGAAATGGTGACTTTGATGAAGCATTTCATTGAAGCTGAGAGAAGCAGCAACTGGAAACTACACCTTCAAACAATTCATGAAATGCTCCCTATTTTTCATTCCAGTGGCCATCATAACTATGCCAAATGCAGTCATCTGTACCTTCAGGATATGCATACCTTGGAAACTGTCATGCCATCTGCTGAATTAGAGCAATTCATCACCCAAGGGTTTTTCTCAATTCGTCGGACTGATAAGTTCTGGTGTGGTATCTGGAGTGATATGACGATTGAGCAAACTCTCATGAGGTCGATTAAGTCGAGTGGCGGTCTCACTCATGGCCGTGGAGTAAGTGCAGGTGTTTTGTCAAAATGGACTCAAGGCATGACAGCACTGGTCCATGTGTGCCAACAGATTGAACAATTTGCAGGGTTGGAAGTTGCAACATCCGAGCAACATGTTGACAGCAGAGACAGTGCCCAAAAGCGAGACCACTCTGATGCACAGAAGTTTCTGAATTGGTTTAACGAACATGCTCCTTTCCCCAAAACCACCGACCTCAAGTCAATAAGTACGGGTGTTGTAGGTGATGAGAGGATCAACTGCCACTTGTCCAAGGAAGTGGGGCTGAAAAGTCTTCAGGACTCCACTGGTGGCAATTTCCAACACATGAAATTGAAAAGAAGTGACAGAGTGCAGCCTCTTGCAATTATGAACTCAGCAATTCAGATTAAGGACAAGACTGTAGTTATCAGTCCCACTACACTTTTCCAACGGATCACCATTGTCAAGCACACCGATGAAGAGCTGCGAGAATTTTTAAGCTATGAGCTTAGCCCCTGCCCGCTCTCTCTTTTCGATGAGCATGGGATAATGCGTAAAGCAACCAAATCAAGCATGTACAAGGCATTTACTCCAACTGAGCAGGACCTGACCAATCCAAAATTTGTCATTGATGGAGGATATTTACTTCACAGGGTTAAATGGAAGCTGAACCAGACGTATGCCGAAATTTGCAGAAGTTATGTGTCATACGTCAAAGCACACTATCCAGCTGCAACTGTTATCTTTGATGGTTACCCTGACTAAGGGTTTCAAGGCACCAAACAAGTCGAAAGACAGAGAAGAGCACAACGAAAGCAGTCTGCTGCGATATCATTTACAGAAATCATGGTGCCCACTATATCCCAGGAGAGTTTCCTGGCAAACTCACAGAATAAGAGGCGATTTATCCCCATGCTAATGGACAAATTCAATGAAGCTGAAATGTATTCGAGCCAAGCTGCAGAAGATGCTGATGTCCTCATTGTTAGGACAGCACTTACAATGTCTGAAGCAAAGGAAAATGTAATAGTTGTGGGAGAAGACGTAGACCTTCTGGTATTGTTGATTGGCCTGTGCACACCTGAAAAGCAAAATGTGCGGTTCTTGAAACCGGGAAAAGGAAAGGTGACTCACACCCTATACAATCCACATGTTGCCATAAACAAAACCGTTTCGCCTCACATACTATTTTTGCACGCGATGACTGGATGTGACACTACGTCGGCTTTGTTCAACCAGGGCAAGATGAAGTCCATAAAAATCCTGCAGAAAAATCCTGACTTACAGGAAGTTGTGCAGGTTTTCAAAGACCCTCAGGCAGACCCTCACGATATTTCAAAAGCCGGAAATATTTTTCTTATGGCTTTGTATAGTCCTCGAAAAGAGACCAGCTTGAACGACCTCAGGTACAAGCTGTACATAACGTCGTCTTTCAAAACGTCGTCCAATCTAGCCTCACTCCCACCAACTGAATCTGCTGCCCAACAACACTACTTGCGAGTATACCTTCAGGTGAGCGCGCCTCGATGGTGTAATCGATACAATGCTCGCTTTACAACCCAGCGGGCCTGGGTTAGAATCCAGCCATTGCCCATTACACTATAAGGCTGCGGCGAGCTATGACACGGCACACTCGGCTTCGTGTGGGCGTTCCCGGCGGTGTGCGTTCAACAAACCGCGCACCGACCGAAACGCCCGCGTAGTACGGGTGTGAAGTGCACAGTTAGATCTGGGTATGGCGTAGGAGCCCAAGTGAGGCTTAGGCACCTGACGGGTTCAAAGCCCGGCGCCCCCGACAAAAAAAAAAAAAAAAATACCTTCAGGTGCAGCAGTGGTTGTGTAAAGGGAGTCAGCAGAAAGATCCAACCAAGTGGGGATGGAGAAAGACAAGGAATGGTCTGGTCCCAATAACCACAACTGCCAACCCTGCGCCAGAATCCGTGCTAAATAACATCTCGTGCAAATGCAAAAAAGGTTGCCAGAACAGTTGTGGTTGTAGAAGGATCGGCCTCCACTGCTCACCACTCTGCACATCCTGTGGAGGGATGTGCGAAAATATTGAGTCCCCTGAATTTGAAGACGAAGTAGAGAATGAATTGACTGAAGAAGCTTAAGAAAACCTCATCGAAGGTATGTCTAGTTTTGAAAAGCTGCCATAATCCTCTATGTAGAAACTGTTATTTCCACCAAACTCATTCTCATTTTACCTACTGTTCTATTTTCCAGGAGACCTCGAATTTGACGAACCTCTCATCACTGATCCCCAACCAGGGCCATCAAAAAGACCCCGTTTACTGTAATATCGCATTAAATTAATCCATGTTTGTATTAAGTATAGTAAAATATCGTTGTATATATAATAAAAGTCCACATTTGTTTCACTAATACTTGTACTTTTTTTACCTGATGATATGATGTCTTTTAATGTGTCTAATTTAATTTTACGTATCATAAATTGTATACATACATTTACAAATATGTATACTGATTTCAACAATAATTCTTAACTCATAGAAAATTCATAATAAGTCATGTTGTCAAAAAGTAGATAGTTTCAGAGTAACCTACCTGGAGCCTCAATAAACATCATTTCCCTTGTTTCGGATTTTCTAAGATTGCAAGAGAACCATGGGGTCTACCGACTTCGTTTTGCGCTTGAATTAAAGTCAATAACATTTACTACAACTTTTCTTACGATAACATCTCTCTAGGAGGAGGGGGTTCTGCCGAAATTTGGCTCGGTAGATAGTCAAAACCCAAAAATTGCACTTTTTGCGAAAATCGGCCAAATTTTGAAGTGCTTTATCTCGAGATCTATTGGACCTACAGAGCTCCGGTTGCGCTCAAAATTCGTCTTTAAATAACATAATAACGTTTTTTTACAAAAAGTTGATAGTTTTTGAGCTATACTCAAAAAATCAAAAAAAAGTCAAAAATTTCTCAGTTTTTTGCATTTTTCTCCATTTTCCGTCACGAAATTTTGTTGGCAAACCTCAGATTCGGATTCAGCACCTCAAAATACATATAGAACCATAAAAACCATTTCTACCCCAAAACTTGTTTCTATTTTTCACCTAATGACTGGACTATTTATTCAAAGACGGTTTTACGAATTTCAGGCACACCTATTTCATAAAAAAAAATCATGTGTTCACGAAAAATTAAAATTATTTATTGCCGAAGTAACAGCAGTAGGACACAGAATAAAGTGTATTTTAAGTGATAACGGGGGCGAATTTGACAATCAACCTGTACGAGACTTGCTCAGTAAAATAGGCGTAAGACAGAGATTTACGATGCCATACACGCCGGAGCAAAATGGAACGAGCGAAAGAGAAAATAGAACGATTATTGAGTCAGCCAGGGCAATGATGCATGCGCATGAAGAAATTCCTAAACTCCTTTGGGCAGAACTAGTTAATACGGCTACTTACATTTTGAATCGCACGGGACCTTCTAGGATAGAAGGAAAATCCCCTTACGAACTTTGGTACGGGAGGAAACCTAGCATCAAGCACCTAAGAGTTATTGGTTGTACCTGCTACCCTCATATTCCGAAGCAAAAACGCAAGAAGTTGGACAAAAAGGCGGAAGAAGGAGTTTTAATTGGGTATGAAGGTGATTTCGAGGGTTACCGGATATGGTCAAAGAAAAACTGGAAAGCTTATTCGATCAAGGGACGTAATATTCAAAGAAGATACACTGAGCAGCGCAGACTGTAGTGTAGATTTGTCAGCGTTTGACGAAAATTTGAATAAAAATGAATACTCCATGAAGCTGAAGGCAACGCCAAATGAAATTATCAAAATTAATAACCAAAAGATTCCATGGGATGCCAGTAAAAACGAGGGCCCAGACATCGGAATCGAACAAAGAGAAGAAGAAAAAACACAAGAGCAGGAAAGAGTAAACGACATGAGTATTGAAAGCGAAGAACAATTAGTGCAGGGTGGTGAGGATCTTGAAGATGAAAATAACGAGACGATGAGAAACGAAGATGAAGATGAGGAAATAACGACAACTGGATCAGACAGACAGTTGCGCGATCGTTCGCTGATTCGCCCATCGACAAGATTCAAGGATTTTATTATGTCAGCTGTAAGCGTTGTTTTAGAATATGACGAACCGACCTCATTCAACGAAGCTGTATCTTGCCAGGAAAAAGATAACTGGGTGAAAGCGATGGACAATGAAATGGCATCATTGCGTGAGAATCAGACCTGGATACTGGAAAAGTTGCCTACAGGAAAACGAGCTCTGAAGGGCAAATGGGTTTACAAAGTGAAGACAAATCCAGGCGGAACAATAGAGAAATTCCAGGCACGTTTAGTTGCGAAAGGCTTCCTTCAGAAGAAAGGGCAGGACTATGAAGAAACATTCAGCCCAGTAGCCAGGACTTCTACGATCCGAGCAATTCTGAGCATAGCAGCCAACGAAAATATGTCGTTGCTGCAATTCGATGTGTCTACCGCGTTCCTTTATGGTTATTTACAAGAAGAAGTGTATATGGAACAGCCAGAGGGATACGATGACGGTACCGGAAGAGTCTGTCATTTAAAACGAAGCCTTTATGGTCCAAAACAATCACCGAGATGCTGGAATAATCGATTCGATCAATTTCTTTCAAAACTCGGCTTTGAGAAGAGTGACGCAGATCCATGTTTATACTTCAAAGTGAATGGAAACGAAAAACTAATAGTGACTCTCTACGTTGACGACGGACTGATAGCTGGTACGAACATGACTGACATAAACGATTTTTTTGAGAAACTCGAAGGTGAATTCAAAATCACAGTGAAACCAGCGACGTTCTACTTGGGCTTGGAAATAGCGAGAGACCGAAGTGGTAACATTAAGGTGGGACAGAAATCGTACACAAAGAAAATTTTGGAGAGATTCGGAATGAGCGATTGTCGTCCTGTACCAACCCCTATAATAAAGGAAGGTTTCGAGTCAGGGAAAGTCGCGGAAACAGGAAACATTAAGTTTCCCTACAGACAAGCCGTCGGCGCACTTATGTACAGACACCTAGAAAATCCTACTGACGAAGATGTTGTAAGAGTAAAGCGCATATTCAGGTACCTGAAGGGAACAGAAAGTTGTGGCATTGCGTACAAGAGCAGATATATGTCTGGGGAATTGGAATGCTACAGCGACGCAGATCATGGTGGAGACGTTGGCACCGGGCGATCAACTACGGGAATAATTTGTTTGTATTCTGGAGGAGCTATCAGCTGGCAAAGTCAAAGGCAAGTTTCAGAGGCCATTTCGACAACGGAGGCTGAACTGGTAGCAGCGAGTGAGGCTGCAAGAGAAATGATTTGGCTCAAGAGACTTTTCAGTGATATTATTCGAATGGAGAAGGTACCAGTTATCAAAGTGGATAACGAAGCCGCAATTCGACTGGCTCACAACCCAGAATTTCACAAGAGAACGAAACATATCAGAATCAGACATTTTTTTGTTCGAGAACTGGTTGCTGAAAAGGAAGTTTCGGTACAGAAAGTTTCAACGGTACAACGGTACAAAAAGCTCTGTAATTCACGGCTAAAATTGAAAAAACTTCCATATTCGGCTATTTTATAGTTTTGAAGTATTCATAAATCAAATGCGCGGTCATTTTTGTTGGAATATTGCAACAATGAGTTTGGTGCATCAAATAATTTTTAGTTCACCTGTTGTAAAAAAAAGAAAAGATTATTAGTTAATTTTTTGAAGACAAATAAAAAAGACCAATTCGTTTTTAGTTAAAGTTGAAAGAAGAGCGTGTTCATTTTAAATTCAACTATTTTTGTTCGCCCACTTCCCTCCCCCCCCCTGCATTTTGCTAGACGCGCCCCTAAGGACACGGCGCCCGGCGGTTGCCCGGCTCGCCCCTCCTTAAAGCCGGCACTAGATGGTTGATCTCAACCAAGTCGGAGAGAAAAACTACATACAAAGATCACAATCTGCTTTGCTGGGCTGAATAAATCGAGATAGAATGCCTTAGTTCCCGATCAAGTCCTAAAGCCCAGTGCTCTGAATATTGCAACGAGATCATAAAATCGGTGCAGATATAAGACAGCAAAGTAGGGGAAAAAATGTATGCAGCTTGAAAGCTGAGGCACAAAATGATGTGACAGGCCCATTAGAGTAGGCTATAAAACAGCCTTGTGTCTTGAATCATGGGTTAAAGGGTGTCCCGGTTTTAAGAAAACCCTACTTGATAGGTGTTCTCATTTGTCTCATTGTACCTATGCTATAATAGGCCAGTTCCGGGATTCTGTAGGCTCACCTTAGGGACCATTAGCAAGAAAAATTAATCTGTAATTACCAGTTTTCTCAGGAGGGCTGGGATCCGTCAAAGAGCTGGGAGGGGGGGGGGAGGAGCAGGCATCCGAAGTGCAAGGAAGCAGCTGGACGCACGTGGACCTTTTCGGGCTGCGCTTTGAAGTCGAGAAAACTATGCTAAACCGAACTTCAACGAGAAACGCTCCTTTTTGGAGATTTTATGGAGCTCTTTAGAGCGTTGGTGCTAGTGCCCCTTCGTTCGTATACACACTTGATGGCTCTGAGGGGGGATCTATCCCCTATATCCCCCCCCCATACCTATGCCCCTGCTCGGGGGCGCACGGGTCAAAAGCTCGCACCTCAAAAAAAATTCACACGCTAAAAATACGTGGCTGGGCAGATTAAAAACGTTTAATTGAGTCATGGCATCCACTGCCCTCGCATCATTAAAAATTCCCTCCTTCAACAAAAAACTCTTTACTACGACTAACGTGTCAAACGTTTTATTTTGTCAATAACTTTGAATCTCCGAGCTTCGCATCATATTATGCTAATTAACCACGTAAGGCAAAGAATACTTTAAAAATCAACGTAAAGTCAATACAGACGGTCCCTCGTCCGTTCAAGGATAAACACACAATTTCCAGGAATCAATTGCTACCCCCCCCCCCCCAACATCATCACAGGCCTGATTTTTCACAGCAACAACATCTCACCGATTTCAATGCATTAATTTACGAGTTCATGTTTAGATTTGAAAATACTATTATTGAGAAAGAGAGTGCTGGTTACGAGTTTTAATCTGCATCAGTATAATGCAAACTCGAGGTCATATTGATCAAATCAAACCTTCTTAAAGGCCGATAAATAAAATTCCCTGTCCGACCGAATAAAATGTTAAAACGGTCGTTTTAGGTCGAATTGATCACAGTGGAGTATTTAGCTTTCACCGGTGTGTACGACTGAAAGAAATAAAGTTAATTAATTCATTATGTCACGAGGGGACTAATAAGAAAGAAACCCATTCTTCTCTTTGTTGTTTATTGTAAGAAAAAGTTGTTGGCAATCATCATCGGCAATCATGGTGTGTCAGTTGCAAGGGGTGAAGGGAACCGCTTAAACGTTTTGTACTATACGGAAATCCAAGAAAAGTAAAATGTTGTACGTTTAAGCTCATACTTATCAATTCTTTAACGATCAAGGGCAAGTAATAAACTAAAAAAATGCTGAAATTATGGTAATGGTTACATCGCTGGAAGAAGGTATAGGAAAGCTGCTTGACGAAAACAGTCCTATTAAGACATGAATTTTTCCGTGGATGCTCCGTTTGAGACTTAAACTGTGATGTTATGAATAATTTAATGTTTATATTCATCTTAATCCATTATTCATGATCGCGTTTCTTATGTATTGTAGCTCTATGAACACTCGCAATACATGCTAAGCCTTATATACCAATAGAATGTATCACACCTACACTGTACAGTGATAATAAGTTAGTGTGTTGGTGCTGGAAAAAAGGCAATTTAAATTATCATTTCCTGGAGCTAAAACGAGTTTAAAAGTTCTCAACTGTGTGCAAATTGAAAGTTGATTGAAAATCCAAGCTTGGGAAGCTGTTTCGCTCATTCCCTTCGCAAATGATTTGATTACAATTTTCGGGTCAACGGCCAAATGCATGAGGAGACCGCGTTCATCTTTTTTTAACAACTAGTTAACTACTTGATGACTTTAGAGGGAAATTTCACTCATCAACATCACGTTAGGCTGTTAATAAAGAAGGTTTGTAATTATGTTCGACGCTCAATAATAAGAAGAAGCACCTATGATGGTTTAGGAGTGTCCCTTAATTTGTTTACTACATTTTTTGCGTTTTTATTCCTACTTGTCAGGCGGAAAAAGCCTATTATTTAGGTACATACAATGAGCTCAAAACAACCCCCCAGCGGCAAAGTGAAATTGGTAACTTTTGTGTTGGGCAATCACGAGACGTGCAAAATATGCCGCGAATGGCCTTATTATAGCGAACGCTGTAACGAACTCATACAAACTGTTTCCGGATCCTCGTGTCTAAACACTTTCTCGTGGGCTTTTGTCGCACTATTGGCAATTAATTCACTCAATTTCGAAAGCCATAAAATAAAGTTTTTTTTTTTAAACAATGCCGCTATAGCATCGAGCTGGAAATGACAAAAGTTTACTTGTACGGCTTACAGTACTTTTTTTATTTAGAAACAGTTTACCGTACGGTTTGTATGGCACGTTGTACTGTTTACCGTATATATTTTTAGAGTTCAGAACAATATTGTGTATCTCCATAAATTTTTCGTGATGGAAACTTGCTGTGTTTTGAAGTGCGTGGTACTTTGACGTGTTTTGTGTGTGTGTGTGTGTAACTTTTCGTATTAGCAGCCAAAAAAAATGACTCACGACATCCCTAGCAATGGGCACTCTTTGTACCTATACTCTTGAACCACTCTCGTCATCAAAACGCCCGATTTTACCGTTTCTTACTGTGAATTTTTATTTTTTTCTCCAACCAGTTGAATATATATATATATAATAATTAATACTCACAAGGACCGTGGTCAGCAGACGTCAGAACCACTGCGCTCAGACAAAACCCCATCAAAACGCCGATCATATTCAGCTGCCGAGTGATCATGGCTGTGTTTTAACGTCAAGAAGCGGCCAACAAATGACAGTTTGGAGCGTCTTCAAGCCGAGCCTCTCCTCTTTCAAATTATACGAAACGCTTACCCCGCGAACGTCTTGCCAATTTTGTTTTTGTTTTTATTTTCTCTCTCAGACAGCTCTCTCTCTCTCTCCTCCCCGTCGACTTCTCCCGGCTTTCTTCTATAGCGTATAAAAAAGGTTATCGTTTTGATTTGTAGGTACAGAGGAGGGGGGGAAAGTGGTTAAGAACAAGGATAATCCCACCATAGGGAAATTTTAATTTTAGTTCGATGAGGTGAGTTGGTTGGGGGGGGCAGGAAAGAAGAAACGTATCCTTGGTGGGAGGGGAAGGGGGGAAGGATGACCGTCTGTTAAATAAGGATAAAATTTCCGTGTGAATTGCGGTGAACCTGTGGGGTGATGATAGCCTCCCCCCCCCCCAATCCACACCCAGCCACACTGAATCTGCTCCAAGCAGGGAATCCCCGGGGTATAGGAACCCAAGAGAGGCTGGGAAACACAAAATATAGATTAGGACCCAGGAAATTTTAACCTTAATTTAGTGCCGGCCGTGTTATAGAATAAAATAATTCATAAGTTATTATAATACTTATAGAGGCAGTGGCGGCGAACTGATTTCAATGAAGTGTATAGCAGAATTTTGGAAAAAGAACCCAATAGACAATTATGCACACCATTGAAAATGATTAAACTGGCAATTCATACCCTAAAATAACCAACTCCCCCCCCCCCAACGCTCTAAAAATTTCAATCTTCAAGGTGTTTCCGTCTAAAAATTGTCAAACTGGGTCATTCGCGCCCTTTGCAAAAGTGCAGGGACGATTCGCCACTTGAAAGTGGCTTAACTGACTGATCTACGAAGGGGTGGGCAAAATACTTTGAAAATGTATTTTAAATACTGAAATACAAATACTTTTTGAAATGTATTTTGAACAAAATACAAATACAATTTAAAATACTTTTCAAAAATTCGATTTCGATGGCAAATAGTGCGAAAAATACGAAAAATAAATAATTCAAAAATATTAGGACCTTCAATAGACAAGTTTACAAAATGTAGCTGCGCGAAATGGCCCTGCTGCCGATGCGCAAAAAAAGTAGACAAGTTATCACCAAGTATTTAGTACCGAACCGGCGAGCACTTGGGGCTCGTGAGCTGAAAAGGAGGTGAGACCGACTGTAAAAGGAATGTCGGGGGGAGGGATAGCTCTGGGCCAGTTAGCTGAATTGCATTACAGCTGAATAACCCATACTTTCCCAATAATTTCCACACTAAAGGCCTAATTACACCAACCGAGTAACTCGGCCGAGTGGCTAGGCCGAGTACTGGGCCGAGACCGGGCAGAGACAAAATCACATGTTATTCACTCGGCCGAGTACTTTCTGTGGTGATTACACATAGGTTTTACTCGGTACGTGTAATTCGGCCTTAACAAGGAATTTTACGCGTTTCGGCTCTCCCTCCTTCCCCCGAACTACTCCTCCCTCTCCACTTTTTCGAAAAATAAAAACGTTTATCGAAGGATACTATTACTTCATAGTTTCGTTTAAAATACGGTGTCGCTAGGTTTACTTGGTGAATGATGGTGAATTTTTAAATTTGTTTACCCTTATTTTCACCCGCTTCCCTTGACCTGGAATGGCTGGTTAACGAACTTAGGATAGGGCTCTGTATGATCTATTTTTGTGCCAAGTTTCCATCCGCTAGCATCATTTTTGCGCATTGGCGGATTTAAAGGGGGGCTATAGGGACTTAGCCCGCCTAATTGGTCGTATTAGTCCCCCCAAGATGTTTATTTTCGAGCCCCTTTTCCAAAAACTGTCCAAACGCCGAAAATGGCAGTGTCTGTAGGGCGACATTGGCAGTGTTTCCAGAACGAAATTGACAGTTTTGATCGACGATATTGATAGTTTCCATTACTCTGATACAAAACTTCGTAATCAAGGTTTGGGATACTCGTTATGTTGGTCAAAATTGTCAGTTCCTGAGGAAAAATTGACAGTATTGTAAGTCGAAATTGACAGTTTCAAGTACGACAATCACAGTTATGAATATTGAAATTGACAGTATCTATCTAGGGTGAAATTGGAAATCTCGAGGACGAAATTGACAGTTTATAGGATGAAATTATCAGTTTTAGGACGACATTGATAGTTTTGACAACGAAATTTACAATTTCCTGGACAAAATGGACAGTATCAGGAAGGAATTGACTGTTTCCCGAACAAATGCAAGTTGATAGTTTCCAGGGCGAAATTGACAGTTTTGAATGATTCTTAAACGAAATTGACAGTTTTTAATGATTCTTAAACGAAATTGACAGTTTGTAGGACGAAATTGGTAGTTTCAGGACGACACTGATAGGTTTAGCGGCGAAAGTGACTGTTTCTGGGACGAAATTTACAATACTAGGAAGAAATTGACAGTTTAAAAGACGAAATTAACAGTTTCCAGGATGAAATTCACGGTTTGAAGAACAAAATTGACAGTTTCCAGGACGAAATCTTCAGATTTGAACATTTACTTGACAATTTATAGGGCGAAATTGACAGTTTAGAACGACGAAATTGACAGTTTCTAGTACTCGACTGTTTCCGGTGAAGAAGCTTTAAAACCGTCAGTTTCAGAAATCCCTTGACACAGTTTCTAGGAAGAAACTGGCAGATTCGAGGACGAAATTGACAGTTTGTAGGGCGAAATTGCGGCAGTTTTAGAATGATATCGGTATAGTATTGGCGACGAAATTGACAGTTTTGAATAACGAAATTGACCTTCATAGGACAAAATTGACAGTGTTAGATCGATACTGATAGTTTCAACTAGAAATTTACAGTCCCCAGGACGAAATTGACAGTTTTTTGAGACAACATTGACTGTTATTTATGAAGAAATAGACAGTTTCTCGGGTGATATTGACAGTTCCCAGACCGAAATTGACAGTTTACAGGACGGAATTGTTTTGAGAGTTTTAGGAACTCGACTGTTTCAGGTGAAGGGGCCCAAAAGCCTCAAGTTGTGAGTCCGAATGGTCTGCTGCTGAATCCCGAAATGAAGTTTTGTGATCTGTTGTGTAGGAGGAAATTGACAGATTCCAAGTCAAGACTGTCAGTTTCTGGGGCAAAATTGAGAGTTTTTTAAATACGAAATTATCAGTTTTAAGGACGATATTGACAGTTCGACCGAAACTGACAGTTGCCGAGGGAGGAATTAAGAAAATCCATTCGGTCTGAAACCAGAATTCTCGTCAGTGACTGAGTTTGCAATTGCGTGACTAGTCGTTTTGGTGATAGTTAGGGTACGAATCGTCAGTTCAGCCATTTTTAAGGCATGAATGCGGTCAATTTAGCCATTATTGGAACGCGAGTGGTCGTTTTCCAAGGCGCAAATCTGGCAGTATAGCCATTGTGGAGGTGGGGGGGGGGAGGCGTGAATTGTCAATACGATCAGCAGCCCGTTTTAGGGCTTGTCCAATCTGTTCTACCACTTTCAAGGGACGAATTGTCGTTGTCCCTGACGCTTTCCAAAGAGCGCGAATGACCAGTTTGACCATTTTTAGGCCGAAACTTTGAAGATTTAAATTTTTAAGGAGTTTGGTTATTTCAGAGCACGAATCGTCAGTTCAGTCATTTTCAATGGCCCGGAATTGATTTTTTGGCCTTTTCCAAGGTGCGAGTCGTCGTTTTAGGCATTTCCAAGGCACAATTCGTCGTTTTAGCCATTTTTAGGGCTTGAATAGTCCGTTTGACTATTTCCAGGGGACGAATCGTCCGTGAAGTCAATTTTAGGGTGCGAACGGTTAGTTTAGCAATTTATAAGGCATGAATCGCTAGATTCACCATTTTTCGAATGGTTCGCACGAGAAAAAAATTGTTTTTGGCGCAGTGGAATCCGTGAAATTGCTTTTTTAGGTCCAACCAGCAGCAAGTCACATTAGACATTTTAATGGCATGAATCGTCAGTTAAGGCATTTCCAAGACGCAAACTATTAGTTCTGCTATTTGTAGGGCACAAATCGTCTGAATTTTTATCCATTTTCCATTCCATTTTTGCACTACAAATGGTAAGTTTCGCCATTTCACTGGCACGAATGAGCACATTTAGCCATTTTTAGGGCGTGATTTGCCAATAAAGCAATTTTATAGCAATTAATAGTTTCAAATCAAAAAGTTTATCCAGTCCATGAGGTGCATGTAGCTAACGCTGGTTGGTGGGGGGAGGGGGTTCGGTAAGGACGGCCCATGCTCGATGCGCAATCGCAAGTGGTCAGTTTATCGCTTGAAGGGTGCAAATAGCCCTGTTTTGCCAATTTTTGGGTGCCGATAGCCACTTTGAAGGCGCGAATCGTCTGTTTAGCCTCTGTAGAGCACGAACGATCAGTTAGGCCATTTTTAGACCGTGAATGACTGGTACGAGTTGAGTATGCCATTTACAGGGCGTAAATAGCCAGTTTTTAAGGCCAGGATCGTCAGCTTATAGACATTTTTAAGGCGTGAAGGCTCAGTATGGCTATTTCTGACGCGCGAATGGCCAATTTTGCCATTTTAAGGACATGAATCATCTGCTTAGGGATTTTAAAAGTGCGAATTTTGTCAGTTTAACCATTCATCATAGGCCGCATAGAGTCAGTTTTACCAATAATAACCAGTTTGGAATAGCCAGTTTGCCATTTTAACGCTGCCAGTATTCCTAGGACATGAATCCGTCATTTTAGTCAATTTTATGCTGTTACGAACTCAGTTTTGACATTTTCATTGCGTGAATTATTAGTTTAACCATTTAGAGAACGCAAACAGTCAGTTCTGCCATTTTTTTAAGGGTGCGAATAGTCCGTCACGCCATTTATGGGATGCGAATGGTCAGCTTGCCATTTCTAGGGCGCAAATCCGTCAGTATAGTCATTTATAGAGAGTGAATAGCCAGTGTGATATTTTCAGAGCATGAATAGTCAGTTTTTCAATTTTTAAGGTTCGTGAAGTCTGTTGGGTCATTTATAATAAGCGCGAAGTTTTGCTTTTTTAAGGACGCAATTAGTCCCGTCAAGCCAACGCCCTAATGGTCAGTTTGGGCATTCTTGACGCGCAAATGTTTGATTTTGGAATAATACTTAGGGCAGGACAGGAATACTCTGGTTAGGGATTTGCGGAGCGTGAATTGTTAGTTTGCCCATTTTTAGAGCGCGTTACGCCAGCTTGGCCACTTTTACAGCGGTATAATCGCTAGTTTTAGCCAATTGTAGCTAGTGAATGGAAGATTTTGTCAGTTTCATAGCGGGATTGACGATCTTTTCATGCATTTTCAGGGCTGCACGAACCGTCAGTCTAGCCACTTTTAGACCGCGTGAAGTTCGTTGGGCTTTTTTTTAGAGCGGTAATTGCCAGTTTGGCCATTTTTAAGGCGTTTTAAGGTGGGAATAGGCAGTGAATTGTTAGCAAGCCATTTTTGATAGAGCGAAGGACATAATTTCATAAGCTTCTCCCTTGACTAAATCTTGGATCCGCGTCTGGACCCCGCGATATTTTGTTTTTAAAAACAGCCAGAGCCATGAAATTTCTCTTTAAAATGAGCCAGTACGCTAATGTATCCTTTAAAATGGCGTGAAATCCCGTTAAATTGGCTTGTCTTATTGGAGCCAGCCCCACGAAATTGGTTTCTGACCTACGAAATCCGACAAATTTGGTCTCAAAAAGTGCCAAACCGGCAAATTTTGTTATTGAAGTAGCCAAAACCACGAAATTGGGTTTTGCGGTGTGTTCAATCCGTGATATTGGGACATCGAAAGTGTCTAATGAGCGGAATTGCATTCATGAAGAGTCAACCCCTTGCAAATTGGCTTTTTAGGGAGACAATTCTGTGACATTAGTGTTTTGAGCGAGGGAAACCTTTGAAATTCGTTCTGAGAGCAAAAATCCACCAAATTTGGAATTTGACTTGGTCTGTTAGAGGGGGGGGGGATCATGAGCTCAGGGCTAAGCCCCTCTAGACATTATACCTAAAATCCGCTCGTGTTTTTGCGGCAGTTGTGCTAACGAGGAATTCAGAACTTCCACCTCCCACCATGACTACCCTTCTCTCTCCACTTTTTCGAAAAATGAAAACGTCAATCGAAAGCTGTTATTACACCGGGTTTTTGTGCCAAATATGGTGTCACTAGGTTAGGTTATACTGGTGAATGGGGGCGAAGAAGTGGAAACTAAAAAACGTTGAAATTGGAAGTATTTGTATTTTGTATTTGTATTTTCGTTGAGCGTGAAATACAAAATACTTTTGAAAATGTATTTCAAATACAAAGCCCAAAATACTTTCAAAAATGTATTTTAAATACAGAAATACAAATACTTTTCCAAAAGTATTTAAATACAATTACAAAATACGTATTTTGTATTTAAAATACAAAGTATTTTAAATACTCAAGTATTTTGCCCACCCCTGTCTACGACCCGCACAAAACAAATTATGATACGTATAGGTTTTCGTGGACTATTGGGCGCTTCGCTCTACTAAGATTTTTAAATAAATTTCAAAGTTCTTCACGAGGGGATGGATGGTACGAGGGAAAAATGACGTCAATGTGCAGTTTTGAAGCATTTGAGGAAATTATAAAATGTTTTTGTTTACAAATAACAAGAAAAATTAAACCCCAGAAAACGCGTATTCCCCCCTCTTCCCAACACCATCCATTTCATTAACTGCCCTTTGACGCAATCAAACCCCCACTCAAAATTTTTAAAAATTCGCCTAAAAAAACCCTTGATTGATTTCAATGTTTAATGTGGGCAATTGTCTTGTTGAAGCGCCCTCTTCAAGAAACACCAGTGATTGAAAAATGTGCAAGATCCCCATTGGTGATTTATCGGTAGAAGAATATGTATGCGCAGAAAACTACGACTTTCACGCCAAGTCGTGAGAAAAGAGGTCTGTCTCTTTGCTGCACTCTAGAAAAACACATGATTTGATTGTTGTGAGACCTATACCGAGTGTATTTGGTCCACGTGGCACAAATAAAGCAGGTGATTCTAGACCATATTTACGTCAAAAAATGACCAAATATACCATGGTCCGAATATCAACCGTTTCCGACAAAAACGCACTTTTCCGCTTTTTCAACGCATCGCTGGTTTTCCTCAAACAAACTGCAATAACTCTCACAATTTTCGTTGCACGTAATATTGTAGCACGCCACTGAAAAGGGCACAAAATTGTCTTTTTATTATGTCTACATGGTTTTGGAATCAGCTTCAGTTGAAGGCCGTTAATGCTGAGCTAAATTCCCAAGTTGTCCTATTTTACCATCAATCACGTGTTTTCTAACAGCTTTAATTTCACTCACAGCACATCGAGCATTCGTTATGAAACACGAATGATACAAAAAAATAAAATAAATAAATCGAAATACCTATTGTGTTTTGTGTGGGCCCTATGAGGGGGGGGGGTGTATGAGTGAAGAATTCACTGCATTCGTATTTTTATAATTTTCTGAGACCGATTTAGCGATTTGGATTTAATCATCCACCAATTAGACGATAGTTCTCTTTTATTTCCAGTGGCTACAACAGCCTTATTTTGGCGATTACACTTGACAATGTCAAACCTTTGTCCAAATATCTTGGCTGTTACAGTGGCAATGTCCATTTCATCGTAGGTCATTGGAAAGCTTTTTTAAAGAAGATGTTTTTTTCCGCAGAGCGACTCATCTTGATAATGCTGTGTGCGAAATTAAAGCTGTTAGAAAACCCTTGTTTGGTGGAAAAAGAGGGCAACTTGGAAATTCAGCCCATTATTAAGGGCCTTTAACTCAAGGTGATTCCAAAACCACGTAGACATAATAAAAAGACAATTTTGTGCCATTTCAGTGGTGTGCTTCATTATTACGTGCGACGAAAATTGTTGGAGTTGTGGCAGTTTGCTTGAGGAAAACCAGCGATGCGTTAATTGTGAAAGGAACTCGCAATGGATATCATTCCACTTCTCTCTTGGAGTGCTCAATGTGTGTACTCAAAAGAAATGTGACCTCAGAAAATAATCAAACTTCGCGCACAAGAAACACAGCAGCTGTTATGGGCACACTATCCATTGGCGGTGGTTTTTCCCAGCGTTATGGAGATACCATCCATGTCTAGCGACACTAAGGCACTATAAAACTCGAGTACTGCAACACGGAAATCGGCGCCATGCTTGGTCCCTCACATGATTATGATTATCACCTGATCTCATTGACAAGTAATATTTTTTGATTTATTTCGATCGCGTTCCACGTTTGTTTGCTGTTACGATGACAATTTTTTCATTCATGATATTTTGTTTACCCTAAAAACTGAGGGACCAAATATGGCGCTCAAATCCGTGTTGCAGTACCTGTGTTTTAAAGGTTCTCTAGCGACACTTGAACAAGATTGAATCGAATCTGGACGAGCCATTGAACGAAGCGGAGTTCGTTGTGTGACTCATTCTTGGTATCATCTTTAGATGAGAAGAGTATTAAAATGACAAGATTTAGTCCAGTGAAATGGGGATTTGGCCGGGACAAACGCATAGAAGTAGTTTTGTCAACGGATCTTATGTTTCTTGGGGTGCTGAATCCGAATCTGAACTTTGCCAACAAAAAATCGGTCGGCTGTACGTCGAAAATCGCAAAAAAAAACTGGAAATTTTCTTACTTTTTATACTTAATCGGTTGTATCGCTGGAACTAAGTACTTTTCGATGATTGCGCTCCTTTGCATTTTTGAAATAGACTAAGTTTACGACTATTTAAGTCCAATTGTATCTCCGTACGACTAATGGTTCCTGAGATATGGCCCGTCAAAAATTGACCATTTTCTGCCGCTGAAGGAAAATTAGCTGGAGCCTGAAGCTGGAAAAACTGATAAACGCTTGGCAATCTCTTTCAGATACACATCCTTCCATTTCCTAAAAAAATCCTGAAGATTCCACGTCGGGTGTTGGCACTGCACCATCTCAAATTTGGATTTGAGAGCCCCTTTGTTCGATTTGGTGAAATATCTCTGAGACCATCGGTGTAGACTAATCATGGGCGTAGCCAGCGAGGGAGCAGGAGTGGGCAGTTGCCCTCCCCTAGAATCAAAAGCGCAGATTTCGTGGGGCAGGTGCCCATGCACCCCCAAAATCCATCAAAAAGTTAAAATTCAACACTTCTTTAATGATTACAACTTTCGCAGGAATTGCTCAGCAACAGAACCGATTACTCGAATTTCGCCTACTAATTCATACACCAATTTTTGTTTTGCCGCCGTTTTTACGCGTTCATACGCAGTTTTTTTGTTTTGTTTTTTGTGATGAAAACCAAATTTCGCACATTACAATCTCTGCCTCACTAAGCAACCAGCATCACTGATTTCGACCACTAAGACATCACTTTTACTGACATTTCTCCCTCAAATGTCTTGTATTTCGATCCATAAAACCAATTTTGCGGATTTTTCTCACTAAAAAAGATACACATTTTCGCTTATAGGTTTCACCAAAAATCAATAATTCGCGGAAGTTTGTTGCTGACCAACCGACTTCGAGGGTCAGCTTAACTTTGAAACCGATTTTGCTGATTTTTCGCGTTAAAATCCCGTTTTCGCAGGTACGACGCGCAATTTCGTGTGTTTTGGCTAGCAAATCGTGTTTAGCCCGCTGTGCCATCCAGACTGGGAGAGGAAATGCCAGTTCTGTTTACCGTCTCAGGTCTAAAATTTAAAGTTTAGCTCCACAGCTATCACTTTCCGGGGGAGAAGTTTCAGTTTTTCGACATAAAATTCGAAATAGAAGGCTACAAACAACACATTTTCTTGATTAATGTTTTTGAAAAAAAAAAAAAAAAAAAAAAAAAAAAAAAAAAAAAGTTCTCTGACGATGCTTCAGCAAAAGAAGGCGAAAGCTCAGGAAATGAAGAAATAGAAGAAGAAAAAAGCCAAAACCCTAAAAACATAACATTAATCAAGTTGTATGGCTTAAAAACTGGTAATATTAGTAACCCATTTTCTTCATTTAGCCGTTAAAATGTCTCAAAAAACCGTGAAATTACGCATTTTTATTTATTTTTTCAATTGCGGCCATCACGGGGCATAGCCTAACCGCGAATTGGTGCGTTCGATCTGTCAACTTCAGTCGCAAAAGAACACTTTTTCCTCAATTTAACCTGTGGATGAACGCAATTTCTCAATTTTAGCCACGACAATTCCATCAATCAACAACAAACTGTGAAAATTTTGCCAATTCGTTTGAGCAATTTTTTCCCCCTTCAAATTGTAGCAGTGAAAATGTCCACATAACCCGCATGTGAGCGAATTTCATTAATTTTGACTTGGACGTTGCATCGCGAAACCAATTTCACCATGGACAATGGTCCATGTTTCGTAAAAACACGGTTTTTCGTGCATTCTCGTGACGTTTTTGTCAGAAACGTCAGTGGTAACATGAAATGTGAACACGCCAAAAGGAAGCTTAGAAGACGGGGAAGTTTTTGTGACACATCGAAAATCTGTTGAGAAAGCTGTTTGGGTACAGCGACTTTTCGTAAAACGGACAAATTTTAGAGGACACGTAAATTTATGGAAAAAATGCCAGATTTCTGGGTGTTGACGATTATTTCAAGCAATAAAATGGCCTCTATCCTAAAGGAAATGTTCCGTAGTTTCTGAAAATGGCATCACTTTTTGGATTTGATGCGATGTAAGCCGAGAAATGGCGGATTTTTTGAAGCAAGCATTGGTTACTTTTTTAAACACAAAAAAAAATCATAACTCCGGAACCGATCGGCGTAGGACACTTCCGAAGGTTCCATTTTACTCCACTTTTAACGTAGTTTTACCCAAACATTTTTGTCACACTTACACGGATCCACCCTGTATATGTAGAAAAACGGTAAATTAGCACTTTTTCGCAATGTTTACCTAGATGTTTGTTTGAGAAACCACGATCTGGCGCCTTCTCTCAATTTTACCTGCGTGAATAAGCACCATTTCTCAATTTTAGCCGTAAATTGGCGTTTTTCCTCAATTTTAGCCGCAAGTGAGTGATTTTTCTCAATTCTACATTGAACGGGCAATATATTTCGTCAATTTTAGCTGTGTAAAGAGCTCTATAACCCGTGAATTAGCGCATTTTCTTAATTTCGTCGCGGACTTTGCATCGTGGAAACTACAAATTGGTATGTTTTCTCAATTTCAACCGCAAATAATGACATTTATTTCTCACGTTTAACGTGAATCAGCGCTATTACTCAATTTTAGCCGTGAATGGGTGTTTTTCCTCAGTCTTAGCCGCAAAATGTCCTTTTATGGATTTCATCCGCTAACATTTTTTTCTCAAGACGTGCCCCCCCCCCCCCGCGGCCAACTGTGGACCCTTGTCTAGCTGGATGCCCACCCCTTGATCACGGGCTGGCTACGCCCCTGAGACTAATCATTCTTTTGTTCTTTTAGGCTTAGTTTGATGACCACGAAAAAAGCCACAAGTTCCCATTCGCGTTTTTCTTCGATCGCATGGAGTAGCGGAAGCCACGTGAACAACTATGCCAAATTTATTGGTATGCCTAAATTTTTCGATGACGTACCGGTTTTATCGAAATCAAGGATACATATTGAAAGTTGGTGTTTGAGGAATAAAGACTGCGTGATTGATGATTCACGGATTGTGTGGAGGACCACACGATACTTCCATGTTCCCGTTTTTGGCGTTCATCAATAATGCATAAAAAAAAAAATAAACAAGAAAACTTCCATGGCCGTATCAATTTTTTCAGTGCTCCGACGCTTCCGATTTCATGCTGGTTAAAGGGTAACATGGGCGCGTTAGTCGAAAAATATGAAATAAAACTCGAACGCCCATGTTACCCTTTAACCAGCATGAAATCGGAAGCGTCGGAGCACTGAAAAAATTGATACGGCCATGGAAGTTTTCTTGTTTATTTATTTTTTTTTTATGCATTATTGATGAACGCCAAAAACGGGAACATGGAAGTATCGTGTGGTCCTCCACACAATCCGTGAATCATCAATCACGCAGTCTTCATTCCTCAAACACCAACATTTCCATAACCCTAAATCCAAAAAAATTCTTGGTCGCACATAATCAATAATCAACCCTCAGCCCACATCGACTAATCTTCAATTACCCACCCTTATCAATCAACGACTATAACCATCAATCGTCCCTCAATTTTCAATCCTCCTTCAATCATTCGTCTTCGTTCTTTCATACAAAATCCTCCTTCAATTGTCTGTCTTCGTTCTTTCATACCAAAAAATCAAAAAATAGAAAACAGTCCAAAATGCAATAATCAGTCGAAAACAGGTGATTTTAGGTCCTTTGACCATTTTGGAAAAACAATTTCGAAAAGCTGTAGCCCGTTTATTCATCGTGGAAAACTACTTTACATACAAAATTTGTTAGAAATTTATTGTTCAACAAGTTTTGTGAGTGAAGATTTTCCTGTAAAGTAACTCATTTCCGGGATATTTAGAAGAAAATAAAAGAAGTGCTCAATAATTTTGGTTTTTGGGCTGCCAAAAAATTGTACGAGCTTTTCAGAGTTCGCATTTTTTTTCTCGAACACTTCTGACCTACACATACAAGATGGCAAAAAAATGCCCGTGAGTAACATGGAAGTGAAAGAGGTTTGTTTTCGGCAACTTTGTAGTCAATTCGCATGGAAATTGAACGAGAAATCTTAACAAAATAGTTACAAAATTCCAGGACCAATTGTTTCGAGTTTAATACCGAAAATATTATTCCGCTACGGGAAGAGAAGGCCTGGAAAATGATTTACCTTCAAAACAAAGGTCATACTCGCGTTTTTCATGCCAAGAAACAACTAGATTTAGATTACTATGTAAATCTGTGGCGAATAATTTTTAACGCAGTCACGCCAAATCTATCACCTCCCACAATTTTCTCTTAACCTCAGTTTTTTTTTGGGTACAAATATTTGCAATTAAGATACAAAGGGGCTCTAGAGGCCTTTTTTGCAATTTCGACCGTCATTTTTGGCTACTGGTCCTTTTGCGCTAAAAACGACGATTTTGGCCGCAAAAAAGTTGCATATTTTCGGCAATATTGTGGTCAATTCGCAAGGAAATTTCACGAGGAATCGGAAAAAAATATCAAACAAATTCTGGAATGACTTGTTCTGAAGTTATATCCAAAAACGACATTTCGGTGCGGGGAGAACATGTCCGATAAATAATTTTTTCTCAAAACAAAGGTCAGATTTGTGCTTCTCATACTAAGAAATAGCCAGGTTTTCATTTTCATGCAATTTATCGAAAAAAAAAGCGACAGACCGACGGCATGCCAAAAACCACTTTTTTCAACTTTTCTGAGGTTGTACATTATGAATGTGATGTCAGCTCGGACTCGATTTTTTTTCACGAACACCACACTTCCATTCCCGTAGGGAACATGGAAGTAAAAATGGCTTTAAAAAAAACAGCTGAATTGACTATTTGTGCCCCTTATTAATAGTAAAACTGACTATTCGCTACTTTTAAACAGTTAAACTGACAATTAGTGCTCTAAAAATTGTCAAACTGACAATTCACGCACGAAAAATGACCATTCCTGGCCTAAAACACAGGGACGTAGCCAGCCCGTGATCAAGGGGTGGGCAGCCAGCTCGGCACGGATCCACAGTGGTGGGGGACGGGGTGCGCGCACGTCATGAGAAAAAGTTCTCGTTCGCAGATGGAATCTAGAAAAGGACATTTTGCGGCTAAGACTGACAAAAAACATCCATTCACGGCTAAAATTGAGAAATAGCGCTGGTTCACGTTAAACTTGAGAAATAAGTCTCGTTATTCGCGGTTGAAATTGAGAAAACACGCCAATTTGCGGTTTCGCGATGCAAAGTCCGGGGCGGAATTATAAGAAAATGCGCTAATTCACGGTTTATAGAACTCTTTTCACAGCTAAAATTGACAAAATAAATTGCTCGTTCAATGTAGAATTGAGAAAAATCACTCATTTGCGGCTGGAATTGAGGAAAAGCGCCAATTCACGACTAAAATTGAGAAATGGAGCTCATTCACGCAGGTAAAGTTGAGAGAAGACGCCAGTTCGTGGTTTCTCAAACATCGGTAAACATTGCGAGCAAGAGCTAATTGACCGTTTTTATACATATATATGGCAAGTTTGCGGGTGAAATTGAGAAATAGCGTGACTTAGCGCATACATTTTTGAAAAAGTGCTTATTCACGGCTAAAATTACGGACAATTGTTCGTTCGCCTGTGAAATTGACGAACGCTGGCCGTAATTGAAATAGTAAATCAAAAATGAGTTATTTCACAGTTTTTTTTGGTGACCTTTTCACGGCTAAAATGAAGAAAATGGGCTAGTCCGAGTTGAAATTTTGAAAAAGCACTCAGTTTCAGCTAAAATTAAGGAAAACGTCAATTCGAGGCTAAAAACAGTACTCATTCACGAGTAAAATCGGGGGAAAAAAACTCTGTGCAACTACTCTTGATAAAAACTGGATCCACGCCTATGGGCTAGCTTCACTGGTGAAAATATTAAATGCACCATTGCCTTTTAGCAGGCTCGTAACAGGATCTGGAGGTTAGAATCGCGTCAATTCGCGGTCATCGGAGACTACATTTGCACAGAAACGGCCACTATCCGTCAAAAAATTAATATCTGCTGGAAAACTGTCGTTTGTAGCCTTCTATTTCGGATTATAATGTCGAAAACCTGAAACTTCTCCCCCCCCCCCATTCCGGAAAGTGATAATTTTGGAGCTAAACTTTGAATTTTAGACCTGAGACGGTAAACAGAGCTGGCATTTCCTCTCCCACCATAAGTCTGGATGGCACAGCGCGGAGTAAACACGATTTGAGCTAGCCAAAAAACGCACGAAAATTGCGCGTCGAACCTGCGTCAAAATGGGATTTTAGTGTGAAAAATCGGTTTCCAAGCTAAGCCGACCCTTCAAATCGGTTTGTCAGCAACGAACATCGCCGAATTTTTGATTTTTGGTGAACCCGATAAGCGAAAATGTGTGAGAAAAATCCGCAAAATTGGTTTTATGGAGAGGAATACAAGAAAGCCAGATCAGGGCAACTTGGGGAGGGCAACTGCCCACCCCTGCCCCCCAGCCGGCTACGCCCATGCTAGAACATGGAAAAACTGACGATCCGCGCTTTTAAAATGGCAAAACTGTTCATTTGTACAAAAAAAAAAAAACTGTGAATCTGGCGTTTTTGTGCCTTATAAATGGATAAACCAACTGTTCGCACTCTAAAAATTGACTTTATCGACGATTCGTCTCCTCTGGAAATTGTCAATCGGACTATTCACGCTCTAAAAATGGCTCAAATAACGATTCGCGACTTGGAAACTGACAATTTATGATCTAGAAATGGCCAAAAGTTGGCATATTCGCACCTCAAAATGGCAAAACTGACGATTAGCGCTTCTAAAATAATCAAAGTGACGACTCATGACCTGAAAAGGGCAACCGTCCCCCCCCACCCACCCGACCGTGAGCTATAGGAATAGCTTGGCGGACTGTTCGAGTCTAAAAAAAATGACAAATTTAACTAAAATGTCTTACAAATATTGCTAAAACTGAAGACAATTTGCGCCTTACTGGTTATGAAATCCCAACTGGTTATTTGCACCCTAAAAATGGCAAAAATGGCCGTATGTGCCTTAAAATAGCTCGACGATTGAGTGACTTTGGAAGGCTATTTGCGCCCCTTAATAGTAAAACTGACGATTCGTGCTATGAAAATGTCTAAACCGACGATTTGGTGCACTGAAAATTGCCAAACCAGCACATTCGCGCTCTAAAAATGGCCAAATAACCGATTCCCCGCCATTAGAAATGTTTAAACTGGTGATTCGTGCCCTGAAATAACCAAGCGCCTTAAAAATCTCAATCTTCAAAGTTCAGCTCTAAAATGGTCAATAACCCGTCCCTTGAAAGTGATAGAACTGACTGACCAGGCCCAGAAAAGAGCAGGCAATATTCACGACCCCCCCCCCCCCCAACCAATGGCAGAACAGATTCGCTCCTTGACGAGAATTAGGGTTTCAGACTGTAATATGGAGTTTCTTAACCCACTCCTTTGGCAATAACTGTCAATTTCACTCGAACTGTCTATTTCGTCCTTGGAACTGTCAATTTCGTACCGAAAAACTCTCAATTTCACACCCCCCCAGAAACTGCTGACAGTTTCTACAAAACTTGATTTAGGGATTCAGTAGCAGACAATTCGGGCACACAATGACACGGGGTTTTTGAGTCCATTCGCCTGAAACTGTCGAGTACTAAAAACACTTAAAACAATTCCGTCCTTTAAACTGTCAACTATGGCCCGCAAACTGTCAATTTTACCCCCAGAAACTGTTCACTTTGTCATAAATAACTGTCAATGTTGTCCCAGAAACTGTTCCTGGAGTAAATTTCCAGCTAAAACTATCAATGTCGACCTAACAATGTCAATTATGCGTTATAAACTGTTTATTTCGTCTATGAAAACTGTCAATTTCGTCCTATGAAGGTGTGGTCAATTCCGCCATTCGAACTGTCAATTTCGTCGTCAAATATACTATCGTTATCATTTCTAAAACTGCAAATTTCGTCCTACAATAAGTCAATTTCTTCCTACAAAATGTCAATTTCGTCCTACAAAATGTCGATTTCGTCCTACAAACTTTCATCCTATAGAAAGTAATGTCAACGGATTGCGGAAACTTCATTGTCATTGATTCATGTCAAATAAATGTTCAAATCTGTCAATTTCGTCTTTTGAAACTATCAACAGACATTTGTTCTGTAAACTGTCAATTTTGTTCGTCAAACTGTGGATTACGTCCTAGAAACTGTCAATTTCGTACTTTAAACTGCTAATTTCGTCCTAGTATTGTCAATTTCGTCGAAATTGACGGTTCACGGGATGAAATTGAGAGTTTTATAACAAAATTGATAGTTTTGAAAACGAAATTCACAATTTCCTGGACAAAATAGACTGTTTCTAGAACGGAATTGACTGTTTCTGGGACAAAGATTCATTTATAGATTCCAGGACTAAATTAACAGTTTCAAGGACAGATGGTCGCTGATGGTTTCCAGGACGAAATAACAGTTTTGAATTAGAACGACGAAGTTGGCAGTTTTGAATGATTCTGGAACGAAATTGAAAGTTTTTAGGACGACATTGAATGGGGATTGGCAGTTGCAGGACGACATTTGATGGGTCGGGCGACAAAATTGACCGGTCTGTCCTTTAATCTGCCAATTTTACCTAAGAAACTTTCAATATCGGCATTAAGAACTGGGATTTTCCTGGGCTTGGGGGGGGGGGAGGATTTCATATTTCAGTGTCAATTTCGTACAAGACTGTCAATTTTGCCCCAGGAGTTGACAATTTTGATACAAAACCACATTTCACGGGGTTCATTCATTCAAAACAATCAATTTCGGAGCGAAAACGTCAATGTAGCCCCCATGGTCTCTGAAAAAACGAATCGATTTTCTCAATAATTTTTGCGGGGGATTAGCATTCGTCCCAAGTTTAGCTGCTAATTAGCCATTCTTCTAAATTTTTGTCTGCGAAAATTGCGAATTAGCGGCTTTTCTCTTTTGTATCTGCGAATTGGAGATTTTTTTGCAATTTTAGTTGCGAATTTGCCATTTTACTCTATGTTAGCTCATTAATTTTGTGGAGCTTAGTCACTTATTATGGTAGAGAACCTTTAAAAGCAGGCGGTAGGGCAATAACGCCATCTTTATGTCCCTCTGTCTTCTGTTTAGTAATGGTAACATACCTAACACGACGGAATAACCATCTTTTGGAGTAAATTCACAGTTAAATAGACGCTTAACAGATTATTCATGCCCTGAAAATAACCCAACTGGCTCTGCGCACGCTCTAAAATTGGCAAATCTGACTAAAATTCACCCTTGAGATTGCTAATCTGACGATTCACACCATGAAAGTTTCTAAACAGACGAAATCCGTGCCTTGAAAAATTGGCAAAACTGATGACTATTCGCTCCGTGAAAATCGCTAAACTGACAATTCGTGTCCTGAAATTGGCAATTCCGACTCAAATACACACGATAATGGCCAAACTCACGATTTGAGCCATGAAAAGTGAAAAAACTGATGATGCTCGTGCCCGGAAAATGGAAATCGATCGAGTGTCGCGCTGCAGTAATGGCCAAACTGGATATTCAAGTTCTAAAAATGATAAATTGTGTTTCAGCAAAGGCCAAAAGTTGTCTATTTTGTGCCTTGAAAATGGTCAAGCTGACATTCGTGCCATAAAAAGAGTCAAAAACTGGCTAGTCACGTTCGTAAAATTGGCAAACCTGACTTAATTGACCCCCCTAACCTGTCTAACCGAAAAATTGCCGTGTCTGATTTCAATTTTCAAATTTTTAGAACAGAAATCCATGACGAATTGCGTCCTGGGATGACATTGCCCGGGATATGATTTACTGATGCCTAATAAAAAGGCGCAAATTAGTGGCTAAAATTGAGAATATGGGCCCTTTTCCGCTCCTAAAATTGCCGAAAAAAAAAAAACTCTAATTCATCGCTACAACGTAAATACACCGTTAATTCACAGCTAAAATGAGGGAAAACTCGTTTTTTTCGACGTGAGTTAGCGATTTTTTTTTGTTTTAGCAGCAAATATTCGCAATTTGCTACTAAAATTGGGGAACATCGCTAATTATAGTGGTAAAAATTAAGAACAATAAAGTGCTGAATTACAGCTAAAAATGAGATAAAATGCTTATACTTAAAGCTGAAATTGAGAGATCGCCAATTTGCGAATTTGAACAGCTTCTTAGATTGAGAAGAAGCGCTAATTCTAGTCTAAAAATGAGGTATTGCTATTTTATGGGGAATACATCGCCAATTCGCTGATATTATAGAGAAAAAAGTGCTAATTCATTGCTTAAATTGAAAAAATCACTAGTTCGCACCAAAAAAAAAGTGCTAACTCAGGCTAAATGTGAAATAATTTCGAAAAAGCTGTAATCCTCGGCTAAGTTTGAACAAATCTATAATTTGCGGGGCGTGCTATAATTTACTGACACACACACAAATCAACCTAGCACTCCAAATTGAGAAAAAATTGCTAATTCGCTGCTAAAATAGGGGAAAAGCGCTAAACTCGCGCGTGGCTGTGTGAAAAAATCGCTTATTCGAGGCCAAAACTAAGAACAGGTGCTAATTTCTCGGTTAAAAATGAATACGAGTGCTAATTCATCATTACATGTGGATGCAACATCGCCAATTCACTGGCAATATAGAGAAAAAGGCGCTAATAATAATATTAATAATAATAATTAGTGGGGGTTGGTCTCCGGAGCCGTGAACTTCACACTCCTGTACTACGCGGGCGTTTCGGTCGCTGCGCGGTTTGTTGAACGCCCACACGAAGCAGAGTGCGCCCCCGTGGCACAGCTTGTTAGTTTTAGAGGCAATTCATGTTTCGAATAGGTTCTTTTGGGGTTACAGTGCTCCAACCTAAAAGGGGAGGCCAACATCGGGGCTAAAGAGGTTATATTTAGATGGACTGTTAACTTCCCCTCATCGCATGCAATCCTATGCAAATCGTGATAAGGAAACACTTGTGTAACCTATACCTACATAAAAAAAGTTAGCCCCGATGTCCGGAACTCCCTAAAAGTAGTCAAGAAAGACAACAAGAAAGAAAATGTACCGTTTTAATTGTGATCATTAAAAGTTTTCTTGCTTATTAATTGCCTTTTTACTCTAAATTTCCAATAGGTTATGGGCCCAGTTCGGTGACTTGAGAGAACGGAAATAAATTAACGGAAATCGGCCGGAAAAACAAGTAGGAAACTCGGAAATGGCTTTGAGTGTTGTTACTGGGACGGGACTAAGTTTTGCGTCGCGGTTTGATGGAACCGGTTCGTTTGAAAATTGGGAGTTTCGTGTCAGCCTGCTCCTGGAACATAAAGGAGTTCTGAATGTCATCGAGGAAGAGCCCCCGGAAAACGTCGAAGAACTTGCCAAATTCAAGAAGGATGATGTGCTCGCCCGAAACATTATCGCTCAGAGCCTTGAGGACAACGTTTTGGTTTCAATTAGAGCACATAAAACAGCAAAGGAAATCATGACGGCCTTGAGAGGAACGTATCTTCGACAAGGAATTGCCAGGCAAGTCGAGCTGCAACGGAAATTACGAAGCATGCGATTTGACGGTGTCAGTCCACTTAATAACTTTCTCGTTGAATACGAAAAGACAATCTCTGATCTAAGAGCTTGTGGGGGAGAGATTAAACAATCGGAAATTATCACTCAGCTTCTCAGCTCGATGCCGGAATCGTTTCAGTCGCTCACTACCTCTATAGACGTTCTCTATTGCCAAGATCAAACCAAAATTACTCTGGCGTTTGTGAAGAACAAGCTACTGATGGAAGAAGACAGGCAAAAGAAGAGCAGTACCTCAGCTGAAGACCAACATGCCATGGCTGCCTTAAAGTACAGAAAGTGGACCAAGCCAAGTCAACAAGTCGAAAGCACACGACAGCGGAATGATGATTACTTTCCATTCAATTGCCACGGATGCGGAAAAGTGGGCCACATGCGACGGAATTGCCCATCACGAAATCGATTCAACGGACGGCGACAAAATAATATGGCTGAGGTTGACGCGGAAGAGGAAACGACGTTTCTAACAGGAAATGTGAGTAGCAAGGGTCTGCTTTCGTTCGTTGTTGACAGCGGTTGTACCCATCATCTTGTTAATTCGGAATTCGGGAAGTATTTGCACGATGTCGAAATAGTTGATTTCCCAATCAACGTGGCGAAAAAGGGATCGTCCGTCTACGCCAAAATACGTGGAACGTTGTACGTCAAAGATCTCAACGGGAAGCCGATTAGAATAAACGATGTTCTCGAGTGTGAAGAATTGGCAACCAACCTGCTGTCGGTCAGAAAAATTGAAAGTGAAGGTCACCACGTCATTTTTGCTGACGGAAGAGTGACGATCGCCGACAAAAACTCAAAACACCTTATCGAAGGTGTACTTGAGGGGGGTCTATACAGAATCGAGTTGACTCCTCGCCGGTTGGAAGAATGTAATTTAACTATCGGCAGCGACCTTTTGCACCGTCGAATGGGACACTCATCGTTGTTTCCTGTGAATAAACCCTGCGTTACCTGTCTAAAGGGAAAACAAACGAGACAACCTTTCTCATCATTGCCACCTGAAAAACGTCCAACTCGCATTCTCGAGGTGGTGTCATCGGACGTGGCCGGGCCATTTACTCCTGCCACTTTCGATGGTATGCGGTATTGTGTCACTTTCATAGACAATTACTCTCACTTCTCGTATGTATACCTCATCAAGAATAAAGATGAAGTAATAGAAAAATTTAGAGAATACTCTGCTGAAGTTGAGAGTAAGTTTGAAAGAATTTCATGGCTTCGCTGCGACAACGGCGGTGAGTATTCTTCACTTGCCTTCAAGAATTTATGTAAGGAAAAGGGAATCAAAATTGAATACAACGTCCCTCGTACACCAGAGCAGAACGGCGTGAGTGAACGGTTTAATAGGACAGTTATGAATATGGCCAGATGTAACCTATTCGACGCAAAACTCGACAAATCATTCTGAGGAGAAAGCGTGAAAGCGGCGGCTTACGTAATCAACAGGATCAAAACGTCGGCAACTAGAGAGGACAGGACTCCGGCAGAAATATGGTTTGATCGAAAAGTTGAAACCCACAACATTCGTGTTTTTGGATCACAGGCTTTTGTACACGTTCCCAAAGAAGATCGCAACAAACTTGATTCCCGATCGCAAGAAATGAAAATGATGGGATACACGAGCAATGGCTACAGGCTTTGGGACCCACTTCGTCGCAAAATAGTGACTGCTTGGAACGTGGCTTTCAACGAAAGTCTAGGAAGACAAGAATCGGTTGTAGATTTGGAAGAAGACAGGGATTCCTCCTCTTCGAGTGATTCTTCCTCGGAAACCATTCCAAATCCGGAGGATGCACAACAAGAAGTTCGTCGGAGCAGTATTCGAACAAAAACTGCACCAAAAGAAACTTGATGACTATGAATTGTACTACGTGCTGTCTGCAGGATGCCTAGTTTCTGAACTGCCAAAAACCTACCATGAGGCAATTGAGAAGGGCCGTGGTTGGAATGAAGCTGTAAATGAGGAATTGACCTGTTTGGACAAAAATGAAACTTGGGAATTAGTCGAGCCTCCAACCCATACCAAAATTATCGACTCGAAATGGGTTTCCCGTGAAAAACAAATTGATGGCCGCACAGTCAAAAGAGCTCGTCTGGTCGCCATATGCTTTCAGCAACAGCCTTCTTCATTTGAAATACTCTACGCACCAGTCGCAAGAATGGTATCTGTTCGTTCGCTGTTAACCCTAGCAGTGGAAAAGGACTGGCATGTTCTTCAATTGGACGTCAAATCGGCGGTGTCTTTATGTATCAACCGGACGGACTCGCGGGTCATTCTCCAAATTTGGTATGTAAATTAAAGAAGTCACTGTATGGTTTAAAAAATGCGCCTAAATGCTGGAATGACTGTTTTCACGATCAAATCACAACTTTGGGGTTCAAGAGGTGTAATTCAGATCCATGTTTATATATTATGGAAAATATTATCATTTTGGTTTATGTTGACGACATTTTGTTGTTTAGTTCCGATCGAAGTAGTCTTTTGACGACGAAAGTCAAATTGGGAAAAATTTTTGACATGAACGAATCAGAAGTTGATTGGAAAGTTATTAAGTTTGTAGGGCTCGAAATTACTCGAGAAAAAGAATGCTTAACAATTTCTCAGAAAGAACTTATTTCAAAGGTGTTGATGTCTTTTGATATGAATGATTGTAAACCGTCAGATATCCCTATGCAGCCCAAGCTCCAGTTGAACAATGGGCATAAGGGGACTGAGGAAAGCTTGCCTTACAAAGAATTGATTGGTTGTTTGATGTACATAATGCTAGGAAGTAGACCAGATTTATGCTACCCCGTAACTTTTTTCAGTCAATTTCAGAACTCATACGATGTGAGTCATTGGAAGCATTTAAAATCAATTTTGCGATATCTTAAAATGACACAAAATTTCGGGCTGAAATACAGCAAATATGAAAGTAGAGCGATTTCACTTACAGCTTATGTTGACTCTGATTTTGCTTCTGATGAATTGGACAGAAAAAGCTTAACTGGATTCTTGTTAAAAATTAATAATAATGTAGTTTTCTGGAAAACAAAAAAACAGCAAGTTGTGGCTCTTTCAAGCGCAGAAGCGGAATACATTGCTTTATGCTCTTGCGCTACTGAATGTCTATTTCTCTCTCAGTTGTTGAAGGAAGTACTATCCACTGAATTAACTAAAATACTCGTTTTCGAAGGCAATCAGTCTTGTGTTAAGATGGCGTCAACTCTTTGAGACTAAGCGTTCCATGCACATTAGTGTAAAACTTCATTTTATTCGTGATTGTGTCATGAAAAACATTATTGAAATTAAATACGTTAGCGCCTCTCAGCAACCGGCAGATTTACTTACTAAAGCTCTTGCTTGCAACCATTTCAAAAGGTTGAGAGATCTGATTGGAGTAACTGAAGTCTAGAATATTGATTGTGCCCTTCATTTTTATTGTTTCATGATGTCGTTTGTTTTTCGTTTTAATGCTGTTTACTTGAGTGCGTTTACTACTTATACTATTATAATTTCTTTGTATTGGGGTTTTCAAGAATTGGGGGGGAGTGTTAGTTTTAGAGGCAATTCATGTTTCGAATAGGTTCTTTTGGGGTTACAGTGTTCCAACCTAAAAGTAGTCAAGAAAGAAAATGTACCGTTTTAATTGTGATCATTAAAAGTTCTCTTGCTTATTAAGTGCCTTTTTACTCTAAATTTCCAATACAGCTCGCCGCTGCCTTTATACATATAGCGAAATGGGCAGTAGCTAGATGAGAAAAAGCGCTAGTTCGCTGCTAAAATTGGGAAAATTGCTAGTTTTCAGATCAGAGGCGTAGCCAGGCTTTGGTCTAGAGGTGGGCAGCTTCCATCCCAATGCCCATTGCAGGCTGATATTCGGGGATGAGCTTTGAATGAGGCGACCCCGCGAAATTTGGTTTTCAAAAAAAATCCACAAAATTTTGAGGTTTTCAGCTAAGGAAATCCGAGATATTTTAATTTGTAGTGAGCCAGACATGCGAAAGTGTGTTTTTTTTTTTTTTTTTACGTGAAAAAATACACAAAATTGGGATTTAAATTAGGCAACCCCGCGGAATTGGTTTTTCAGCAACAAACAAATCCGCCAAATTTGTTTTTCAGTAACAAACATCCGCGAGATTGTCTGTCAGTTCTAGCATACCGTGGCAGAGGGCGAGGGGGGCGGACCGTTCAGATGGGGCCCCTGAAAAGCTTAAAGATGGAAAAATCGGGGGTTTTTAAGTGCATAAGATGTGAACGAATGGAAAGAACCCACAAAAAGTGCTAATTTACGGCTAAAATTGAGGGAAAAAACCGCTGTTTCACTCCTGAAATTGAGCAAAACGAGTTTTTTCGGCCCAAAAATGAAGAAAAACGCTAATTCGCGGATGGAATTGTGATTAAGTGCAACAATTTTTGTGGCTTTAAAGCTTAAGAAAAAGCTCTAGTTCACAGCTGACATTGAGAAAACGCAAAATCTCGAATTCTTGGGGCAAAATCGGGATTGAAATTGGGAAAAAGCGCTAATTCAAGGATAAAAAAAAAAGAGAGAAATGCGAATTCGCGTCTCAAAAATGAAGAAACACGCTAATTCGCTAATTCATGGCTAAAATTGTGATAAAGCTGACAAAAAACGCGAATTCACAGCTAAAAGTGAGAAACGCTAACTCATGGATTCTCGGGGCAGCATTGGGACTGATATTGAGAAAAAGCGCTCCTTTCACGGATGAAATAGACAAAAACGCGAATTCGCGAAGATAAGTGGAGGAGAACGCTAATTCACGCAGCTAATAAGGTATTAATACTTCCATTCCCGAAGGGAACATGGAAGTAAAATTGCGATTTTACGAATAAAATCAAGAAAAATAGTTAAAAATCGCGGCTAAAATTACGAAAATGAGCTAATTTACAGCTGAGAATGAAAAAACGCCAACTCGCCGATTCTTGGGGCAACTTACGGGAAATTGAGAAAAAGCGCTAATTCGCGAATAAAAAAGAGAACAACGTGAACTCGAGTCAAAAAATCAAGAAACACGCTGTATTCACGGCTAAAATTGTGTTAAAATGTTACAATTTGGCAGCGCAAATTCACAACAAAATTGAGAAAACACCGACTCCGCGGATTCTGGCTGGGACTGAAATTGAGAAAAAAATGCTGATTCACGGCGTGAAATAAATAAAAACGCGAATTCACTGCTAAAGTTAAGAAATGTGCTCATTCACGGCTTAAATTGAGGGTAAAAAAGGTTAACTCACAGCTGAAATTGAGAAAACGCTAACTATTGCAGATTCTTGGGAGGAACTTCGGGAATAAATAAAAAAATTGAGAAAAAGCGCTAGATCAAGTGGCTAAAACGGAAAAGCGCTAATTCACGGTTAAAATTGAGAAGAACGTGCATTGGCGTTTAAAATGGAGAAAAACGCTAATTTGCGGATAAAATTTGTACAGAGCACTCAAGCACTGCCTACTTTGCGGATTCTTGAGGCAACTTCGCGGCTAATTCACGTCTAGTTTATAATAAGCGCCGATTCACAGCTAAAAATGAGAAAATGTACTAATTCACTGCTAAAATTGAGAAAACGCCAACTCGCGGATTCCTGGGGCAACTTCGAAAAAGATTAAGGAAAAAGCGCTAATTCGCGGCTAATAAATAGAGAAAAACACGAATTACGTGTTTAAAATGGAGAAAAGCGCCAATTCAAGGGGTTAAATGTGATAAAATTGCTTATTTGCGGATAAAATTGGGAAAGAGCTCTCAAACGCTACCTAATTTGCGGATTCTTGAGGCTAAGAGCTTATAAAAAGCGCTAATTCGCAGCTAAAAATGAGAAAATGAGCTAATTCGCGGATAAAATTGAGAGAAGAGTTTTCTTAAGGTTTGCCATTTTAATGTACGATCTTTACTTGGGAAGATGGCAACTTTTCGTGTTATAATTGTTCCTTTGTCAGTTGACATTGTATGTGTCACCGAAACATGGTTGAGTGGAGAGGTGCTCGATGAGGAGATATAGGCCTTGCGGGTTGTTCGGTTTTCCGTCGTGATCGTGAACACAGGAGAGGGGATGGAGTTGCATGCTATGTAAAGGCGGGCATAAATGCTGAGCTGGTTCATAGATCCGACGCAGTTAAAGACGGGGGAGTCGAGTTTTTGGGCCTGCAGTTTGAGCGCGACGGCCTTAGGCTGGGCATGGGTGTTTTTTATCGACCACCTGACGTACCCTTCGGATCACGGGTTGAAAACGTACTGTCTTTTATGGTACCTCGTTGTGATCATTTCATACTGGCTGGAGACCTAAACGCTAATCTTTTTGGGAATTCGAGTGACAGCCGCAATCTTGTTACTATTTTTAATGATTTTGATATGTCACTGGTCCCGTATTCAGCTCGGTGCTGGGGGACAGCTGGCTGGATGTTATTGCTTATTCGGGAGAGCGTTGCGGTGACGACGACAATTGCTGGCAGTCTTCTTTTGGCGATTTGTCCGACCATGACGCGATATTTTTCGACATGTTCTTGCCACCGAAGTGTCTTCCTCGGAGCGTTTTTTTATGGCAGGAATATCAAGGGACTCGATAGGAGTAGGCTGGTCGAGATTCTTTCGGCTCGGGATTGGAGCGAGGTCTTGTGCTCGCCTTCGTTCGATGAAAATGTCGAAATTCTCACTGGGCGCCTGTTGAATATTTTCGATGAACTTGCTCCACTTAGGGGTTCGGGCCCATGGACGAGGGGGTGGGCGGGCCACTCCGTGGATGACGCCGGATTTGATAGGCCAAATTAAGCATAGGCAGAAACTTAGGACACTCTACAAAAGGCGGAAAATGCCCCATTTGTGGACCGAATATCAAAGAGTGAGAAATGAGGTGAGCCAGGCGATCAGGAGGGCTAAAAATCGATACTTCTGTGACTTGTTCCGGGGGGGCCGAGGTATCCCGTGAAACCTGGCGCCATCTTAGGTCGTTGGGTTTGGGCAGCAAGGCTCCCCGCGACGCAGGAGCTTTTCCCTGTACTACGGAGGCTCTTAATGAGTATTTCGTATCTGTTGGAGGGGATTCCACTGACTGCATGGCTGATACCATACGTAGGATTGACACTATCCCATACGACGACCGCAAATTCTATTTTGACTACGTTTCGCGAGAAGAGATCGTGGATGCCGTCATGTCCGTTAGTTCAGATGTCAGTGGTAGTGACGGCTTGCAACTGTCCTATATCAAACTTTGCCTTCCTTGTATTCTAGAGCCATTAGAAGACATATTCAATGCCTCACTTGAGCGGTCTGTCTATCCGGCGTCGTGGAGGGCTGCCTTGGTTCTGCCCTTGCCGAAGAAGAGAGGTGCTGTCCTGATGGAGGATTTTCGCCCAATTTCGTTACTTTGTTCCTTGGCGAAGGCTCTTGAGAAGTGCGTTTATGTTATAATCAGCGGGAGTGATTGACCAGTATCAAAGTGGTTTTCATGCGCACCATGGAACCCAAACGGCTCTGCTGAAGATGACGTCTGACGTCGTTGGGGCAATTGACGATTACAGGGTGACAGCGCTGGTTCAGCTTGATTTTAGTCGAGCTTTCGACAGGGTTAACCATGGTAAGCTTTTGATGAAGCTTGCTGACCTTGGACTCTCTCGAAGTGTGTGCGTTTGGTTTCTTTCGTACTTGGTTGATCGCAGTCAGGCTGTCATTTCCCCTTTGGATCGCTCCTTGTCGTCGTTCTTGCCTGTTGGGAGTGGCGTTCCGCAAGGGTCGGTTTTGGGGCCGCTTCTGTTTTCGGTGTATGAGTATGATCTGCCCTCAAATATTAGGCATTCGAAATACCACATGTACGCAGACAATGTGAAGCTATACTATTCTTTTGAGCCCCATCTAATTAACGATGCCGTTAGCAGGCTGAATACTGACGTGGCTTTCGTCCTTGAATGGGCGATAAGTAATGACCTTATTATAAATAAACAAAAGACGCAGGCTATTTTGTTCGGGACTCGTTATTTTTTGTCGGCATTGTCGGAGGGAGTCATTTTAGCATTTTTTCACCACTTTAGCCGTGAAATTTGCAGTAAATTCGTGTTTTTCCTGATTCCAGCCGCTAACTAGTGATTTTTATCAATTTCGTCCATGAATTGACAACTTTTCTTACTTTTAGCAGCGAATTAGCGATTTTTTCGCTTATTGAAATACTTTCTGGTTTTATTTTTATTTTTCCATGGATGCGTTCTTCTGGAGATTCGGAAAGAAATTTACTTCCGATTGATTGACACAAATGCGTGATAAAGCTTCTGCATCCTCGAGATCCCGACCTTTCCTATGGTTAATTTTTAAGTCATAGCTCATGAGAAACATTTGCCACCTGGCGAGACGTCCTTTGGGTTCTTTTAGAGTCATAAGATAGGTTAGCCCTTGATGATCTGTGTGTATTGTGCAGGGCTTGTTTTCAATGTAACTCCGGAAGTACTTAATTGCACTAATGACGGCCAGTGTTTCCTTATCAGTGACGGAGTAGTTGATTTCAGGCTTTGTGAATGTGTGGGAATAGTACCAGATTACACGAAGCTGCGAATTTTTCTTTTGAGTGAGGTCACGTTGGTAGAGGATAGCGCCACATCCGAAATGCGAAGCGTCTGTACACAACTCGAAAGGTAACTTCCAATCAGGTAGTTGCAGAACAGGATTTGACGAAATGCTCATGACCAAAGTTCGAAATGTTTTTTCCGCGTCCTCCGACCACACGAATTTGACGTATTTTATTTTAATTTGTCAAGAGGTCTAACGATTTGAGCATAATTAGGAATGAAAGCCACCAACTATTATGTCGTATCAGAGGATCTTGTAAAAGGTCACCGAGTACGTGGGTCATAGCCCGTTGAAATTTCGATGGCGAGTTTTTCCAGCCGAACGGAAGCCTTTTGAACTCAAAATGGCCAAAGGGCAGGACGAAAGCTGTAAACTTCTTGGTATTTTCAGTCAGCTATAATTTTAAAAAGCCGTCTTTTAAATCAAGTTTCGAGAAGTGAGTACAACCACCGAAATTGCAAATTATGTCGTCAATCACCGGGAAAGGGAATGGATCTAGCTCAGTATGCTTGTTTATATCCCTATAATCCTGACATAAACGCCAACTGCCGTTTTCTTTGGGTACAATGACACATGGGGATGCGAATTCTGAGTTGGAGGGTCAAATGATTTTCTTTTCTAGTAAGTCTCGCACCTTTTCTTGCGCCCATGAGTATTTCTGCCTAGTTAAGCGATACGGTTTTTGTTTCACCACGGGAGCATCAGACTTCAAAGTAAATTTAATTTTGAATTCGGGCGTTTGAGTTTGATGTAATAGGGTCGGGAAAATCGAAGAAATTTCATTTTTTTAAAGAATTTTGTTTTGCTTATTTTTCACTTGGCATTCTTGAACTGTCTTGGGAGATGATTAACTTAGTGCACTTGTGTTGACCAAATGGTATCCTAGTTTGGCTAGTGTGGGGTGTCCAACGATTAAATCATAAGACAGATCATCCATCACATGGGCTTTGTCTTTCACTTCCATGCCGTTGGAAAAAATTGAGATGGGAACAGACATGATAATGCGCTCAGTAGACCCGTTGAAACCTTTTAAAATTGTATTTTCTTTAGCGCACTGCCATTTATTGTCAGCAACTATTTTAGACCTCACGATATCAACTTTTGCACCTGTATCGAGCAATCCATCTAAAGTAACATTATTCACGAGAAACTTTTGCGTGAGGGGTGAATGAACTGGATAAGCCACAGAATAAAACGATAAAAATTCATAATTATTTACTTCAATTTGGCCTTCTTGGGCTTCTTCTTCGATGGTGAGCGTCTTTTTTGCTGAACTATGGTTCTTTGACTGCCATCTTTTGCTTTTGCGTGGCGAGTTTAAAGGCTTCAAGTGTTCCAACGCTCTAAGGAATTCGTCTTTGGAGTGTAAATCCTGGGGAGAAAGATGGTTTTGTAGAGGTTCAGGTAAGCCTAACATCACCAATAGGATGAAAGCGCGTTCTGGGAGCTCTCCATACGCAAGCGATAGTAATCTCTGTTTTTCATAAAAGTACTCCATAAGGCTTCCTCCTCGATATTCCCACTGGTTGGCCTTTCTCGCCAATTCGTGTAGGTTTTGACCGAATGCGTGTGAAAACGACTCCTTCCATTCTTCCCAGTGGAGATCCTGATGGTTGTCCAATGTAGAATAAAACCACTTCTCGAGGTTATTTATTTTCTCTTCGTCAGTTAACCATCGGTTTGCCACACAAGCTTTTTCATAAAGTCTTAACCAAGTCGACGGATCGTGTTTCTTCCCATCGAACCTCATGACTTCCATTTTTGAGCGACTAATGGAATTCACCATTTGCTGGTACCGAGGGCTTGTGAAGTAGCGTCTGCGAAAGTCTTCATGAGCTGAAGACTACTTTCATGTTGAAATTCGACGAGGTGTTGAAAGAACGAAGAAAAAGAAGGACCGGAAACGTCCTGCGAAACAGTTTGAGAAGCAAGGAAACAATAATATTCGAAAACGTCTCGTGGCACGGAGACATCTAGGGTTTTTTGAGTGAATTCCCCCATCGAGTTGCGCCGAAATTTCGTCGGAAATAATGCGAGAGTGGTGACGAAGATCCCGAAAAATCAGAGGTAGAAACAACCAGTCACCATTTTTCTCCCGGAACGAATGAAGCGTCGCTACTCCGTCGGTTTTCTTGAAACGCACATGAGAAACGGCATGGTTGCCGACTGCGCCAAAATAGTAGTCCGAGTTCTCTCCAAAGAAATAAAATCAGTAATTGAAAACCGAACTAAACTAATTTTTTTTTTTTTTTTTTAAACACTAGGTTTGTTCGTTTGTCGTCCGGAGCTGCTCTGGACTGCACGAACAGTCCGAAAAGCGTTCTTTTGTAACACCGAACTACATCTGAAAGCGTTCGTTTGTCAAATCTCGGACTGTTCAGTGCAGCACTATCTACACTGAAAAATTAGGAGGAGCTTGCTGCTCGAAATGTTATAACCTGCTCAATAATTACCTTTCGTCAATCATTTCCTTCTGAGAAGCCGAAATAAATCATAAAGGTAACGTTTTTGTTACCGTAAGGTTAGCCATCTGCACGAAAAGCGTTCGTTTGCTTTAAAGAAATGACGTAAATCCCGGACTGCTCGAACTACACCTGCACCACTACACTGAACAACAAACGAACAAACCTAATATGATCGATGCGTCGTTACAGTAGGTACTCAGGGGGAAGGGAGAAAAATCCACGAAATTTGATTTTATAGTGCAAAATCCTAGAAATTGGCTCACTTATAAGAATAAGTGCTTTGATTTAGAGTCTAGTTGGAAGAGCAACTGCCCACCGCTGCCCTGACTCTCTGGCTACGCCCATGGTTCTAGGCTAAAAGTGAAAAAAGGCGTTGCTATAGGGAAGTAGCCGAATTTTTTCTTAGCCAAACATGTATAATTGGATTTTGAGTGTGCAAAACCCGGGAAATTATGAGGTATGGGGGTGCCGAATGCACTGTTCATTACAACCATCTTAGAACAGCTCCCATTCAGTATGGCGTAGCAGACGGGTATGTTACATAATTCAGACGATTTATTTAATAAAAATTTATTGTTTTTTGTGCAAAAGTTTAGGTTTATAGTTCCAAGTAATGCCCCACGCTTATTGTTATGTAATAGAGTTCAATTTATAAACCTTTGGAACAAATCACGTTCTTGGAAAACGTTCGTGCTTGCATCAAATAGAAGAAATAGTAAAAATTAAATTAAAATAGCGAACAACAATGCTGAACCCTAAACTCACAGAGAGCGTCGAAAGATCCAATCGAATCATTTTCAATCGATGGATAATTTCTTAAAGGAACCTTCCATGCCGAAAAGATCGTCGTACGTCTTGGGCTTACCAGGGCGTTTGCTTTCGTCCGCTTTGACGTTTTCCTGCTCGAGAAACCAATCGCGGTAGCTCACCAACTTTTCGTGCCAAGTTTCTTAAAAAAACAGACAAACGTCTCAATTATAGGCCTGGTGTAAAGAAACCACCGCGGTATTAGTATAACTCACGAGTGATTTTAGCGATGGGTCCTGCGTCACCGCCGTACTCTTCCGGCAGGATGTGTTTTGGAAGGAATTTGTGTAGCGATTCAACGTCGGGATGAACGTGTATCTGAAAAATTTAGGGGGGGGAAAAAAAAATGAGAGACGACGATTTACGCGAAAAATTTACTTGCTTACTCTGTTTTTAATTTTCTCTTTCAAGAAGGGTTTGACGAAATTGATGATCGTATCTACGACGGAAGACGCGTTAATGACGTGAACTTCCTTCAGTTTCACCGGATAGGCTTCCTAAAGCATAAAATTAATGTTAGAACGGGTAAACAATTTGAGGGAACAAAAACAAAAAAATATATATCGTAAATAGCGAATCGCTGGTTGAAAATGAAAATGTTACAAAACGCCACTTATAGAAAACTAGAGCCACGGTACGTGAAAGATTGAAAGTGAAAGTTGTTGTTTTGGAATCGCGTCTCGGAAGCTTGAATTCTTCCTCTTGAAAATGATGCCTCCATATTCAATCCTAAGCCCCCTCCCTTTGCCCATTATCATGAAGCCGTTGCCACTGCTCACCCCCCCCCCTCCCTAATAGCTTTACGCAACCACTTGACGGTTAAGTTACCGCTCAAAAACTTTGTTTCACATTAGGCATAAAGCAATAACACCACCGTGAATCCTTTACAAGTTTCTACATTCATCATAATTTCCTGGAAACGACTTGCGATTCTCATTTTAGGGCTAGAATTTCTATTATCCATCTTGTTTTTTTTTTGTTGTTGTTTTCTTTTTTTCGCTCTATTATTTACCTGAACGCAAATGAGGAATTTCTTAATGAGAGCAGGAGTGAATTTCGAAAAATGATTGGCAAAATTAGCCGGAGTGGCGATGGCCGCGTCAAGTACATAAACGTCTCCGGCGACGCCCGTGATCTCCTCTTTGAGTCGCACGTCGCCGATCATCAGAACGGCTTTGAGGGCTTCATTAACGCTCGGCAGGTCGATTTGATCGGGCTCAAGGACACGCATGACGATGACACGACGGCCGTTGGGTGGCAGTCCTGGAAGTGGTGGGAAATGACTGACGGGGGAGTGGTGGGAGGGGGAGGGGGTTAAAATTTTATAATTAGCGAGGAGTCTTTATGGGCGATGAACTCATGTAAAACGTCTTACAATATTTCCATAACTTCTTTTAATTCCTTTCTGGACGGATCTCGATTGCTGAAAAATTCAGGAACTGCGGCGCGCATCGTAAAGTACATGTCGAGTTTTCGCTTTGTCTTCTCCAAAGAAAACTTACACCCTCTCAAGAAAGTCATCAGCCTTTGATCGTCTGAAAAAAACAAAATCGAATTCACATTTTTAGCCAATTGCCGACTCCAATCGATGGGAAATTGAGCTCGACCAGGGCGGAGTCATCCTGCTGCGGTAAAATCATTTGTTTAAGGTCAAGTTACTAGTTCAAGGGACGAAACCCCCCCCCCCTTAACATAATAATTCTACGGCCTTGTAGAAAGAGAGAGAGAAAAAAAACAAATTTGTCTTTCCAGTTAACATTAATTAGGTACTACAGTAGAAAATTACTAAAGAATGACTTTCCGTTCTGTATACAGCATCACCGTTTAGGGAAGAAAAGCAATAAAGTGAATGATTAGCAGGTATACGCGGAGAAGGAACTTCCGGCGGGTCTCTCACATTGGGATTTAAGTGTATGGTTGCCCCAGGAATGACGGGACGGGCAGGAAAGGGAGGGGGGACAATTTACAGGTGCAATACCTGTAACCCGTTTCCGTCTGAATCACTAAAATTAATTTAATTATTTTTTTAATCACTTTTTTGTGTTGTTAATTACTTGATGTCAATAGTGTAGCGGACCAGGGGGCCTATTCTCTAACAACAAGCAATATTTTTTTCGCCAGCCATGTGTTTATTTCATTCACTTGTTTGAAGAAAATCAATGAAATAAACATATGACTTCGAAAAAGCTATTGCTTCGGAGTTAGAGAATAAGCCCCCAGGTCACCCCAAGTGCGTTCCATAATTGCATATAGTTTTTGCTTCAAAACTAGGCTGGGGGCACACTATCGTTTCCCAGCAGTCTGGAGGCTCAAGAAATTCTCCAGTGTACTATTGGCCAATTTTTTGCCGCGAATTACCGCGTTTGGTCAATTTTAGCCGCGCGGATTTTCTCAAATTGATCCACGAATTAGCTATTTTTAACATTTAAACCGCGAATGAGTGCTTTTTGTCAACAGTTTACTTCTTTTAAACCAATTTAGCAGTGAATGAGTCCATAATCTACACATTTTAGCTGGGACCCAGCGACTTTTCTTAGTTTTAACCGCGATCTAGCATTTTTGTCTCAACTTTAGCCACGAATCCAAGCTTTTCATATAGATATTTGCCTTGAAATAGCGTTTTTGTTATGGTTGCGAACCGTCACAGGGTTCCAGGTACAGTCCCGGATGGCTAATATTGTCCCGCGTCCCAGGTGGCGCGATTAGATTCAGATTCTACTCTACATTTCAAAGGCTGTCAATTTCGTCTCTTAAACTATCAACGAACATTTGTTCTGTAAACCGTCAACTTTTTTATCAATTTCTCACTTTAAACTAATTGGAATTGAGAGTTTCATAACAAAACTGATAGTATTGAAGACGAAATTCATAATTGCCTGGACAAGATAGACTGTTTCTAGAACGGAATTGACTGTTTCCGGGACAAAAATTAACAGTTTTTGAATTTGAACGACGAATTTGGCAGTTTTGAATGATCCTACAACAAAACTAACAGTTTTTAGTACGAAATTGACTGTTTCAAGACGACATTGATGGGTCCGGCGACAAAATTCACTGTTTCGTCCTCGAATCTGAGAATTTTACCCTAGAAACTTTCAATTTCGACATTAAAAACTGGGATTTTCCTTGGGGGGGGGGGGTATTTCATATTTTCTTGTCAATTTCATCCTACAATACTGTCAATTTTGGCCCAGAAACTGACAATTTTGATACAAAACCAAATTTCGTAGGGTTCATCCATTCAAAAAATCAAATTTTGGGGCGGAACCCTCAATATAGCCCCTTGCTCTTTGAATAAACGAGTAATGTAATTATTACTTAGCGTTAAATTATGAGTTTTTCTCACTTTAAGCCTGCGAACCTAGCGATTTTTTTTCAATTTTAGCCAAGAATTAGTGATTTTCCTACATTTTAGCCGCGAATAAGCGATTTTTTTCTCTAGCGCTGTTTCTTATTGCGTTTTCGTTTCAATGCAATAGATAGACTAGTATGGTGCAAGTTTTTCCTCCCGTCCTCTCTGAATTGAAACCTATGGTAATGGAGAGGACGCTGCACTTCACTTGTGTAGTGTGTTAACTGGAAATCGCTGTTCAATTTCAGCCGAGCATGCCCCAAAAAAGAGCACATTCTCGTTCTTTCTTAATCTTAGCCGTAAAATTAGGGTTGCCAACCGTCTCAGGGAGCATTTTGTGGTCAGTCGGTTTGTCCCGAATTTTGCGATAAATTTCTATACAAAATTGACATTGGGCATGAGTGAATTTCGTGAATTTTGGGAACCAAGATTTTGTGGTAAGAACATTTTGTGGTTAGAGCATTTTATGGTTAGAGCATTTTGCAGTTAAATAATTTTGTGGTGAGCATTTTGTGGTTAGAGCAATTTGTGGTTAGAGCATATTTTGGTTAGGGCATTTTGTGGTTAGAGCAATTTGTGGTTAGAGCATATTGCGTTTGGAGCAATTTGTGATTAGAGCATTTTGAGGTTAGAACATTTTATGGTTAGAGCATTTTGAGGTTAGAACATTTTTTGGTTAGAGCATTTTGTGGTTAGAGCCTTTTATGGTTACAGCATTTTGCAGTTAAAGAATTTTGTGGTGAGGGTTTTGTGGTTAGAGCATTTTGTGGTTAAAGCATTTTTTGGTTAGGGCATTTTACGGTTAAAGCGTTTTGAGGTTAAAACTTCTTGTGGTTACAGCATTTTGTGGTTAGAGCATTTTGTGGTTAAGAGGATTTTGTGGTTCAAGCATTTTGAGGTTAGAACATCTTGTGGTTACAGCATTTTTTGGTTAGAGCATTTACTGTTGAAGCGTTTTGAGGTTAGAACAGCTTGTGGTTACAGAATTATGTGATTAGAGCATTTTGTGGTTCAAGCATTTTGAGGTTAGAGCATTTTGTGTTTAGAGAAATTTGTGGTTAGAGCATTTTGAGGTTAGAACATTTTATGGTTAGAGCATTTTGTGGTTAGAGCCTTTTATGGTTAGAGCATTTTGCAGTTAAAGAATTTTGTGGTTAGAGCATTTTGCAGTTAAAGAATTTTGTGGTGAGCATTTTGTGGTTAAAGCATTTTTTGGTTAGGGCATTTTACGGTTGAAGCGTTTTGAGGTTAGAATATCTTATGGTTACAGCACTTTGTGGTTAGAGCATTTTGTGGTTAGAGCATTTTGTGGTTAGAGCATTTAGTGGTTTAGAGCATTTTGTGGCTACGTCATTTTGTGGTTAGGGCATTTTACGGTTAAAGCGTTTTGAATGCACGTGAACCTGGCGGCACACATAGCACTAAACATGACGAAAATGGCGCCATTCGTTTGTTTACCGTTTGTTTACGTTTGTTTAGCCCAAATTTTCGATTTTTTAGCCCTGCAAAATACAATTTTTTAAAAAACAAAATGTGTGCCGCCAACTTCACGAAACGGCACACATGACCCCAATCATTTGTTTCGTTACATATTCGGACAAAACATCGTTTGTTTACGTTTGTTTAGCCCAAATTTTCGTTTATTTAGCCCAGCAAAACCTTTTCTTTTATAAGAATATAAATCATGTGTGCCGCCAACTTCCCGCAAGTTGGCGGCACACATGACGTATTTTCTTATAAATACATGTTTTGCCGGGCTAAACAAACGAAAATTTAGGCTACACAAACGTAAATTTGGGCTAAACAATTGTAAACAAACGAAGTTCTGTCCGAATATGTAGCGAAACAAACGATTGGGGTCATGTGTGCCGTTGCGTGAAGTTGGCGGCACACATGATTTCTATTCTTAAAAACATATGTTTTGCTCGGCTAAACAAACGAAAATTTGGGCTAAACAAACGTAAACAAACGATGTTTTGTCCGAATATGTTACGAAACAAACGATATTGGGGTCATGTGTGCCGTTGCGTGAAGTTGGCGGCACACATGATGCATTTTCTTATAAATACCTACATGTTTTGCTGGGCTAAACAAACGAAAATTTGGGCTAAACAAACGTAAATTTGGGCTAAACAAACGTAAACAAACGAAGTTCTGTCCGAATATGTAGCGAAACAAACGATTGGGGTCATGTGTGCCGTTGCGTGAAGTTGGCGGCACACATGATGTATTTTCTTATAAATACGTGTTTTGCTGGGCTAAACAAACGAAAATTTGGGCTAAACAAACGTAAACAAACGATGTTCTGTCCGAATATGTAACAAAACAAACGATTGGGGTCATGTGTGCCGTTGCGTGAAGTTGGCGGCACACAATTTGGTTATCAACAAATTGTATGTTGCAGGGCTAAACAAACGAAAATTTGGGCTAAACAAACATAAACAAAGTTGTGTCTGAATATGTAGCGAAACAAACGATTGGGGTCATGTGTGCCGTTGCGTGAAGTTGGCGGCACACATTTTGTTTTTTAAAAAATTGTATTTTGCAGGGCTAAACAAACGAAAATTTGGGCTAAACAAACGTAAACAAACGGTAAACAAACGAATGGCGCCATTTTCGTCATGTTTAGTTATATGTGTGCCGCCAGGTTTACGTGCATGCGTTTTGAGGTTAGAATATCTTATGGTTACAGCATTTTGTGGTTAGAGCATTTTGTGGTTTAGAGCATTTTGTGGCTACGGCATTTTGTGGTTATAGCATTTTGTGGTTAAAGGATTCAATGGTTAGGGCATCTTGTGGTTGTGGTTACAGCTTTCTGTTGGTTACAGTTATTTGTGGTCGAGCACGTCGTTCGTGAGTGTTCTCTATGAAGGGTCCTCGAGTATAGTGTCCCGGTTTTTTTCTTTTTTGTCCCGGCAGATTTTTGGCTTTGAAACTTTTGTTCCGATTTTGTGAAATTTCGAGTTGACATTTTGTCAATTTTATCCTAAAATTAGCACTTTGTTTTAATATTATCCGAGAGTTACAGGTTTTTTCACTTCTACCGCATAACCGCTTTCACTCAATTTTAGTCTCGATTTAGCGTATTTTCTCCAATAAATCCGATTTTAACAAAAGCGCGCTGTACCGTCTTAGTTTTAGCCGCCTATTAAGGATTTATGGTAACCTGGGGTTAGTGGTTTTTCTCTATTTTATCCAAAATCCAACCCTCTCCCGCCCCCCTCACACCACGGATACTGCTTACCAACCCTCGCAGTCATACAACGGTCCGGGCCGCGAAATTGTTATTTCAGTGAGCCGGAACGGTAAAAAAAAAAAAAAAAAACTATGTTCGGTCTGCGAAATTCGTGAAATTTGGCTTTTAATGAGAAAGACCTGCCTGCGAAAATTACGTGTTTAACTGAGTTTAGTGTACAAAATCCGCGCGAAGTGACTTTTTGAATGAAACAAATCCGCAAAATTGTTTTGTTTGGCAAGCGAAATCCACCAAATTGTTTTATTTAGTTAGCCAGAACCAACGAAAATGGATTTACAGTCAGGCAAATCCACGGAATTGTGCGGGTTTTAATTAGCCAGACCCGGATAAATTGAAAAAAAAATAAAATTAAATAAACAAAATGCGTAGCGTCCGTTCGAGGAGGCTAAAACTAAACAAAAAACGCTGATCCCTAGCAAATATTGAAGGGGAAAAAGCCAATGCATGGCTAAAATGCAAAAACAAAAACAAAAACGCTGCTATAACATAAAATTCATTAAATAGCCCGGCGTAAATGTAGAAAAACTCTAGTTTTCAGCTCACATTTTGGAAAAGTTCTATTCCCGGCTAAAAATTGAGGAAAACGCTAATTCACGGCTAAAATTGAGGAAAATTACAAAAACCCAGATATTAGTTAAAATTTCTAATTACGCGCCTTCTGAGTGCAACTTTGTGGCAACAATTGAGAAAAACGGAAAATTTATGGCTATAAGTAAAAAAAAAAAAACACTGGTTCGCGGCTAGAACTGAGAAGAAGCGCTAATCAATAGCTAAAAGTAAAACAAAATTGCTAGTACGGTGCTAAAATTTAAAATAACCCGCTAATTTGCGGCTAATATTGAGGAAAATCACTCATTCGCGGCTAAAATTATGAAAAATGTCCATTTGCGTCAAAAATTGGAAATAGGCTAATTCACGGCTTCCGCAGGCAACTATGACGCTAAAATTGAGACAAATCGCCAATTTATGGCTATAGTTGAAGATCCCTACAATTCGCGGCTAAAACAGAAAAAATCGCTAATTTCTGGCTAAAATTTAGAAAATACCTCTATTTTGAGGGTTATGTTGGAGTAAAACACTTGAGAAAAAACTGATGGCTGCCCAAGCCCTTGATCACGGGCTGGCTACGCCCCTGCCCCAAAATGGGACATTTCCGTGGTCAACAGGAACAATAAATGCTATTCGTCAGCGGAAAACTGTCAGTTTAATCAAAGCGCCGCGATTTTTAATTAAAAAAAAAAAAAAATAGCATGCACTCACCCTCAAACTGTGGAAGATGTGGTTGTCGCTTCAGCCAATCTTTGATGTGCTCCACATCTTTGTCGCGTGTTGTTACATCCTCGTTGAGCTCAGAGCGAATCTGAATTTGCATGTCAGGCGACGGTTGAACGAGCGTCATTTTGAGGGTCTTCAAACAAAAAAAGAAAAAAAAACAACATAAATATAAGAATAATACACCTACAAGTCTTAAAATCTGGGTGACCTCAACCCGGGGGGTGCTCAAGTGTATAGGAAAATCCCCCCCCCCTCCACCAGGGAAGCGTTGGTCATAATCGTCCGACGAAAATGAGTCAGCCCCGGTCAACCTCGCGGGGAATGACTTTCACTCTTTAAAAACTGCGAGAATTTCGAAAAGTGGACTTGGTCAACAACCGTAAGACCTTTCTTTCCTCGTTACCCTTTACATGAGGAAGAAGGGGTGAACGAAAATGTTTTACATTAAGGTGTATAAAGAATTTTTACAAACCCCCCACCCCACCACCACACCGTTCCTTAAAATAATCCCGTGGAAGGGGGGAGGGGTTGAAAAATTGTTAAAGTGGGGCTTGTAAGGTTCTAAATAGGTCAAATCTTATTGCGTTACGTCTTAACAATTCCGCCTTTATCTCCACACCTTAGGTAACTTTCGGCCTATACCTTGTTGAGGTAGTACACAAGAACTTGCGTACTCGTATGGAAAACAAACAACAACAAAAAACTTCCGAGAACTCGTTTAGTCGACTCATAATATGAGTTTTAAAATTTACAATTCGCGCGTTTCTTTGATGACATTTCTCCTAAGCGGATCCACTAATGACGCCACGCTTCCTGGGCCATGACGATGTATCTCAAGAGAAAATCCTCCCCCCCCCCCCACCACAAGTGGTTTTTGTTCACTCGCTCTTTTCTTCCCGTAATTACCAGTAGAACATTTTCTTTTTTTTCTTCTTCTTCACGCTCTTGTAGCAAGTCCATCATAACAGTAAAAGAATTTAATAATAATAAGGAAAAGCTCGATGATTACTGTCTTGTAACTTAGGGTAGTCCTTTCCACTCTTTCCCTACGGTTTTTTGCTTCGTTCGCTCTCTGATTATGACACTTATTAGCGAATCGTGTGATTTCACTCTCGTTTCACTTTAACTCTACCGGCTTTTTCTTTAATATTTTTCTACAATGACTGAGGGGACGAGAAAAATGTCCGTGCATTTTTTTTAGCATCAAAAACATTACCGCCGTGCTCTTTCTTTTTCTAATAATCGGACGAGTGCCAACGCGGAACCTTTGGGGCACCCAAGTCACCCAAAAATTATGAATTTTTTGTGAAAGTCTATCAGACGGGGCTCCCGAAAAGCTTAAATACAGAAGATTGAAGATTTCTATGTTCTATACTCATGGATGTAGGTATATAAGGTATGTGAAAAGGTTGGACGGTTGGACAACGATTTTGGCTTCTTTCTACGAATTGCAGTCTCTCCTAACGGCTGCAAGTGATGATATCAGCAAAGAGAGTGGGCTGAATATTCGATTGAGCTCCCCCCCCCCCCCCCGAGAGCGCTTCTGGAGTCTCAAATTTTGGGATAATTCGCGGCTAAAATGGAGAAAATACATCGTCCCCTGTTTCGTTAGGTCCTTAAGGTGGCGGGGGGGGGGGATGAACTGATCTTCAATGTGCAACTTGCTAACGCGGCAAAAAAAAAGCGCTAATATTCGGGGTATAACTGCGTGAAATCGCTCATTCGTATGGTCTCACAATCCAACATCCATGCAAAAATTGTGAAAAATTCGCTGATTCGCGATGTATGGAGGCCATTCCACGCCTAAAATGTATAGACATCAACGCAAAAGTGTTTTTTTGGGGGGGGGGCCCAGCCCGCGGCTAAAAAATATAAGAAACACGCTACTAATTCAAGGCTGCACACGTGAAAAAAATCGCGGCTAATATTGACAAAAGCAACGCTAATTTAAAGTATTGAAATTGGGCAAGAATGGCAAATTCGCAACTGAAATTGCGTATAAAAGTTCGCATACATCGCACAATTCGCATATAATAAAGAGAATAGATGGCAATTAACTGCAAAAGTAGCAAAAATGCTATTTTTAACAGCTAAAATTGAGAAAAATCGCTGCAAATACCTAAAACCACTAGAATCGTATACAAAAAAAAATGAAAAAAAAAACTAAGTTTCAGCTAAAAACCAAAAAACAAAAATCCGTAGCCTCTGAAAGTTTCAAGGCTCAAACTGAAAAATAGTATAAAAAAAAAAAATTGCTAATGCGGGGCTAAAATATAAAGGAGAAAAACAACGCGCCAAAATTAAGAAAAACTTGAGAAAAAGTGCTAATTCGCTGCTAAAAATTGGAAAAATGGCCGATTCACGGCTAAAATTGCGGAAAACGACAATTCATAGCAAAAATTCGCGAATACACGGGTTAGAAGAGCTATACTGCGCTGCTAAAATTGAGTAAAAACCTAGGGCTCACGGATAAACATGAGGAAAATCGTTGTAAAACAAAATTGTGTTAAAATTTTTTCAACTTAAATACTCGCCTTTTGCGCCTTCTCAAGGCAAGTTTGTGGCTAAAATTGAGAAAAACGGCAAATGCACGGCTAAAAATAAATAAAAAATTGATTCGCGGCTAAAACTGAGAAGAAGTGCTAATCTTGAAGGCTAAAAGTAAAACAAAATTGCTAGTGCTGAGCTAACATTTGAAATAACCCGCTAATTTGCGGCTAATATTGTAAAAATCAATAATTATCCCGAGTAAAATAAAGAGAAAAGTGAATTTTTGAGCCTACGTTTAAAAAAAATTACTAATTCGCGGTCGAAAATCGTAAAATTGCCAATTCGCAGCTAAAATATCGGAAAACGCCAATTTGTGGCTAAAATTAACAAAATTCGCTAATTAACTGGTCAGAAACACGCTACTACGCTGCGTTATCCGCTAAATTGGGGGAAAAAGCTAATTCGATGCAAGAAATGATAAAAAATCGCCAATTTGCGTATAAATTGCGGCTAAAATGAAAAAAAAAAACTAATTCACAGGTTAGAAAAGCTACTAGGTACACTGCTAAAATCAAGAAAAAGCGCTAATACGCGGATAAAATTGAGGGAAATCACTAATCCACGGCCAAAATTGTGAAAATTTTTCAATTCAAAGGATTTGTGGCTGAGAAAAATCGCGAAATTCATAGCGCATGGTGAACAAATAAGTGAGATTTGTACAAAAACCTTCTATTTTGCGGCTGATAAATTGAGGAAAACACGTAAGAAAAACGCTAATTTCCAGCTGAAACTGGGAACAGTGCTAATTCTCCGCTGAAACATAGAAAAAATTGCTAATTTGCCAGTGTGGTCGTAGTGGCGAGGTGAGCGAACCCTCTCAGGGTCACCATCAGCAAAAAACTGAGCGCTAATGATTTTCGACTGAAATATAGAAATAGCAAAAAAGCGCTGATTCACAGCACAAAAAAATCACTGATTTGTCTCTTTAAAAAAATGAGAAATGAACAAATTGAAGAAGAAGCATCTGATCAAATCACTCAGCAGGCCCCCACTAATATTGAAAAAAACGCCCATCCGTGGTTTCTCGAGGCAACATCTGGACTTAAAATTGAGAAAAAGCGCTAATTCACGTGGATAGACTTGAAAAAAAATCGTTAGTTTGCGGCCAAAATTAAGGAACCCGCAAATTCGTGGCTATAAAGTTGGGGAAAAGCGCTTATTATAATTATCAATGGAGAGAATCCGTTAATTTGCGACTAATTAATTCGCAGCTAATATTAAGAAATAATCCGCCGCAAAAATTAAACGAATAATTCGGGGCTGAAAGTGAGAAATATCGCTAATTAGCGGCAAAAATTAGCGGCTCAAACGACAAAAACTCTAATTCATGGATGCATTTGATGAAAGCCGCTCATTTAGGCAAAAAATTGAGACAATGTGCTGGTTCGCTGTTGAAATTAGGAAAATGCGTTAATTCGCGGATAAAAAATTGTCAAAAGCACTCAATTACCGTTATAAAATGAAAATTCGCTAATTCGGGACTGAAATTGAGTAAAAGCTGTGATTCCGCGGGTAAAATTATGAAATAAGTCATGTCTACACACTCGAGAAAAATCGCTCATTCACTGCTAAAATGTGGGGGGTGGGGGCCGGAGAACAGATTCGCAGATAAATTTGAGCAAATCCGCTAATTCACGGCTAAAATTCAGTAAAAGCGGTTAAATGCGCGGCTGAAATAGAGAAAAAGTGCGGATTCACTATGATGAAACCCTCTAATTCACGTCTAAAACTTGGGAAACTTCCTGCCTAAAAGTCTATAATTTTCATCTAAAATTCAGAAAATGCGTTAATGGCGGCTCATTCGCATGATAACTTTTCGGTTAATTTGAGAAAATCCGCTGATTCGGCTGAAATCGTGGAAGCCAACCAATCCACAATCGAGAAAAATCGCTCATTTGCTGCTAAAATGGAGAAAACGCTGATTTCCGCATAAATTTGAGAAAATAAGCTAATTCTCGGGTGAAATTCCGAAAACACAGTTATGGGAATGCACGACTAAAATATGGGAAAAAGTGCTAACCCTCTAAGACATATAGACGAACGCGAATTCACGGCTAAAATGGAGAAACAGCTCGAATGTGCTGCTAAAATTGAGGGAAAAAATGGCTTATTCGTAGATATACGTACGCGGCTAAAACTGATAGAACCTGCGCGCTCCGATTCCCTGCGGCTAAAAAGCTAAAAATTTAGAAAAAGCGTTAATCGCGGCTGTACTGTTTTACAACACGCGCTCATTCGCAGCTTTAAATGGAGAAAAACAGTAAATCTCGGATAATTCGAGGGAATCCGCTAATTCCGAGGGAAATTGAGGAAACGTATTAATTCGCGGTTAAAATTTGGTAATAATTCGCGTCTACAATTGAGAAATAGCACTCATTCGCTGATCAATTTGAGAAAAGCCGATTCGCTTATCAATTTGAGAAAATCCGCTTATTCGCGGTTAAAATTCTGGAAACGAGGTAATGCCCGACTAAAATAGATGAAAATTGCTAATGTACACTACTAAAAAGTAAAGAAAAACGCTAATTCACGACTGAAAAAATGCTAATTTGTAGATGCATCTGATAAAAACCTGCTAAGTCGCGGCTAAAGCTGATAAAACCCGCTGATTTGCGGCAAAAACTAGAAAAACCTCGGGGGCTTCCCGCTTATTTCTTGTCCTGGAGGAAGAGTGAAAAGTCTATGGACTGGCAATGGTGTCTGTTCTCGAGTCGTATTGAGCGCTCCGACCGCTGGAACTCTACGATAGCGCTTTGAGAGTTGACGATTATATTATTATATCACCGGAGTTTCAGGTCTTTGTTACATACGGAGGCAGTAAAAACTGCTATATAGACGCTAGCACTTAGCGCCTTTCAATTAGCACCTTTTGAAGCGACTCAATCATCAATGATCGAACTTAGCGAGAGCTTTCTATTTACCTTTTTGTTACCGCGCGAGGGCTTTACACGGCGTCATCGTCGAAAGGCGATGAATTTTTACTTCAACCGTGGGTCTTGGAATTCTGTACTTGTTACTTTTTTTCTTTTAAGAAAACGTCCTGAGTGTTAAGATGCACCCTCGACTTTTAGGAATAATAATGACAAAATGTTGAACTCTCCTTGAAAATAAATAAGTAACTGCAGAACGGATCATGTCCGATTGACACGAGCGTGCGAGGACGGCTCGCCACAGGTCCCCCCTCCCCCCCCCCACATCCTTGCTGTCTGCATTTTACGATTCAAACAAAAACGTCCTCATTAAATCGACATGTTTAATTAATTTGTATATCATGTCCGAACTAGAGTCTCTTCCCCCCCCCCAGCCTCCGCACCACGCGTCCTTCATGAACTTCGCGATATTCTGGCAAGGTGGAAAGGGAGGGAACATTATCACAATCCGTTTTGAATCGTCTCGGGCGTACGGAAATTTACATAAAAAGTTCACAGCACTTTGTACTTTTCACCATAAAACAAAAGCTTGACGTTTATTGTACACGAAAGGCGGCTATAGGGTCGGGGGTGAAGCTATGGAATTCATTGTATGCAGAGCAGAGGGACCAATACGCAATTAAAATTTACTTTAGTAATTAAACAATTCCTGTCAGTATCGTTGCACATATTAAGCCAGAACCCAGAACTTTATTTAAAGAATGAAAATGAGAGAGAGTGAGAGAGATAATAGTGGTATCTGGTGCAATGAACGAGGCGAGAGAAGTCACCATAGACCACAATATTAATCACAAAAGCAAAAATATCTGTCCAAAGACAGTCAAACTCTCATTTAAGAGAGTTAGGCCTCAAATATACAGTAATTCAGTGCAAAAAAAAATCAAATTTGCCTCTGGAACGGACTACGCAGTCGCGAAAATTTGGCTGTGCCCCCCCCCACTCCTTACCCATAGGTTATTTCTAGACTATCTAGACCCTAAAACGGCCTGCTTTGATCACAAAACTTGGATAAGCTCATAAGCATGAAAGACAAGTTAAGTCTGCAAAATTATCACTTCGGTCAAAAATCCACCGGTACAGAGTATAAAAATGGTCCAAAAACTGACATTTTCGTTGGTACGAGGGTCGGAAAGGGGCTAAATTGTTACGGTTTAACAAGATCAAGGCTTCCACAACGCCCGAGACAAATATTTCGTGGTAATATCGTGGTGTTCCGTCGCCCACTTTCTAATTTAACTCTTTCAGTAATCACCCCACACACCCCCACCCCACCCAACCATCACCATGATACCACGTTAATAGTTTGGACATTTGTCGTGCAATATAATATGAATTTGAGCGTTATTTCATTGTTATGTTATTCAGTATAGATATCAGTTTAAGACGGAGCAGGTACGCCACTTTCTAATAAATTAAATCCCCCTTCCTCTTCTTTACGTAACGGTTGGCCAAGAGTTGTGGGCTTTAAACATCCAAGCCGGATGCCGTGCGTTCTAAAGATTGAAACTGAAAAGCTTTTTTTAAAAGAAAATTTGTTTAAAAAATTAAAAATTTATGAATTTTGTTCCTAGTGTGTCCCCGGGACTAGTAAAAATATAAATAAGTAACTCACGATTTATGTAGAGGAACTCCGGGGGGAAAAAAAAACGCACCAAAAAATGAAATCCGTTTGGGAATTGGAAAGTTGATACAAAAAATAAGTCACGAGCCGCGCGTGATGGCAGTTACCAACCCTCTAGTACTTCACTTTATGAATTACCTCGACTTGGCTACATACGCTGGCTGATATAAGACCGAAACAGAGGGGGAAGAAAAAGAAGAAGATGAAAAAAAAAAAAAGAGGAAAAAGAGAGAAACGTGTCACGGATGGACGCACGATATGACAGACCCCCCAACGATGGATTTACCGGAGTTTTGTTGTTTCCCCTTCCCTATTTTTTTTTTTTTTTTTTACACCCGTTATTGCAACAGCTTCTTTCCCACTTCCTTGGCGAAGAACTTTGAAGTTCGATTCAACCCGGAGAAAATAATTTAGGAGTAGGTGGTGGGGTGGGGTGGGGGTTCTAAGAGATGGTGAAATTTGGATGGTTAATTAGAAAGGGAAGGGAAGGTGCGACGCGGTACGGAAATCATCGGGAGTTGGTTGGATGGGGTGGGAAGGGGGAGGACCTTTCCCATTGAAGTTTTTGTTGAGGTTGAAGTGGAAGTCAAAACATTGGTTGAAGTCTCTTTTCTCTTCTAATAAATAATGCTTGACCACATTGGAAATAAATTTAAAGTTCACGCTCCCTACCGTCCATGTTGACCATTCGACCGCGAAGATGAACATTTTTTGAAGAACAAAATGGTCCCTCCCCTCTCCTCCCAGGGATGTTCGAGCGAAATGTATTCATTTCAAGCTTCCTTCACCTACTAGGCGGACCTCCTAAGCTAAAGATTTCACTGCATAACTGGCAATTTAAAAAAAAAAACCCAAAGGCTTTACTCCCAAAACTGATAATTTCACCCGAAAACAGGCGGGTTAAACCCAAATGGATGAAAAAACGAATGATCTTACCAAAACAGACCACTCTGCATTAAAAACTGCCGTTTTCATCTCTCTGTTGTGTATTAACACTTGCTTTGATCGTTCAGTTTATTGAATGGTTCATGACAAATACGTGTACGTGAATATATAAAACTGGCTAACGAGGATGGGATCACGAATGCGATGCTTCGTCGAAGAAGGAAGAGAATAGCTTGTTCAATGTAAAAATTCCTTCGTTCGATGCCGAAGTAACCGACTGGATGGTGTACAGACAAAGAATTCAAAACATTTTTGATCTTCACAATGTTCCGGAGTCAAAATGGGCACTCTGTCTGTTGAGTGGCCTTGACGATGCGACCTACCCGTAAATTGTGGGATATGTGTGAGCCTTCATAGCCGGAGTCCAAGTCGTTTGATGATTTACAGCAAATTTTAGACGGATTGTTTCAATCCGCGCCTCATAAAATCACTGAAAGAATTAAATTTCAGATGCGGTTTCAAACAGAAGTCGAATCGGTTCAGGACTTTTAAGCCGATTTAAACCGATTATCCAGGTATTGCCAATTTCCTAGCAATTGGTTGAAGGAAGCGTTGTGTACACAGTTCGTCGCGGGCGTAAGAAACGACGATATTCGCGTACTTTTGTTAAGTCAGAAGGATGTCACTGTTACCCAGGCGCTGGAAATTTCTGCTGCTTATGAATTAAATCGGAAAAGCTGAGTTTTTCACCAAATGAATCCGAAGTAGATCGTTTAACATCGGTTAGTAGGAGTAAGTTTTCTAAACCATTGAGCTTGAGTAGTAAAAAAAAAAAAAAAAAACAAGGAATGCTCCGAAGCAAAGAAATCTCGTTGCATACGTTGTGGTATTGTTGGACACTTAGATTTCGAATGTCGTTTTAAGACGGCTACATGTTTCAGGTACAAGGAACCGGGTCATTTATCACGCGCATGTCCTAATCGGTCACCAAATTCAAGGAAAATAAAAAAACATTGAAAAAGTTGGAGATGATGAAGGAGGAAGGAAAATGAGTCACCGGTTGAGACTGTTATCGTCGATGATAGAGCCTCGTCAGTGAAACAACTTTTGGTATGTATCGTATGTATGTAGGTTATCGAAGCGGGTGTACAAAATACAATCTTACTGCTCGTATGCCGATTATTTTACTTTAATTTATTTTATTATTTGCATAAAAACATGGTATCAGAGTGCTGAGAACACGCACAGGTACGTGCTCCACGATGTTCTCAACGTTACCCGTGCCTGAACCCCTAAAATGCGCTGTGGGAGAAAACTTGTGTGAGAGTTAGCTTCTTTTCAAAGATGGGTGGAAAAACTACGAAATCGGCACAGGTCTTGAGGAGGAAAACGACCGGAAGCGAACGACTGTGTTCAAAGCGGTCATCGGGAGAGAAGGTATGCGACTTCTCAAGTAATTAAAACTCCTGGAAGAAGAAAAGGTTGACAGAATCATTGCAGCTCTTGATGCCGAAATAACCCCTCAAAAGAATGTCGTTTACGAAAGGTACGTTTTTTTCTCACTTTATCAGGAGGAGGGAATGTCGTTTTCTGAATTTTTGAGAATTTTGAAAGAAAAGGCAGGCTCTTGCTATTTTGGAGTACACTTGAAGAAGAAATGGTACGTGATAGGTTTGTAGTGGGAATCCGCGACCATGATTTCCGTAGAAGGCTACTGCAACAACGGAAGTTGACGCTCTCCAAAGTTGTTGATGAGGCCGCTGCAATTGAAGAGACGACCAAGCAATTGTCTAGCATGAGCCGGCAGCTCGGAGACGAAATTGTCAACAAACTATCTCGAACCTCGATATCAAAGCAGTCGCCAAGTGGTCGTCAACATAAACTCAACGAAAGAGACTGCAAATTTTGTGGTAAACGGCACATATTTGACAAAAATAAATGCCCGGCGTTTGGGAAAAGTTGCATGTGTGGCAAACGGGACCACTTCGCTGTGGTGTGTCGTTCGTCGAAGCAAATGGTCAAGGCAGTCAATTCTCGAGAGGCACAAGGCAGCTGTTCGGTGCTGTCGGACAGTGAGGAAAGCATTATGAACATCAGCTCGGCAAAACAAGCTAACAGACTCATGGTTGAGGTTGTCATCAATGGTACGGAATGCATCGCGCAGATAGACACCGGCGCCTCCTGCAACCTAATTGGCTGGAAGCAAATAAAGAGCGTTCGATCGCAGCCGGTTATCACACCATCGGGACAAATGCTGCGTTGCTTTAATGGGCAACGAGAACGGTCGGAAGGTGAGTGCATTTTACGTGTTATGCACGATGACAAGACTTACAAGGCAAGATTCCTGATTACTAAACACGATGATATAATCTTGGGCCTCAAGGCTTCACTTGGGATGGATTTGGTTTGTCACCACTCCAGCGTTGAAGTTAAAAAAGTTCAATTAGAAAAATTCAAAGAAATTTTTGGTGAGACTACCGTAGGCGAAATAGGCGAACTTAAATTGCAGCTTCGTGAAGACGCTGTTCCAGTGATTGAGTCACCAAGAAGATTTCCCGTCGGCATACGCAGCAAAATAAAGGCAGAATTAGATCAGTTAGAAAAAAACGGTATTATACGAAAAGTTAATCATGCTACCCAATGGACCACAAACATGGTTTTTATAATGGGACCAAAAAAGAACCACTTGTGCATTGCCCCAAAGCATTTGAATGCGTCTTTGATCAGAAATCGTTTCATTACTCCTACTGTAGAAGAAGTCACACCACTACTCGCAAAAGCCAAAGTTTTTAGTGTGGTCGATGCAAAAAATGGATTTTTTCAAATGCCTTTAGCCAAAGAATCCCAAGAATCAACTACGTTTTGGACGCCTTACGGTCGTTATTGTTATAATAAATGTCCGTTTAGGATTTCTGTGGCTCCAGAGGAATTCCAAAGGAGAATTTACGACATCATGGATGGGTTATCAGGTGTCATTGCGATCGCAGACGATATTTTGATTTATGGTGAAGGAAACACTCAGGCGGAAGCGATGAAAGATCATGACAAAAAGGTCGAGGCTGTATTTCAGCGAGCCAAAGAACGAAATCTGCGATTGAACAAAAACAAATGTGTCTTCGCGAAATCAGAAATACGCTACATGGGACATATTTTCACGTCCAGTGGACTCGAAGCAGACCCTGAAAAAATCCGAGCGATCAAGGAAATGCCTCGTCCTCAAGACGCGTCTCAGATGTTGTCGTTTCTCGGCATGGTCAACTATTTGTCGAAATTTGTACCGGGTTTATCGCGTGAAGGCAGCCCCATTGAGAGCCTATAGTAGTGAATGGACAGATGAAATGGAGGATTCCTGGATTTTGTTTAAAAGATAAGTTGCAAAATGCACCTACTCTCAAATATTTTGACGCATCGAATAGCATTACTCTTCAAGTGGACGCTAGCAGCTATGGATTGGGCGCTGCTCTAATCCAAAATGGTAGACCTGTCGCTTACGCATCCCGCACCTTAACCAAGAGCGAGACAAAATATGCACAGATCGAGAAAGAGACCCTAGCAATTCTTTTCGGGATGAAGCGCTTCGAACAATACATTTTCGGCCGAAGTGTGATACTCCCAAAAGAATCCAACGTATGCTATTGCAGCTCGTCGGCTTCGACGTTAAAGTGCAGTTTACCAAAGGAACCGACGTCTGTATTGCTGATGCCGTGTCTCGGTTGCCTACGGGTGGGAATGAATCTGATCTAATAATTGCTAAAGTGATGGAAGAAACAAATCCGTTAATAGGGTTGGCGATCAGTGACCCAACGCTGAGCACCATTCGTGAATACACCCAACAGGACGAAGAAGGAAAGCTGTTACTACAGTTCACAGAAAGCGGTTGGCCTGAGGATGAAAAGTCGGTGCCACCAAAAATGCGAGATTGGTGGAAAATTCGAGAGCAAATCACTTCGTCAGACGGCATTGTAATTAAAAATCAGCAAATTTTCGTTCCATTCGGCCTGCGGAACACAATCATGAAGAAACTTCACAAGGGTCATAAGAGCGGTGAAGCTGATTTACGTCTAGCAAAAACTCGTGTGTTTTGGCCGAAAATGTCTGATGACATTCAAAGATATGCTAAAGCGTGTTCAATGTGCGAGGATTTAGATGTGGCGCGGAATCAAAAAGAACCACTTGTTCTCAGAGAGACGCCGTGTGGTCCTTGGTTAGAAATAGGCGTTGATTTGCTGCAATTTAACGGAAAGAACTATCTCGTTGCCTCTGACTATTTTTCGTCTTTTTTTGAGTGGACCGAATTGGAAGATCAAGGCTCTGAAGAAACAATAAAGGCTTTGAAGAATTATTTCCCTAGGTATGGGGTGCCTAAAATTGTTTTTACAGATCAAGGTTCGAATTTCAAGTCCCGCGAATTCCAGTGGTTTTCTAAAGGTTGGAATTTTACGCTGAAGACTTCGTCACCCCATCATCAACAGTCCAACGGCAAGGCTGAGTCTGCTGTGAAGCTCGTCAAACGTCTTTTAAAGTTGGAGAGTAGAGGCGAAGACATATACGAAGCCCTACTTACGTGGAGAAACACACCTTCTGCTCAAATGACATTCAGTCCGGCTGAATTGATGTTTGGCCGAAAGCTCAGAATCATTTTGCCAAGTTTATGTGCCGTCGGTGATTCAAATGTCGACCATTCAGTTGCTCGGAGAGAAATAGGAAAGAAAAAAGAAGCTTACAAGAAGTCGTATGATCGATCGGCAAGAACCCTCCCGACTTTGGAACAAGGGCAACCTGTTCGGGTTTTTCTTAACCCAAGTTCGCCAACAGCACCCGATTGGCGAAGAGGTGAGGTACTGCAAAAGTTTAGCACAAGATCGTACTTAGTAAGCGTCAACGGACGAACTTACAAAAGGAATAGGATTCATTTAAAACCCTGCACAGCAACGTTACAAAGCGGTAGCAAAGATTATCGGTGGATTTGGGATGACCCCATTAATTCAGAACCACCTGGGGGCCTATTCTCTAACAACAAGCAATATTTTTTTCGCCAGCCATGTGTTTATTTCATTCATTTGTTTGAAGAAAATCAATGAAATAAACATATGACTTCGAAAAAGCTATTGCTTCGGAGTTAGAGAATAAGCCCCCTGCACTTAACGAGCCGGAGCTACAAGACCAAGAAACGGGGAGTAACGAAATCAGAGAACAGCTGCCAGAGGAGGACAACCGCCAATCATCACAACAACCAGAGGAAAGAAGATCAAGATTCGGTAGACGAATAAGAGAACCAGTTCGTTTAAATTTGTAACGCGTTTGGAATTATTTTATTATTTTCTTTTTTCAAATATCTTATTATTGTTAAACCAGGGGAGATGTTGGTGTGTTGCTATGTTACAAAAAAAGACTACTACACAAATGAGTAGGTTATCGAAGCGGGTCACTCTGTCACGTGGGCGGCTAGCTCGGGGCTCCATGCAGTCACCAGTGGCGAATTTACGGGTTGGGTTTCGGAGGTTCAACCCCCCCCCCCCCCACTAAGAAGATGGTGTCTGCTATAATTTGTTGATCGCCGTACCAATAAGAGATTTATTTTACTTTTCTCGCACCAAACTACTGTAAAAGGCGGAGCTGTAAAGATGACACCCCTATATCTTCCCTCGTTCACAATATAACAGCCAGTGCCACAGTGCATCGATGATGATGGTGAGGACACCACTTAGAGAGGGGGGGGGCACTGAAATGCTTTAAGATGAAAAATATGGATTTTTACGTTTTAAAGCGTTCATTAATGGCAAATATTAAGAACAAGCGCTCATTTGCCAATTAAAGTAAGAAAAATACAGAAATTCGAGATATCTGAAGACAACGTCGCCGACAAAACAGAGAAAATACGCTAATCCCAAGTTTCTATAGGCCTTTAAACGACGGATAACATTTAGAAGGCGATTTAATGTGCTAGTCTTGGGGCAAGTATGCGGCGAAAAGCACTAAAATTTGTGGCTGAAATAGCGAAAAAGCGCTTGCTCATAGTATAAAACTAATTAAATCACTAATTCGTGGCTAAAAATGGAAAAAAAAAACACTAATGTCCGGCGATAATTTAGTAAAGGCGCTAATTCGCCGCTATAAAATTGAGAAAAAGCTGCAGTCGTCCATCGCTCAGCAGGCTCAAAAATGCTAATTCGTGATTTCTCGAAGCAACAACGGGACTGAAATTGAGAAAAATCGCTGATTCACAGCTAAAATTGAGAAAACCACCTAATTCGCGGCTAAAACTGAGAAAATCTGCTAAATTTCCGCCTAGAATTAAAGTAAACCGCTCATTCGCAGCTAAAATAGATAAATACGCCAATTCGCGGATCAATTTGAGAAAATCCGCTAATTCCCGGCTAAAATTAAGGAAACGCGATAATTCGCAGGTGACTTTGAGAAATAATTATCGACTAAAATTGGGATAAAGCGCTTGCATCGCGGCAAAAATTAAGAAAAAAGCTAATTCACGGACACAATGTCATCAAAAACCCGCTAATTCACTGCTAAAACTGAGGCAAACCGCTAATTTCCGTCTAAAATTTAAATAAAGAGCTCATTCGCTGCTTAAAAAGGGAAAATGCCCGGCCGTGGTGAGTGTGGGTATAAGAAGCGCTTATTCGCTGCTGAAATAGAGAAATACGATAAATCGCGGATGAATTTGAAAAAAAATCCTCACATTGACGGCTAAAATTGAGTAAACACCGATTCACGGTTCCTGTAGAGACAAGTTTGCGGCTGAAACTCAAGAAAAAAAGAGAGATTCACGGTAGAACCCCTCCCAAGATGAAATCCTAGATCCGCCACTGACAGTCACTAAAGAAATATACGTCTGAAACTTGAAATTTCGTGGAAATAGAGACGAAAAATTGACAATTTCGCGAAAATTATTACCAAAATTGGATTTTGATTGGGGAAAATCACGCGGAAATTTCGTTTTCAAACTAGTCAGACCCGCTAAGGTTGCTCTTTAAAATTGGGCCAACAGCGTCCGAAATTACGATTTTGTACAACAGTGAAAGCCTTGAAATTTGGGGGGGGGGGGAAACTAGATTTTAAGGAGCCAGTTCTGAGATTTTGAGGTAGACGAGTACATGAAATGGCTTTTTGAACGTGGCAAAAAGTTAGTTTTTAAGGCAGGGACCCCCCCCCCCCCCCGAAATTGCTTTTTAGGGCAAGAGATCATCGCGAAATGGGTTTCCTGTGATAAATTAGCGACTCTTAAAATGAGGATATAAGGCGCTAATTCACCGCTAAAATCTAGGAAAAACGCTGATTCGGGTCGTAATTGCAAGAGGAATCGCCGATTCACGGCTAAAATCAAGAAAACCCGCTCGTTATTTGCCGCTAAAATTTATAAAAACCGAAAAAACGACCAAAATTGAGAAAAAATTTTTAATTCGCGATTAATAATTAAGAGAAAACGATCATAAGCGGCTAAAATTGAGAAAAACCACCAAAATCGCCTTAAAAGTGTAATTAAAATCGCCAATTCACGGAAAAACTGTAATTAATAGCGAGAAAAAAAAGCGCTCATTCACAGATAAAATTGAGAAAAAGCGCCAATTCAAGGCTAGAATCAAGGAAAAACGTTTAGAAGAAAAAAAAACACCTTTGCAGCTAAAATTGAGAAAACGCGAATTTGCTGTTCCAGCGGAGGCCACTTCGTAGATACAATTTAAATAAAGCGCTTATTCGTGATATCCGCTGTTACGCTTATAATTTAGCGACTCAAATTGACAAAAAAGCGCTAATTTACGGCTAAAATGATGAACAACTGTAGTTGAAATTGAGAAAACCCGCTCATACAATGAAGGTCATTTGAGAAAAACGCTAATTCCGCGACCGAACTTCGAAAGAAATCGATAGTTCGCGGATAGCGGCTAAAAGTGAAGTTAAAAATCACCAAAATTCTCTGATAAGTTTGAGAAAATTCGTTTAAAAGTGGCTGCCAAATTTGAGACGCCAAAAAAGGCCAATTCGCAAAGCGGAAAAAATGAGAAAAAATGCTAATTCACTAAATCGCAGATAAAATTGAGGAAAAGCGTTTTAAAAAATTTTTAGCGAAATTCGCGTTTTTTCTTATTTTAGCCGGTAGTGAGCGATTTTTCCAATTTTGTGTCCGTGAATTAGCACTTTTTCTATATTCTAACCGTAAATTAGCGATTTTTTCCATTTTCAGCCACGGATCTGTCTTCAGAAGCCAAAAATTAGGGGGTTTCGTAATTTTAGCCGTGAATTTAGCGCTTATTCTACGCTTTATCCGCTGAATTGACGCGTTTTCTCAAATTCAGTGGTGATAATTACATCTGCTTTTTAGAATTTTAGCCTGTGAATTAGCGTTTTTCGTAATTTTAACTGCCCAATTATTAATTTTTAGATCGCCCAGCTCACCCCCCCCCACCCACCCACACCGTTAAAGCCCGCACTGCTCGTATAGATTTCCATCCCGGGCCGCTGGATAACTGTAGATCCGCACCCGCGTGGATCTGGTCGTGCACTTTCAGAAAACATTTTCGACGGGTTTCGTTCCTTTAAAAACAGAATTTCTCTTGATGTAGGACTTATTTGAAACCCATTCTGCTGCTATAATTCAAGAGAAGAGAGTGAGAGAGAATGTAAAACCACCCAAAGAATACGCTGTTGCCTGGGGGCGCGTGCCCCCCTTCTCCGACCCTTGTGTACTCCCTTGGGTACTCCCCTCGTACAGAAAGTTAAATTCTTGGACAATTCATTTTTATTACGGCCGAGGTGCGCCTTGATTCAAGCCATTTTGGCTATTCGAACAAACGATTTTAAGCACTCATCATTACGCTTTACTTTACTCATCTTAACGCACACTAACAAATGAATAAATTGTACTAATTTGTGTCCTCCCTCATCCCTTGTTAGCATTGTCCCTGAACAGCGACAAGAAAAAAAAAAAATCATGCTGAGTTCTATACGAACGAAAAACCATGGACCAAAACATCTCTCTTACGCGGACAATTTATTATTATTGAGCTCATTAGATGACGTCGTCTAAAACCAGAATTAATGACGATGAATATTAGCTTCCAAAGATTACGTTCACGACTATAATAACTTCCTTAACTTCGCCATTCTAACGATTCGCCTATAAAAATAAGGTATTAAAGGCGCCTATTTACTTCGGGTTTCCCTAGTATTTTTTTTTTTCTTCAAAATGTCGAAGTTAGGGCAACAAAAAAAGAACCGTTTCGGTTGTCAGATCATAAAATGTTATTAACATCTACAAAACGTCAGGAAGTTGTGAACATTCTGTGAAAAATAATACGAGACGAGTCGTCTTTTGTTTAAACAATGAAAAGACCTCCGAAAGATGAGGACCTTTCTGTCCTTCAGACGTGAGTTTGGGAGCGCATCTTGTATGTTGTTTTCCATATTTCGCATAAACACACAGTGCAATGAAATCTGTAATTAAAAAAAACAAGAAAAAAAAAACATTATTTTAATTGGAGGGCTAACCGAAGTAGCAATAGCGTGAGAGCGGTTCAGCGGAAAAAAAGAATAAAGAAGATTAAACAGAGCGAATCAATTAAAAAAATTATAGCACGCATGAATCTCATTATTGAGGGGGTTGATTGAATGAAAATGCAATTAAGGAATGTAATACTGGTTAACGATACTGTTAGCGTACATATTTTTTCATAAATTAAACGCATACAACGTTGTTTTTTTATTTATTGAATATTCATTAAACATCTAATAAGAACAACAGTGACCTGCAGCTAGTGTGGCACAGTGCCGCGTTAACTGTTCCTAAGAGGCTTTATCAAACCGCATTTACCGCTAAGCCCTCTCTGGTACCAGTAGCGTACCGAGGTAGTGGCGAGGGGGGCGGACCGCCCCGGTGCCCCCCCCCCACTCTATCAGACGGGACCCTTGAACAGTTTTATAAATACTGGAAAATGAGGATTCTCAAGTTGGACAGCAATTTGGCTCCTTTCTTTACGAATTTCAATCCATCCGAACTAGGCAATATAACGGTGCATGCGAGGTTTCAGAAATGAGTGTGTGCTGGAGTATTCGTGTTGAAAATTGAATCACTCCATTCAAAAGGAATCAGCTGAAGAAATACGAACCGTATGAGAATGAGAAAAAAGAAATTCAGTCGAGTCTTGCTTTAACAGAAGAAAAAATAAATCAATAATTTTATTTTATTTGTCTCCTAATTTTTCCACATTCCTTCCATTTTTTTTCGATTTTTAACATCTGGCGACCGTGAATAACAGGACCGGAGGAATGGAAAAATTAAAGAAAGAGCGAGCAGTCAAGAGAGCAAGTTTCACGCGATGCTTCAATCAGCTAACTGAAAAGCTAAAAGAAGCTGAAATCGACGTCGTGGAAGTTCGAGCGTTTTTCGAAACTCTGACAATAAGGTATCAGGAGTTACAAAAAGCCTATGGTAATTTTTTCCATCTTTTATTAGAAATTGAGGACGAAGTCGAAATAATTACCGATGAAACGACAGCTTGTGACGACTACATTTCGAAATTCAACGTTATGAAATTTAGCGTTGAAAAGATTATCAACGAGACGGATAACGAAAGCAATTCAACCAGTCGTAACAGTGTAAACTCGTCTCATAATTCGTCGAAAAACTGTAAGTTGAAGCTACCTAAGTTACACTTAAGTAAATTTAACGGCGATTTGAAAGAATGGTTGAAATTTTGGGCCCTATTTGAGAAAATTGATAATGATGAGGAATTAGACGAAGCTGAAAAATTTCAGTACCTCATACAGTCCACAGTCCCTGGTTCAAAGGCTCGGGAAGTGATCGATGCCTATCCTCCATCGAGTCAAAATTATTCGAAAGCTATTCAAGCCTTAAAAGATCGTTTTGGGAGAAAAGATTTATTAATCGAAGTTTATTCTCGGGAACTTTTGTCCTTGGTCGTGCAGAAAAGCCTCGATCCGAGAAACTTTAGTTTATCGTCTCTGTTCGATCGGCTGGAAGCTCAATTACGAGCTCTTGAGTCGCTCGGAGTGTCAACCGACACTTGCGCTGCCATTCTTTTCCCGATGGTTGAGTCGTGTCTACCTCAGGAACTTCTTCGAACGTGGCTGCGTCAAGCTATTGTTTCTGACGGAAATGATTTTCGTGAAGCTTCTTCAGCCACGAAACTTGATCGTCTCGTAAAATTCATGAGGTCTGAGGTTGAAGGAGAAGAGCGCGTCGCCCTTGCAGTAGCTGGCTTCGGCGTGAAGGAGAATGTTCATCCATTAAAGAAGAAAGTTCAGTCATCTTCGTCGGGTACTGGCAGCGTGCCTACCACTTCTGAACTAGTTTCGAACATTCTCGCCAGCTGTTTGTTCTGCAAACAGGCTCATAACAGTTTGGAATGCTGCGACGAACGACTTTCCTTGGGTGAGAAGCGACAAATCCTTCTCAAAAATGGTCGTTGTTTTCGATGCATGAGCCGAGGACACATACAAAGTAAGTGTCGCGTTAAAATTGTGTGTTCCAAGTGTCAAAAGGGGCACTATATCAACGATGTGCTTTGGTAATCGGGATGAGAGTAACGGAAACTCTTCAATGTCGTCGTCTGGACAGGTTCTTTCGAGCGTCGCTTCAGCACCTGTTGTTTTGCTCCAAACCCTCGCCGTAATCGTCAGAACGGAAAAGGGTCACCGTCGTGTTCGAGCGTTACTTGATTCGGGAGCCCAACGGAGAGCTTTCGCAGAACTTGGCTGATGAAGTCGGCTTAGTTCCTCAACGTCATGAGAAAATGACACACTCGTTGTTTGGGGGGCATATGTTACCAAAATTACACGTCATCCCGTTTTCAGAGTTAATCTTTGTGATGTTGGTTTCAATTATTTTTGCAACCTGGAAGTACTCGGTCAAGAAGTAATTTGTGGTAACATAGTTAACGCTGCTAACGGCCAAGGAAATTTAAACTCGCAAAAATGGGGATAATTTTGTCGGATAGCATTAACGGACCAATCGAATTACTTATTGGGGCCGATGTAATGGGTAAATTGATTACAGGTCGACAAGAACGACCAACTGAACGATTAGTAGCCGTAGAGACTCTACTCGGGTGGACCGTAATGGGTAAAACAGGAGCGCTCTCGAAGGATTCGGTCGCGTCTTCGATGTGTTGTCTCTCCGCTGACGAGTCTATACCCAAGTTATGGGAACTAGATGCTATCGGAATTACGGAACCATCGTTGAAAATTTCTCGTCAAGAGCAAACTTACGAAGTTATGCGTCATTTCAAACGTAATGTATCTGTAAACAAAGAAAGTAGAGTTGAAGTAGTTTTGCCTTGGAGAGATGACTGTCCGCCCCTACCTTCTAACTATCACTTAGCAAGGGCGAGGATGAATCGGCAGTATGATTTGCTCAAACAGAAAGGTCGATTGAGCGAATATGTTCAAGTTTTCGAAGACTGGATGTCCAAAGGAATCATCGAGAGAGTACCTCACGTGGAGAACGATGCTTCGCCCTGTTTTTAAGACAAACAGCACCACAAACGTTCGACCAGTTTTTGATGCTTCAGCAAGAGCTCCTGGACATCCCTCGCTTAATGACTGTCTGGAAACTGGACCAAATCTAATTGAGTTGATTCCATCCCTTTTATTAAGATTTAGACTCAAGATTGGTATTATTGCCGATATTAAGAAAGCGTTTTTACAGATATCGATCAAAGAAAACGACCGCGATTTTTTAAGATTTTTGTGGCGCTCTCAAGATGGAGAAATCGTCAGCTATCGTCACCGGCGCGTTGTTTTTGTTGTGAGAAGCAGTCCGTTTTTACTTGGAGCTGTTTTGGAACACATCTTCGAGTTATCGCTTGACAACGTTGGACATGGTGATAGACTGATTTTTTCAAAGATCTCATTCCGAAAATTAGAAATAGTTTCTATGTCGACAACTGTATTTTGAGCGTTCAAAGTAAACGTGAAATGAACGTAGTTATCGAATCGGTGACTTCCCTATTGGAAAAATACAAATTTGAACTTCATGAATGGGAGTCATCCCACTTGGAGACTGGTGTTGGTGAGGACAGTTTTTCCAAAGTCTTGGGATTGTTATGGGATAGGAGAAATGACGTCCTGAAATTGAATCCCGAAAATTTTCGAACATTAGATACGTCCAAGATTACAAAAAGGGTTGTACTTTCTGCGGCTCAACGTGTTTTCGATCCCATTGGTTTTACGTCGCCTGTTTCAGTCGTTACAAAAATACTTTTGCAAAGGGTGTGGGAAACAAAACTAAGATGGGATGAAGAGCTGCCGTCGGTGTGGTCCAAAGAGTTCCTAAAATGGTTAAGAGAAATTCCTTGGATTTTTGAAATCGAGATTCCTCGTTGGGTATTCGGTTTTTCTGTGAATGACGTTTCACTCCATACTTTCGTTGACGCTAGTGCCTTAGCATACTCGGCTGTCGTTTTTGTTAGATTGGAATCCTCCAATGGTGTCTATGTTCAATTAATTAGTGCCAAATCTCGAGTTTCTCCTCTGAAGAAACACACCATACCTCGACTCGAACTCATCGCGGCCACTATTGGATCTCGTTTATACTCCTCCACAGTCAATTCTGTTGGTCTCGAAAAAGTTGATAGTCATTTTTGGAGCGATTCCACGACCGTTCTAGCATGGATTTCTCGAGATGATATTTGGACGGCTTTCGTCAGTAATAGAATCAAGGAAATTCGTTCTTTAACACCGTTCGACAAATGGTGTCATGTTCCTGGAAGCATGAATCGTGGTTGTTGTGGAAAGACCTTGCGTGACTCCCGTTGGTGGGAGGGTCCCAAATGGCTTTATGAAAATTCGGAACGATGGCCTAAGCCTAATGTAGTCTTTGATGAGTCTCAGGTGATGACAGAAACGAAGAGATCGCAAATAATTCAATTAAGCACTTTGGTGAATAATATGGACGTGTCGTGGTATTACAACATGTTTTCCAGTTTCGAGAAGATTATCCGCCTCGTTGCTTGGGTCTTTCGTTTTATTTATAATTGTCGGCGGCCGAAAAGTCAAATTCACGATCCTTTGTCAGTTGTTGAGCTGTCAGGGGCTGAAAAGTTTGTATGGAAAAACGTCCAGAAAGAAACATTCAGTGGTTTGAACGACGATAGAATATCGTGTTTACGCCCTTTCTTCGATTCTTCGGGGCTAATTAGAATAAAGACAAAGATATTTCGTCGCGACGATTATGAAGAATTTTGTGCGCCTATTGTCCTTCCTGGAAAACATGAAGTTGTGTCTCGATTTGTCAGGCAGATTCATAATAAAAATTGTCATGTTGGAGTGCAAGGTTTATGGCTCTGTTGAGGGAAAACTTCTGGTTGATAGGTGGCAGAAAATCTGTAAAGTCTGTTGTTAATAAGTGTCTTCCTTGTCGGAGATTGGCATCAAAAAAGCTGGAAGCACCTAGTGTAGAATTACCCGAAAACAGAGTCAGAGAAGCTGCTCCATTCGAAGTGACCGGTGTAGATTTATGTGGCCCCTTAATCCTTAAAGGCGGAGTGAAAATATGGACCTGTTTGTTTACTTGCGCCGTTATCAGAGCTGTACATTTCGAAATCGTCGAATCCTTGTCGTCGGACTCGTTTATTTTAGCGCTGAGACGTTTTATTTCGCGACGCGGTAGACCATCACGAATCCTTTGTGATAATGGAACTAATTTCGTTGGCGTTTCTAATTCTCTGATGAAAATAGACTGGGAAAAGGTGAACAAATTCTGTTCAATTGAAAGAATCCAGTGGAATATGATGCCACCCTCCGCTCACAAAGTGGGGCAATTAGTTTTGATTGAAAATGAACGGTCTAAGCGCTTAGAATGGCCTTTAGCCAGAATAATTCAGACAGTTCCAGGTGTCGACGGAAAAATTCGAGTGGTCAAATTGAAGACAGCCAGTGGCGAACTCACTCGACCTGTTCAACGGATTTTCCCTCTCGAACTGGATTGCGCCGAAGCTGAGAATTCTGAAAGGATGGCGATCACATTCAAAACCAAAAGTGGTCGACTTGTCGTACGCCCGAAGAAACTTGTTGATTCATCGTCATAGTTGCAGCTATTTTATTTTATTATTGTCAACATTTTTCAATTTTTTTTTTTTTTGTTTGTTTTTTTTTTTTTTTGTTTGAGACTCTGTTGACAGTTTTTCAATATGAGTCAGAAGAAAGAAAATGCTGAAGATGGTCACGGATGCTGAAGAAACCAGATCTGTCCATTCTTTGAGTCGTCCTTCGTTCAACTCTGGTGGGAGGATGTTGAAAATTGAATCACTCCATTCAAAAGGAATCAGCTGAAGAAATACAAACCGTATGAGAATGAGAAAAAAGAAATTCAGTCGAGTCTTGCTTTAACTGAAGAAAAAATAAATCAATAATTTTATTTTATTTGTCTCCTAATTTTTCCATATTCCTTCCATTTTTTTCGATTTTTAACAATTCGATTGAGTCCCCGAGAGCGCTATTCAGAAGGGCTGAGCGGAGGAAAATTAGCGGCCCCCAGTTTCGTTAGATCCTTGATCTCACTAGATGTGCTGATCAGCAATTTGAAATTTGTATTTGACAAGGCAAAAACAAAAGGAAAAGAGCTGATTCATGGTCTCATGATGCAGGGGCGGATACGAGGATTTGACCGGCCCGGGGTACTGGAAAAATATCGGCCCAATAGACATTATACAAGGTGTAAAATGCAACAATTATAGCGTGTGCAACAAGCTGTTTCTGGGGGAAAAAAACAAAAACCGATGGATATCTCGGAAACAAAGCGGAATTTCGGAAAAGTGCAAATGGTCATTTCGATCAGAAATGAGTGAAAAATCGGAATGTGACAAACTTGCACTGGTGATTGTGGTGATAGGCGAAGTCTCCATTTTAGCCGCAACGCGACTTTTCTCAATTTTTGCCGTGAGTTAGCGATTTTTCTCAATTTTTACCATAAATTAGCGCTTTTTGCTAGTTGGCTGCAAAGTTGCCTCCGGAAGCCTCGGCTTGCCATTTTCTCAATTTTTGTGAATTAGCCAATTTTCTCAATTTAACCCCCAATTAGCAATTATCATGATTATTGTGATGGATTGAAACATAAACATCACAATCCGTTTCTAGGGGAAACATTTATTCCATATGAAAAATAAATCATTCTTCTTGTTGTCTTTCAATGAACTAGTTGTCTGACTTAAGGGCTATCTCAATTGACGACGAGGATGGCTCCAAAAACGAGAAGAAAGCAGACGTCTAGTTCGTTTGGAGATATAAACGAAAACGAACAGTCAGTGATGGGTAATTCGCCGGGCGAAATTCCTAATAGTCTGAAGAGCGATGGGGCTGTTAAATTTGAATGGCAATACTACATCATTTGAAATCGAATTGGCAAGGCAGTCAATAGAAGACGAAAAGGTACGTGCTATTTTACTTCTTTCGAGCATCGGACCGATTCCATTCAAGGTACTCGTAGACACTTAACAGTCCATCCGATGTAAGGAACGTAGCGTATGTTGAGCTTAAGAAGACACTGAGTGTTGTTTATGGGCGAAATACCAACGTGTATGCGGAAAGAAGAGCTTTCGCCCTTAGATATCGGTCGGAAGGCGAAAGTGTGTCTCAATTTATTTTGTCACTGCGTTCCTTGTCCGGTAGCTGCGAATTCAAATGGACGTTGGAAGAGAGATTAAAAGAATAGCTCATTTTAGGGATAAATGAGTCTGCCTGGCAGGAAGAGTTAATCAGATTACATCCTACTGTCGATTCGAGTTTTTGTGAGGTAGAAAAATCAGCCTTATTGATAGAACAGTCTTACACTCAGCAGAAACGACTGTTAGAACTGTCTCGGTTTCATTCTAGCCCCCCCCCCCTTTGGTGCTAATAGAGTCGTGTCCCGAATTCCTCGTTTTCAGGGACAACCAAAACAATATTCTCGGCGCTTGTGCACTTCATGTGGCAATAATGAGCACAAAGATGAGCAGAAATGTCCTGCTGAAGGGGCAAGGTGTTACAGTTGCAAAGGGAACAATCATTTTGCTAGAGTCTGTCGTTCTCGTTCAGCGTTAAAAGACAAGAATTTACCACGTGAAAATAGGAAAATTCGACAAAGTGAAGTGCACGCTCGTCAACATAGCAGCTCTAAGTCTGAAAGCAGTTATCAGGGTTCTGATTCAGACAAACCTGTTGGGAAGCTTCGTACGGTAACGTCTAGTGGTAGTAAAGCAGTGCTGGACGTAGTTGCAAATGGTGTGAAATTGGAAATGATTTACGATCCCGGAGCTGTCCACACAGTAATAAGTAGAAGCATCTGGAAGAAAATTGGGGAACCCAAACTCGTGCCAGCTGGACAATTAGTTGCTTATACGGACGTTCCTATTGAGACCCTTGGGAAAACATCGGTCACAGTAAAGGCATTTGGTAGAAGTCTAGAACTACCAATGTGGGTTATACAGTCGAATGACGCTCCGTTATTTGGTTTCGATTGGACACTTGCTTTCGATATTCCGTTACCGAAAGGTGCCAAAATACGTCGGGTGTTGTTTAAAAATAATGTACCGGTGTCACAAGTTCCCAGAAAATCTGAAAAAATGAACTGTCCAGTCAGTATTCAAAATGAATTAAAAACAATTCTTAAGCGGTTCGGGTCCGTATTTTCAAATGAGCTCGGAACAGTGCGAGATCATCGTGTGAAAATTAATATGAAACCTGATGCTGAACCTAAGTCTTTTTCAGTCAGGAGAATTGCCATAGCTTTGAAGCCGCAGGTAGAGGCAGAAATCGATCGGTTGCTAGCTCAAGGGATCATTGAGCCAGTTGATATTTTGAATGAACCGGTGGAATGGGTCACGCCTGTAGTCGTTGTAGTCAAGCCTGGTGGGAAAGTTCGTTTATGTGGTGATTTTCGAGTATCCATAAATCAACACGTCGTTACACACATTATCCTATGCCAACCTTCGATGATTTAGTGACTAAGTTAGGAGGTGGATGCCAGGGGCGTAGGTACGGGGGGGTTATGGGGGATAGATCCCCCCCCCCCAGAGCTACAAGTATACGAACGAAGCAGCACTGTCATAACGAAGAGCCCCATAAAATCTCCAAAAATTAGCGTTTCACGTTGAAGTTGGGTTTAGCAGATTTTCTGGACTTAAAGCAGCCCGAAAAGGTCCGAGTACGTCCAGCTTTTTCCTTGGATTTTCAGACCCAACGTAGTAGTGTACCGAGGTGCGGGGGAGAGGGTCGCCCCGGACCCTCTCCGGGGCCCCTCTCGGGGGGACCCTGATAGAGGGTCCGGGGCGACCCTCTATCAGACAAAAATCGGTAATATTCGTGGCTATAGCTGCTAAAAAGCGCTGATTCATAGTCTCGCGATGCAACTTCCAGACTAAAATTAAGAAAAAAATCGTTGATTCGCGGTACATGGAGGCCACTCTACGAAAAAATTGTGGAAATCAACGCAAAAGTGTTGTATTTGGGCAAACTCCGCAGTCAAAGTTGAGAAAACACGCTATAATATTGACAAATAAAAGACGCTTTCAGGTTAAATTGGACAAAAATGGCAAATTCACAACTGAAATGGCTTAAATCGCCCATTCGCGTACGAAAAAGGGAATAGGAGGCTGAATGGCCGCAAAATTCTCACAAAACGATATTTCACAGCTGACATTGGGAAAAATCGCTAATTTGCAATTTGCAGATATAAAGTTGTGGAAAAACGTTAATACGCGGATACAAAATGAAGAAAATCACTAATTCGCGGCAAAAATTGAAAAAATCACCAATTATAGCACAGCCAAAATTAATAAAAACGTTAATTTTCAGTTCAAATTGGGGAAAAGTGCTAATTCCCAGTTAAAAATGGCTAATTTGCAGCTTAAATTGAGTCAAACGCCAATTCTTGGCAAAAATTGACAAAACTCGGTAGGTAATGCTACCACGCTGCTAAAATTTAGAAAAAGCGAAAATTCGCTGCTAAAATTGAGAGACATCACTAATTCTCGTGAAATTTATAATTTTAAAATGATGATTTTTTGACAGAAATGGATGGATAGTTGTAATTTTTTTAGTTTGAAAAAGGTTTGAACAAAAAATTTAATTTATAATTTAAATTCGCACCTTCTGAAGACATTTTTTAGACTAAAATTTAGGAAAATGGCAAATTCATGCATGGTTAATTCACAGCTAGAACTGCCGTGAAGCAATAATCTATACCTATAAAAGTTATAAAAAATTGCTAATGCGGTGGTAAAATGAGAAAACCCGCTTATTTGCGGGTAATATTTAGAAAATAAAATAATCCGCCTGGTAAAAATTAAGAGAAAGGTTAATTTTAAGCCTAAAAATTGAGTAAATTGCTAATTCGCGGCTAAAAAGGGAAAAAATCGCCAATTTACAGCTAAAATTGCGCCAAACGCCAATTTGTGACTGAAATTGAGAAAATTCGCTAATTCACAGGTTTGAAACGCTACGACGCGTCGCCGCTACAATTTAGAAAAAGCGCGGTTAAAATTGAGAAAAATTCTAATTTGCGCCAAAAACGGAATATACGCCAATTTGCGGATTCTGAAGGCAACTTTTCAGGCTGAAATTGAAAAAAAGCGCCAATTTATGGCAATAGGTGAAGAAACCGCAAATTCGCGAGTAAACTGAGAAAAATCGCTCATGCATTGCGAATGGTGAACCAAAGAAATCCTAATTCATGAAAAGTCCCCCTATTTTGCGGCTAATATTGTGGAAAACACTTAAGAAAAACGTTAATTTCCAGCTAAAACTGAGAAAAGTGCTAATCCCCTGGTAAAAAAAAAATTAAAAAATCGGTAATATGCTGCTAAAATTGAGGAAAACGCCAAAACTCGTGGATAATTAAGAAACATCACTCACGGGATAAAAACGATACTTTGCTGCTAAAGTTGAGAAAATACGCCAATTCATGGCTATGGGAGGCGGTGGGGCAAAACCGCTAATCTGCGGATGAAATTGAGAAGAACGATACACTCGGCCGAAAAAGCGCTAATTTGCGGGTAGAGTCCAAAAATCGCCCCTAACTTAGAGATTGAGGCTATCATGAGGCCAGCAAAATGTCCAGATTCAAGAGTGTGCTGGCTAGGTGGAATGATGACTAAAATGTGAAATTACCCCCCTCCCCTCACCCTTCCAAGATTTCAATCTGATCCCCCCCCCCCCAGGACAAATTCCTACCTACGCCACTGGTGGATGCAGATTTTCGGTTATAGATCTAAAAGACGCTTATTTGCAATTGGAAATTGAGGAGGAATCCCGGAAATATCTAAATATCATCACACACAAAGGTATTTTTCGTTACCGTCGCATGCCGTTTGGGGTGAATTTTGCGCCACATTGTTTTCAAGCGCTAATGGACAAGATTTTGTCTGGGTTACCGGGCGTAGCATGTTATTTAGACGATATGATAATTACAGGGAAAACAAACGAGGAACATTTTATGAACTTACATAACGTACTGTCGCGGTTAGAAAGCGCTGGAATTCGCGCGCAGCCTAACAAGTGTCGTTGGTTGGAAGAGTCCGTCAAGTACTTGGGTCACATTATTGACTCAAAGGGCATTCATCCCACTACTGAACATTTGACAGTGGCTGAGTCGTCGTTCGAAAAAGATATGGTACCGGATGGATGCAAGTACTTCACCTTCGAGCAGAGTGCTGCCCTGTTTCCGAAAAAAGTCTTAAACGCGAGACTCTTAAAGACCCCGAATTGCTGTTGGTTGCTAAGCACATTCAGAGTGGTTGGCCCACTAGGAAAGAACTGCCTCAGGAGAGGGCGCGTCGTGGTACCTCGAGGAATCAGAGCGAATTTTTTCGACATGTTTCATGAAGGTCATCCTAGATCTACTGCTATGAAATCAATCGCGAAAATACATGCGTGGTGGCCGCATATGAACAGTGAGATCGAGAAATATGTCGCGAAGTGCAAACCGTGTCAGAGCTCGCGGCCACTAGATCCGGAATCACCTGTTCATTATTGGAATATGCCGAATGAACCCTGGTCCAGAATTCATATTGATTTCGCTGGACCATTCGAGTCAAAAATGTGGATGATTGTAGTGGATGCAACAACGAAGTGGTTAGAGGTGATTCCAATGAATAAAACGAGTCGAATGTACGGTCTTAGCACTCCGGGAGATCTTTTGTCGCTAAGGTGTACCTCGAATGATTGTCACAGACAACGGTCCCCAGTTTACAGCTCACGAATTTGGAAATTTTTGTAAAGCTAATAACATCTCGCACATTCGTTCAACGCCGTATCACCCTAGAACTAACGGCTTAGCAGAAAGAGCCGTTAAAACATTCAAGTTTCGTCTTCGAGCAGCTAAAAATGACAAAGTTCCGCTTGCATTGAAAGTTCAGCGATTTTTAATGTCATATCGAAATTCCGTGCACACAAGAAGTGGTAGATCTCCAGCCCAGGTGATGTTCGGTCGGCCGTTACGGACCTCGGCAGATTTAATAAAACCTAGTCAACAGTCTAGAATTGAAATGCTTCGGGCTAAACAAGAGATGAAAGGGGATCATTTCAAAAAAGTTCGTGAATTTCGCGGGGAAGACGAAGTATGGGTCAAGAAAAACTCGGGACGTGGATTTTTAGAAGGTCGGGTCATCAAGAGAAACGGGCCTCTCTCCTATTTGGTGGACGTCAGTGATGAAGTAAAACGCTACCATGCTGATCAGATGAAGAGGAGAACGTAACTTGAATAAGGGGGGAGATATGTGATGGATTGAAACATAAACATCACAATCCGTTTCTACGGGAAACATTTATTCCGTATGAAAAATAAATCATTCTTGTTGTTGTCTTTCAATGAACTAGTTGTCTGACTTAAGGGCTATCTCAATTATAACCACTCATTAGCGTTTTTCCTCATTTTAGCTGCTAAAATTACAGATTTTTCTACATTTCACCCACGAATTACAGTTTTTCCCCAATTTTCGTCGCGAATTACGTAAAGCTTTTGGCTGTGGATTAAGCGATTTTTTCACTTTCTGGCACAAAGTTACCTTTAGAAGCCACGAATTTGACGTTTTGTCCATTCAAATCGCAAATTAGCGTTTTTCCTCACTTCAGCGCTTCTTAATTTCATCGGTGAATTAGCCACGGATCAACGATTTTTCGCCATTTTAACGGTGAATTTTTCTTGCTTTTTCTGAGTTTTTGCGGTGATTTCGTATTTTACTTTATTTTACCCGCAAATGAACCGTTTTTCTCAATTTCATTCATGAATTAGCGCGTTTTCTTTACTTTATCCGCGGAAGCTTTAAGGAAACTTGAGCCATGAAGTAGCGCTTTTTCTCACTTCTGTCCGTGAATTAGTAACGTACCGAGAGATAGGGGCGAGGGGTCTAGATCGCCCCTGGGGCTGATATGCCCGCCCCCGCCGGGCTGATGGGGCCCTAAAAATATATAATAGGGCATACGTGTGCCTAAAAATGTGGATATTAAGGATCTATGTTCATGTTTGTAGGTTGGTGAAAACGAGTTTTTGGCATGCAGTTGGACAGCGATATTGGCTCCTTTCGACGATTTTTAATCCATCCGACCCAGGATGAAGTGCTAGCAAGTGATCAGCAAAGAGTATAACTGAATAATCGATTTAGCCCACACAAGCGCTATTCTGAAGGCTCAATTTGAGAGAAAACGCAGCCTTCTACGGGTAACTTCGCGGCTAAAATAGAGAGAGTACGCTGCTCCCCAGTATTTTTTAGGTCCGTAAGCGGATAAAGATGAGAAGGCGTACTAATATGCTATTCTTGCAGGAAAGTACCAACGCAGCAAAAAGTTGTGAAAAATCGATAGTGTTCGTGGACAAAACTGTTCAAAAGCCTTCATTGGCTGTATCTAGATGAAAAATCCAAACCAAAATTGAGAAAAAATCGCTGATTCGCGGTGTATAGATGCCACCTTATGTCTGAAATGAAGAAAAAACGCTAATTTGCTGTTGGTAAGATTGAGACGTGGCCCAGTTTTTGCTTTTCTGCAAGCGCTAAAAGGCAAGAGAACCCGATAAGGCTGTACAATCAAGAAAAAAAACACACTAATTCGGGGCTAAAATGGAGAAAAATGACAAATTCCCAACTAAAATTGCAAAAAATCACCCATTCGCGGATAAAAAGTGAAAAACCACTAATTCACAGCTAATTTCCGAAAAATGCTTATTCACGACTGAAATTGAGAAGAATGGCTAATTAGCTGCTAAAATTGGGACATGCGCTAATCCAGGGCAAAAATTGAGAAAATAGCTAATTCGCAAACGAAATTGACAAAAAGCTCTATTTATTAGCGGCTAAAGTTGAAACAATCCTATTTCGCGGACTTAATTGAAAAAATAGATAATTAATTCGCAGCTAAAATTGTAAAAAATCCGATAATTCACGAATAAAGTCTAAAAAAACGTTCATTCGCGGATTCAAATAAAAAAAAATCGGCTAATTCACGGATATATTAGAGAAAACGCCAATTTACGACTAAAATTTAGTAAAAACGCTGACTCGGGGCTAAAATTCAGCAAAAGACAATAATCTGTTGCATCTCCTAGTTACAGCGACTAAAATTGAGAAAAACCCCTACTAATTCAAGTTTGTAAGTGAAAAAAATCGCGGCTAATATTGACCAAATTCGGGTAAAACTGGCAATTCTGATCTAAACTGAAATTGCGAAATATCGCCGATTCGCATGTATAAAAATAGATGCTAATTCGCTGCAAAATTTACGTTAAACGCTATTTCACAGCCTGAAATTGATACAAATCGCTAATTCGCGGATAAAATAAAGGAAATCACGAAATCGCGGCTTAAATTGGGAAAATGCAAATCCGTACTGCATCCGCGCACTCAAACTGAAATGCAGCGCTAATCCATAGCAGAAACTAGAAAACTGCTTATGCGGGGCTAAAATCTGAATAAACAACGCGGCTAAAATTGATAAAACTAATTAGCGTGGCTAAAATTAAGAAACACGCTAATTTTTCGCTCAAATTCAGAAAAAGTGCTAATTCACTGCTAAAAATAGAAAAAACAGCTAATATTTACCTAAAATTGCAAAAAATCGTTAATTCAAGGGATAGAAACGCTATTGCACTGTTAAAATTGAGAAAAAGCGCTGGCCCGCGTCAACAATTAGGAAAAATCACTAAATCGCGGCTAAAATTGAAGAAAAAAAAACGCTAATCCACAGCAAAAATTCAAGAAAAAAATGCCAATGCGGGACTAAAATTTGAGAAAAACGCGGCTAAAATTGTAAAAAAAAACAAAAAAACACTGATTAGCGCAGCATACATACAAAAACGCTAATTTTCAGCTCAATTTGGGAAAAAGTAATAATTCTCTGCTAAAAAAATTGCTAATTTGCAGCTAACATTGAGAAAAATTCCAATTCATGGCAAACATTGAGATCATTTACTGATTCAAATGGTCATAGAAACACTAGTACGGTGCTGAAATTGAGAAAAAGCTCTAATTCGCGGCTAAAATTAAGGGATATCACTATTTCACGGATAAAGTGTGGTAAAATTTATAATACGCGCTCATTTCTGAAGGAAAATGGAATAAAACGGCTAATTCATGGCTATAAGTATATGAAAAAAAGGTTAGAATTGAGAAGAAGCGCTATCTGTAGCTAAAAGTAAAGCAAAATTGCTAATGCGGTGCTAAAATTAAAAAACAGCGCTTATTTGCACTTATTATTGAGAAAATCAATAATTAGCCCGGTTATAATTAAGAGAACGCCTAATTTTCAGCCTAAATGGAGAAAAAGTGCTAATTCGCTGCTAAAAATGGTAATAATCGCATTTCAATTTGCGTCAAAATTGAGAACATGCCAATTTCGTGGCTTCTGAAGGAAAATTTGAGGCTAAAATTGAGAAAAAGCGCCAATTGATGGCTGTAGGTGAAAAACCCCAATCGCTGAGAAACAAGGAACAAAACTGCCTAATTTGTGGCAAAAATTAAGAAAAAACCGCTATTTTGCTAACTTTCAGCTAAAATTGAGGAAAAATAAAGAAAAAACGCTTTAATAAACGCTAATTTGCGCAAATTAGTGGTTATTGGGGGGGGGGGTTGAACCGCTAGCTATCGCGCTAATGACGTGTTCTTGGGGCCAATCCCCACAGCAAAAAGTATCGAAAATAGCGCTGATTTACAGCTAAAATTGAGAACAAATCGCTAATTAGCGGTTCAAGAAAGACCTACACGGCTAAAAAAAAAAAAAAAAAGAATTGAGAAAACACGCTAATTCGTGGCAAAAATCGAGAAAATCGCTCTTTTGATATGACAAATTTAACAGCAAAGGGTGTGGGCTAAGAGCGCTTCTGTTGGCTCAGATTTATAGAAAATTCGCGGCTAAAATGGAGAAAATACTCCGTCCCCTGTTTCGTTTAGGTCATTGAGCGCATTAATGTGCAAAACTTTTGCCAACGTGGCAAAAACTTTGGAAAAGCACTAATATTCGAGGCTATAATTGCTAGCGTAGTGTGTGGAGGGCCATTTTTTTACGGCTAAAATTTTGTTTTGGGGCACAGCCTACGGCTATAAAAATTTAGAAAACACGCTAGTCATTCAAGGCTGTACAAGTGGGAAAAATTGCGGCTAAATATTGACAAAAGCAACGCTAAAATTAAGAAAACAATAATCCGTAGCTTCTGGGAGCTTCAGAGCTCAAACCGAAAAAAAAAAACGCTAATTCATAGCAGAAAGTAAAAGAAATTACTAATGCGGGGCTATAAAATTGAAAAAATCTCTAATTAGCGCGACCAAAATTGAGAAAACTCTATAATTTTTAGCTCAAATTGAGAAAATGTGCTAATCGCGGCTAAAAATGGGAAAAATTGCTAATCTACGGCAAAAATTGCGGAAAACGCCAATTCCGTGGCTATTTAATTGAGAAAATTCGCGAATTCACGTCGCTAGAAGCGCTACGGCGCTGTGCTAGTTCGGGGCTAAACTTGAGGAAAATCCCCATTTCGCGGACAAAGTGTGGTAAAATGTGGTAAAATGTCTAAACCTAAATACTCGGCTTCGCGCCTTAATCTGAAGGCAACTTTTTTTGGCTAAAATTGAGAAAAACGGCAAATCCTTGGCTATAAAGTTAAAGAACGCCGCTGATTCACGGCTAGAACTGAGAAAAAGTTGAAAAAATAAATCATTTTTAGCGAATTTTCAGCCTAAATTGGGAAAAATAACAAAGTCGTTGCTAAAAATGGAGAAAATCGCCAATTCATGGCTAAAATTGAGAAAATTCGTTGGTTAGAAACGCTACTGCGCTGCTAAAATTAATTAAAAGGCTAATGCGCGGGTAAAATTGAGAAAAATCACTAATTCGCGGCCAAAATGGAGAAAAATTTCAATTTTTTTCAAAAATTGAAAATACGCTAATTCGCGGCTTTTGAAGGCAACTTTGAGGTTAAAATGGAGAAAAGGGCGCCAAGTTAAGGTTATAAATAGGCCGATTTGCGGCTGAAAATAATCGCTAAGTCATAGCGTATGGTGAACAAAAAAAATGCGATTTTTGGCAAAAATTTGGAAAAACCTGCTATTTCGCGGCTAATATTGAGGAAAATACGTAAGAAGATGATAATTTCCGGCTGAAACAGACAACAGTGCTAATTCCCTGCTAAAGTATAAAAAATTTGCTAATTTGCTGCTAAAGTGGAGAAAATTCAAATAGCGGTGAGGGGGGAGGCTCCAATACGGTAATAGGTGCAGGTTCAGCAGTGTCTGAAGTAACTTCGTGCCAAATTCAGAAAAAGCGTTCGTTGATTAGCGGTGAAAATTGGGGAAAAACTACACTTCATGGCTGATGGCGGCTATAAAATGAGGAAAAGCACTATTTTGAGAGCTAAAATAAAGAAAAATAGCTAATTGGGAGGTCAGTTTAAAAAAAAAAAATGTGAAAATTGATCTAGCCGCGTTAGCCGCGTCTGCGGAAAAAGCGCTAATTTAGGGCAAACATTTGAAAAAATCGCCAACTCGGGGCTGAAATGGAGCAAAATCGTGAATTCGCGGCAAAAATTGAGACCAAAAATGGCTAATTCAACAATTAAATTTTGTAGAAGCGCTGAAGTGTGGAAAAAATGCTAATTCGCGGTTAAAATAGAGGAAACGTGAAATAGCGGCTTATTCTGTGCGATAACTTCGTGGTGGTGCTAGTGAAAGATTCGCCGGCTGTTCGCATTTTCCCGATTTCATCCGCGAATTAGCGCCTTGTCTCATTTCTGTACGTGAATTAGCTATTTTTCTCAATGTTAGCCACGATTTAGCGTTTAATCTATTTTAGCCGCGACTTTGTTGTTACTTTCAGCCATGAATTATAGCGCTTTTTTCACTATTTTTTTCCACGTACTTGGCTCAAGAATAGCACATTAGCGATTTATTTCTGTACAGCCGTAAAAACTGGCCTCTACACATCGCGAATCAGCAATTTTTTTTTTCTCAAATTTTCTCATAATACAAACATTTTGGCTAAATAAACGTAAACAAACGATTTTGAGACTAGAAATGACGCTAAACAAACGATTTCACTTCGAGATATGCATTAAACCAAGGGTGGCCAACCAATAGGGCCCGCGGGCAAAGAACTGGCCCGCTGAGTGTTTCACAATGCCCGTCCCGTGGCCTGTATCATCATTTTTAACTAGCTGAGGCTGGTGCACTTATGTGCTGTTCTTGGGGCACAAAAATCCAGACCAAAAATGAAAATAACCTTTATTTGGGGCTGAAATTGAGATAAATGGCTAATTCACGGTTGAAATTATTGAGAAAATTCTCTGATTCACGGACAGAAGTGAGAAAAAGTGCTAAATCACGGCTAAAATTAAGAAAAATACGTGGCTATTCGCAGAGCAATATGTTACTTCACGGCTAAAATTGAGAAAAAGCGATAAAATCGCGGATAAAGTGTAGTAAAAAAAAAAACAGTAATTCGAAGTTTAAAAAAAAAACGAAGCACGCTAATTAACGGCGGATAAATTCGCGCCTAAAACTATGAAAACATAACTTCTCGGCTGATTCACGCATGGTCGTGGCTCAAAATGAGAAAAAGCGCTAATTTTTGGCTAAAATTGAAAAAGTCGCAAATTCGCGGGAAAAATTAAGAAAATCGCTCTTTAGCGGCTAAAATCATGAATTCACGGCTAAAGTGGAGGAAATCGTTAATTTCCTATAGGAAAAAATCGCTAAATTGCCGTTAAAGTTGAGAAGAAGCGCTGATGAAGTGTAGACAAAAACAGCTAATCCTCATCTAAATGTGGAAAATGCGGTAATTAGCGGATGAAATCCAGAAAAAACGTTAATTCACGGCGAAAATTGGGATTCGAGGCTCGCTAGGAGGCTGAAATGAGTTAAAACGCTAATTCACGACTAAAATAAAGATAAAATGGCTATTGGGTAGGTTAAATAGATAAAATTTGCTAATTCACAGAAATAAATTGAGTAAAAATGGCTAGTCACGGTTTCCGGGGGCAATTGCGTGGCTAAAATTAGAAAATAGCGCTAATTCACGGGTAAAATTGGTAAAAATCTCTCATTGGCGGATAAATCAAGAAAAACATAAATTCACTGCAAGAAAAATCGCTAATTCGCGGTTGAAATCGGAGACAAATCGCTAATTGACCGATGAAATTGAGAAGAAGAGATGACGTGGGGGGGGGGACGCTAATTCGCGGCTCCCTAAAGGCAATTTCTAAACTATAGTGTTGTTGTTGTTGTTATTATTGAACAGCCCCCCCCCCCCAAAGCAGTGCGTTTTACTGAAAGATCAAAGTATTGTGCTGAAGGGGGGGGGGGTCGAGTATGGGAGGCCCGCCTGAGTTCTTACAACCAAAGTTTATGGCCCACTACCAAAAAAAGGTTGGCCGGCCCTGTATTATACAAACGACTTCGATCATAGGTCGGGGGGAGCGTGACACTTAGCCGCACACAAGTTTGATATGGTTGTTTAAAGTACTTGAAAGGCTAAACAAACGAAAATTTTGACTAAACAAACGAATATATGACCGTTTTCGGCTTTTTTTGCGTTATGGGTCGGGCGTCGCATGTGCATATATCGATATTAGCGTTTTTTCCAAATTTTCAGCCGCGTACTTTGCCCCCAAGAACAGCACATTAGCACACCCTTTCAATTTTAGCCGCCTATAAGGATTTTTAGAAACGCGGACGCGCTTGTTCGTTTTACGTTAGTTTTTTTTTTCTCTTTCGGAACGGCACAAATGGACCTCAATAGGCTACACTCCGGGAGTCATGAAAAATCGACTAAAAACCAACGACAAAGGCCAAAAAAATGTTCTATTTAAAGGGCGCTGACGACCCACTTTAAAGATGATGTATGTGAACCTGGCGGCACACATAATTATCACTAAACACGATGAAAATGGCGCCATTATCGTTTGTTTTTCCGTTTGTTTAGCCCAAATTTTCGTTTGTTTAGCAACTTAAAATTTTTTTAAAAACAAAATGTGTGCCGCCAACTTCACGCATCGGCACACATAACGTAAACAAACGTTTTTTTTTTTTTTTTTTGTCTCTCTGTCTCTCTGAATGGCTGGTCCATGAAGTCCCCCCCCCACCCTCTCTCTCTCTGAATGGTGGCCCGTCAAGTGTCCCCCGTCCCTCGCTCTGAATAGTGGCCTAACAGCTTCTCCACTATTAAGACCTCTCTCGGACGAGTAATAAGCCCCCACTCCTCTCAATCGGAAAATCAAAAACTAACGAACCCAAGCCGAGAAAGCGTCGTAAACAATTATAATTCAATAAATAAAAAAGTTTTACCTGTAAAATACAGCCAGGGGAACTGAAATTTGAGTAAGAATACTCCAAGTCCACGCGCCGTAAAACCTAAAGCATGACAGAATCGGACAATAGTCAGAAATTCGTCGTTTAAAAAAGCCGACAAAACATTTCTCCACCTAGCTTCAATCGGATGAAAATTAGCTTTAGCATCCTCCAAATGGTTGATTGCCCACATTGCGACATTAGCCAAAAGTAGAAACGTCACCAATTGTCGAGCTGGTTTGTCTTTTCCAGCCTATAAAAACGAAAAAAAATGTTTTTTTTTAAATGAAAACGACGATTTTGAGTGAAACAAAACCTTAACGGTGGTACAACGTCGCCACCAAGCGTCGACGATAAATAGCGTTTGGAGGGTAGATTGAATTATTCCAGCGGTAGATGTCATAAATACGTTGGGTGAAGAGTAAAAATTTTCTTGGGAATAATAACTAGCTAGTAGGGAGAAGACGAGGAAAACGTAGAGACCGGCTTGGGCTGTAACTAGAAGGACCATGTCTAAATCTACGGCCCGTTCTTTTTTATATCTATTAAAAAATAGCAATAATAAAGTTACGATCGCAATATAAAATCAAAGTCACTTACTTCAATTGCTTTATTTTATGCATCGCGGCAATCGTTGCCAAAATTCCAAGAGTGTACAAAATTTGCTCGCAGACATTGATCTAAAAAATTAATGCGTTTGTGAAATAAATTGGTTGTGGTGGGTGGGGTGGGGGGCAACACTCCAGCGTTTTACTTGAAATAAGGCCATTTCAGCGAGGTGTTTCTCTTTGACCAATACGAAAAATAGTATCAAACTTATTATTGTGTACACAAGAACGATTATAGAGGCAAACAGTCCCTTATGAGCGTTGGCACAGTCGACGGTAAAGTGCTGAGACGTGAGGCCAACAACTGGAGTCGGTACCTTTTTGTCAGGAAATGTACACTAAAGTCTGGTAAAGAAAGAAGAAGAAAAAAAAAAACCTTATTGGCGTAAGCGCCAGACTGTCCTTCCATCGATTCACCGGAGCAGAGACTTTTCCATAGGGCGTACAGTATGACGGAGCATATAAGACTGTATTCGATGGTGCAGAGGCATAAAAATGGGGCAGAACTTCTTACAAGAGACACCATTATGTGATTCTTGCGACACTCAGTCATATTTTGAGATAGCAATATTCTGCTGCAGCAAAAAATAAAAATTAAGGTGAACCCTATAGTTTCTGCGTCTGTCGTCCACATTGAAAAAAATTGGAAATAGAAACAGTTCACATACCCCAATGGAACTTCAATATTAGCAGTGCTCACGTTATGGTGAATATCTACAGAAATTCCACTATAAGGAAGGGCTTGAAAAAAGGAACGTGGACTGAAATTATGATGGCTATGTACCCTGGTAATTAATGATTTGATGTTGAATCTCCTCAATTACGACACCAAACCAGACGCACACATTAGTTGCGATCATATGCATGAGGCCGAACTTGGAAATGCAGGAATAGTCTGCTAACGTTTTTTGCTTGACGATTATAATAAAAAAACATTGGAAATCAGCGATTTCGTGAGACAATTCTTTTATATTTCTTACCTTGTCACTGACAAAAATGAACTGGATCTGAATGATGACAAAAGCAGTCCTAAACAATGGCATCACAATCATCATAAAATGTCGACACTCGGGACTGCCCAATAGTTCAAAATACTGTCCCACTTCAAGGCCCGAATAAATCATGCTCCCGATGCCAAACGCTGAAAATTAAGAAAAAACAAAAACTTTGCTCTCCTTTTTTTTTCTCCGTACTAAACCGGAAATATTTAAATTGGCTCGAACCTGCAGCGCCCATGCGCAAATAAAAACTTCCGTACCGACTTTGACTTTTTTGAATCGTCAACTTGAGAAACTCTTCAGGCTGCGGCGACGACGGCGGTGACGCAGACGCGGCGGTGTGCAGCACAGTGGCGACGGCGTGTTGTTTCAACATTGTCGAATAGACGAACACGAGGTAGAGCATACTTACGGCGTATAGGTAAATGTAAAAACCCTGTCGGTGTTGGCCATTGGTGTGGAATTGATTTTGTATAGCGTTTAAAAACGTTTAAAAGAAAAGGAACAAACCTCGCTCGTAAAATTGTTGGAGGTGGGCCTTGAAAAAATATTCGTGACAGGTAGGGCGATCCCAACGACGGTTAACAGCTTACAGTAAAGTCCAGACATTGTTGCACTCATTGTTTCCCTGGATGACCGAAAAAAGAGCATTTTAAGGGCACTTTAATGTTGTTGTTGTTTTTTTTTTTTAGAAGAAACAGAAAAAAAAACTCACAAGAATATATTTTCCGCCTCAGTCCTATGTTCAGCAGGCTTCGGGAGGAAAGACATGGAAAACGAGCCTCCTCTAGCGCTGCGCGACGCGAAGCTTTTTCCCGACAAACAAAAGAATTTATACAGCGTTTAATATAGCGTGCCAGTCTGTGGACTAAATAGCCGCAAACGGCTAAATAGCCTTTGGACTAAGAGTCGAGATCAGTGCCGGTTTTAAGGGGTGGGGGGGGGCGAACCGGGCGACCGCCCTGGGGCGCCGTGTCCTAAGGGGCGCGTCTAGCAAAATCCTGGGAGGGGGGGGGCGGAAAAAATGATTCAAGAAGCGCATTTGATTTATGAATATTTCAAAACTACAAAATAGCCGAGAATTGGATTTTTAACAGCCGTGAAATACGGAGCATATCCGCGAATTGGTGGTTTTCCTCAATTTAGCCGCTGTATGCACAAAACGCAAAAAAATTTAAAAAATAATATTTTTTTGTAACCTACCTGGGAAGATTTAATAATCAATAAAAGGACTTCACTTGTTTTTGTGATGCGATATGGATTACAGTCTACTTTTATTCTCTGTATTTAAAATATTCAATCAATCCCTAATTCACGACAAAACACTGGTCCTCCGGGCCGGATTTTTATGTGAAAAAATAACAATTAGTAGTAAATGGTAACATATGGGCTCGGACAGTTTTTATGTTCTCGGACTGAATGTGTGTGCCATGCGCTCCGGACATGATTTCGTGTAAATTTCCTGGACTTGACAACAATTACAATTTTATTATTATTAGCACGAGGGCTAATAATTAATTGGACAACAACAACAAGCGGTGAGTTCGTTCCATTTTATACTTAAAACACTGGTAATTCAATTGGCTCGGCTTTTCCAAAATGCGTTCTGGAAAAAAATCTAATAAGATAACCAAATCGAAATCGGACACGGGGGGAAACGAACTCAAATGTTCCATATTCTTTAGATAGCCATTTTCTTTGATTCAGCTGGGAATTAGCGTTTCACCTAATTTTAGCCTCCCAACGAGCCATCAGTGAGAGTTTTGTTTCGTAATTTTCACTGTGAATTCATTTTTTTTTAAATTGTATACGCGAATTAGCGCATTCTCCTCATTTAGCCGCGGATTCAGAAGCCGCAATGCGCGTTTTTTCCATTTTAACCGCGAATTACCGTTTTTTTTTTTCACACGTCAGCGCATCTTCTCAATTTTATCGGTGAATGACCCGTTTTCCCCCATTTTAGCAGTGAATTAGCGATTAATCTGAATATTGCAGTGAATTCGTGTTTTTCCAGATTTCTCAATTTTTTGAGAATTGGCACATTTTCGAAAAATTACCCCCCCCCCCCCAATTAGCCATTTTCTTGATTTTAGCCGCAACTAGCTTTTTTCCTCATTTTAGCCACTAATTATTATGGACAGTTTGAAATGGACAATTTCGCCATTTGCCCTCGGTGAGGCGTTTCGCATAAACGTTGCCCTTGACTTGGGATATGTCGTCAATTTTGCTTTGATGATTGGCGATTCATGTGTTTCCCCGAGCGCTGTGATTCGCCATAGTTTGTAAATTCCGCTTTGAATGCGACAATTCGCGTAAAAAAATACTGCCTAGAATGATCAGTTTTGTATGGGTTGTGACTTGAATGAAGCCTTACGCTGAAATATTGGCCTGGATGTGACGTTTAGCTCTGAAATAGGGAATTTGTCATAAATTTCGCCTTCAAAAGTTGCGTTTCACGTGAATTATTTCCAATTTTAGGTTTCAAATGGGCAATTTCCTCATAATAGCAACACAATTTTTTAGAGTATGAAATTGATATATAGATACGAGGGATTCTGTCGCCGTTATTTTAATTAAAATTAAATTAATTAACTAAAGTTACCCGGAAAGGCAAAGCCTAGCACAATTCGAGCTTCGAGTGCTATGCTTTGCCTTCCCGAGTCGTCCTGGTAACATCAGTTAATTAATTTACCTCTTTAATTGAAATTGATAATTTATTATGAAATTGACAATTCCTCATACAATTAGCAAGTTGCACGCTAGTGTTTCTCCCAATGTTGCGTTTTGGCCACAAAATGGGGCATTTCGTGTGAATTTGTCCCTATAGGTGTGCCGTGGCCGTTTCGAAACATTTCTTCTCTCACCCATATGTGACGTTTCGCATTTTGCTTAAATTTTCCCTGGACGTGGCATTTATCGCCATCAATTTCTCGAATTTTCGCTCACTGAAAAAAGCCATTTCGGGGATTATCGTTGCCGGAAAACCAATTTTGTTGGGTGGCCCAAATTCAGAGACCGATCTGAATTAGGTTAACTGGCGACAAAATCCCCGAAATTGGTTGGTCAGTAAGCAAAATCCGAGAAATTCGATATTTCATAGTGCGAAATTCGATAAATTGATTTTGTGGTTAGTCAATCCTGCGAAAATGGTTTTACAGTGCGAAAAAAAACAACAAAAAATCAGCAAATTCGCTTTCCGAATTGAGTTGCCCCGCGGTTTGTCAGAGACAACTAAACTTCAGGGGCGGTTTTATGGGGTTGGCGATAGGGGCGATCGCCACCCCCCCGTCAGCTCAACCACTCATAGTTTAGACGGGGGGTGGGAAGAAGGGAAATTGAAGAGATACATGGCATGAAATTCGTTCTATCACAAATCGTGAATCCCAAAATTGGGTTTTGTAAAGAGCCAAACCAACGAATTTTTGTTTTTGAGACATCAAAAATCCCTAAAATTTGGATTTGAACGAGCTAAATGCATAAAATTTGATTTTTAGAGATCGAAACTTGGGTTCAAAATAGAAAAGCCAAACGCGCCGGATTTGTTTTGGATCAGATCATTATGAGATATTTAGCTAACATGTCTGGTTTTAGGTAGAATGTTCTGGATTCCCCCAGATTCTTGAGCAGATGTGAGACACATCAATAGAAAATCTAGTTTTTGGGAAACAGAGACAGTGGGCTTTCAGGCTTTTTTTTTTCCTCTCTCTCTCTTTTCAATGCGAATATTAAGAAATTAGGCGAATAGGATAAGCGGGGAAGGGAAGGGTGAGAACACATTTGACCGCCACCCCCGTCGCGGTAAGATTTAATAATCCTAAAGAGGGAAGATTTAATAATCAATAAAAGGACTTCACTTGTTTTTGTGATGCGATATGGATTACAGTCCAATTTTATTCTCTGTATTTAAAATATTCAATTAATCCCTAATTAACGACAAAACAGCCGCAAAGTAGCGTATTTATCCCATGTTAGCATTTTTCCCAATTTTTGCCACGAATTAAAAATTTTCTCGATTTTTGCAGCAAATTAGCGATTTTCAGCAGTGAATTAGCACTTTTTTCCTGCAAGTATACCGTTTTTACGTTAATTTCAGCCGCGCTAATTACCGATTTTTCTCAATATTGGCCGGAAATGTGTGGTGTATGAACTATTTTTGCCCCCACTAACATTTTTTTTTTTTTTTTTTACTTTTTCTCAATTTTAGGTTCGAAGTTGCCTTCTAGAAGCCTTGGATTTGTGTTTTCCAAAATTTTAGCCGCGAGTCAGCGTTATTACTAAATGTTAGTCGTAAATTAGCGTTTTTCTCAATTTTATCCATGAATTATCCGATTTTTTTTTTCCATTTGTATCCGCGAATTAACGTTTTTTTCTAGACTTTATCCGCAAATTATCGGATTTGTCACAATTTTAGCGATTCTTTTCAGTTGTGCCTGCGAAATAGGATTGTTGCAAGTTTAGCCGCTAAATAGCGCTTTTTGTCAATTTCATTAACGAATTAGCTATTTTTCTTAATTTTAGCTGTGGATTAGCGTTTGTCGTGAATTAGTATTTTTCGAAAAATTAGCTGCAAATTAGTGGCTTTTCACTTTTTTATCCGCACTTTGTGTCTATTCACTGCTGATAGCCGTGAATCTTCGCCTTTTCTCAATTATGACGTGAATGCGCGTTTTTATTCTTTTTTTTTAAGCCGCCAATTTGTGATTTTGTCTGGTGTTTGCCATGAATTCGCGTTTTATCGCTATTTAGCCGCGAAATTACTTTTTCATAACTTTGCCACGCACTTACCCCAAGACTAGCATATTAGCGTGTCTTTTCAATTTTAGCCGTCTATTATTGGCCGTTATAAATTTGAGTTTGATGTTTCCTTCAGATACTACAATTGGTGTTTTTTTTTGTTTTTTTTTATGAGCACTTTCCCAGCTTTCCCTCAAATTTAGCAACGAATCAACGCTTTAAATCCTAAAAATCCCTATTTCCTCATCTGTAAGCTTTTGGGTGCCCCCCCTCTGGACGGGTGGCCCAGGACGATCTGCCTCTCGCCACCGTTCACAGGGCGAGCCTCCCGAATGCTTAAAGATGCCAAAATAGGGATTTTTATGTTTCGAAACGTTTATTCTTCCCCTCTCGCCGCTAAACGTCGCATCAGTACACGCTCCTGGAATGTCACGCAATGCTTGAACCACAAAACGTCCTGACCACACGCTTATTTATGTCTCGCGTGTGTCCCAGGGATACATTTTATTTCGGGTTCTGCTGTAAAATTAGCGTAATATTAGTTCTAAACCAAACGATTCGAAGACTCAGTTGACCATCTCAGGGCCGAAATGAGCGCAATTCCATAGTTTGTAATTTAATAATGATTAGTTTCATAGTTTTTCATTAAACTTTATTGGAAGGTGGTAACGAGCCAAAACCACCAAATTATTTTTTTGACAGAAGACAAATCCACAAAATTTGGTTTGTGTATAGGACCAAACCCGTAAAATTTGGTTTTATAATAGTCGGGAGCCCACCGTATGAAAAATCCAGGTCTTTTGATCGTGTCTGGCACCTGCGCAGGACGTTTTTTATGGTCTAGCAAGAGATGACACTTCTGAGATCGCCAGACATTTACCGTGGGGGTACAGGGGCTCACAACAGAGCTAGCTGTTGGCAAACACACATTTGGCTGCTTTAAAACGGCTGGCAAGTGTAAAAATCGATTCTTCGCTAACCAATAAACTAGAAAACTGCCATCGCCATCCAATTGAAGCTCTGGCTTCTAGTAAGCCTCGAAATTTCACATTTTTTACAGCTTACTCATGGGCCCTATCTACATCGGATGACGTTGTTATTTTCGTTTTCGTAACGTATTTTGGTATATTGGTCGTTTTTACTCTCGCCAGTCGTTTTCAAACCACCCAAAGGTGTGTTTGCCAACAGCTTTATATCTGTTGTGAGCCCCTGTCCCACAGAAAATGTCTGCCAAAAGAAGTGTATTCTCCTAGACCATAAAAAACGTCCTGTGCAGGTGCCAGACACGTTCAAATGACCCGTGGGCTCCTGGACTATTGTAAGGAGCGAAAGAGATTTCGCCTCTACCCCGTTAACTGAGAAAATTGACAGAGACAAACACGCAAAATTGTTCTTTTAAAGAGCCGAACCCGTAAAGTTGGTTTTACTAGAAGCAAATCCCGCGAAATTCAGCTTTGAAAGAAGCTAAATTCGTGAAATTGAGGTTTTCAAATATCTAGAATAGAAAATTTTGTTAAATAACAGCCAATCCCGCAAAATTTGTTCTTTCTGATTGAGCTAAAATCCGTGAAATTGACTTTTGAGCCAGTCAATTTCCCGCAAGTTGCGGGTTTAGCCGGGAAACAGCAAAACACGCTCGATTTCACGGTTTTATCCGCAGAACAACCCGAATCGCGAGTATTTTTGAATGATAGCCACATGAAAGCCGCAAAATAGCTCTATCGGAGAGTCTTCTCCATTTTGCTCAGCAGTCCGAAATTGTGATTTTTAATCATTTTAGCCGCGAAAAAAGCTCAATACATGGTTTTCACCAATATTTCTTAACAGCAGAACAGGTTTAAACTCGTTCTGTTTTCAAATTCCATACGCGAAACAGACCAAAGTTAAATTTCCTTGGATTTTAGCGGCCTAATGGCATGCGGATTTTTTCGATTTCATCGCCACCAAGCACCCGAGAGTCAGACTTTTAAAAAAACACCAATTTCACATATGTCACTCGTTTAAATTAATAATTTCCAGAGTGTTAGCCCCAAAACTTGCAATTTTGCATGATCTAAAGCCTTGAACTTGCAATTTTGTTTAAGAGAGAGTGAGAGAGTTTTTATTTGTCAGCACCGTATTCGTCTTACTTTCACTAATTACTAAGCCATTTTTGGCGCACTAGTCATTCAGGCAATGCTCTATAATCCTTGCTTATGCGACAACACCACAGAAATCTCACGTTCACAAGTCATCACCGTGATATCATCCGCGTATAACTCACTGAAAAGGAAAATTCACGCTAATCGAGGAGCTGTGGCCGGTCATTAATGGCAACCAGAAACGGTTTTTCAAACCGCGACCCATCAACTTAAAAGTTTTCCACGTGGACATTTTGCGTTACAAACTTCGTTATTATAGTCACAGACTTGACCATAGAAACGCGGCGTAGTAGAATAAAATAAAGAAAATAACTTACAACGACCTTCCTCTTTTCGGCGGGGAATTTCGATGAGCCTCCTTGTCTGGCACGGCTGGCTTCGAGGCGCCCCCCGATGCTTCAACCGATTTAGAGCTCACCATTGGCTCTTTCTCTTCGATCGTCTCCAATTCCGTGTTTCCCGACGTGACCAACGACCCTCTATGATTCCCCCCCCCCCACCAGAGGGACCCAATAAATTAATTAAAAGTTTACTTAAATTAATATAACGTAAAAAAAAAAACCTGTGAGACGAAGGCAGTCCATCGTTAATTTCGTTTCGTCGCATACTTTTACACCTCGCAGAATGGCGTAAACTAATACGTTAAGAAATGGGAGACGAGTTCAGTAAATCCTTGAAAGGTTGTGCGTAATTCAACGATAATTGATTGACCAAACTCATTAAATTCTCGAACTACTTTAAAATAGTTTTGAGTGTCCTTAGAACAAAAGTTTACTTCCAGGTTTTTTCCTGTGAAATATTTACAATAAAACGTTTTTGAAAAACAAAAACGATTAAAACAAAAATACAATTGACATAATATATTCTAAGCTTTACAAAGATTCTTGAAAAATGCTTTGGATTCCTTGCATCGAGCGTTGCTGCAATGAGGGCATCGAGTCAGAAATTTCGGCGACACTCGCTGGTCATTTTTTAAGTGCGAGCTAACAATGTCAGCCAAGGCTGAAATGAAAAGTGGATGATCGTTTGGTGCAGCAGCTCGCCTCATGCATTCCACGCCGAGCTGCAAAGAATGAATTAAATATGTGGACGGTAGATGGGTATAGGGGGGGGGAGGGGAGACAGAAATTTACTTCTTTTCCTAAGTCATGACAGTATTCAATGTCCATTTCATGGAGTGTTTCAATATGTTCGTTGACAAAAGCGATTGGAATGAGAATGAAATTCTTTTTGCCCTGTTTAACGTAGTCCTTGATGGCGTCGTCGGTGTAAGGTTGAAGCCAAGGCAGAGGCCCCACTTTACTCTGCCAGACAAGAGCGTACGGATGACTGTACTGTAATTCCTGCATGACAAGTTGAACAGTGGCTCCTACTTCACTCGGATAAGGATCACCACGGCTGACGGCCTGTTTTTTGAATTGAGCACTTGAAAATGGTTTCAATATGAAGATTAAGAGACGGTGTGACCTTACCCTTAGCGGCAATGAATGGGCGGAAAATAACAATATAACTTGATCTCGTTTATTTTCCGGGAACTGTTTCAATTCCTCCGAAATTCTATCGGCAACTGTTTTAGCAAGAAGTGGATGAGCGGGCCATCGATCAATAAGGCTCCATTTTATTTTAGAGTCCAATTGCCTATAAGCGGGGAGAGAGGCATGCAAATTAGGATTTTTTCGTGCGAGACAATTTGTATTATTTACTTGCTAGCCAAGTGGCGATGTATGGCATTTAAACTTGACCCTGTTGTAGCACAGCTGTACTGGGGGTATTGTGAAAATATGATGACTCTCTCGGCATTATCTCTGAAAAATAATATAGGCGGGGCATAAGTTTTTTAATTGGTTGCATGGTAGGGTTGCCAACTCGAAATCTGACAAGTTTCACATTCAAAATCTCCCGGGACAAAAAGGACAGTAGCGGGACACTCGACTTGAGAGTTGTTGTCATTCAGGGCACTCACGAAGGACGCACTTGAGCTCGAACAAATCTTCCCACAAAAAACCTTCTACCCCTAAAAGCTCGAACCACAGAAAGCAATAATCCCAAAATGCTCTAACCACAAAATACTCTAACCACAAAATTCTCTAACCACAACAAGCCCACAATGGCGGTTGGCAACCCTGGCTCTAACTCACGAAATGGTTTTTAAGGAAGTCAATCCTATGAAATTAGGTGTTTTACCTTATCATATCAAAACCCACAAAATCGGGTTATGTAAATTCCAAATCCACAAAATTTGTGCATTAAAAAAGGCAAACCCAACGAAATTCGGATTTAAATGGAGAGAAATTTACAATATTTTAGGCCTTAAAGAAATGGAAGGAAACACAGGAATCGGTTGCTTCTTCTCGGCGGTAATGAAGAATCACGCTTTGCTGTGAAATTATGCTGTGAAGGGGTGGGAGTTCTCCCCCTCCCATCACCACTTCCAGCGTCTTCAGGCCCGTGCTTGGAGGCCACACCCCAAGGAACGGGGTAGCCAATTTACAGGCAATGTTTAGGGCGCCCTCAATTCCAATGAAGAGGCTGGCGGCGTTAGGAGCGTGGTTTATAAAAGCCGAAATGCCGTAATTTATGGTTCTTTGAATTACCAAAATTTGTGAATTTGCTTAATGAAAGAGAGAAGAAAAGATTTTAGAGAGAGCGTGCTGAAAATTTCCGCCTTGGCTTGACGTACTATTCGCGCCCTATAAATGGAAAAACTGACTCTATGAGCCCTAAAAACGGCCAAACTGGGTATTCAAACCAATCTGCACAACAGACCATGCGCCCTACAAATAGTTAAACTGAAGATTCGCGCCTAGACTTAACGGACTTCCCCCCTCCCTCCCTCCTAACGGCTATCCGCGGACTATTTCCGCTCCAAAAATATCCACACTGACTTTATACGAACCCTAAAAACTGACCATTCTCACCTATTCATCGACCTTTTTTTTGGCAAAATCGACCGTTCACGAGCCATAAATGACCAAAACTGCCTCTAAAAAAAAAAAAAAAAAAAAAAAAAAAAAAAAAAAAAAAAAAAAAAAAAAAACTGGCTCCTTGAAAATACCTACCCGAAAACGGTCGATTACCGCCCTGAAAATAGTCAAACTGAATATTGCCACTTATAAAATGGCTAAATAGGCAATTCCCGCTCAAAAAGTAGCAAAAACAAACCATTCTAGCCACAAAATGAAAAAAACTGACGATTTGTGCCCATCACACTGACGACTTACAGCCCAGAAATGGCCATAATGACCCGGCCCAGAATTCGGGTGGCAAAGTTAACAGCTTTATACCAGGAATTTTTGTGAGCAATTTACAGTTTTACTGCTGAATATCTAGTTTTGTGCTCTTAATGATCGGCGTGGCGGAGTGGGGGGAGGCCTGTTGAGAGGGAGGTGGTACTGGGTCCGTTACCCCCCGGGGCCGGCTTTTCTTGGGGAGCCTCGGATTTTCAAAATCAGGGGAGGGAGGAGAGAAAAAAAGAGGAGGGAAAAAAGCTGGAGCTATGCTGTGGTTAGGAGTTTTGATGTCGTTTGGAGGTTTTCTTTCAGCTTAGCTTGAAGGTGGGACGTTACTGTGGTTAGAGGTTCTAACTGTGGTTACAGCTTTTTGTAGTCGGAGATTTGCTGTGGTTATTTCTAGGTTGTCGTCAGACATTGACTGTGATTGGACCATGACTGTGGTTGGACCTTGACTGTGGTTGGACCTTGACTGTGGTAGGACCTTGACTGTGGTTGGACCTTGACTATAATTGGGTCCTGGCTGCGGTTGGACCATTGCCTGTGGTTGGACCATTGCTTGTGGTCGGACCTTGGGTGTGGTTGGCCCCCGGCTGTCGTTGGACAATTGCTTGTGGTTGGACCTTGGATTTAGTTGGGCCTTTACTGTGTTTGGACCTTGACTATTATCGGGCCTTGACTGTGATTGGACCTTGTCTGTGGTTGAACCTTGACTGTGGTTGGACCTCGACTGTGGTTGGACCTTGACTTTAGTTGGACCTTAACTGTGGTTGGACCTTGACTGTGGTTAGACCTTGACTGTGATTTGACCTTGACTGTGGTTGGACCTTGACTGTGTTTGGACCTTGGCCGTGGTTGGACCTTGGCTGTGGTTGGACCTTGACTGTGGTTGGACCTTGACTATTATCAAGCCTTGACTGTGATTGGACCTTGACTGTGGTTGGACAATTGTTTGTGGTTGGACCTTGGCTGTGGTTGGACCTTGACTGTGGTTGGACCTTGACTGTGGGTGGACCTTGGCTGAGGTTGGACCATTTCCTGTGGTTGGACCTTGACTGTGGTTAGACCTTGACTGTGGTTAGACCTTAACTGTGGTTGGACCTTGACTGTGGTTAGACCTTGACTGTGATTGGGCCTTGACTGTGGTTGGACCTTGATTATAATTGGGTCCTGGCTGCGGTTGGACCTTGACTGTGGTTGGACCTTGACTGTGGTTGGACCTTGACTGTGGTTGGACCTTGACTGTGGTTAGACCTTGAATGTGATTGGACCTTGACTGTGGTTGGACCTTGACTGTGGTTGGACCTTGACTGTGGTTGGACCTTGACTGTGGTTAGACCTTGAATGTGATTGGACCTTGACTGTGGTTGGACCTTGACTTTGGTTGGACCTTAACTGTGGTTTGACCTTGACTGTGGTTGGACCTTGACTGTGATTGGACCTTGACTGTGGTTGGACCTTGGCCGTGGTTGGACCTTGACTGTGGTTGGACCTTGACTATTATCGAGCCTTGACTGTGATTGGACCTTGACTGTGGTTGGACCATGACTGTGGTTAGACCTTGACTGTGGTTGGACCTTGACTGTGGGTGGACCTAGGCTGAGGTTGGACCATTTCCTGTGGTTGGACCATGACTGTGGTTAGACCTTGACTGTGGTTGGACCTTAACTGTGGTTGGACCTTAACTGTGGTTAGATCTTGACTGTGATTGGACCTTGACTGTGGTTGGACCTTGACTATAATTGGGTCCTGGCTGAGGTTGGACCATTGCCTGTGGTTGGACCATTGCTTGTGGTCGGACCTTGGGTGTGGTTGGCCCCCGGCTGTCGTTGGACAATTGCTTGTGGTTGGACCTTGGCTTTAGTTGGGCCTTTACTGTGTTTGGACCTTGGCTTTAGTTGGGCCTTTACTGTGTTTGGACCTTGGCCGTGGTTGGACCTTGACTGTTGTTGGACCTTGACTGTGGTTGGTCGTTGACTGCGCCTGGACCTTGACTGTGGTTGGACCTTGGCTGAGGTTGGACCATTTCCTGTGGTTGGACCATTGCTTGTGGTCGGACCTTGGCTGTGGTTGGACCCCGGCTGTCGTTGGACCATTGCTTGTGGTTGGACCTTGACTGCGCTTGGACCTTGACTGTGGTTGGAACTTGACTATTATTGGGTCTTGACTGTGATTGGACCTTGACTGTGGTTGAACCTTGACTGTGGTTGGACCTTGACTGTGGTTGGACCCCGGCTGTCGTTGGACCATTGGTTGTGGTTGGACCTTGGCTGCGGTTAGACCATTGCCTGTGGTTGGACCATTGCTTGTGGTCAGACCTTGGCTGTAGTTGGACCCCGGCTGCGTTGGGCAATTGCTTGTGTTTGGACCTTGGCCGTGGTTGGACCTTGACTATTATTGGGTCTTGACTGTGATTGGACCTTGACTGTGGTTGGACCTTGACTGTGGTTGGACCTTTGACTGTGGTTGGACCTTGACTGTGGTTGGACCTTCAATGTGGTGACGGACCTGTCGAAATGGTGGGTGGGGGAGGGCACTGGGCCACTAATCCCCAGGCCCGGCATTTCTTGGGGGTTCCTGATTTATAGAATCATGAAAAGGAAGAAAAATGAAAAAAAAAAAAAAAAAGAGGAAATCTTTACTGGGACTGAGGCTCTACTGAAGTTGGAGCTCATCTGTGGTGGTTGGAGCTTTGCATTTCTTTTCTTTTTTCCGAGCCTTGCAGTGGTTGGACCATTGCTTGTGGTTGGACCTTTGACTGTGGTTGGACCATTTCCAGAGGTTGGACCATTGCTTGTGGTCGGACCTTGGCTGTGGTTGGACTCCGGCTGTCGTTGGACCATTGCTTGTGGTTGGACCTTGGCTGTGGTGGGGCATATATTGTGGTTCAAAGTATGGTCTCTATAGCCAGATACTAAACTGGTGAGGGGTGTCTGTTTCATCCCCGGGCCCAAATATTATCTCCTACGAAATTAACAGTTTCGTTGTCGAATGATCGCAGACATGCGACTGAACAGACATTCATAGCGTAAAATCACCATTTTTGTGGATTTCATAGTGTCCACATCTTTTCCGGGGCCAACGTGAGGCCCAGGACTTGAAACCATCGAGCGCTGCCCGAATGAGGGGGGCTCAAGCCCTCTGAGCCCCTTCCTGGATTCACGGCTTGGGGTGGTCACAATGGTAATGGTGAGGTAGGGGCCCTTGGGGTGTGATTCTCCCTGTGCCTGCCCTCCCTCCCACACCACAGTAATAATTTTAACAAAGTCATCATTACTTGATAATTTGATCGATGGCGTCTTCAGCAAATGGGTTCACGTAACGAAAACCAACATAGGGCTTGTGTGGTGCAGTACCGGGTGAAATTGTGTCCATTTTTTGACAAAGAAGCTCACCCTACAACAAAAACAAAAATGTATCAATTCAAGTGTTTTTAGCGAACGCCTTCGTCAAAAATTACCTGCCGTTTGGTCCATTTTAAAATCGGCGATCCACCGCCAATTTCCTCATATTTCTTTTTAACTTCCGCCGTCCGTCTTTGAGCGATGTACGGCCCCAGTTGACTTGACAGAAATTAAAATAACACCAATAAATAAAGAAAAAAACGGTCAATTTTAAGAAAACTGCCACGTCAAGAGTTTTCGATACCTTTGAACAGGTAGCTGAATCATGTCCCGGTCTGTCATTATTTTCAATAAATAATCGCCTACTTGGTCCGTGTTCTGCGGTCCTCCCATATTCACCATCAGAATGGCCGTTTTGACTTGTTTTTGAGCTTGAGTCGAATACAATTTTGCAAAATTATGTCCATTTTGAAGTATGTTGTGCCGAAAGAAACTCGAGAGCATCGTCATTCAATTTTTAATTACGGAATGTTTTTAATTACAAATTAAACGTCCGCTGTCGAGTTGATAAAAATTCGTGAGATACCAAGTAAACCCCAAGAAGCCTTCCAAGTTCTACAAGTTCAAATCGAGCCGCTTTTTGTGCCTTTATTTTGACGAGAAAAACTATTTTATTTTGTTTCTAATCACATATACGTGAGGAAATGAGGGAGAACGAGCTAATTATCAGTTTTAAACAACCCATTCACAGGTAAAAATTAAATTAAATCGGAAATTTCGACAGTGTTTACTCGATGGGTAGGAAGAGAAATGGCGCACCAGCGTTCCTTCACCCATTGATTGTAAACAGTGGTCTAATGTTATGATAGACGCTCGGCCAAATAAATTAAACTTTTGCCCCGTTTATATTAGAAAATGTGTCTCACATTGAATCAACAAAAGAACATGTTTTTCCAGTGAATTTTAGTGTTGAAAAGCCACCGCGGGACAACAAATTGTGTTTACCTCCAGCTTGACTCGACCTGAAAAATGTACATCAAACAGGTATGTACTAGAAAAATAAAGACCCGGCCTTTTTGTACCCTCCTGGTTGACCGGACGAATATTGTTCTTTAGGTGATCATTCACGGCTTTAAAAGCTACCGAGAACAGACGGTCGTGGAACCGTTCGACAAGGGGCACAACGTTGTCGGTGAGTAGCGTTTGAATTGATGGCTGCGATACAAAAACGCGTTTTGCTCGCGGCTTATTTTCGTCGCAAGAGCTCGAGACGATTGAATTCCAGAGAACACGACGGGGGGGGAAGACGTCTTAAGTTGATTTAGAGTGTTTGGGGGGCACACGAAAAACAGGGTGCTAATGCGCGCTGTTCCAGGGAATGACATGGTGGTCTACACCTGCCGGGGCCTAGGCCAGAAATCTCCTGAGGCCTAATGTCCAAATAAACAAGGAATGTCAGGCCCGGATCTAAGAGAGGGGCTCTAGCCCCTCCTTCGAAGCAGTGCTTGAAGGTTCAAGTCCCGGCCGGTCTCACGTTTGTTATAGCTCTGGGAGTGGCGAGGAAATCATCCCCCCCCCCCCGAATAATTTATCCAGCTCCAAAACTAACAGTCCGAGAGCCCACCGTATGAAAAATACGGGTCATTTGATCTTGTCTGGCACCTGCGCAGGACGTTTTTAATGGTCTAGGACTAGGCATGCGCGCGGTAACGGGACGTCCCGCGGCCCGTCCAGCATGCGGGACACCAATCACGCCAATCGGGGCCCGGGGCGGTTAACTCTATGAGGCCTCTTGGTCTCCAGGATAAACAAGAAATATACTTTTTACGTAGCGTTAAACTATGGCTGTTACCTTATTTCAGCCACGAATTGTCATTGTTTCTACCCCCAATCGGCCAATTAGCGCTTATGATCAGTTTAAGTCGTAATATTGGCGAATTTCTCCATTTTAGCCGCAAATGAGTGCATTTTTTTTGTCAATTTTACCCGAATTAAAGTGAATTAGCGCTTTTCTCAATTTTGGCTGCATGCAACGTTTTTCTCAATTTCAGCCGTAAAGGTAGTGTTTTTATCCCGTGAAAGAGCGATTATTCTCAATTTTAGCAACGGATTGGCGTTTCGAGGAGAGAGCGATAGCGTTTTTCTCAATTCGCGCACTGAAAATTAGCGCTTATCCACAGTTTTAGCAGTGAATTAGCTTTTGAAGCCGAGAATTGGCGTGAGAGGTACTTCAATTTAAACACAAATGACATTTTTTCTATTATAGCCGCGAATTAGCGCTTTTTCTCCATTTCAGCGGCAAATGAGTGCTTTATGCTCAATATTAGCCGGGTATTCCCGCGAATGAACGGGGTTTCTCAAATGTATCCGCGAATTATAGCGTTCTTTCTCAATTCTAGCCGTGAATTATGTCTCAATTTCAGCCGAGAATTCAATTTTAGCTGCGAATCAGCGAGTTATAACAAGTTTTGCGGTGTATCAACAATTTATTTCCATTTTAGCTGGGAATGTAGCAAGTTTGGTCATTTTGGCGCGCGAGTGGTCGGTTTTGCCAGTTTCAGGACGGGGATCTGATCTGTTCGGGATTGTCTTGATTTTTTGCCGCGAATACCGCCGGTTGTCTTCGTTCTAGCCCCGAATCGGGGCTTTTTCAAATTCAGGGCAAATTTTATTTAGCGAATTATTAATTTATTTTAGCCGTGTTTATTATTTTAATAGCGAGTTTTATTCAATTGATCTGCGGACCCGGCGCTTTCTCCCATGTTTTGAGACCGTTTTGTCAATTTCAGCTGCGAATGAGCGCTTTGTCTCAGTTTTAGCCGCGAATTCTCAAATTCTCAGATAATTCCGCGAATTAGCGTTTTGTTTTGTTTTTTTTTTTAATTTTAGTCGTGAATCAGTTGTTTTCCTCAATTTTTGCCGTGAATTAGCACTTTTCTCATTTTTAGCCGCGAATAACCGCTTTTACTTCATTTTAACCGCGAATTAACTGATATATTGTCAAATTCGTCCGTGAACTTGTGTTTTACTCCATTTTTGTCGTGAATGAACGCGTTTTGTCAACTTTAGTTGCTAATTAACACTTTTTCTCCATTTTAGCTCCAAATGAGCGATTTACCTCAATTTTAGCCGGGAATTAGCGATTTTGTTCGCTGTTTGCTATGAGTTGGCGCTCATAGCACATTGGGGCTAAACTTACGAAGTTGTGTACACGAATGAGCTGCACATCTACAATATTAGCTTGTTTTAGGTCTAAAAAGTTGGTTTATTCGGTTTTCGAGAGCCTCCGGTTTCTGAATTTTGTGGATTGGAAAGTTAATGCTGGACAATCGTGTGAAATTTTGGTTGGATTGACACGCCTGAGTGCTAAATTTGCCCCCTCAAAGAGCCAAGTCTCGGTTCTATGCCGCATTGGCGTTAATGGCAAATTGGCCATCCAGCAGAGAGCCCAAACAATTCCTAGTGCCTAGAGTTTCGAGAAACAATGGCCCTGGGTGTGGTTCGGCTTAGCTGATCCCTCGCAGTACGACTGCTAAAGGCGTACTGGACTTGTAATCCAGAGGATGCGGGTTCAAATCCCGCCGGGGAGCCCATTTTTTCTCGAAGCTGAATCGTGTTGGGCGTGTTGTGTTCCATCGTCGTCCGGAAAGATATCAATTTAATTTAATTTATTTAATTAATTAAATATCGGCGACAACATCTGTCGAACTCGCCGTTCGCTCTCCGTGCAAAATTGTTTTCTTGTTATTAGCTCACCGTAACGTTTTTCTTCGGTATTTTACAGTTGGCCGTAATGGATCGGGGAAAAGTAACTTTTTCTACGGTAATATCTGTTTATTTATTTGTTAAACCCGAAAAGTGCTTGAAAATTGACGTTACACCGCAGCTATCCAATTTGTGTTGAGCGACGAATTTTCACATCTTCGACCCGAACAACGTCAGGCACTTCTCCACGAGGGCACTGGGCCTCGTGTTGTCACGGCCTACGTTGAAATCATCTTCGACAATTCCGACAATCGACTGCCCATCGAAAAGAATGAAATCGTCCTTAGACGAGTCATCGGCGCGAAAAAGGATCAATACTTTTTGAACAAGAAAATGGTTCCTCGGTCCGACGTTATGAACCTTTTGGAGTCGGCCGGATTTTCAAGGTCCAACCCGTACTATATTGTCAAACAGGGAAAGGTGAGTGTTTATTCCCATTAAGTGTGTCTCGTCGGCCAGCGTCTCAGCTCTCATTGAATTCGCCTAAAATTTCTCGGTATTTTTAGATCAATCAAATTGCCACCGCTCCTGACTCTCACAGGTTGAAATTACTTAGAGAAGTGGCCGGCACTAGGGTTTATGACGAAAGAAAAGAAGAATCCACCAATATTCTAAAAGGTTGAACTTTTGAGCTTTAGGAATTTTTTTTTTTTTACTCAAGATTTTCTGTGTATTTAGAAACCGAAGGAAAACTCGATAAAATTGAAGAGTTCCTGAGAACAATCGAGGAACGTTTAAAAACCCTTGAAGAGGAAAAAGAAGAATTAAAAGAGTATCAGAAGTGGGATAAAATGAGGCGATCCCTCGAGTATTGTATTCACGACAGAGAACTAAAAGAAACGAAAAAGAAACAAGAGGAACTCGAACAACGTCTGTCCAATTATGACGAAGTTCAAAAGAAAATGTCGGCAGAGTTGAAGGCGGCTCAGGATGCGGCCAAAATTGCGACGAAAAAACTTAAAGAGACTAAAAAAGAAGTGCAAGTGGCCAAGGAGGAGCGTGAAACGCTCAGTGTTGAACAGCAACAGCTTTTAAAGGATAAGACGAAACTTGAGTTGACTATAAAAGATTTGACGGATGAAGTGCAGGGGGATGACAAGTCAAAGCACAGAGCTGAACAGGAATTGAAAAAATTGAACGAGACAATCGCTCAGAGAGAGGCTGAATTGGAAGAATTGAAGCCTCGGTATCAGGCGCAAAAATTACGCGAGGAGGAATGCACCAGGGAGTACGTTCTTATTCAGCTTAAACGTGACATTGAATTTAACTTTAATTTTTTTTTCTCCCAGGTTGGCACTGAAAGAACAAAAGCGTAAAGAATTGTACGCCAAGCAAGGAAGAGGAAACCAGTTCACATCGCGAATCGATAGAGATCAATGGATCGAGCGAGAATTAAAGTAAATTTCTCATCATCTCACCTCGAAAGTCACGATTCCTTAATTTTGTTTTTATTGTTCTTTTTCAGATCCCTGAACAAGCAAATAAAAGACAAGTCGGAGCACAAGGAGAAACTAGCTGATGACTTGAAGAAAGACGCCGAAAAACAGGCCGCCCTTGAGAAAAAAATTGCGGTTTGTTCAACAGCGACCGTTCGCACGTCGATTGTTTTTTTAAATGTTTTTTCTTCATGTAGGAACAATCGGCAGAGCTTGAGCACCAAAGACAGGCAATTGATGAGTATAATAAACAACATTACGAGCAGAAGAAAATGAAAGATCAATATCAAAGCACTAGAAAGTATGCGACCGCTTTTTTTTTTTTTTTACTTTTGTCAGCTACTAAAGCGTTTAATTCTCGCCACAGTGAACTTTGGAGGAAAGAAAATCAGCTCCAGCACTCACTGACCTCGCTGAAAGAGGAGCTAGCCAAAGCGGATCAGTCTCTAAGGAGCATGGCAGGCAAGGTAAGCTCTCATTGCAATTTTCGGGGGGGGGGGGCAAGTGTTAAAACTCCTCTCTCTTTTCGGCTGCTCTGTTTTATTAGGATATATAAAAAAAAAACGCCTCTTTTATTCCTCGAACTTATGCAGCCAATGTTTTTTATCCAAAGCAAGTGTGCATTTCGAGTCCTATCCGGATCCTCTCTTCAGCATCTTCTACTTCGGAGGTCGGAAAAGGTTAGGATGTTATAATGGCCCTGGGGCCCTTCGGGGGATAGATCGTCAGAAAAGGTTACCATGATCTTGGGCACTCCGGGGGTTAGATCGTCTGAAAAGGTTAGCGTGTTACCACAGCCATCGGGCCCTCCGGGGGTTAGATCGTCGGAAAAGGTTAGGGTGTTACCATAGCCTGGGGATTGTCGGAAAAGGTTAGTGTGTTACCATGGCCTGGGGCTCTCCGGGTGTTAGGTCGTCGGAAAAGGTTAGTGTGTTACCATGGCCTGGGGCCCTCCGGGGGTTAGATTGTCGGAAAAGGTTAGGGTGTTAATGTAATACGCGGTTTTTAGTGGCCCTTCTACCGAAAAAACTTTTAAAATGCGCTAATCCACTGTTCTTCGGCCTGCCTGGCTAAAATTGAAAGAAAGCGCTAGTCTATGGCAAGAATGCGACAAAAATCGCTTATTCGTAGCTTAATTTGAGAAAAAATCGCTAACTAGCGGCAAAATTTGGAGGAAAACTCCAATTGGCGGCTAAAATGAAACGCTAATTCGTCGGGGGGGGGGGGGGTAGAAAAATATTTGATTCACGCTTAAAATTGATAAATAGAACGCCAATTCGCTGTTTCTAGAGTCAACCTCGTGGTTACATTTTAGAAAAAATCGCTAATTCGCGGTTTCAAATTGTGAAAAAGAGCTAATTCGCAGCTAAAATTGAGAAAGAGCGGTTCTTTCATTGCTAAAATCGAGAAAACGTTAGTTCCCAGTATTTTCTTTGTTGAACTCGCCGTGGCGAAAATTGAGAAAAAAGTGAATTAACAGTTAAAATTGGGAAAACGCCAAAGCGCGGTTTTTGTAGTCAACTTCGTGGGTTGATTTAAGGGGGGGGGAAAGCGCTAATTCTCGGCTCTCATTAAAAAAACGCTAAATCGTGGCTGAAATTGAGAAAAAAGTAGTAACTCGCAGCTAAAATTGAAAAGAACACGCTGATTCGTGGCCTAAGTCGATTTTTAGATGCTTTATTCTTAATTTTCACCGCGGACGTGCCTTTTTCTACAACTATTGCAACACTAGGAAAACAATGAAACGGACCTGTATTAGCCGCAAAATTACGTATCGCTTTTTTCTCATTTATAACGGCGAATGAGCGCTTTGCTGTGAGAATAGCAAATTGTAGCATTTTTGCAAATTTAGCTATGAATTTACCTCTAAAAGCGTTGAAGTAAAACCGTGAATTGGCGTTTTTTGCTTAATTTTAGCCGCAAATGAGCATTTTTAATTAATACAGCCGCGCATTTGTGCATGTGTGCATTACAGCTCTTGTCTCAATTACACCTCAACACAATCATACTTTTTAGCTGCAGATTTTCTCAAATTGATCCGCGAATTATTGATTTGCCCCCATTTTAGCTGGGAACGAGCTCATTTCCCAATTTCACCTGCGAATTGCAGCTGTATATCTCAATTAGTTTTAGTGTCGGTCTCCATTTTAGCCGCTAGTAAGCGTTATTTCCCAAATTAGCCATAAATTTAATATTTTCTCCAAGGTGAATGGGAGTTTCTCTCAATTTAGCAGCACATTAGCGCATTTTCTCAAATTGGTCCTTGAATTAACGCATTTTCACAATTTGACCAGTGTATGAGCCCTATATCTTAATGTTAGCCGTGAGTAAGCGATTTTTTCCCTTGTATCCTTTGAATTAGCAATTTGTCTCAATTTCATTCCCAAAGTTTCCGTTAACAACCACAAATTGGACGTTAGTTGATCCTGCCGAGCGATGGCTTGCTGTTTTTCTCAATTTTATAGCTGCGAATTACCACTTTTTCTTTATTATGGCCGCGAATTAGTGTTTTTTTGTGTGTGTTTTTCTATGATTACGCACTTTTTCGCTATTCCAGTCGCGAATGTTAGCGCTTTTCGCCTACTTATTGCCGCAAGATTAGCACATTAGATCGCCTTCTCAAATTTGGGCCTTTAAAAACATTGGATTAGCGTATTTTCTCTGTTTTCCTTCGGATATTTCGAATCATTAGTGTATATTTCCCAATTTTAGTGACAAACGCCGTCTTTTTAGGGGGTGGGGGGGATTGAAACCCCAAAACCTACCCCGTAAATCCGCCACTGTGCTATGATTGAAGGATTTTTTTCTCAATTTAAGATGTGAATTAGTACTAGGGCGGCTAGCCGCCGACATACCGAGCCGCACCAATTTTAGCCGGAGATTCGCACTTCTCCTCATTTCTCCCCCCCCCCCTTCCGGAATGAGCGTTTTTTTCCTAATTATGGCATCGAATGGGCTCATTTTATCAATTTTAGTCACGAATGAGCGTTTTTCCATAATTTTATCCTTGAAAGAGAAATTTTCTTCATCGACAGACGGCCTTTTTTCTTCACTTTAGCAGATAATCGGCGTTTTTATCAATTTTAGCCGTGAAAACCCTTTTTCTTCATTTTAATCACGAATGAGTGTTTTTTTGACTTGTTATTTCTCAATATTAAGTCTTTGTAATCGTATCGCAAAAAAATGTTTTTGACCCCCCCCCCCCCCTCAAAATTTGTAGTTTTACGTTTCAAAGTGCGTAGAATCCAAATCTAAAAAAAAAATGTCCGTCCGCCGTCCAAACCATATCTTGCCCTAGGATTTCTCGAAAAAACTCGTTCTTTGGCACATAGACTCCATTTGGGGTCTAGTTGGTCCTAACATCTGATCAGTTTGATCAAATAACTCCCTGGGGTTTTACGGGCCAAAAGCGGGTCCAAAATGGGGATTTTCAAAGGATTTGGGATCATAGGGGTGTCGGGTGTCGATTTTCATGTAATTTCAAGCCGGATTTGACTACGTCCATGAATAATAAACCCATAAACAGTCGAAATAATAAGGCATTGTTCGATAATTCGCAGCGTTTTTATTTTAATTTTTTCTTAACTTTAGCCGTGAGTGATCAATGTTTTCCAGTTTATTCTGCAGCGCCAGAGCTTTTTATTTAAATTTTCTGGCGTTTCAAAGGGAAGGATCATGTACGTGAACCGTCCAGGCCATAGCGCAAAAAACGACCTAAACGTATTCGTTAGTTGACCGTTTATTTAGCCATATTATTCGTTTGTTTAGCGCCATTTCTAGTTTTAACATCGTTTGTTTACGTTTGTTTAGCCAAACACGTCCGTTTTTTTTGCCTTTTAAGTACTTTGAACCTTTGAACAACAAACAAATTTGAGTGCGGCTAGCTTTTCACGCTCCCCGACCCGCAAACAAAATTGTTTGTTTAGCGTCATATCTCAACCTTAAAGTCGCACCAGTGGATGAAATCGTTTGTTTAGCGGGATATCTCAGCGTAAAGTCATTTGTTTACGTTTGTTTAGCCAAAATATTCGTTAGTTTAGCATTTCGAAACGTTATTTTCAAAAACCAACCTATGGACGAAATCGTTTGTTTAGCTCCATTTCTAGTCTCGCCATCGTTTGTTTACGTTTGTTTTAGCCAAAACGTTCGTTTTTTCAGGCTTTAAACCTTTGAACAAGAAACAAATTTGGGTGCGAATAGCTTCACGCTCCCCGACCCGTAAATGAAATCGTTTGTTTAGCGTCATATCTCAACCCAAAATCGTTTTTTATACGTTTTTTTAGCCGAAATATTCGTAAAAAAAAAAAAAACATTGATGGTTTGGCCCAAACCCAACCTACGGACAAAATCGTTTGTTTTGTGGGATATCTCAGTGTAAAATTGTTTGTTTAGCTTTTCGCGACGTATTTTTTTCTTTTTTTCTTTCTTTCTTTTTTTATTAAAAAAAAAAAAAAAAAAAAAAAAAAAAAAAACATTGATGGTTTGGCCAAGTTTACGTAACCCAACCTATGGACGAAATCGTTTGTTTAGCGTCGTTTCTAGGTTGAACAAACGAAACTTTTTTCAAAACAAACCTTAAAAAACGATTTTACTTTGAGTTATGCCGCTAAACAAACGATTTCATTCATGGATTGGCAAGCGTCAAGCTTGTCGCGCCCAAGTTTGTTTGTTGTTCAAAGAACTTGAATGGCTAAACAAACGAAAATATTGGCTAAACAAAAGTAAACAAACGATACCAAGACTAGAAATGGCGCGGTCGGGTTTCGTATAGTTGGCCGCACCCATCTTTTTTTTTTTTTTTTTTCAATTGTGTTTCGAAATGCTAAACAAACAAATACGGCCGTTTTTGTGATTTTATGCGTTAATGGTCGGGACAGATTCACACGTCCACCTAGCCAGCACCTCCGCACACTACTGTATGACCGTTTTCTACATAATATTTAGCCGCGCTTGACCGCTTCTTCCCGCCAATTAACGCTTTTAATCCATTTTAGCTCTTTATGAGCGCCTTTGCCCTTACAGCCGCAAATGAGCCCTTTTTTTCGATTTCGTAGCACTTTTTTTTTTAATCAATTTTAGCCGCCAATGAGCGCTTCTCCTCAATTTTAGCATTGCGATAGAGGTAATTTTCCCCAAATTTATCCGCAAACGATCGCTTCGCATCTTCATTTCAGCAGCTAATCGTCGTTTTTTCTTAATTTTAGCCGTGAAATCACTAATTAGTCGTTGATAAGTTGCTTTCAGAAAAACAAATTCGCTTTTTCTGCATTTTAGACACGGTAGCAGTGTTTTTTGTTGAACTTGAGGCACAAATATAAGCGCTCTGACTCTATTTGACCGTGAATTAGCGGGTTTTCCTCATTTTTGCCCGGAATTAGCGGGTTTTCCTCATTTTTGCCCGGAATTAGCGGTTTTTCCTCATTTTAGTCATGAATTAGAAGTTTTTCTCAATTTTATCTGCAAAATGAGCACTTCACTCAATTTTACAGCCACGAGTTGGCTGTGGGGTTCAGCTGCGAATGAACCTTTTCCTCCAAATTTAGCATCGAAAGAGCGTGTTTTGTTCATTTGACCGCGATTTTGTCCTTACTTTTAAATCCTTTAACCAAAGGCTTGTCCCAGAACATCACATTTGTGATTTTGTATCAATTTTAGCAGTAGAAGGGCCTCCATAGCCCGAGAATTAGCGTATTTTTCTTCATTTTAGCCTTAAATGAGCTGCTAAAAAACGACCGTGCGCTTTATGCTCCATTCTAGTTGCGGACTTGTCCCCCAGTTAAGGAACAGCACATCAGTTCGCTCTCTCAATTACTTACTCCTTGGGGATTAGCACTTTTTCTCATTTTCGGCCGTTAAGTTGCTTCAAGAATAGGCAAATTGTGGCAGAATTCAGTCAGAAATTATGTATTGACGTTTTTTCTCGTTTTTAGTCGCCAAATGGAGGCTTTTTCTAAATTTTAGTCGCGAACAAGAGTGTTCTTTCAATATTATTCGCTAATTAGCGCTATTACCGCAGCCCTTTCACACAGAATGAATCCGTCACTTGGGTGAGATTTTTAAAACCCTACAAACGTTTCCTTCATTTTCTTTTATTCACAGCCCATTTTAAACGGAAGGGACAGTGTCAGAAAAGTACTCGAAACGTTCAGACAACGCGGCGGTAGTTACAAAGACCTCGCCGACAGTTACTACGGTCAAGTCATTGAAAATTTCGACTGCGACACCAGTATTCACACAGCCGTTGAAGTAACAGCCGGTAATCGGCTGTTCTACCATATTGTTGAATCCGACAGCGTTGGCACTCAAATTTTAAAGGAAATCAACCGACAAAATCTACCGGGTGAAGTGACGTTCATGCCGCGAAATCGTCTTCACGTCAAAGACCAACGTTATCCCCAATCGGAGGTTTGAATTCCGCCGCATTTCTTTTTATTAACGTTTTAATAACGATGCCATCTTTTTTTTCTAGAACGCCATAGCTATGGTCAGCAAACTAACCTACGAACCGAGATTCGAAAAAGCCATGCGCTATATATTTGGTAAAACGCTCATATGCCGGAATTTGGAAGTCGCGACGGACATGAGCAAACAGTACAATTTGGACTGTATCACAATTGACGGCGACCAAGTCTCATCAAAGGGAACACTGACTGGCGGTTATTTTAAAAACATTCGTTCCAAACTTGAAATTCAAAAGAATCGTACCGAACTGACGGGACAGATACGAGAGGCTGAAAAAGAGCTCGTTCAATTACGCGATCAATTGAGCGCCACGGAGACGAGTATTACTCAAATTGTTTCGGACATGCAGCGGACTGAAACGAAGAACAGCAAAGCCAAGTAATTTGCGATTAGCGATTTCTTTTTGTGTGTATTTTTTTTTAAATGAGACGTTTTTATTTATTATTGTGTAGAGGATACTTCGATAAACTAAAGGGTGACATTCGACTCATGAAGGAGGAATTGGCTAGCATTGAACGGTACAGGAGCCCTAAAGAGCGTTCTCTGGCTCAGTGTATCTCGAATTTAGAGGCCATGCAAAGCACAAAACAAGGACTGGAGTCCGAGCTTCACCAGGTGAGAGGCCTTGCCTTTAATTTGAACGTACCAGAGGGGGGACTGCTGACAGAACGGGTCAGTCTATTCCCGGGCCGGGCAACCTTTTTTTTGGATCGTGCGACATAAACCTGCGGTTGTAAGAACTCAAACGGGCCTCCCATCCTCGCCCCCCCCCCCTGCCACCACTCAACGAGCACAATACTTTGATCTTAGCAAAAGACCGTGACGCTCTGAATAAAACGCATGCAGTGCCGGCCTTACGACATTTGGCGCCCCCGGGCGAATGTTTTACCAACCACCTCCGTGAAGTTGCCTTGACGAGCCGCGAATTAGCGATTTTTTTCCACAATTCATCACTTCTTCTCAATTTCTTCGGTGAATTAGCGATTTTTCTCCATTTCAATCGTGAATTGAACTTTGAGGATTCGAAGAGTCCGCAACGATACGGGGTGGTGAACCTTTTTTAAAGGGCGGGTAGACGTTGGCCAACTCACCACTATTAGGGATGAAAAAAATTGCCCAAACGACGTGACTAATCACGTCTACGTCAACTGCATTGCTAAACTTTGGACGTGAGGATTTTTTGGTATTATTTAATCCAAAAAATGAGTTTTTGGGTACAATTTACGTCGTAACTCAAAAACTAATCGTCGCACGGACTTGTGGTTGATTTTTATCGACTCGGCACACAAAATCACATAGGATTAGACACCCTGTTCGGGCCAATTTCTTCAACCCTTATAGCAATGAGTTGGCGAGCGTCTAAAAGGGTGTTTGCCACCCCGTATCGTTGAGGACTCTTCAAATCCTGGAAGTTTTAAACCACATTTTTGAAGTTGGGCCGAATTTTGCCGCTATTCTGCTTTTTTTAAGCTTTATTTCGTGTGGCTGACAAACCATTTTTCGGAACGGATTACTTCACTTAACGGTTTCGCTGATTTTTCTCACAAAAAAAAAACAAATTTTTGCAAGATTTGGCACTTTAAAATATTTTTCACGAATTTTTCTCATTGGACTCATTGTAAAATTTATTTCTTAGATATTTCTCGCTGAACAACCAATTTCGGGAATTTTTGTTGCCAGCAAACCAATTTCGCTGGGTAAACCCAAGCGAGGATCCGTGTCTGAACTGGTTGGAAATGTGGGGAAATTGGTTTGCCGGCAGGGGGAGGTGCCGAAAACCACGCAAGGGGCAAAATTCACGCTAAACGCTTCATCAGGGTCAATTCCATAATTAAACTGTCTATTTCATTGGAAAAAATTGTCAGTTTCACGATGAAATTGTTAATGTGGGGTTCATCAGCGGAAATGAAGAAATTTTCGGTTTAAAAGGTGACAGTTTAATGAGGAAATCGTCAGTTTTGTAAGGAAATTGTCAATTTTATGAGGAAATTGCCATTTTTGAGGGTATTTTCAATTTTATAAAGAAATTGTCAGTTTGATTAGGAAATTGTGATTTTCAAGAGAAAATCGTTTCTAGGAATTGTTAATTTTAGGAGACTCGAAATTGTCAGTTAAATGATCGAATTTTTTGTCTCTCCACAGCTTTATTTTTAGGTGCAGGACCGGTTTCGGCCTCCCTGTATCAGGCCATTTTCAACTGCCAAATAAATTACGTAACAATAAACTCAACATCACAAAAACAAAACAACAACAACAACAACAACGAAGTTACTTGCAAACTTCAAAACTGCTCAAATTCCATTAAGGGGGGAAGGGGAACCCACGTCAATATTCTACAGAATTATCAATAACAAAACCAAAATCAAAATAAAATAAAAACGGTGAAATAAAATGAAGACGTACAATGGAAAGACTTAGGCCCGGCGCACACTAGGAGAAAAAAGACGCCGACTCGCTTTCTCGGGGAAGAGACGACTCTCGCGTAAGCGTCCAATGAGAAAGGCTCCATAGAGTTCTATGTGTTTTTACTGCACGAGTCGGACGCTGACGCGCGCGCAGCGGCGTCTTTTTTCTCCTAGTGTGCGCCGGGCCTTACAATGTTCAAATTCGTTATAAACTCGTCAAGCGTCAAAAAACTTCTGAACCGGCAGGCTCTCTCTTACTCTACGCGGTATAAAATCCATCAATGAAAGTAGAGGGGAGGAAGAGCACTAGGCTCTCTCGTTAAGGCAGAGCATCGCGTCTTTAAGCTCCCGATAAGAGCGACCGGAGTATGTCAAGGAATTGGACACCATACGACATATAGCGGTTGTGAATGGATTTGAGTCAAGTATGGTGGATAAGCTTATTGAGAAAAAATGGAAACGACAGCTTCTTCTTAATGTGTCTCCGGGCCTTGCACAACGGGATGTTCCCGAGCGATGGATATCGCTCCCGTACGTGGACGGTCTTTCCCAAAAATTGGGAAAAATCCTGAGGACTTATGGATATAAGGCAACCTTTAAAAGCAACAACGCCCTGGGAGGAATAGTCAGCCAAGGAAAAGACCGGAGCGGGGTATATAGGATGGAGTGTGGGAATTGCGGGGCGAGTTATTGTGACCGCACGACGCGTAAATTCAAGACCCGAAGAGGCGACTCAGCGTTCTTCAACCACATCTCGACGTGCAGCGGAGGAAATGGTCACAGAGCCCAAATTGTAATTAACGAAGGACAAGGAAAGGTAATAGACTCCCTGGAAAGCTTATTTAATTTATCGGGAGCTTAAAGACGCGATGCTCTGCCTTAACGAGAGAGCCGAGTGCTCTTCCTCCCCTCTACTTTCATTGATGGATTTTATACCGCGTAGAGTAAGAGAGAGTCTGTCGGTTCAGAAGTTTATAACGAATTTGAACATTTAACATTGAACATTGTAAGTCTTTCCATTGTATGTCTTCATTTTATTTCACCGTTTTTATTTTGTTTTGATTTTGGTTTTGTTATTGATAATTCTGTAGAATATTGACGTGGGTTCCCCCCCTTGATGGAATTTAAGCAGTTTTGAAGTTTGCGGGTAACTTCGTTGTTGTTGTTGTTGTTTAGTTTTTGTGATGTTGAGTTTATTGTTATGTAATTTATTTGGCAGTTGAAAATGACCTGATACAGGGAGGCCGAAACCGGTCCTGCACCTAAAAATAAAGCTGTGGGGAGACAAAAAATTTTATCATTTAACTGAAGTTCTGCAACCTCCACTCTATCTCGCCCTCAAAAAACAATGACTCGAAATTGTCGGTATCACGAGGAAATTGTGATTTTTTGGGGCGAATTGTCAATTAGAAGCAGAAAATGTCAATTTTCTTCTTTAGCACAAGAAGGCGAAAGCTCAGGAAACGAAGAAGTAGAAGAATTAATTAGTCAAAGCCCTAAAAAGAAAATATTAATCAAATTATAAGATAATAGTCAATTAATTTTATGAGGAAACTGTCAGTTGTTTTTTTTTTTGTTTTGTTTTGTTTTTTTGTTTTTTTTGAGTAAAAGTTCACAAGGAAACTGCCAATTTTGTGAGGAAATTGCCATATTTAAAGGTGGTTGTCAATTTCATGAACAATTGTCAGTTTGAAGCAGAAATTGTTTATTTCATGAGGAAATCGTAATTTATCCTCAGTGTTATTTTTGGTCCCTCAATTTCTATTAATTTTACCTCATGACTCGAGCGTCAATTGTCCTTTCGGTGATTATTATTAATATATACAGTAACTAGCTAACATTTATTTGGGCTTTAACTTGCAATTTTTAGCGGAAGTGGCCGATTTCTTTGGAAATTGTCAATTATATGGGTAAATTTTCAATTTATGAGTGTAGTGTGAGGTGTGGAAATTTTTCGCCAGAGATTTAATTTTTTGACGGATAGAGACTGTTTCAGAGCAAATTCTTGTTGCGGCGATAGTTAAGGGTATCCCGCAAGCTAAGATTTCAAAGAAACTTTTCTTTAATCAGTAAACGAGTACAATACAACTTTATTTTTTTGTTTATGACAATATGTTTTAAAAGGTAAAATGGAAAGGTGAGAATTTGTTCGCCACATTACTCCCTCCCCAGTGACAACGACGGAAATATGTGTTTGAAACGGACTGACTGGTAGCACGGTACGTGGGCGGGTCGAGGTTGTCTATTCGGTCAGGCATGTTGAGGAGGTGAGCTGGTTTGAGGCGATCAATCGATACGGAGTCTTCTTTCGTATCCTTTCTGACGACGAAATACTTTTGATGCCTTTGGATCACTTCGAATGGGCCTTCGTAGGTTTTTTGCAGCGGTTTCTTAACATCGTCGTTTCGAATGAAGACATGGGAACATTTGTCCGAATCTTGATGGAAGAAAATCTTTTGTTTTTGGCGAAATTTTTGGGGAACAGGATGAATGTTGTGAAAAAATGATTTAATTTTTTGAACGTGTGCGGAATGGTCGAATTGGATTTGAGAAGGAGTGAAGAATTCGCCGGGTATTTTGAGAGATGTGCCGTAAACCATTTCAGCGGAAGTGAAACGGTCGCGTCGTTGACAACAGTTCGGAGTCCTAAGAGAATGAGAGGTAGTTTTTCGACCCAGTCAGTTGAAGTTAAACATTTGACAGATGTTTTCAAACAACGGTGCCACCTTTCGATTTTCCCATTTGATTGTGGGTGGTAAGATGTAGACGAGAGGTGTTTGATGCCGAGCATTTCGTTCAATGCACGGAAAAGCTTGGATTCAAATTGGCGTCCTCTATCCGTTGTTATTTGAGTTGGAACGCCGAATCGGGCTATCCAATGCTCTAGCAAAGATGTTGCGACCGTTTCAGCCGAGGTGTCTCGTAAAGGAATAGCCTCAGGCCATTGCGAGTATCTATCGATGATAGTTAAGCAATAGGATTATCCTCGAACGTTTGACATGGGACCGATTAAATCGACGTTGATGTGCTGAAAACGATTTTCGGGTAGTGCAATGTGTTGAAGTGGACTTTTGACATGTCGCGTGACTTTATTTTGCTGACATGGTAGACAAGTTCGGGTCCAATGTCGACAATCTTTGTTGATACTGGGCCAGACGAATTTTTCCAGGATCAATTTTTGGGTTCTCCGGATTCCAGGATGCGCTAGGCCATGAAATTTGTCGAAAAATTTTTTTCTAAGGGGGACGAAAGGTCTGTTTCTTGTGTCGCAGTAAATGTCCACTCCGCCTACCCCGGTAACTTTCTTAAGTTGTAGAGACGGGTATTTTCCTTGAAGGGCCCTCTTCAATTCGTTATCCTCTTCTTGCAACTGTTGAAATTCTTTAAAGTCGATGAGGTTGATCGCTTCAATTCTCGATAAAAAATCAGCAACGACATTGTCTTTTCCGCGAGAGTAACGGATGTCAGTAGAGAATTGGGATATGAAATCGAAGTATCGGAATTGACGAGGAGTTGCTTTATCAGGATTTTGACGAAAAGCATAAACTAGAGGCTTGTAGTCAGTATAAATGACGAAAGGACTGCCTTCAATCATGAACCGGAAATATTTTATTGCCTCGTATATGGCCAACAGTTCGCGATCATACGTGCTGTACTTCTTTTGAGCGTTAGAGAGTTGAGAAAAAACCGAGGGGCTCCGGATTTCCATTCCTGACTTGATGCATTACGGCTCCAACAGCGACATCCGATGCGTCGAGCATCAAAACTAGCGGTAACGACGCCGGGTGAGCGAGTTATGCTGCTTGTGCTATGGAGGTTTTGCTTGTCTCGAACGCGTGTTCGGTTTCGGCTGACCAGATGATGGGGGAGTCATGTTTTTTGTCTCCTTTTGTGAGATCGTGTAATGTAGCTTGGATTTCGGCGGAACGAGGGATGAAGCGCCGGTAAAAATTGATCATTCCGAGAAAACGACGAAGAGATTTGATGGTGTCTGGGGTGGAAAAAGAAAGTATAAGGATTCGTGGACAATAATTGAAATAATTGGGAAAGGTTTGGTTAATTTTTATATTTTTACAATTTTTAAAGATCTACTACTTGAAAGGGAAACGTTTAACTCGCTTGGCAATTCGAGAGGGTTTCGTTGCGACTAGAATAATTGATGTTATTTTATGGTGCTTGAAAAGTGGAAGAAACTTTAACAAGACACCGAGGATAAAATTATATTGATTATTTATTTTATTTAAATCAAGTTCAAAATTATTTATTTATTTTGAGAAGAGAGGATTTTTATTAATTGGAGAAAAATTGATTATTAATCGATTGTTACTTTTCAATCCCGTGGTTGATTATTTAAAAGGTAAATTGTACCGACCTTAATTTTCGATGAGTGCTCAGGGGAGAATTTGCCAATTGCCGGGACTGAATACCAAAAGTCAAAATTTCGTCACAAGCCTTCTTAGATGTTCAAGAGCCCGTCAAAAAGCCACGAGAAGGGCTTTTCCGGGGAATTTAAAATATTTCTCCCACCAGTTATTTTTCTTATTCCTAAGGTGGGAAATCGGCGCAGGGACTTAATGGAAACACTTGATTTGCCTATTGTAGGTGGGGGGGGGGGTTCTCTTCATGGAAGACGGGAAATTAAATATTTTTCTTAATAAGAGATGCTGGCTTTTATCCTCGTTGCTTATTTTACAACCTAATCGGTCCCATCTCTGTTTGGGGGGCTAGAGGACTGTTTTGTCCCAATACAATGGTCTTGGGTTTCTCGTAGTTGAGAATAGCTTCGACTTTTTCGGGTAGAGGGGAAATTCCAGCCGGAGAGATGTGATGTCCCAGGAAGGAAATCTGTGTTTGGGCGAATTGACATTTTTCAACGTTTAGACAGATGTTAATTCGTCTAGTTTTCGAAAAATCAAGTCCAAGTGATGAAGATGTTCTTCTTTATTTGAAGATGCGACGAGAATGTCATCCAAGTACGTAAAACAAAACTCGAATTCCTGGAGGACTTTATTGATGAACCTCTGAAAAGTTTGTGCTGCATTGCAGAGACCAAACGGCATGACCAAAAATTCAAATAGGCCGAATGGAGTCGTAATTGCTGTTTTTTCAACATCTTTTGGATCCATTGGAATGTGGTAGTAAGCCTTTACGAGATCGAGTTTGGAAAAAATAGTCTTGTTGTGAAGCATGTGATTAAATTCATGAATATGAGGAATAGAGTATTTGTCTGGTTTGGTTGCAGCGTTGAGGCGACGGTAGTCTCCGCATGGCCTCCAATCACCTGACTTTTTGGGTACCATATGCAAAGGATTGGCCCAACTGCTTTTGGAGGGTCTGCAGATACCTTCATTGATCATGATTTTGAAATGTTCTTTCGCAGATTTGAGTTTGTTTGGAGGGAGGCGTCGCGGACGGGAATAAATAGGTGGGCCAGTGGTTTCGATCGAATGAGAAATACCGAGGTGGAGGTTTTTTTTTTCATATTTGCTCGTTTATCAGTGAATGATGGATTCGTAATACTGGGGTAGCGCGTGAGAAGTTCTGTGAAAACGTCGTTCCTGGCTACCGTAGCAATGGTTTCGTGGCTGGACTTGAGGATTTCGGCTGTTGCTTTACTCTTTGTGACTGGGTAGTTTTTTGTGGTGGAGGTCGATTATGAGATTGAAATGTCTGATGAAGTCAGCTCCGATGATAGGCTTATGAACATCAGCTATAACGAAAGACCAGTTGAATTGTCGGCGTAGTCCTAGAGTTAAGGTAAGCATATTGTAGCCGTAAGTGTTGATTTTGGTGCCGTTGGCAGCGTACAACGCAATTTTTTGTTTATTTTTGCGGTCCTGATGGGTTGGGGGGGATGGGTTTGATCGGCTCCAGTGTCGATCAGGAATTTAAATTTTGTCGAGAAATCATAAAGAAAGAGACGGTTGGTAAAATTTAACTGGTCCACATGCGTCTCAGATGTGGACGAGTTCATTCGTTTTTTGAGTACGTGCAGTTCAGTACGTTGTTCACATTTTCGTGCTTGTGAACCGAAATTAAAGTGGTACCAGCAATATTTGTGGGAAGGCCGGTTAAACCGAGGGGATTTTGAGCGAGGATGACTACGATCATCAGAAGAGTTGAGTGGTGTTCGAGGCTTCGAACGGATTGCGAGAACTTCTGACCGAAGAAGATCGTTTTCTACTTTAAATTCTGTTAATTTATGGGACAAATCGTCTATTTTTGCTTCTAGTTGGTCGACGGAGGTGGGGGGCTTGTCTGAAGTATGGCCTGAAATAAGTAAGACTTCTGACATGGTAACTTGAACAATTTTATCCGCCATCTCCGCTAATTTTGACAAATTTTCATCGCTAACCGATAGAATGGTCTGAACGTTGTGTGGTAGGTTGTTCATCCACAAAGATTTGAGAAAGTTTTCATTCACATTTTGGCCTGCTAAATCGCGCATTTCGCGGAGAGCGTCTGATGGCTTTTTATCGTTGAAGTCTATACCACCGAGCAATCTTTTAATTTTTTGAGTTTGACTTTCGGTGAATTGGGAAATTAGTCTCCTTTTCAGCGCGATGTATTTGTCAGTGGGTGGGGGGCTTTTGACCAGATCACTGACTTGGGTGAGTATTTCGCTTTCCATGGACGAGACAACGTGATAATATTTTGTTAAATCTGCTGAGATATTCGATGTTGCAAATTGAGCTTCTATTTGGGTGAACCATAGTTCAGGGTCTGCTCGCCAGAAAGGTGGGAACTTTACAGCTACGCGAGAAATTTCGATATTGGTTGGTGGTGAATTATCGTTGGGATCGTTGTTACTCATTTGAGTGACTTGTGTGAACGACTTATGCTGATTAACTAAGTACTTGCGTGAAATTGCTCGAGTGTTTCAGGACCGGCTGTCACTTGAACACACACTTGAAATGTGTCACCGAGTCGAGGGTCACCAGTGTTGCGGCGATATTTAAGGGTATCCCGCAAGCTAAGATTTCAAAGAAACTTTTCTTTAATCAGTAAACGAGTACAATACAACTTTATTTTTTTGTTTATGACAATATGTTTTAAAAGGTAAAATGGAAAGGTGAGAATTTGTTCGCCACAATCTGATACTGTACTTTATCCGTGATTTAGCACTTTTTCTCAGTTCTATCCGTGAATCAGTTATTTGTCTCTATAATTTCAGCTGTGAATTAGCCATTTATCTCAATTTCAGCCCCAAATTAGCGTTAATTTTGGTCTGGATTAAGTGGGCACCTAGGCCCATATTCATATTAAACATTTCTTAAACTAAACATTTCCCTAAGTGGGCGTCAAAACAGATGATTTTATTCCAACTTTTAGGCCCGGTGCACACGAGCGATAAGTGTCGCGCGGTCGCCGCGACAATTATCGCCGCGACCGCAGAGAAACATATAATTCAATGGGCAATGCACACGAGTCGCGGCGACCAATTATCGCTGGCGACACTCGAAATGCCATCGCAAGTTCCTGTGGGTCGCGCGACTTTATTTTCACCCCTCTTGAAAACCTAGCTTTTATACCACGTGAACGCAACACCATTCTGGGGGTACAAATAGGCCCTATCTACTAGGGGATATTATCTGTATTCTCCAAAGGCTTATTGCATCTCTACTACTCTACTAGGGTTCGCAATCTCTCATTGGCAATGGCATTGCTGGTTCGTGGGATCTCGCACCTTTCCATGGGGTAGCCAGCGGGGGGCAGAGGTGGGCAGTTGCCCTCCCCTAGAATCGGAATCGCAGATTTAGTGGGGCAAATGCCCACCTACCGGATTCCACCAAAACGTTTTGTATCTTTAATACTTTCGCTGGTCTTGCTCAGCAATGGAACCAATTTCTCGAATTTCACTCGCTACACCAATATTCGCGGGTTTTTTGTGGCAAGACCCCACCCACTTTCGTGTCTTTTACACACTAAAAAACCATTATCGCAGCTCTTCCTCACTGAAGACCCAATATCTCAGATTTCGATCAGCCATCAATTTTCCTAATTTTTCTTACCTAAAAAAAACATTTTCCTGGATCTGGCTCATTGAAAAACAAAATTCTTAGATTTCGCTCTTTAAAAATCCAATTTTGCGGATTTTTCTCACTGAAAAAAACCTTTTTCGCGTATTGGTTTTTACAAAAAAATCAATTTCGCAGATGTTTGTGACTGATCAACCAATTTCGTGGGGTGGCGTAATAATTTAGAAACCAATTTTACTGATTCTTCGCACTAAAACCTCATTTTCGCGGGTTTGACTCACCAAGAAATCAATTTCTCCAACTTCACTTTCTAAAAAACCAAATTTTGTAGATATTTTTCTCGCAAAAAAACATCTTCCTCAATTTGAGCCATGTATGAACGTTATTTTTCAATTCTAGCCTCGAATTGGCGTTTTTCCCCAATTTTAGCCGCAAACTATTGCTTATTCTCAATCGATAAACCTCGAACTGGCGCCTTTTCTCAATATCAGCACCAAAATCGAGCGAGCGCTATTTTTTTTTTAGCCGTGGTTAGGTGCTATTTCTCAATTTTAGCCATCGATTGGGTTTTGCCTCAATTTCAGCTACAAAATGAGTGATCCTTCTAATTTCTACATTGAACGATCACTTTATTTTGTCACTTTTAGCCGTAAAACGAGCTCTATAAACCATGAATTAGCGTCTTTTCGTAATTTTGGGCCCGGAACGTACACCGAACAATCGCAAATTGGTGTTTTCAATGAGATTTATTTCTCAAGTTTACCCGTGAATCAGAGCTATTTCCGTTAGCCGTGAATGGGCGCTTTTCCTCAATCTTGTTAGCCGCAAAATGTAATTTTATGAATTTCTCCCCCGTGAGCGAACGCTCTCCTCCCCCTAACGTTCCGCGCCTGGCTGCCCACCCCAAGATCACGTGCTGGCTACGCCCCTGTACCTTTCTACTTTTGTATTTATTTATTTTTTAAATTCTTGCAGTATTACAATACTGCACTGTGGTCTTAATTTTGTGCAGGGGTACTATAATGGAACTTGAGGGAGGGTTTCTGTCCAATAACACTTCCAAGTTGTTAATTTAAGAGTTAATCAGACAGTAAGTAAGATCACCGTTTAGTTGGGCAGGTCCGGCTCCCTCTGGCGTGCAGGTGTTAGATGGTTGTTTTGCTGACTTATTCAACTGCGGGAATGTCAAGGTAGTTGTGGAGAACAATGTTTTTGGCGAACCTTGTTGCACCCGTTATGAGGCGAAGCGCTCTATTCTGCGAGGTCTGGTCCCTCTTTATTTGCGTTTTGGTATAGCTGAGCCCAATGCAGAACAACTGTACTGGCATATCGGGCGCACTATCGGCCCCCCTAGTTGAAAAAAACTTCCTACAAAATCTTACCAGACAGCATATAAAAGCGCTTCAATTCCTAGTAATTCCACAATGTTGAGGCGGTTCCACACATGCGGTATTCGCCAAGCACCGAGCAACTCGGCGAATGCCGAGATACTCGTCTAGGTAATCGGCGAGTGGCGAGCTCGTTGATCCACACATTCCGCGCATCGCTAGCCTCCTATATTCGTCTACTTTGAAGGGGGCAAAAAACCGACACTGGCCGGAGCATCCCCGAGCACGAGTATTCGGCATTCGCCAAGTACCGAGCACCCCTCCACACCACTAAGGAAATCGACGAGCATCTGCTCGGTGCTCGGCGAATACCGCATGTGTGGAGCCGACTTTGGCACCTCTTGAGTTGATGGCTGATGTGACAGAGAAATACCTCACGTCGTTCTATGAGTATTAATATCGACTGTCCCTCTGACGGATGTCGATTTTTTTTTTATTATTATTTATTTATTTGCCACACATTATTAGCCATACACTCAACAAACTTCTCTCCCTATAAGTCACAGGACTTGTGCAGGGAGAAACAGCTAAGCCCAAAAACGTACACAAATTTAACATTTAACGGCAAAAAAGCAAAATAAAATACAGTGAAACAAAAAGAAATAAATATGTAACAGTAGTAATGAATACAATGCAAAAAATTATTCTCTTAAAATTTAATAACAAATCAATCCTGGTCACGTTTCTTTGTTTCATATGGTAGTTCCTATAATAATTTAAATTAAATAAAAATTTAAGATAAAAAAAATTTAAGATATTACCACACTAATTAAATTACATCTAGTTTGTTTTTTATGGTACTTGCTATACAATTTTTGAAACTCAGATATGATGGGTATTTTTTCACGTCTATTTTAAATTGCCAGAAAAACTGCAGTGCTTTGTAATAAGGCCCTCGTTTGAAAAATTCTGTTGCTGCTTTCGGCAACCTAATACCAGCTCCTTGAGCATTACGTGTGACCGAAGACAGTGACAACACTTCCTTAGACATACCTCTCTTGTACATTGTAAGGCAAGCTTCAGTCAGAAATATTTGGGAGATACTTAAAACATTCATTTCTTTATAAAGTGCTTTAGTGGAATACCTATGAGACTTTCTAAGAATCACCTTGAGGAGAGTATTTTGTACAACAGACAGAGGCTTAAGCGCGCTTTTGGTTGAGCTTCCCCAGACTAGAATACCGTATTTTAAAATTGAGTGTGCCAAGGCATAGTACACTATTTTGACTAATTTTCTATTCATAACAGATTTCAACAAGTTAAATTTAAAGAATAACTTCCTTATTCTACAAACAAGCGCTTTTACCTGCAAATCAAACTTTAGCTTATAATCAATAATAATTCCCAGGTATTTACAAGAATTCCTCAGAGGTATATTAAAGCATTGAGAGTTACAACTTATCACAGACGCATTATCACAGAAAGTACCAAACACAGGCTGACTAGGAATTTCGACTTGTGCAGAGCCCGAATTAAAATTACGACTAGAAGTAGGATTATCAATTTGACTAGATGAATCACAAGGAGCTGAATGAAAAACACAGTCAGGGGCATGAACATTTATGGAGAAACTGGGTAAAGAAGCCCTATCACTATGTGAAATATTAAAGAACAACGCCGACGATTTATTACAATTTAGTTCCAAATAATTGCTGTCAAACCACTGTTTTACAGCATTTAAATCAGTATGAACAACATTCTTCAACTTATTAAGATCTTTGTCCCAAAACAAGATCGCAGTATCATCTGCAAAACCGAATATTTTCCCCTTAACGTTCAAACTCATAAGATCGTACGTATACAAGAGAAAAAGCACCGGACCTAAAACAGTGCCTTGCGGTATTCCGAAGTTAACAACTCTTTTTGCACTTTCCTTATCTCCAATCCGCGTTAACATACTACGATTTGTCAAATATGACCTGAACAGTTCATGGGCTACCCCCCTTATTCCTACATTACTTAGTTTTCGTAATAGCTGTTCATGGTCCACCGCATCGAAAGCTTTACTCACGTCCAAAAAACACAACCTTATATCCGCTATCTAACTTTTCGGACAACGTATTGTACCAATCATAAAGGGCCAGCTCAGCTCCTCGCTTCTTTAAAAACCCATACTGATTTTTTGGTATAATATCATTCATCTCAAGAAATTTCAAAAGCCTCGATTTAACACACTTTTCGAGCAATTTCGCGAAGGAGAGAGTCAGAGCTATTGGCCTATAGTTACTTACTAACTTTCTATCCCCGGCTTTGAACAGCGGGATTATTACCGCCTGCTTAAAAAGACCAGGATAAACACCCAGCTCAAATACACGATTAAAAATATGCGATAACGGCTCCGCTATATAAGGCGCTATATTTTTAATAACTTTATTTGTAATGCACTCGTATGTGAAGGAACATGTATTCTTCATTTGAGCAATATGCTTAATAATTTCATACCTATCTACAGGCTCCAAAAATAGTGAATTCTTAATTCTAGACCCCATCGGCTCCCCTTTCAAAGACTCATTTCCAACATTACTTCGAACAAACTTTTTATTAATATTAGCTCCTACCTCAGAAAAGTACAAATTAAAATAATCCGCTACAATTGCCTCATCATTAATTATATAGGGGGCATTATTTATTTCCACAATTTTGTTATTGCACGCACCGGTCTCATTTGTACAGTCCCTCACGACATTCCAAATTTGTTTCAAGTTACCCTCAGCCTCCCTAATTCGACCTTTATAATACATAATTTTGGCATTCCTAATTACTCTTGTTAAGATATTTCGATATGCCACATATTTAGCTCTTATAATATATTTCATATTAAAAGGTTCATTTTGCACCTTTCGTCTCATATTTTCTCTCCTCCGGATTGATTGCAAAATGCCTCCAGCAGTGGCGTGCCCATGGGGGGGGGGGGGTTGGGGGTCAGAACCCCCCCCCCCCCAGAGTACTTCAGCCCACCAAAATAAATAGAAATAAAAAAGAAATAGAAATACAAAATAAATAAATAAAATGAAATGAATAAGTAAAAAAGTAAAAAAACAAACAAACAAAAGAAACAACAAAAACGTGATTTGTATGACCCTAAAAGTCCTTTTTTTAGCAATTTAGTACCCTAAGTAACTATCCACGGCATAATATGGTATTTATTCCACTGTCTTGGCGTGGATTCAGGATTTGTTCAAGAGAGAGGGGCTTGAGAAATTCTACTAAAGATGACTTGGCAGCCATTTGCTGCCTGAAATTAGCTAAATTAGCTATTCCCACCATACAGAATCCTAGACTGACTATACTCGCGCCCCAAAATGGCAAAACTAAGTATTTGAGCCATAAAAATAGCCAAACTGACTTCACGCGCCCTGAAAATAGCTAAAACTGATTCCGCCTTGAAAAAAGCTAAACTGATTATACATAAGTGCGCTAAAAATATCCAAGCTGGTGATTCCCGCTCTAAAATTGTCCAAGCTGACTTTTTTTAAGAGTCATAAAACTGGATCAACTGGCAATTTGTGCACTGATAATGCCTGAACAGATGATTCCTGCTCTAAAAATGGCTAAACAACCACCCGCGCGCCAAAATTGGCCAAACTGACGGTTTTCGCGCCTTGACTTGACGTACTATTCACGCCCTATATAAATGGCCAAACTGACTCTACGCGCCCTAAAAATGGCCAGACTGGGCAATCAAGCCACAAAATCGGCAACACCATTCCATGTGCCCCAGACAAGGGCACATAGAGTCAGTTTAACAATAAACTGACGATTCGCGCCTTAAAAAGGCCTAAACAGATTATTCCTGACCTGAGAATGGCAAAAACGACAATTCCCGCGTCAAAAATAGCCAAACTGAGCCTTCACAATGTCTAAATTTAGCATTCGTGCCCTAAAAAAAAAAATAATAATAAAAAAAATAAAACTGGCTATTCACTCCCTAAAAATGGCATACTCGTACTCAGATACGGATCTAGGATTTGCTCAAGCGAGGGGCTTGGGCTTGGGAGATTGTGTGCTTCGCTAGACTGACTAAAAATGGCTTGACAGGGCAGTAATTCACTACCTAACAACTGCTAAACTGACTATAATCGCGCCTGCAAATGGCAAAACTGACGATTCTTGCATTTAAAATGTATATTTGCGCCCTAAAAATTGGCATTTACCACTCTATAAAACCGCCAAAATGACTTCACACGCCCCAAAAATAGCCAAATTGGCGATTCTCGCTCTAAAATGGTCAATATGACTCTAGGCGGCCTGGAAATGCCTTAACAGATTATATTCCTGTCCTGAAAGCTGCAAAATAGACCATTAGCGCGCCAAGAATGGTCAAAATAACGATTCGTGCGTAATTGGCTAGAAGTGACTAATTGAACCCGCCTATATGCTGTTATGTTTGGGCAAAGTATAACTGACGATTCGCGCCCTGAAAATGGCAAAATCAACCAGTCGCACGCCAAAAATGCCCTAACTGACCATTATCGCCTTGGTTTGACGCCCTATATAAATGTCATGCTTCAAGACTACACGCCCTAAAATTGGCCAAACTGACTATGCAAGCCATGAAATCGGCAAAACTGACTCTATGCGCCCTAAAAATAGCTTAACTGACGATTCGCGCCTTGAAAATGCCTAAACCCAGACGATTCCTGTCCTTAAATTGGCCAAACTGACCATTAGCGCTTTGAAAAATAGAAATTTCTCGCTCTAAAAACAGCAAAACTGACTATTTCGACTAGTAAAACTGATGATTCGAGCACTTAAAATATCGCACTGACTCTTCATGCCTTAGAAATGACCATTCTGACATTTTGCGCCGTAAAAATGGCCAAACTGGCTATTCACGTCCTAAAATTAGTAATACCAACTCTACATATAGCGGCCCGCGAGATTCGTGCTTTGAAAGGTCCGAAACGGATGATTCATGTCCTGAAAATGCAAAATCGACCATTATCCAGCATAAAAAATGGCCAAACTGAACCTCATGCCCTGAAAATGTCTAAACTGACGATTCGTTCCCTAAAAATAGCAAAACTGACTATTTAAGTCTTAAAAATGGCATACTCGTACCAGAAATTCACGGTCCAAAGATTAGCTAATCAGATCTTTTGCGCCCTACAGAGGCTACTGCGCGTCTTCAAAGTGGCTATCGGCACCAGCAAAAAAAACTGATCTTCCGCGGCTTGAAAACGGTGAAACTGCGGACAATTCGTGCCTTAGAAATACCGGAACCGATCATTCGCGCCTTGTATAGATGGCTTAAATGACGATTTGTGCCATGCTGCACCGAAAAAATTGCCAAACTGGCTATTCGCGCCCTTAAAAGATGAATTGACTATTGGCGCAGAGTTGACTATAAAGGACCGTGCCCTTTATGTAATTTGAAACCCCCCCCCCCCCAAGAAAAATTCCTGGGCACGCCACTGGCCTCCAGTACACCATGCTTTTAGCTTCTTAAACCTATGGTTGACAGCCCTCCTTTCTATGAAACTCTGGCCAATATAACGGTTCAATTTAGTTAGGAAATCATACAGAAGGTCATCAACTCCACGATGGTCAATCAACATTGAGCACCAGTTTTCCCTCTCCAGCAAAACCTTCAAACATCATAATTGATCGTATTGAAAACTGATGAAGACTTTTCCGCCCTTTCATCCCGAACAATCGTACCAGCCTTCAGAGAGGAAATACTTGCACACGCATGATAATGGTCTGTTAGATCCAGATGAATGAGATGAATGCTTTAAATGCATCAAATTCCTTTTTAAACTTCTAATATTACACGTAATCAACTTAAAATCGCTTTCATTACCAATCTTGTCTTCTAATTTAGATATATCAGTAATCTTATAGGTCCTATAATTTCTATGTTCATCCAATAAATTATTAATTTCTAATGCCATTAACAATAATAAGGTTTTCCCCTAAACAGATAAATTCCGATAGCTATTCATTAAGCCACCTTATTCAGATCCGAATAATGCCTTATGATTATTGCCTTCGCACCTTCGTCTTTACGTACATATATTTTAAGATTAGAGTCCCAAACATATTTATAGTTATTCTCCTTTGCCCTTCCCTTAGCTTTATACAACAGATCTCGCCTAAGAGCTGATAAATCCTCATTTACATAAACACGGTTTTTATCCCAAGATGCAAGGAGGTGATCTGCAGTTAAGTTACCCATTTTCTTAGCATTTTTAACAAAGTTCGCCCTATTTTCCTCCGACTCAAGCTTTGCCACTATTTTTCTATGCTTATCCTTGATAATGGGGCCAATTCGAAAAGCCTTCAAAGGTTTAACATCGACGCTTAATTTTCTTGCTACCAAGTTAACAAGCTCCACACAGTCTTCGTTTTTGGTTTCAGGAATCCCTTCCAACACAATATTATTTTTACGACTCTCCATTTCTATATTATCAACAGCTATTTGTAACATGATGATGTTGTTTTTAAGCGCCGCATTATCCTCTTCCAGAACTTTTATTTGCGATTTCAAAGCTTTAATTTCATTCTGGAACTCATCAAACTGCTTACTCATGAATTCCATAGACTTCTGAAGTTCATTGAGAGAATTTTCCATGGCCGGCATAGCCCGAGTATCCTCCTGGGTCGCTAATTGCGATGCCGATTCACCACCAGTTGCACCAGGTTTACAATTGACACATTTCCATGTTCCTTTGTACTCTGCACTCATCTTCCTAAAATGTTTATCGGAGTAAGAGCAACAAAAGTAGTGATATTGATTCCCGCACCCCGCGCAATGAAGTGCATCATAGTCCAACAACGGATCCGAACATCCCGCACAACCCAATAGGTGGGCATACACGAGCAGATATCTGCGGCAGATTTCATGTTTTTGACAGATATCGGTGGTGAAAATTTGCTCGTTAGTGGGCAAGAAACGACGACAGATCAACCGTGATCGGCCAGCCGATATCGGTGGGAGTTCAAATCCGTCAGATGTGGTCTGTGGTCCCCCACTAATCAACCGATTTCTTATGAGAGATATATCTGGCAGACATAGATCGGCCGATTTCGAGTCGGGCGTCGCCCCTTAACGCAACGATTTGAACCACCGAAACTTCACTGAACTTCCTCTACTAGTTTTCTAACTTCATATCTGCCACCGATCTCAAATATCTTTCGAGCCCAACCGATAAATGAAATCTGTCAGATTTTTTCCCGCAACAGATCTCAATCTGCCAGATGTGCTCCCACTAACGGGCAGATTTGATCGGGTAACAGATATCGGTCACAGATAACTTTTGTACGTTAAGGGGCGACGACCGATCTCATCGTTTGCTCTAGATCGTTAACGATATCTGTTGAAAATATCGGCCGATCAAATCTGTCAGAATTATCTGCCCGTGTATGGGCCACTATTGTCAATTGAACCAAAACGAAATTAAAAATATCTTCGAGAAAAACAAAACAAAGCTTTACAAAATTTCAATTGAGTTTCCAAACAAGATTTATAGTCCATTCGATCTTTACACCACGACGCCTTTCAGCTAACTGACCTTTGAGCTAACTGATTACGTCTGAGAGAGCTTTTTCCTTTTCCTGGGTATCTCTGGCGCGATTTGAGGTACTGTATGAGTGACGAGACTCTAAATGGCTTAAGCGGAGGAGTGTTTTATTTTATTTTTTATTGTTTCTTCACGTTCAACTTATACAGCCCGTGTAGCACAATTATCGTCATTTTTGGCCCTGGCGGAGTGGCGAATTAGCTTACGCTGTGTTCCGCCTAGGAGTCATTCTTAAAACCTAAAGGCGGCTCCAGACTATCGTGGTATGTCATTACACGAAAAAAAAATGTTTCGGCTGGTTTCGCCGGTAATGTTTCTTGTTATGAATCAACAATCAGGGGTGGGCAAATTACAGCTTTTTGGGTAATTAATTACAAATTACTCCCAAAAAGAGGATTAATTACAAATTACCAATTACTTTTCACTTCCACGAATAATTACAAATTACAATTACTGTAATTGAATTACTTTTTCAATTACCAATTACCCAAGAGCTGGATTTGTGGAACACGCAAGCGTCTTGCTCTTGTTCACTGTCATTTTTTTAGTGCGTCCAGCCAACAATCGAACGTCAGAACAGATCTTTGAGATAGGAAGCAGGAACAGCATAGCCCCAAGATGCCAAGCGCGTCGCATGAGTAGGGTTGCGAAATGTCCGGGGTCAAATTTGCTAATTTTGCCCCACATCCCGGCCTGCGAACTGTCACGGGGAATCCCGGATATGGGGAATAGATCCCCCCCCCCACCCCGAGCCACAAGTACACGAACGAAGGAGCACTAGTACCATAACGAAGAGCCCCATAAAATCTCCAAGAGCGTTTCACGTTGAAGTTAGATTTTCTGGACTTGAAGCAGCCCGAAAAGGTCCGAGTACGTCCAGCTTTATCCTTGGACTTCAGACCCAACGCAGTAGTGTACCCAGGTACGGGGAAACCCTCTATCAGACAAAAATCGGTAATATTTGTGGCTATGGCTGCTAAAAAGCGCTGATTCGTGGCCTCGCGATGCAACTTCCAGACTAAAATTAAGGACAAAATCGCTGATTCGCGGTACATAGAGGCCATTCTTCGAAAAAATTGTGGAAATCAACGCAAAAGTGTTGTATTTGGGCAAACCCCGGTTAAAGTTGAGAAAACACGCTATAATACTGACAAATGAAAGACTCTTTCAGGTTAAAATTGGACAAAAATGGCAAACTCACAACTGAAATGGCGTAAAATCGCCCATTCGCGTATGAAAAAGGGAATAGGATGCTGAATGGCCGCAAAATTAGCACAAAACGCTATTTCACAGCTGAAATTGGGAAAAATCACTAATTCGCGGCAAAAATTGAAAAAATCACCAATTAGCGCAGCTAAAATAAAAAAACGTTAATTTTCAGTTCAAATTGGGGAAAAGTGTTAATTCTCTGTTAAAAATGGAAAAAATGGCTAATTTTCAGCTTAAATTGAGTCAAACGCCAATTCTTTGCAAAAATTGACAAAACTCGGTAGGTAATGCACGGGTTGGAGACGCTACCACGCTGCTAAAATGTAGAAAAAGCGATAATTCGCAGCTAAAATTGAGAAACATCACTAATTCTCGAATTATTCGTGAAATTTATAATTTAAAAATGATGATTTTTTGACAGAAATGGATGGATAGAAGTAAATTTTTTGGTTTGAAAAAAAAAATCATTTTTAATTTAAATTCGCACCTTCTGAAGGCATTTTTGTGGCTAAAATTAAGAAAAATGGCAAATTCATGCATGGCTGTAGTACAATGTTAAAAAATACGCTAATTCACGGCTAGACTAAAAAAATGTGAATGTGAAAAAGGTAAAATGTGAAAAACCGCTAATTTGCGGGTACTATTTAGAAAATAAAATAATCAGCCTGGTCAAAATTAAGAGAAAGGTTAATTTTAAGCCTAAAAATTAAGAAAATTGCTAATTCGAGGCTAAAAATGGAAAAAATCGCCAATTTACAGCTAAAATTGCGCCAGACGCCAATTTGTGACTGAAATTGAGAAAATTCGCTAATTCACAGGTTTGAAACGCTACGACGCGTCGCCGCTACAATTTAAAAAAAGCGCTAATTCGCGGTTGAAATTGAGAAAAATTCTTATTTGCACCAAAACTGAATACACGCCAATTTGCGGATTCTGAAGGCAACTTTTCAGGCTGAAATTGAAAAAAGCGCCATTTTGTGGCAATAGGTGAAGAAACCGCTTATTCGCGAGTAAACCGAGGAAAATCGCTCATGCATTCCCCCCCCCCCCTATTTTGCGGCTAATATTGAGGAAAACGCCAAAAGTCGTGGATAATTAAGAAACATCGCTCACGGGATAAAAACGATACTTTGCTGCTAAAGTTGAGAAAATGTGCAAATTCATGGTTATGGGAGGGGGTGGGGCAAAACCGCTAATCTGCGGCTGAAATTGAGAAGAACGATACACTCGGCCAATATTGAGATAATCGCTAATATGCGGGTAGAGTCCAAAATTGCCCTTAACTGAGAAAATGAGGCTATGATGAGGCAAGCAAGATGTCCAGAGAGTGTGCTGGCTGGGTGGAATGATGACTAAAATGTGAAATTACCTCCCTCCTCTCGCCCTTACGAGATTTCAATCTGATCCCCCCCCCCCCCAGGACAAATTCCTACCTACGCCACTGGTTTGGGGTTTGAAACTTTTGTACCGTTTCTGAAATCCTCAAATTTCAAATTGGCAACCCTAAGCTCGAGGATATCGCTCGTGTCATAATTACTTTGAAACTCGTATTTTTCAGAGTATTTCATGCAAAATCTCCTCCAAATCTCCAAGTAAGGCGCGAAATAGTACCCGCTGAGTTTTCGAAGTAATATTGACTCTGAAGATGGAAATGTAATTGGTAATTGTTAATTACAAATTACTTCGAAAAAGTGCATTTAATTACAAATTACCAATTACAATGGCGTGTTGTTATCAATTACAAATTACCAATTACTAATTGTAATTGAATTACGTAATTCAATTACATGTAATTCAATTACTGCCCAGCCCTGTCAACAATATAACAGCCTGTACGCACTAGAGCAGTGGTTTTCAACCTTTTGCCGCTCGCGACCCACTAAATTCGGCTATAATTTATTCGTGACCCATGTGCATGATATTACATGCTTGTATGAGGGAGGCTTTCTCAGAAGCCCAAGAGGGCTTTCAGTGACTATACACGGTACTTCGATAGCCCAAACTCAACGGTGACTTCCACAATCACCATAGCAGAGAAAATTATAGCTGTCGAAAGCCCGATAAATTTGGGTTTCACTGGCGTATGTTATTTGTATGTTACTTCTCAATAAATATTATCCGAAAGTAATTGAAAATTTTTTCATTGTCTTGTCTTAGGTCCATTAAAGCATGAATTGAAAGCCTCCTTCAAGGATCTTTCAAGGTTGTACGGATGAACCCAGTACTTTCTTTATGATTCTAGTTTCCTATTGAGTTACTTGTAAGCTAAAATTGAAGATATAACTTTCTTTTTGCGTTGTTCGGTGGCCCATTGCGAACGATGGCTAGCGAAAAACTGTCCGGGTATTGGGTGTATGGCGTATGCGCCGTTGCTACGTAAACATACTTATGAAACTGTCGCGGCGGTAAATATCGCCGGTCACTGCGACACTTATCGCTCGTGTGCATCGAAAAACAAATGTTCGCAGCGATAATTGTCGCGACGACCACGCGACACTTATCGCTCGTGTACACCGGCCCTTACTTAGGAGAATGTTAACTAAAGTAGCGACTATGAATACAGGCTTTAATCCAGAGCCACCCACGAGAAGGAGCGATTTGTATCGTTTTCCATTTGCGCAAAAATACGAGTGGTGCCAAAATCCAACATTAAAAATGATAGTTTACCGCTGTAGGCCATGGGCGGGCCATTGAAGGCTCAGCGAGCCTTCTTCTTGGCCCGCTGAACCCTGGGTTGGCCACCTCTGGACCGTATTCTGTCAGTAGCCACCGACCCCTTTTGCGTTTAATTTTCTCGTTTTGTAATCACGTTTGATTAAAAGGACTTGCTGGAGCAACTTTCGGCGGCCGATCAGAGAGAAATGGACCGCCTGAACGACGACATAAAAAGGCTAACTCAAGAGAACAAAACTGCTTTCAGTACAAGATTAAAACTTGAGGCTGATAAAAATAAATTGGAAAATTTACTCACAAACAATCTGATTAGAAGAAAAGACGAGCTTATTCAGGTGACTTTGCCTTATTTATTGATTAATTTTTCAAACGTTAAACGTCGCTTATGATTAGGCTCTACAAGAAATATCCGTTGAGGAACGGAAAAGAACTCTCGACAACAGCCGCCTAGAGCTAAGTGGAATTGAGAAACGACTGGAAAAGCTTAATAAAGATTTCAAAGCTTGCGAAAAGAAAGTTCAAGAGGCAGTCAAAAGGGTAGGAGAGATCTTAAAAAGAAAAAAATCGCCCGGTATTTTATTTTAACGGAACGCTCATTTTCCCAGCAAAAAGCCGAACAAGAAGAGGTGGAAAAATGGCGTGTCAAAGAGAAAGAGGCTCAAGAGAAACGTGACGCCGACACCAAGGATTTGACCAAAGTGGCCGCCAAACAGGAGTTCTTTCGTAAAAAGATTCAAGAGTGCAGTGCCAAAATTCAAGAGTTGGGCTCGTTGCCGTCACCTGAAATGGTCAACAAGTACATGTCCTACACGACTAAGAATGTGAGCACAGCTCTGTCCACCCCACCCTCCCACCCCTCATCAATCGTCATTTTTTTTTGTTTTTTTTTTTTCAGTTATTCAAAGAGTTGGAAAAAGCTAATAGTCACCTGAAGAAATACAGTCACGTGAATAAAAAAGCTTTGGATCAGTTCATGAGTTTTTCCGATCAGAAGGAAAAATTGATGAAAAGAAAAGAAGAGCTCGATAGAGGGTACGAAAATTAAATGTTTTTTTGGTTTTATTTAGAGAAATACTAAAACTTTATTTTTTTCAGAGATGAAAAAATTAAAGAGCTCATGGTCGTCTTGGAACAGAGAAAGTGCGAAGCCATTCAGTACATGTTTCGACAAGTGTCCGTCTTCTTCTCTCAAGTGTTCAAAGAGCTCGTTCCCGGCGGTCACGCTCAACTCGTCATGAAAACAACCGACGGTGAAGAGCACGTCGAGCACAACCCTGAACTGGACTCGGATCAATTTTCCGGCGTCATGATTCGCGTCTCGTTCGCCGGTCACGGTGAAATGCGTGAAATGAACCAGTTGTCGGGCGGTCAAAAGTCCCTCGTGGCTCTCGCCTTGATTTTTGCAATTCAAAAGTGCGACCCGGCCCCTTTCTATCTGTTCGATGAAATCGATCAGGCTTTGGACGCTCAGCACAGAAAAGCCGTCGCCGATATGATTCATAAAATGGCCGCCGACGCTCAATTCATTACGACGACTTTCCGACCTGAATTACTTCAGCACGCCAATAAATTCTACGGCGTGAAATTCAGGAACAAGGTAAAGCTTGAAATTAACTTTTTTTTGAAGTGACAATGACTCGGCTTTCGTTGCAGGTGAGTCACGTTGAGTGCGTCACACGTGAAGAAGCTTACGACTTCGTAGAAGATGACACTACTCACGCCTAAAAGTTGTACTATTTCCTTTCATTCATTTTTTTTATATTTTTATTACTATAGGGTGTTAATATTTATTAATTTTAACGATTCATTAAAGTTTAAGGTCCATAATTATTCTTTTTTTCTGTTTTTATTCAAATTGCTTTTGAGACCGTCAGAATCGCGTGTCTACCTGGTGACCTACCAGGCTAATTAGCGACTTCTGTATGCAACTTCTTTGCTAAAATTTACAAAAGGCGATTTTTTCCGCAAAAAAATTGATAAAAAGTGCACTACACATGAAAAAACGCGCTTATTCCCGACCAAAATTGAGAAGGCGCGCTAATTCACAACTAGAGTTGACCATTTGCGCTAATTAGCTACTAAAATTACACAAAAGCACTAATTTGCGGCTGAATTGAAGAAAAAGATCAAATTCACGGCTAAATACCGTGAATGCGGAAATGGGCTGTCCTCGGGAAAAAAACAAAAATAAAACGCTAACTCTTGCCTGAATGTTGGGACAATGCGCCCTTTCAAGGCTGAAATTAAGGGAAAACGCTCATTCTCGACTGAAATTGAGTAAAGTACTTATATTACAGCTAAAATTGAGGGCAAAAACGCCAATCCGTGGTATCCTGCGAGGCAACGCCCTGACCAAAATTGAGAAAAAGGCGCTAATTCTGGGATTATGGCGGCCCTTTTTCATGGCTAAAACTAAGCAAAAAAGCAATTCCGCCGGTAATGTTGAGAGAAAAAAGTTCCAATTGAGTAGTAGCGGATCATATTGGGAGATCACGGTTGTTCGCGGCTAAAATCGAGAAAAAAAGTCAATACATGGTTTCTGGAAGCCACTTCGTGGCAAAAAATATTGTAAAAAGCCACAATTTGTCTATTTTTGAAGCAACTTTACGGTTGAAAATGAGAACAAAAGCTAATCCACAACGAGAACGTCCTCATCCGACAATTTAATTGAGAGAGCGAACTGATGTGCTGTTCCTTAGCTGGGACAAGTCCAGTACTAGAATTGAGGATAAAGAGCGGCTAAAATGAGGAAAAAACGGTCGTATTTTAGCAGCTCATTCACGACTAAAAATTAAGAAACAACGCTAATTCTCGGTCTATGAAGCAGTGGCGTCTATCAGGGGGGGGGGGTTTGAGGCGACTTGCCTCCAATTGACGCAGCCAGGGGGGGAAAAGATGATTTTTGTTAACATCCAGGGGGGGATTTGCTCCCCCCCCCCCGCGAGGGCTTTGGCATATATTTATTTAATATAATCAGGGCCGGCTTTAGGCATTTGGCGCCGCCAGACGAATCTTTCATCAGTACCCCCATGAAGTAGCCTTCGATCAGGAGCCGCGATTTGGCTTTGTCTCCATTTTAACCGCGAATTTCGTTTTTTTCCACACTTCAACGCTTCTTCTTAATTTTATCAGTGAATCATCGGTTTGTCTCCATTTTATACGCGATTATTTTAGCCGCTAATGAGAGATTTTCCCCAATTTTATCCGTGAATTAGAGCTTTTTCCTAGTTATAGCCACGATTAAGTTATTGCCTCCACGAAAGCGCGACTTGCCATTTTCTCAATTTATTTCTGTGAATTCGCCAATCTTCTCAATTTATTGAGAAGGTTGGCGGCCCTGTTACGGAGAATTCTCTTAACAAATGGAGGAGGGGTATGGGCCGTGTAGTGGCACGGTCTTAAAAGAACTCGCTACCAACCCAAGGCGTTATGCGATCCGTGCCGAAGGGTGCGTGACACAGGGTGAGCTGTGTATTTAACGGAGCCTCAGGGATACCAGGCGACCTTCCTGAGTATTAAGGGCTGAGCAAGGTTCTTGAAAAGTGCATCAAGGAGAGGCTTGTATCATACTTGGAGAAGAATAGAGTGCTTTCCAAAAATCAATTTGGTTTCCGGAAGGGTCTTGGATCCCAGCATGCCTTGTACGAACTGCACAGTACTATTTCGGAAAAGCTTGATGAAGGTTTCAATGTCGTTGGAGTCTTCCTAGACATTCGCAAGGCCTTTGACACTGTGCACCACGGTATTCTTGTGGAAAAATTGATGAGATGTGGTGTGCGAGGTGTAGCCCTAGACCTATTCAAGTCTTATCTCTCAGGCCGAACTCAAAGGACGAGAATTGGTGATATTATCAGTGAGTCAGCGTCGATTTGTCAGGGTGTGCCCCAGGGTACGGTGCTTGGCCCGGTTCTGTTTCTTGTGTACATTAACGAATTATTAGACATGGATATATCTGGAAGGGTTTTTGGCTTTGCTGACGACACGGCTGTTGTTCATTGGGATAAAAATATTAGGAATTTAGTCTCGAGAATTAATAAGGACCTATTTGCAATGAAATGTTGGTTTTCTAGAAATTTAGTTTGTGTAAATGTTTCGAAAACGTCAGTTATACGTTTCTCTATAGTCCCTAGTAAGTTGCCTAATGATGAACTTCGAATACGATTTCATAATTTCTCCTGTAATCAACAAGAATCTTCATGTAATTGTAAGTTATTGCCCTTGGCAGAAAATTGTAAGTACTTAGGCGTAACATTCGATGCCAACTTCAAATTTAAGGCTCATGTAATGAATCTATATAAGAAAATGCGAAGACTGTTTTATCCTTTTAAAATGTTGAGTAAGGTGCTCCCTGATTGTTATCGTAGAGTAATCTATCTTGGACTTGCCGAATCTTTATTCAGTTACGGTCTGATCGCATGGGGTAGTGCTTGTAAAAGTAATTTGAAACCTCTCCAAACGCTTCAAAATGGGCTATTGAAAGTCTTGTATGGAAAACCCTATTTGTACTCTACAGCTAGGTTGTATAAGGAGCTTAATTTCTTGAATACTAAACAAATTTTCCTGTTGCAAGCCTGCCTTCACGTGTATAAAATCGGAATTAAAACGGAGCACAAGTGCCTTGCGCCGTCTTTAAGAACTGCTAGTAGATCAAATATCCGTGTTCCCAAAGTGAAGTCCGAGTTCTTTAAAAGAAACCCTTTTAACCAGGTCATTAGTTTTCTTTATGACAATAATATTAACTTAAATAATTTAAAGACCACTCAAGCTTTAAAATCTACATTATTAAATACCTTTAAGTCTGTTACTAAGTTCTAGTCTGTTTGAAACTGGTCTGTTTGCTTATTTAATATATTAGTTTATAATTAATTATCCTTCATTGTCAAATATCAAGCGCATGCACATAAGCATAGCATATTATCATGTAAGTTTTGTTGTTTTTTCCTATTTTGCTTTATTATTTTTTGTTGTTGTTGAGTTGAGTGTGAGACTCGGCCTAATTTCACAAGTTTCGTTTGAACTTATCATTAGGCCAGCTTGAAATCCTTTTTGGTGTACCTATACTAATTTTTTTTTTTTTTTTTTTTTATTCCCAATTATATTCACATAACATAAATTATAAGCGAAATTAATCATTTAATAAACTTAATTAAAACTAAACAAACATATCCTTGCTGGAAATTAACACTCCAATGTGAGCAATTGCTCGTGTTAGGAGTGTGAGTTGTTATAACAACGGCCAAATAGAAAGGCTGAATGATTGAAATTATACAATTATTCTAAGTACGAGAGAAAAAAAAAAAAAAAGAAAAAAAAAGAAAGAAGCATTTTCTGTGGATGTGTTCGGAAGCTTAAGACTATTTTATTTATATTCCTACACCGAGGTACACACAAACAAAGAAGAAGAGAGAATAAAAGAAAGTTATAGGTTGCTTAGGATATATGACTTAAGATACTTAAAAATAAGATGAGGCTTTTGTAACAAAAATTGATTTCTACAGTCAGGTGGCAATTTATTGAACGCCGCAGTTCCTCTATATACAAAGCTATTTTGAGCGAAAGTTGTACGGCAAAGAGGGGTGGCAAAAATGATCTCATCTTTTGATCTTGTTGGCTTGTCGTGTTGGGGAAGTGAATACATTTTATTTTTTATTATATGTTTTATGCTGCAAGCCTCTAACAATTGAAAGAACGGCATGACCTGCAGTTGCTTAAAAAGCTGGCGCGATGACGCAGTATACCCAACCCTTGCCATTAACCGGAGTATTGCCTTCTGATTCGTGATTATTGGCTTGTATGCCGTTTTGTACGCTCCACTCCAAGCAGGCAAACAATACAACAATGTGGAACCGACTAATGAATCATATACTATCTTTACAAGGGTCGGGCTGAGATAGCTCTTTAGCTTAGCGAAAACATAAATCAGATTCCTTAGTTTTTTGCTCGTTTCCAGTACCTGATAGTCCCACTTCATGTTCTCATCAAATTCAAGTCCTAGATACCTGCAATGGACTACCTTCGAGATAACAGGGCAAGCAACACATCTACTGCCAGAACTATCACAATTTGGTTGATGGATAGCTAACTCCTTATCTGTCAGTTGGGTTTTGCTAGTTAAGCTATAGGTAATATAGTTCGTCTTCTGAATGTTGAGTGTTAATTTGTTATTGAATAACCATTTATTTATTTGTCTTAAACCTTGTTCAGCTTTAGCGCAAGCCTTTTCCCATATGGTGGCACTTGTGTAAAATACCGTGTCATCCGCAAAAATGATAACCGACCCCGGGAGGTTGAGATGGGCAAAGTCATTTATATATACTATAAACAATAAGGGCCCTAGCACAGTTCCCTGCGGTACACCATACCCGGTTAATGTTATTTCTTCGCTTTTTACGCCATTTACCTGAACACACTGTTTTCTATCAGTTAGGTAGCTCTCTATCCATTTTAATGGCATATGATCTATACCTAAAAACTGCAGCTTCCTGTACAGTCTCGTATGGGAAATTGTCTCAAAGGCTTTTGCCATATCTAAAAACACTGATATAGGTTTTTGGTCCCTGTCTAGATCATCGGTTATTTTTTTGGCCAGCAAACACGTGGCGTCCTGGGTACTTCTCCCCTTCCTAAACCCATACTGATCAGGGCACAGCAAGTCTTCCTTTTCGAGATATAATACCAATTGACGTTTTACTATTTTCTCCAGAATCTTAGCGAATGTGTTAACCAATGCAATAGGCCTGTAGTTACCGCAAATATTTCTATCCCCCTTTTTGAATATTGGAACCACTACAGCGGATTTAAGATTTGCAGGGAAAACCCCATTCTTTAAACTCAAGTTTACCACCTTGATTATTGGATTACATAGTTCATTCTTAAACGTTTTGAACACATTTGAACATATATTGTCAGACCCTGGAGTTGTATTACTCTTTAAGGAATCTATTGCCGTTAAAACGGTGTCCTTAGTGACTGCCTCGAAAGTGAAGACACTGTCACTTCGCCTCAATCCCCAGTCCTTCATCACAACTTACAGCGAATTTCTCTGCCATTTTGCTCCCATTTTCTGCAAAGATACGATTTAGAGCATTTGCACACTTTACAGGCTCCTTTTCGCCATCTAAAACACTGCCATCTACAACTAATTTCTTCACAAATGTAGTTCTCTTCAATGGATTTTCTATGATTTCATTAACTACTCTCCACGTCTGCCTTCCATCTCCCTCAACCATCTCCATCTTATTTTTAAAGTAATCATTTTTAGACTTCCTAATCAGACCCTTTAATTTTTGTTGGTATTTCTTGAAATAATTTCCTAATCTATTATTAAAGGGTTGTTTCTTTTTTTGCCTGTATAGGTTTTCCTTCTTCCTGATACTTACAAGTAGCCCTTGTGTAACCCAAGGTTTTAATGCCTTTGTTTTATTACTACTCGTGTAAACAATAGTCGAATTTTTTATATGCAAACCTAAAACCGCGATAAAGTTGCTACAACATTCTTCAACATTCTCAGTTTGTTCAACAGTCTCCCATTTTTCCTGCTTGATTAATTGTTTTAATTTTTCATAATCAATCTTCTTAACCATTTTCAAAGCCTTGCCATGGATATCACTTCCGTTGTCCGTAAACCAACTTAGCATAACGCCGTGATGATCAGATACCTTTGAGTGTACTATTGCCGATTTTATAGTTTGATTGAGTTTTAAAAAATTACAAAAAATATGGTCGAGACATGTGCCACCCCCCTGCTCATTAGGCCTAGTAATTCCATTTACAAGAGAAATGTATCTATACTTGGCCATAATGTTCAGATAACAATCCGTCATCCTATTATTACCAATTGAAGAAATATCAAAATTTAAATCCCCCACTACTATTGCATGTCCTATACTGCTCAGCACTGATTCCAGTTCATCCAAGAATTTTTGATTTTCCAAATCATTCGCTAAATGTGATTTATACACTGCTAGGACACTGAATATAGATTATTGAATTTCATTTTAAGATTAAGTATACTACATCCGAAAACTTTTAGTTCCTCACAAACTTCGAATTCCGTTTCTTTATCGACATACACAACCGTTCCACTATTTTGGTTAAAATTTGTAACTGTATGGAACACCTCGTACCCCTCTAAGTTATAACAAAAATTTCTAGTTGGCTGTAGCCAACATTCACTAAGAACAATTACGTTCGGTTTTTTACACATCTGAGAGAGTTCAGCCACGAAAAAATCAAAATTCTTTTGGATACTTCTAATATTCAAATGGTATAAAATGAAACCTATACGAGCGTGACTCATATCAACATTTAAATCTCGAAACGTATAATATTCACCAGCTTCGATTTGTAGCGATTCTTCAATATCTTCTAAGAGATCCACCATTTAAAGGTTTAATAAATAAAGGTTTAGAAATAAAAGGTTTAAATAATAAAGGTTTAAAGGTTTAATGATACTTAAAGTATAATGACTGTTCCTCACAACTTTTCAAGATCTGCCAGCGTGCGAACTATTTTAATTGATCTATCCTCTTCGTTCCGTCTTGTATGTATTGTAAAGTTTTTTATCCAAACAAATTTGATGCCACGTTCTCCTGCCTTTATCTTGGTTTTCCGTAGTAAATCCGCTCTCAGTGCCGTTAAGTTTTCGGTTATGAAAATCCGGGATTTCGGCCAAGTAGGTATGAGTGCATCAGCTGTCAAACTCCTGTCCTTTCGGGAACGCTCGACTGCTGCCGTTCTATCTTCCTCAGACCCCAGCATTGCTACAATTTTCCGTGGACGATCTCTAATTACCGCTCCCACACGAAAAGCATTTTTGACCTCGACTTTCACATCCATTTTGCTAGTAAGATCCTTAACTATTTGGATTACGTCTTCATTTTGAGTGACTGGTATGCCGTGTATTTCAATATTTTTCTTGCGGGAGTCCTGTTCGAGGTAGTCCACCTTCATCTGCATGAGTCGACTGCTGACCTCAATGATCCATTTTCATTCTCGAGTGACGTAATTTTAATTTTCATTTGCGCTGAGTCATTAACCAAAACGTCAAATTGTGCACTCATGAATTCTACTGATTTTTTTAGTTCGGTCAGATCATTCTTCATCTCAAGTATTTCATTCACCTTAGCTTGAATGCCTTTCAAGTTATTAACTTTCGAGTTTATGGAGGCAAGTGTTGCAGCAATATTCGTACTAGGCTCCTCCTCCCCCGCACTAGAACCGGTCTCCTCCTCACTAACATCCCGCTCCTCGTCATGCCGCTTCCCACCCTTGCACCCATCACAAACCCATATTTCTCTCAGCTCCTTGCGAAGCTTTTTATAATTTTCCGTCGATCTCAATCTCGTGCATCCCTGGGTGGAATGATTTAGCGCACTTCGTACATTTAGCCGTCTTTCTAGGGGAGTGAAGTTCCCGAAAACACTTTGCGCAGTCCATTATAACGCGATACAAGGTTCAAGTTTTAGGAGATCTTCTCCCTACAATTCGGCACCCAGCGAGTAAAAGGGGGAGAGAGATAAACAAGCGATAGCTTTACTCACCACTGCAGGGTTCGAAGTGTTAAAGTCCACGTATCTACCACTCGTCACTGTTCAGGAGAGAGATGAAAAAACACAAGAAAAGAGATAAAGTTCAGAATCGAGACGGACACAACCTTTCACTTCCGAGTCTGAAAAGCAACTTACTACTATACTAATGTTAATTTGCAAAGCTAAACAAATAAATAAATAAAATAAAATTAAGCCTTCCCACGTCATGCGGGGCTCTGCCGTGGGTGACTTTTATTTCCCTAGCTGCTCGCGGGACCGTTTATGGATCGCGACCGTTTTACATCGACAAACCCAGGGTTCATAACCCTGGAGCAGGTTGAGGACGAGCTTCTCAGTAGCCCTCAGCCTACTCAGCCCGGCACCGCGGAGGTGACGGGGGAGACCACCTCAATGGAGGTGGTTGAGCCCGAAACCCCCGGTGGTGTCGCTGAGGGAGTAGTCTCCCTCTCGGGTTCGCCGGTATCCGGCGTACCCGAATTACAAGCCAGGTCAGAGAACGGTATCCGAACCCGTCGATCCCGCAACAGTGGCGCCTGGAGACCAGGAGATCGCTGATTTTAACAAATACGTCTCTGGCCTGAACAGGGATCAGAGGCGACGCTTTTTGTGGCTGGTTCAGAAGAAGGGGGAGGAACCGGAAGCCGCCAGGGCGAGTGCTCTGCAGATGGTGGAGAAGAGGAAGAAGGGGAGAGCCTCTGCAGAGACGACTCCGGAGGGAGCCGTGAAAAAGAAGCGAAGGACGACCGTACAGGGTCCTTCGTACCGCGGCCGGGGAGGAACTTGGGGTGACCCCAGTCCATAAAGTTGGCCGAAGGGACGGCCAGCTGACCTCCTGGGTGGTGGAAACCACACCAGCGAGGCGGCTGGAGCTCCTGGGGAAGCCACCCATGAGGGCGGGGTGGTTCACCATCGTCCCAAAAGATCAGGTGGGGGTCACTCGGTGCTTCCGGTGCCAACGATTCGGGCACCCGGCCAAGACCGGTCGCCGGGAAACTAATTGCAGGGCCACGCCGGTGTGCGGATGGTGCGCCAAAGAAGGCCATGAGTTCCGGGACTGCCCGAGGAGGTCCGAGCCGGCCCCATGCATAAACTGCGAAAGAGCGGGTCGCCGGGCTACCCATGACGCAGGCTCTCCGGGGTGCCCCGCACTCCTGGCAGCCATCAAGGCGGTGATGGGGCACACCGATTACGGTGCCTCATGTCCGTTAGGGGGCCCCCCCTTGCCACCATCGGTGAGAGCGGGAGGTGACGCTGGTGCGGTGGGGGCCGAGGAGGCCACCCAGGAGGGCGCTGTGCCCGTGGTCACCACTGCAGGGGACGGAGGGGGTGGTCGACCTGGCACAGGACCAATGGAGGTGGAGGAGACGGAGAGGGCGCCCTTGCCGACCGATGACCCTTAGGGTCGGTCAGCAAAATGTGGGGCACAGTCGCCTCGCGCACGATGAGCTCAGGGTGGTGGCGGGGGAGAGAGGCCTGGCCATTCTCCTCCTTCAGGAGCCTTGCTGGGCGCGGGGGCGGCTGTCGTCCTTCGGAGCGGGCACCCGAACCGTTTCGGGGGGGTTTCGAGAGGGGCTCGGGCCGTTAGCCTCGGTGGTCGTCCTAGATGGGCGACTTACCGTGTGCGCGGTCGTCTCCCGGCCGACCCGCTGGGTGGCAGCGGTGATTGTTACGGTGGGGGGTCAGCAGCTTGGACTAATATCCTGCTACTGGCCCCCCTCCCTGGTGGATGGGGCGGAGTTTTTCGCTGCCCTGGAGAACGCCCTGGAATGCCTGAGGGGCATCCCAGTGGTCATAGGGGGGGATTTTAATGCGTGGGACCTCGCGTGGGGCTCGAGGAGGGGAAGCCGGAGGGGCGCGCAGGTGCGCGATCTCATGTCTGGGTGGGGACTTGTGCTCGCGAACCGGTCCGAGTGCGGACCCACCTTCCGCGGGCCGTCGGGGGAGTCGTACATTGACTTAACCCTTCTGGGTGGTCAACCACTCCCTCGGTTGTGTTCGTGGGAGTTGGGCATGGACACCTCGGCCGACCACTGCCTCGTGTCATTTGGCATCGTCACAGGTGTCAGTGGCCGTGGCGTGGGAGGTTCGGGATCGGGCCGGTTTGACTTCAGGCGTGCCCGATGGGACGCGTACAGGTGCCAGGCGGATCGCCTCCTCTTCGAGGCCGACCTCGCGGGCCCTCCTCCGGGGGCGTCGGGATTAGAGCTCGTGGACGAGGCCGTGGAGGCGATGGAGGCCATCGTCATGGGCTCCGCTAACGATACAGTCCCGCGTGTTCACCAATCACGTGGCGGGATAGTTCCGTGGTGGAATGCCGAGGTTGCGGGTCTTTCCTCGCGGGCTCGTAGGCTGCGCCGGGCCTATCAAAGGACTCGAGGCCCGGGTCGCGAGGCTGCAGGCGGGCGTTATGCGCTCGCGAGGGGGGACCTAAAAAAGGCTCTTCGGCGGTCCAGGCGGTCCGCGTGGAGGACGTTCGTTGAGGATGGTCTCACGGCGAACCCTTGGGGCATTCCCTACAGAGTCGCCGTGGGGAAGAGCAGGTCTCCGAGCGTCCTCCCGTTTCTGGAAGCGTCGCGTGGTGGGGGGACTGTGGAGGATACGCTGAGGAACTTCATCCGACGTATCTTCCCGCGGGACGAACCCGGGGAGGACTCTGCTGCGGATCGCGAATCAAGAGCGGAAGCGGCGGTGGTCCCACAAACGGCAGGCAGTGAGCTCTTCACGGAGGAGGAGCTTCGGGACGCCCTTGGTGGGTTGGCGTCGGGCAGGGCTCCGGGGTTCACCGGGGTGTGCCCTGAGATGCTTAAGCATCTCCCGGACTCGGCGGTGGAGTCCTTTTTGGGGCTCTACAATCGATGTCTTGTGGCGGGGTACTTCCCGGTGAGATGGCGGGTCGCTGTGGTGATACTTCTTCTGAAGTCGCCCGACCGCGACCCGGCGTCTCCCGGTAGCTATAGGCCGATTAGCCTCCTGCCCTGCGAGAGCAAGGTCCTGGAGCGGCTCCTCCTTGGCCGGTTGGAGCCCTTCATCAGGGAGGCGCTCCATCCGCGCCAGTTTGGGGGGGTAAGAGGGGGCTCGACGGACGCGGCACTGGACGCGGTGCAGACCCTCGTCGATGCCCCCTACGGGAAGTACAAGGTGGCGGTCCTGCTGGATGTGCAGGGGGCCTTCGACTCAGTGTCGTGGCCCGGGGTCTTGATGGCGCTGCGAGATGCTGGTGTCCCAAACGACATCTTTAGGGTGATCGCCTCGTACTTCGAGTCGAGGGAGGTGCGGCTCCGCTACGGTAGTGAGGAGGTGCGGGAACCTCTCACCAGAGGTTGCCGCAGGGGTCGGTTCTCTCGGCTGCTTTGTGGAACCTTCTCTTTGCCGCCCTTTTGTGGCTTTTGCAGGGGGAGGGTTTCGAGGGACTGGCGTACGTGGACGACCTTGCGGTTGTTGTCGCGGCGCGCTCCCGGGACGAGGCCGGTCGGGAGATCGATCGGCTGTTGCGAGGCGTGGACGAATGGTGCGGGGCGGTCAAACTGGCTCTCGCGGTGCCGAAGACCCAAATGGTCCTAATGCGGGGTCGTCTCTCGCAGGGTAGCCCCCTGGTGGTGCGCTATCGGGGATCACGCCTTGTGGGGGAACGGCAGGGCCGCTACCTAGGGGTCGAGATTAACCCGGGGAGGACAGTGACCCCGCAGCTAGAGGCGGTTGCGGGGAAGCTGGAGAGGACCTTTGCCCTCTTTAGGTCGGTGGGGGGCAACGTATGGGGCACGAACTTCCACTGCCGAGCTCGTTACTTCAGGGCGGTATTCATACCTACCCTGCTGTACGGTGCAACGTGGTGGTGGCACCGGCCCACGAAAGCTCAGGGGGCGAAGGTCCTCAGCTTGCAGCGGCAGGCCTTGGTAAGGGTGACCATGGCGTACCGGACTGTCAGTTCCGACGCGCTTCAGGTGCTGGCGGGGATACCTCCTGCGGACCTCCTGCTCGACGCATGGGTTCACGGGCGCCGCCTGGTTCAGGGAAACTTGGACCGGGTACGGTGCCGTGAAGATTGGGCAGAGCGCCTCGGTCTCTTGGCCGAGGAGTGGGGGGCCGCATGGGGCCTCCGCCTCCTTGACGACCTAGTCGTTGAGGCTTGGCAGGCGCGTTGGACTTACAGTTCAACGGGTAGGCGTACATTCGGGTTCATGCCCGACGTTCGGACGAGACTGGCAGCGGCCAAGTGGTTCACCCTTGAGCACGCTGCCATGCAAATCCTGACTGGACACGGCTCGTTTAACGCCAAGTTGTGGTTCTTCCGGCGGCGGGACTCTCCAACATGCCCTTGTGGTGTCGAGGAGGAGACCGCCGACCATGTGCTTCGTCGCTGCAGCCTCCACGGGGATCTGCGGCGGGCGACATGGGGGAGTGGAGGCCCGCCGGGAGACGCGGCTCTTGTCCGAGACCGGCGGGCGTATGGCCGCCTCCTGGCCTTCTCCCGCTCCTGGCTGGAGCGAAGAGGGCTTGGACCGGCCATGCTTGAGTAGGGTTCCCTACTCGGGCAACCCGGGCAGGGTTCTCTTCCCTGTCCGGTTTCGGTCCATGGCGGAAGCCAGCATCCTCAGCTCAAAAGACCCACCTCCGCGTGGTCTCTCTCGGGCACGGCTGGCTGGCCAGCAGCCGTGGCTAACGGGTTGAGCTGAGCGATGGGACCGACTCTGTTGCGGTATCCGGGCCAAAGATGGGGTACAGGCCAGGTAAAGGCCTGCAAAAAGGTCTAGGTACTGGCCACATCTTAAGGAGTTCCGCTCAAGGGAAGGAAGCTTGGTGTGGTTCATAGAGACTACCCAGCAGTCCTCCTCTTGGACGACCAGCTTTGAGGCCCTGGAAAGGAGCATTGAAGCTGCTATTGTTGCGCTGGAACCTAAAGCTGGGGAGGTAGTGCCCCAGTTTGATGGTCTGGTGCGAAGGAGGGGATGGCTATCCATCACCTGCGAGGCTGTTTGGTTAAAGTCGCTCGTTGAAAGTATTGTACCCTGGGAGGGGGCAAGGTTGAAGGTGGTTGAGGGGAGTGACCTGCCCAAGCCCAGGGTGGCGGTTGCATTTCTCCCGAAGTGCGCGGATCTGGGGAATGAGCAAGTCCTTCAGTTCCTCGTGCGTCAAAATCGGGGGTTAAATGTGGGACAGTGGAAGGTACTGTCCAGGAGTGTGCCTCAGGGCACGCCGGCTTTGATGATGACCCTGCTCATCGATGAAGAGTCGGCGAAGATCCTGGAAAGGAATAATGTAGTCCACATCAGGATCGGCAAGGGGACCATCCGGCCTAAGGCTCGGAAGGGGGAAGGATCATCCTCCGGCCCCCGGCAGCAGCCGATGGTGGTGGATCAGGTAGCCGCTGCTGTGCGGGGTCCCACCCCCGCACCACGGCAGGAAGTGCTATCTGTGGGAACAGCGGTTGGCGCCATGGCATCCGGGCAGTCAACGCAGGTAGCTCCCTCATATGCTAGGCCATCTACTAGCAAGGCGGGGGAGAGAGGTGATAGTGTCGGACCAGCGGGGGATGAAAGAGTCTCGAAGGCGGCAGGTCGGGCACGGAAACCCCACCCTACTCCGAGTAAGGCGATGCTGAAGAAGCAATTGCGGAGTGGGGTACATAAGGAGAATAAGTGACCGCTACGGGGTTTAGCTTCCTCCAGGTGAATCTGCATCGTGCGGCAGCGGCAGCTATGACGTCGCCATGGTTCAGGAGCCATGGACATAGGAGAGGAAGGTCAAGGGCCTCTCTGCGACAGCAGGTAAGCTGGTTTACTGTAGGGATGGGGAGCGGCCACGAACTGCGCTGCTTCTAGGTCCCGCAGTGAAATTTTTAACTATTCCATAATTTCTGTGCAGAGATTTGACAGCAGTCATCCTGGAAGCCAAGGACGAGGACCGAACCCGGAGGTGTGTGCGGTAGCTTCCGCGTACTTCCCGGGGGACGCTGAGGTGACGCCGCCGGAGGAGCTTCAGCGTTTGGTCCTGTACTGCAGCGCGAGGAACCTGCAGCTGATTGTGGGTTGTCATGCGAATGCTCACCACACGATCTGGGGAAGTACAGATGTCAACGCCAGGGGTGAGTCACTCTTTCAATTTTTGATGACGCATGACCTGGTGGTGGTAAATCAGGGCTCGATCCCTACTTTCGTGACAAGTGCGAGGAGTGAGGTCCTGGATGTTACTCTGGCTAGCCAGTTTTTGGCCAATAGTGTCAGAGATTGGAAAGTCATGTCAGAAACATCAATGTCTGACCATAGGCTGATTTCGTTTGAGGTCGAGCTTCCTAGGGTTAGAAGTACAGAGTATCGGAACCCCAAGAACGCGGATTGGGAGGTCTTTAAGGGGCATCTTGAACAGGAATTCAGTGCCAAGCCGACCTCGATAGGGCTCGATAAGGGTCCTCAGTGCGTATGAGGAAAGCTGTCCTGTTAAGGTGAAGAAGGGGAACAGGGAGGTCCCTTGGTGGAACAAGGGCTCTGAGCTGGAGATGCTCAGAAGAGAAACGAGGAGGCTTTACAATAGGGCCAGATCACGTGGGGAGTGGGAGGCTTATAGGCACTCCCTCACGGAGTATAACAAGGCCCTTAGGAAAGCAAAGCGGGCCACGTGGAGGACCTTCTGTGAGGGGATGGAGAATGTGTCCGTTATGGGCAGACTACAGAGGGTCCAGTCCAAAGAGAGCCCGGGCCAAATTGGTCTAATAAAAAAGGCAGATGGGGCGTATACTGCGAGCGCTAAAGAGACCCTGGAGGTCCTCCTGCATAGTCATTTCCCTGATTCCAGGGATGCAGGGGCCTCAGATGTTCAGGGCGAAGTGGTGGCTGACTGCCAGCCAGCAAATAATGCAATAATATGGAGCGCATCGGGAAATTGTTTACGCCTGCGAAAATTAAATGGGCTATCGGCTCATTTAAGCCCTATAAATCCCCTGGGCCGGACGGGATATTTCCGGTCATGCTACAGCGTGGCCTGGAGGTCCTGGAGCCGCGCCTCAGAAGGATATTTAGGGCAAGTTATGCACTATCGTATATACCGAAGGCATGGAGGGAGGTCAGGGTTGTGTTCATTCCTTAAGTCGGGAGCAAACTCCTCGGCCCAGGCAAAGGCGTACCGACCCATAAGCCTCATGTCCTTCCTCCTTAAAACAATGGAAAAGGTAATTGGCCTGGATATCAAGGACGGTTGCCTTAAAATTAAACCAATCCAGAGGGGGCAGCATGCCTACCAGGCGGGCAAGTCTACTGAGACCACCCTAAACGAACTGGTGGGTAAGGTTGAAAAATTCCTGGAGGCGAAAGAAACTGCGCTGGGCTGCTTCCTGGACATAGGTGGTGCTTTTGATATCACCACCTATGACTCTATGGAGGCTGCAGTTAGGAGCAGAGGTGTTGATCCATCTTCAGTGAAATGGATCAAGGGGATGCTGGAATGCCGCGTCGTGACTTCGGAGCTGGGAGGGCCCCGAAGGGGAGACTGTTTCCGTGTTGCCCTCAAGGGGGTGTGCTCTCTCCTTTGCTCTGGCTGCTCGTGGTGGACGAGCTTCTCGCTATCCTAAAGGAGCAGGGTTATGAGGTAGTTGGTTACGCGGATGACCTAGCGATTCTAGTTAGGGGCAAATTTGATGATACCATATCCAGTAGGATGCAGGGTGCCCTTAACATAGTGCAGCGATGGTGCAGCGAATTTCAAGCCCCTCAAGCACTTTTGAACAACAAACTAACTTTTGGGCGTGGCTTTTGTTTCACGCTCCCCAAAAGCGTTCATTCGGGATTTCGCCACGCAACTTTCAAGATTGTAATTGAGAAAAAAAAAATCGCTGATTTCCAGTGTAGAGAGGCCAATTTCAGTCCACGGCTGAAATTGAGAAAAAACGACAATATAGCTTGAAGGCTAGAGAAGTAAAAAAAAATCTCGGCTAAAAGTGGGGGGGGGCGCTAAGTCGGGGCTAAAATAGAGAAAATTGACAACTAAAATTTTAAAAAAGATCGCCCATTCACGGCTAAAGCAGAAAACGCTAATTCACAGCTGAAATTGATTAAAAGCGCTTATTCGCGGATAAAGTGTAGAAACAACGCTAATTCACAGCTAAAATTGAAGAACATTTCAATTTTGCGTCAAAAATTGGAAATACGCTAATTCGCCGCTTCCGCAGGCAACTTTAGAGTCTAAAATTGAGAAAAACAACAATTTATGGCAAACTTGCGGCTGAAACAGAAAAAATAAACAAATAAAATGCTTTGATAGTTGTTGTTTCTCAAAGAAAACGCTAAGTGGCAAAAATTAAGAAAAAGCCGCTATTTTGCGGCTAATATTGAGTAAAACGCTCATTTTCAGCACAAACTGAGTAAAGTGCTAATTCCCTGTAATCGCTGCTTTAAAAAATTGACAAAATCGCTAATTTGCGGCTAAAATTGTGGAAAACTCTAGGAAAGTCAAGAAACATCACTAATTCACGGGATAAAAAAAGCTACTGTGCTGCTAAAGTTAAGAAAAAGCTCATATTTATCTCTATGGGGAGGGCTGGTGCTGGCGCTAATTTGCTGGTAACGTTGACAAAAAGCCCTCATTTGCGGCTAAAATGGGAGACATTCGCGGCTTAAATTTCGCGTAAGCGCTAAATTGGCGGATAGGGTGTGAAAATAACGGTAATTTGGAGATTTCGATAGCGTTAATTTTATGTTGTTGGTTTGGGGCGGGGCGGGGGTGGAGGGGCGTGAGTGGAGGTGGAGATCCGCGGCTAGATTGGCGGAAAAAAAAAAAAAAACTCACACGCGGCCAAAATTGATAAAAAGGGCGCAAATTCGCGGGGTTATAATTGAGTACAAGTGTTTATTTGCAGCTAAAAATGGCTCGCAAACCCAGAAAAACTTTGCCCCGTCCCCAACTTCGCAAACGCAAATACATTGTTAAAAAAATAAATAAATAAATAAATAAATAAATAAAAAAAAAAATACTCGCTTATTTGTCTCTTCAAAAAACCAGGAGTTTTAAGTACTTGAAAGCCCCAATTTTGCGGAGATTTATTCGTTGAAAATGCAGAGTTTGGGGGTCATCAAAACTCAAATTTTGTGGGGTTTTTACATTCAAGTAACCAATTTCACGTGCCTGGCTCTTTGAATCAAAATTCGCGGATTCGACTCTCCAAAAAAAAAAGGATACATTTTCTTCAGGTTTAGCCAGTAAAAATACCAATTTCATGGGTTTTTGCCACAGATGTCTGCTCTTAAGGCCAACCAAGCCTTAAAACGTATTTAGGGCGCTAGGTAAAATAAAATGGTTTTAGGAGAATATAAAAAATATTAACACGAAGCTGGAACGCAACAAAACCAGTCTTTTTACTTGGTTTGATTATATTCATTATTTTAAAACGACTAGACCAGCAGTACCAATAAATTAACGCAACAACAATTTGATAGATCTATTAATTTGTACCAAAATTAACCATTTAATTATTAATACTAACGTTAATGAGCGTCATTTCACTATCTTGAACTCATTCTCTCCCTGAAAACAAGTCATAACGGTAAAGGTTTTAAACCGTCCAAAACAGTGACCTCCAACGCCGTCACCATAAGCAAAAAATACTCACAAGAAAGTTTTCAATTTATAGAAGACGTCCCTCAAGGACAGAATTGGGCCGTAGTACGCAGGAATCAGCGTCAAACTTTGTTCAGTTCTCACCTTGCTGTCATTTCGGCTGACTGAGCGCGACATAAAGGAGACTAAATAGCTAAACGGGTCGATTTCATCACTCTCCTCGCTATTTTCGACATCATCGTACATATTTTTTTTACACTCTTTCTCACTAAAAAAAAAATAATAATAAAATAAATTGATTAGGCAGGTGTTAAGACATTTTTTAATATTTTTTTTTCCAACGAAAAAAAAAACGACGGAGGATTTTCTCGTAGAACCGCCTTACATTAAATCCAAGGTGTCCTTGAATTTATTCGCCCAATCGTCTAAAGCGGTCGAAATTTTCTCTTTAGCGTCACTGACGTCTCCGCCGTTTGACGGTACGAGTTGAGGACTGTCATCAGAGCCATTTTGCTGTTTCAAAGTCTCATCTTCGAGCCTGTCATTCGAGTCCAACTCGTCGACGAGATTTTTAAAGGCGAAAGGCACCACCATTTTATACGTGCCCAATTTTAAAGCTTCACTCTGCAGCTTTTTCAGATAGGACGGCATGGCTGGAGGGCGAAAAGGTTGAAAAAAAAAAAGTTTAATGAAACTTGGCAGCCAAAAACATGAGAACTTTGGGGTTGTTTCACCATTTATCGTGCCCCACATTAGGAAACTTGACGGAATGTTTGAGCCTGGGTTGTCGAAATATGTCAAACTGAACTCCATGCCCGGCTATTAATAACACCCAAAAAAAAAAAGGACAAAATACGGTTAAGGTTAGTAGAACCCAAAATGCCGTATCGATCCTCTGTACCTCATCGAATGTACGATCTGCTCGAACAGTTAAAAAGGACCAATACTCCGTCACTCGAACTTTATCCTTGCACGGTGGAAAGTCAGGATGACTCGTCGCCCGACTAGCGACAATCATCAATTTTTTGTCATCCTCCACCATATACCGTCTTTTGAACACGTAGTCTCTGTTGGAAAACATTTTCTAGGAATTGACAGGTCAGTGGTGTGGGTGAGGGTGGGGGGGGGGGCAATATTTAATATTTAAGGCAGTGTGAAGGTAGGAGGGATTGTACAAATTACCGGCCATTTCGACTCCCAATATATAACGTCAGAATTTGTACTGGGCTCCGATTCGATAATTTTTAAATTGGGGCAGTACTCGTCCCAAGCTTTTCGATGTTCAACATCCAGATAAACCGTTAAAAAGTCCTTAGGACATACGTCAGTGAATTTTCCGTACACTAAAAATTAATCATTTATTTATAAATATACTAGTACAGGGGCCCACCGTATGAAAAATCCGGGTCATTTTTTCGTGTCTGGCGCCTGCGCAGGACGTTTTTTATGTTCTAGGAGATGACACTTTTGAGATCGCCAGAAATTTTCCGTGGGACAGGGGGCTCACAGCAGAGCTAGCTGGTTGGCAAACACACCTTTGGGTGCTTTGAAAACGACCGGCGAGAGTAAAAAGTCATTCTCCACGACCAATACGTTACGTAACCAACAACGCCCTCCAATATTGTGGATAGCGCCGTCAGCGAGCGAGTGGATAGCGGTGGTGATTTCCTAGTTTTTTTGCTGGCGAAGAACCAATTTTTACACTTGCTGCCGTTTTTAAACAACCCAAAGGTGTGTTTGCCAACAGCTAGCTCTAATGTGAGCCCCTGTCCCATGGAAAATTTTCTGGCGATCTCAGAAGAGTCATCTAGACCGTGAAAAACGTCCTGCGCAGGCGCCAGACACGAACAAATGACCCGGATTTTTCATACGGTGTGCTCCTGACTATACCGAAATTATTAATAAATAGAATGTAAGAGGCCGACAAAAACCTTTATAGCAACATAGACTTTCACTGCTCCCCTTGTAATTCTCTTTTTTCCACACTGTCAGGTTCTCTTCAACGATGAACGGAGTCCAACATTTTTCTGACAAAATGAAAGAACAATTGCCTAATTGAGGTCGCTTGATAGAAAAAATAGGGAAAAAAAGACGATTAAGACGAAAAACTCTAACCTTCGGGCCAATTCTCTTTTTGTTCATCGCATTCGTTTCTACGAGTCACTTCGGCTTTCGTTCTGAGCCTATGACACAGTTCAATGTCTCCTTCATGTCTTCGGTGTTTCAAGGGTTTTTGTGTGTGTGTTGTGTGTGTGGATCGGAATTGGATTTTGACGATAAATGTTACGCAAAACACTCACTAGAAGACTAAAAAAAAAAAAAAAAAAGCCCCACCTTCTTAATTCCTCTACGGTAATTCGCTCGCGGTTCCAATCGAAAAGAATAGTCGACGCCGCCAACACAAGTTCCTTCGATCGACGTAACGCCAGTCGTCGCAGAGCTTGAAAACACCGGCGAAAAGCGCGCTCCTCCCATCGACTTCGATGCGGAGGACAGTAGGTGATATGAAAGCGCCTAGCTCTGGAAAAATTAAAACGCTGCGAATTATCGAACAATGCCTTATTATTTCGACTGTTTAGAGGGTTTATTATTCATGGATGTAGTCAAATCCGGCTTGAAATTAAGTACATGAAAATCGACACCCCACACCCCTATGATCCCAAATCCTTTGAAAATCCCCATTTAGGACCCGCTTTTGGCCCATAAAACCCCAGGGAGTTATTTGATCAAACTGATCAGATGTTAGGACCAACTAGACCCCAAATGGAGTCTACGTGCGAAAGAACGAGTTTTTTCGAGCAATCCTGGGGCAAGATATGGCACGGACGGCGGCGGACGGACATTTTTTTTTTTTTTTCAGATTTGGATTCTACGCACTTTGGAACGTAAAACTACAAATTTTGAGGGAGGGGGGGTCAAAAAAATTTTTGCGATACGATTACAAAGACTTATTATTGAGAAATAATAATTCAAAAAAAAAAAAATCGTTAGGATGTAGACAGGGATCGACCCTGTCTACATACCGTACGTATGTAGACCGTACGTACCGCCCGTCGACGACTTTAAATCTAAGTTAGCGGTGAAATTCACAGTTTAGCGTGACAAATACTACAGTTTCAGAGGCAATCAATGAATTCCCCAAGGTGTATCCCCACCACCAGCGCGCCTCGATGGTGTAATGGATACAATACTCGCTTCGTAACCCAGCGGGCCTGGGTTCGAATCCAGCTATTGCCCATTACAGTACACTATAAGGCTGCGGCGAGCTGTGACACGGCTCACTCGGCTTCGTGTGGGCGTTCACGGCGGTGTGCGTATGACAAACCGCGCATCGACCGAAACGCCCGCGTAGTACGGGTGTGAAGTGCACAGCTGATGGAGTTACAGTGTATGGTGTAAGAGCCGCAAGAGCTTAGGCGCCAGCGGGCTCGGTAGATCCGGGTCCGTACCATCAAAAAAAACAAATCCTCACCGCCACCCACCAATCACAGACTGAAATCTTGTTTTGGAATGTGAAAACCCACTCTTACGGTTGAAATATCCGCGAAGTAAAAAGTATAAACTGGCCATGTTCTCTATCATTGTAGAAATGTGTGAGCAGTGCAGGGAGCCAGGTGACCGCCCAGGGGCACCCCGGCAGCAGAATGTGAGGGGAAAAGGCGGACGACAAAAAATGACCTAAGAAGCACATTTGATTTACGAATAATTCAAAACAATAAAATTCGAAATAAATTAGTTGAAAAAAGGAGCGTTTAAGAACGCATGTGAACCTGGCACAACACATGTCATAAAATTTAACGAAAAATGAATCAATCGTTTGTTTCCCGTTTGTTTACGTTTGTTTTGCCAAAATTTTCGTTTGTTTAGCATTCGGAATATGATTTTTTTTTTAAAAACAGCATGTGTCGGGCTAAGTTCACGCAACCCCACACATGGGCGGAATCGTTTGTTTCGCGACATATTCCGTCTCATTATCGTTTGTTTACGTTTGTTTAGCCGAAATTTTCGTTTGTTTACCATTTCATGTATGAATTTTTCGAAAAACAGTATGTGTCGGGCTAAGTTCACGCAACCCGACACATAGGCGGAATCGTTTGTTTCGTGGCATATTCCGTCTCATTATCGTTTGTTTACGTTTTTTTAGCCTAAATTTTCGTTTGTTTAGCATTTTGAATTTATATTTTCTTAAAAAATCAGCGTGTGTCGGGCTAAGTTCACGCAACCCGACACATGGGCGGAATCGTTTGTTTCGCGGCATATTCCGTCTCATTATCGTTTGTTTACGTTTGTTTAGCCGAAATTTTCGTTTGTTTAGCATTTTGAATTTATATTTTCTTAAAAAATCAGCGTGTGTCGGGCTAAGTTCACGCAACCCGACACATGGGCGGAATCGTTTGTTTCGCGGCATATTCCGTCTCATTATCGTTTGTTTACGTTTGTTTAGCCTAAATTTTCGTTTGTTTAGCATTTTGAATTTATATTTTCTTAAAAAATCAGCGTGTGTCGGGCTAAGTTCACGCAACCCGACACATGGGCGGAATCGTTTGTTTCGCGGCATATTCCGTCTCATTATCGTTTGTTTACGTTTGTTTAGCCGAAATTTTCGTTTGTTTAGCATTTGAATTTATATTTTCTTAAAAAACAGCATGTGTGGGGCTAAGTTCACGCAACCCGACACATGGGCGGAATCGTTTGTTTTGCGGCATATTCCGTCTCATTATCGTTTGTTTACGTTTGTTTAGCCGAAATTTTCGTTTTTTTAGCATTTTGAATTTATATTTTCTTAAAAAATCACACAACCCGACACATAGGCTGCAACGTTTGTTTTACCGCGTATTATCCTTGCGATCCAATTTTTTAGGCATGTACCATCGAGTGAGGCCATGTTCACTCTACCTTATTAACGGGCTAATTAAGTGTTTAAGGGTCACTATAGAACATTTTTTTTGTTAAACGGATTTATTCATGTTTGTGAAGATGTGTAAAACAGCAAGTGAGGAAGCACATCCTGTGAACCTTGCACGTTTTTAACTACTTTTTTCGCTAAGCCGTCGTGCAAATCCCAGGAGGTAGGCTTGCGGCAGTAGATCACGTAATGCCCTGGTCTGTAGGCAATTACACCTGTGAGCGAATAACTCTTCCCGCCTAAGTTTATATTCGTAGGAATTTCATCAAGTTGATGGCGCCTATTGTAAGGAAGATCGCCGATCACGGGGTGATGTGTGCCGATGTGGTCGACATCAACAATCACATGGTCACCCGCTTGAATGGAAATGGTGGAGGAACCATCGCAGGCCGAGGAGCATTTTATTTTTGAAAAATTTCCGTCTCGACTTCTGTCAGCTCCACTTCCGACGACGCAGTCTAAATTGGATTGCTCCAGTGAAGAGAAGCCTCTGGAACAAATCTCCACCATATTTGTGGGAACAACTTCATATTCCTTGCGGTTGCGCATCGCATGTTCACACGTGTCTCTAGTACAAGTTGTAGTTGTTGCTATGCTCACAACTCCGGCGAGGAATTCTTGAGCCATGGTAGTTACGTTACCCCAGGCATTCAAAATCATTGGTATCGATGTCTTGGTTCTTATTATTATGGCTAAACAAACGTAAACAAACGATAATGAGACGGAATATGCCGCGAAACAAACGATTCCGTCCATGTGTCGGGTTGCGTGAACTTAGCCCGACACATGCTGTTTTTTTAAAAAAAATCATATTCCGAATGCTAAACAAACGAAAATTTCGGCTAAACAAACGTAAACAAACGATAATGAGACGGAATATGCCGCGAAACAAACGATTCCGCCCATGTGTCGGGTTGCGTGAACTTAGCCCGACACATACTGTTTTTCGAAAAATTCATGCATGAAATGGTAAACAAACGAAAATTTCGGCTAAACAAACGTAAACAAACGATAATGAGACGGAATATGTCGCGAAACAAACGATTCCGCCCATGTGTCGGGTTGCGTGAACTTAGCCCGACACATGCTGTTTTTTAAAAAAAATCATATTCCGAATGCTAAACAAACGAAAATTTTGGCAAAACAAACGTAAACAAACGGTAAACAAACGATTGATTCATTTTTCGTTAAATTTTCTGACATGTGTTGTGCCAGGTTCACATGCGTGCATTAAGATTGTCTAGAGAGTAGAGATGCCAATTTTTAGCCGCTAACTAGCTCCTTTTGTCAATTTCGTTATTGAATTAGCGATTTTTCTCAATTTTAGCAGTTATTTGATTAGCGATTTTCTAAATTTTTTCTGTGGATTGGCGTTTGTCCCAATTTTACCTGCAAATTAGCCATTCTTCTAAATTTCAGTCGTGAGTTAACGTGTTTCGCAAATTTAGCTGTGAATTAACGGCTTTTCTCCTTTGTATCCATGAATGAGCAATTTTTTGCAATTTCAGTTGCGAGTTTGCCATTTGTCTCAATTTCAGCCCTGAACTAGCGGGTTTTTTGTGTGTTTCAATATGTTTCATTTCATTAATTGAATTTATAAGACCCTTTCAACGGACAATTCAGTTCCGAGAAAAAATTGCTCCCAAGGTGGGCTTCGAACCCACGACCTCCTAGTTTCGCGCCAGGTGCTCTAACCATCTGAGAGCTATCCCGGGAGTCCACGCAAAGAGCGAATCCACCCAGGAGAAATCCCCTCTCGGAACTCAAAACTGCACCTATCGGGGTCAGAACTCAAAACAAGTAAAAATAGTAAGTGTTTAATTTGAAGATTAATTTCTTTAATTTCAGCCTCCCACTCCCTCGAATTCACAGTTGCGACTAGGGTAGTGCGGTGAGGGGGGAGTAATCCCAAACTTGTCCGTAGAAAGGGTCTTCTAAATTCAATTAATTCACTAATTGACGGACATATGAAGAAAAAGTGACGTATGCTCAGAGAAAATCCTGAGATTGAGGACGTAATTTGAGACCAATGTTACTATGTAACATTTTTTGAAATTTGACAATTTAAAAAACCTGAAAATCGCGTCCGAAAGTGTTTTATTGTTTGGAAAATGAAGTTTGTTCCTGATTAAGTGCCTTTTATGCCAAGTAGATCGGATTTGATCAAAAAAAGTGATAGTTCATGAATGAAATTGAGAAAAATCGCTCAATAATAGCTAAAATCAGGAAAAACACAAATTCACAACAAAAAAATTCAAAAAAATCGATGATTCGCGGATAAAATGGTGAGAAATTGCCAATTTACGGCTAAAATGGAGAAAAAATCGCCGATTCACCGATAGCATTGAGATGAAGCACTGAAGTGAACGAGACAACGTCGATTCACTGCTTCTGAATGTAACTTCGTGTCAGAAGGTAAAAAAGTCGCGCCAAATGTCTAAGGTCGGCATAGGGTGTGAGCATCGGTGTATGTTGTGAAAGGGGTGGGGGGATTGCGTATTTTAGGACTTAACAATTAGATTCGAAGCCTCAATTCTGGACTTAAATGGGACCCTGAAGGAACACAACACTAGCGTGAATAGAAAGGGGGGGGGGAGGGCAGTGGCGAAAAACTCTCCTGCTATTCACGGTTTGATGGGCCCGTACACACCACGTTTGACTCAGATCGCAATACTTTGATAAATCAACTTTCTGAAGGCGCGTTTACACGGTTCAATCTCATTGCTCAATATGATGGAAGACATTTCATTGAATGGCTCGGGTATCACGTTTATTATAGAAATGTATGGAGCAATAGCATTGAAAATATGTTTACACGTTTCAATTTGATTGAATCAATGAAATTGAGCCATGCGATTGCACCGTGTATACGCGCCTTAAGCGAAACACTCTTTTTTAGCCAGTTTAAAGGCATGCGCGGACCTACACTAATCGAGGCCCGGGTGGGAAATCTCTACGAGGCCCCTCGCAGGCATTTTGATGGTTATTGTGGTTTTTTTTATTATTTAAGCCCTTGACAATTTCATTTCGGTGATTTAGCAATTTTTCACCATTTTAGCTGCTTATTAGCGAGTTCTCTCAATTACCGCTGCTTATTGATTTTAACCGCGAATTAGCGCTTATTTTCCATTTTAGCCACGGACTTGGCCCAAGAATAGCACGTTAGCGTTTTTTTCTAAATTTTAACAGTAAAATGGCCGTTATACAAGGCGAATCAGCGATTTTTTTCCATCAATTTTGGCAAGAAGAAAATGCGAATCAGCGTCCTAGAAACTGTCAGTTTGTCGTTCTTAACCGTCTATTTCACCGTTCAAAACTGTCAACTTTCCCTACAGAACTGTCAATGTTGCCCCTGAAATTGTCAATTTCGTCGTTCAAACCCGTCAATTTTGTAGTTCTAAACTTGTAAATGTTGTCTATAAAAAAAAAAAAAAGGTTCAATGACGTTATTGTCGATCAAAACAGTCAACTTTGTCCAACAAAACTGACAATGTTACCCCACAAACTCTCAATTTCGATAAAATGACGAAAAAGCGCTAACTAGTCGATGAGATTTAAAAATAGCGCAAATTCGCCCCTGAAATTGAAAAAAGGCGAACAATCTGGAGCCAAAAATGCGCTAATTCGTGGATTAAATTGAGAAAAAACGATACAATTTTGGGCTAAAATGGTGGGGGGGGGGAGCGCTAATTCGCGAGAAATTGAGAGAAGACGTTCTCTCGAGGCCTGAAATTGAGATAAAGCGCTACGATTCACAGCTTGAAGATGTGCGGCTCTGCTGAAGCAGCAGCGGCTGAAGTTGAGAAAATGACAACTCACAGGTTCTTGGGGCGAGAAGAGAAAAAGCGCTAATTCCCGCGGCTGAAATTGATATAAAGTGCGAATGCAAGATACAGAAAAACGCGAATTCGCTGATTATTGGCGGTTAAAATTGCTAATTTAAGGATAAAATTGAGAAAGATCAATCATTCGCAAATCGAGAAAACGCTAATTCCCAGATTCTCGAGACAACTTTGTGGCTGAAATTGAGAAAATAAACACGGTTTCTAAAGAGCGTCGATTCACTGATAAAATGAAAAAAAAAGAACTGTGATTCGCTGTGAAAGCTCAGGAAACGAATAAGTGAAGAAGAAAAAAGCCAAAACTCTAAAAATATAACATTAACACCGGGAAAAGTCTCGTGTTCTCCCCCGTGAGCACCAACAACTAGAAGCTTCCTCAGCTTGAGAGTAAGATACAGGAAAAAATCTTCAACAAATCAACGCGCTGGCAGTAGCGTACCGAGGTAGTGGCAAGGGGGCAGACCGCCCCGGGCCCCCTGACAGGCTGGGCCCCCGAAAAGCTTAAATAAGGAAAAATGAGGATTTTTAGGTTCATTCATGTGAAAAGGTTGGACAGCGATTTGGCTCCTTTCTACGAATTTCACTCTATATCCGACCTGGAGAATATAACGTTACAAGTGATAACAGCAAAGAGTGTGGGCTTACTATTCGATTGAGCCCCCGATAGTGCTATTCTGGTGGCTGAAATACAGCAATTTGCGCCTTCTTGAGGAAAATTCATGGATAAAATAGAGAAAATAGACCGTCCCCAGTTTCGTTAGGTCCTTACAAGCGCACTAATGAACCGATAGGCAATTTAGAACTGGCTGACGCGGCAAAAACTTATGAAAATGCGCTAATATTCGGGGCTATAACTGCGAAAAAGCGCGTGGTCTCACGATGCAACTTCCAGACAGAGATTGAGAAAAAAAATCGTCGATTAGCATTGTATGACGGCCATTCCGCGGATAAAACGTAGAAATCAATGCAAAAGTGTTGTTTTTGGGCCAAGCCCGCGGCTACAATTGAGAATACACGCTACTGCATTCGAGGTTGTTCAAGTAAAAAAAAAAACATCGCGGCTGATATCGACAAAAACAACGCTAATTCGGATTAAAATTGGGCCAAAATGGCAAATTCACAACTGAAATGGCGAAAAGATTTGCTAATTCACTTCAAAATTATCAGAAGACGCTATTTAACAGCTGAAATGAAGAAAAATCACTAATTCGCGGATAAAGTAGAGGAAAAACGCTATTTCGCGGATATGAAAATGAAGAAAATCACTAATTCCCGGCTGAAATTGAGAAAACGCAAATCCGTATAGCTTCTGAAAGATTCGAGGCTCAAACTGAGAACCAGCGCTAAGCAGAAAGTAGAAAAAAATTGCTTATGCGGGGCTAAAATCTAAAAAACAACACGGCTAAAATTGAAAAACAAAAATAATAATTAGGGCGGCTAACACTAATTTTCAACTCAAACTGAAAAAAAGTGCCAATTCACTACTAAAAATTAAATATGTGGCTGAAATTGAGGGAAAGCGCTAACCCGTAGCCAAAATTGGGGAAAATCACTAAAAGTTCGAGGCTAAAACTAAACAATAAACGCTATAATCAATCCAAAATTCAAAAGCAAAAGCTGAAGGGGAAAAAATGCCAATGTGGGTCTGAAATGTGGGAAAACAAAAACAAAAAAAAACGCAGCTAATATTGAAAACATTCACTAATTAGCCCGGCATAAATAAAATAAAAACTATAGTTTTCAGCTCAAATAGGGAAAAAGTGCTGTTCCCGGCTGCTAAAAATTGAGGAAAACGCCAATTCGTGGCTAAAATTGAGAAAATTCGCGAATTCACAGGCTAAAACGCTTCTACGCAGCTAAAAGTTAAAAAAAAGCGCTAATTCATGGCTAAAATTGAGGAAAAAATTTGCGGATAAAGTGTTTAAGAATTTCTAATTCCGCCATATCGCCTTCTGAGGGCAACTTTGTGACTGGAATTGAGAAAAACGGCAAATTCATGGCTAAAAGTAAAAAAAAAAAAAAGCAAACACTGATTCACGGCTAGAACTGAGAAGAAGCACTAATCCATAGTTAAAATTTTAAAAATGCTGATGTGGTGCTAAAATGGAGAAGAACCCGCTAGTTTGCAGCTAATATTGAAAAAATCAGTTAATTATTCTGGCTAAAATTAAGAGAAAGGTTAATTTTCAGCCTAAATTGAAAAAGAGTGCTTATACGCTGCCAAATTGGAAAAATTGCCAATTTGCACTTAAAATATCGGAAAACGCCAATTCGTGGTTAAAATGAACAGAATTCGCAAACTTACAGGTTAGAAACGCTACGACGCTGCTAAAATTACGAAAAAGCTCTAATTCGCGGCTTCCTCGGTCAACTTTGAGGCTAAAATTGAGAAAAAGCGCCAATTTATGGCTATGGGTGAAAAACCCGCAAATTCGTGGCTAAAACTGAGAAAAAAAACGCTCATCCGTAGCGTGTGGTTATGGTGAACAAGAAAATGCTAATTTTCAGCTCAAACCGAGTAATGTGCTAATTATCTGGTCCCTGCTTAGTTGTGAAAAACGCAAAATCGAGAAAAAGTTAAGAAACATCGCTGATTCACAGGATAAAAAAGCTACTTTGCTGCTAAAGTTGAGAAAAAGCGCGTGTTTATGTCTATAAGTGGGGGGGGGGGAATACCCCACTAATGCGCTAAATTGCGGCGATAAGCGCTAATTTGCTGGTAAAGTTGACAAAAAGCACTCATTCTCGGCTAAAATGGAGAAACTCGCGGCTTAAACTTGGCATAAGCGCTGTTTGGCGGATAGGTTGGGGAAATAGCGGTGATTTGTCTAAAATAAGGAAAAGGCCTTGGCTGCAATTAGGAAAAGGCCTTAGCGGTTACCAATAGATGTTTGTATTAGGTATGTATAATTAGAGACTTTTAGGGGCCTCTTAAAGATTTCGGCCCCGGGCACCGATACGTGTGGGTCCGCCAGTGCACGCTGGTCTTCTTGGCATTTCAACAGGGTGCTTTTTCCCTGCACACGACCAGTCTGAGAGTTGCCTTGCCAACCCCACAGATTCAGCGATAGAGCTGAACCCTAAGCCATACCTTCAGCACAGCGAACTGGGCAACAGCTTTTGTCGACATGAGGGATTAACTCTTTTGGGTATTTCGAGACTAACGAAAGTTCAGGTAACCAAACCATTCCATTCTATATCTTTGAGGTTATACGATTGTCCTAGAATTTTTAGACGAGGGGAGACCCCGCTGGTAGCAGCTAAATGTCTTGATATCCCTAGTTGGGTGAAAAAACCACTATTTTACATTTAGTTTACACCTCCAAAGTATAGCTCGCGTTATCCCACACTCAAAATAGATGGTAATTCATACCTCGCAGAAGCGATAAATTCCAATCGGGAAATGCATTTACGAATGAACGAGCCGTTCTGTAAAAATGCCCGCCGAATGATGCCACTCAGACCTTCGACCGTTGAAAACCGGCGAAACATCGTGCCGTCCCCGTCAAGTGATGACGGATGATCAAAATTTAAACCTCGCGTTTTGAAGCCACCCGGGTACTGGCCGACGCATCGTTATTCGCACCGACGAAATAGTGGGCACGTGGAGTTCAAAGACACTGTGTTACTTGGAAAAAATTTACATTTTATGCTCACGTCAACTTGAATTTCATGTTTATCTTAATCAGCTGTGGGAAGTAAAGCTTTTCCACTATGAAACACGCTAAAATAATTTATAAAAAGTCGTAAAATACGATAAGAAGCTTCAAATGTTCAAAAACGCCTCACAGGAGTCACACAGGTAGATTGTACCCTTATCAGTGGATGATAAGTTTGCTTATCTTCCTTGCCCAGGGTGATCATTCTGAAGACGTTTGAAAGTGGGAAAACGTCTCAAAAATAAATTATTTCGATGTTGAAAACTATCGCGGGACGGATAACTGTCCCCGTGCGGTGGGCGACTAAACCCCGTTGGATCCCGGTAGCTAAAACGAAAATGTTTCGAATCCCCGTAAGAAGCCAGTGCCTAAGGATGAGGAAGAGTTATTGAGACCACTTTACAACCATTACAGGACTGAAATGAGAGCTTTAAGGTAAATAAACGCGGAATTTTAAATAGTGAGATCTTTATAAAATGTGTTATGATGGGTTGGGGGGGTTAATAGGAGGCTTCTCGGACAGAAAAACGAACAGTCAGTCACTGGGGAGGAAGCTCTAGCTGAGATAGCTCGACAGGAAGAGGAAGCTCACCGTCAAGCGTTGGCTCTCAACGACAAATGGAATGCCGAGGTGGCTCGCGAGCGCGACAGAATTCTCACCGAGAGACGCCTGGCCGAACAGGAAAAGATTCTCCAGGCCGTTGACGAGGCGAGACGAGCGTCTCAATTGGCGCGGGCCGCGGCCGAAGCTCGAGTTCGACTGGAAAAGGAGAGATCCAAAAGTTACATCACTCAGAGAACTGTGGATGAGGCCGTCGAGCGAGCCCTTTCGGAACAGGTTGACGTGGAATACGCGGTTGATTTGGACGGAAACGTATACCATGGGCGTACAGCCAAACCAGCCAGTCCAATGCCGCTGACTCAGGAGTCGGCTGTGAGCCGTCAGGAGAGCACCGCTAGCTAAGATCTAAATAGGCTGGACACATTGTAGTTTCAAACTCCTATATGTCATCTGAATGTCAACGCCTTCCTTGAAAAAGACCAAAGATGGCTAACATGTACACATTCGTTCTGTTAATTTTTTAAAATAGAATTAAAGCCTGTTCATAACTACAACTACGGTTCTGGGTTCTGGGACTTCAAGCAGACATAACCTCATAACCCAGCGCGGCTCGTTCGTGTAGTGGCTACAATGCGAGTTTCCGAATTCCGCTAAATTCGAGAAAAATAGCTCTGGAACTTGATTCGGTCCATTATTTTTCTTCAAATTTCAACCGTAAGAGGGCTACCGTAAACTGCGAATAGCGATTTTTTGCTCAATATTGGTCTCGAGAAACCGCGAATTACCGTTTCTCTCAATTTTAGCTGCGAATAAACACTTTTTCGCTACACTAACGACGGGTTTTCTGATCAAAAAGCCACGTTCTTGCTTCCCAGAAACAGTATACATTAGCACGCCTCACCATTTTTAGCCGACCTACAGAAACTATGGGTTAGCTGCCCTTTGCTAACTTTTATCGTCGTAGTTGCCTCATTGGTGGTTTTTCTCCATTTTTTGCGACAAATGAGCGCTATTTCTCAATTTTTGGCCGAAATGAGCGTTTTTCTTCAACTTTGACGGCTCGCGAATTGTGCAGAAAACGGTTCATTAGCGCCTTTTCTTAATTTTAGCCGCATAGTAACATACAGAATATTGGGATATTAGTGCATCTTCTTAATTTCAGCACTGAAGTTGCGTCGAGACCATCGAATAAGTGTTTTTTTCTCAATTAAAGCGTGCGCTTTTATACAATGGTGAGAGGGGGGGGGGAAACAGATATTGAGAAAATGGTCGACTCCTCAGTGTCATCAGCCCAACAGCCAGTATTGCTAGGCCAAAAGCCAACCTCTCTAGAGCCTCTAAATTTGATCTTGTTAGATGAAGCAAAAATCCCCGAAACTAGGTCTTAACAGGAACCAAATTCGGGGTTCGCAAGAGCAAAACCAATCAACTTTTTAGAATAACCCAAACCAGACAAACTCAATATTGGAGAAAAAAAACACAAAATTTGATTTCTGAAAGAGTGAAAATACACGAAATTGAGGAATGAAAATTTCGAAAAAAAATCGTGAAATCAGCATTTGAAGGAACCAAATGCGGGAAATTTGGTAACGAATGAGCGAAATTGTGGCTTAAACGGCCAAAATAACGATATTTGATTTTTGAACTAGCCGAATTAGTTTTTTTAAATAAAAATTATTAACAACCAAACCCACCAAATTTGATCTTTGAATGTGCAAAACTGCCTGAAAATTGGATTTGAAGCAAAATGTTGTTCGAAAGAGAGACAAATCTGTAAAACTGGGGCGTTGTAAGATCAAAAATAACGAAATTTGGTCTTTGAATGATTCAAATCCGTGAATTTGGTTTTCTGAGAGAGTAAAAATTCGTTTTTTGAATCAGTCAAACCTGCGAAACCGATTTTAGAAAAAGGTGAGGACTAAATTTGGTAAATTAAAACGAGTATTGGCCGAAGGAGCGACGTGCTCTACATAGCGACGAGAACATTCTCTCTTACCTAAAATTTGCTTTTCCAAAGGAGAGGGCAATAGACGAAATTGAGGTATGAAATAGCGAAAATTCATCACATTAGGTATTGAAGGAGACAGAAATTCGCACAAGCAAGGAGCGAAAATTCACGGATGTAATGTGGAAAAGCGCTGATTCGACCCTGAAATTTAGAAAAAGCGCTCATACATAGTTATCGTTCTTCGGTGTTGAAACGAAGAATAAGCGCTAATCCGATGCTAAAATTGAGGGCAGGCTTAAATTGCGCCGTAATTGAGATAAAGCCGTATTTTGCGTCAAAAAGCGCTAATTCATGGCTATAGTACACATATATTAAAAAATCGCCAACCCGCAATAAAAAATGGGGAAAAGCGCTAGTTCGAGGCTAAAATCGAAGGGAAAATGCTCATTCACAGCTTTCTTAGGTTTCTAGAGGCAACTTGGTGGCTAATGAGTATGAAGAAACAGCAAAAATTCAGGGGTGAAAATGACAAAAATTACGAATTTTCTGCTAAAATTGAGAAAAAGTCATAATTCGCGGTTGCAATACGTAGTGAGAAAGCGCTAATTAGCGGTTAAAATAGTCACGTCTAACGTTTAGGCAGAGCGCTGCGCGAATAATATTTAGGGAAAAAGCTAATTTTCGGAATGAGTGCTAATTCATGGCTCAATGTGAAACAATTTGCTAATTCCCAGCTGACATTGAGAAAACGTCAATTCGCGGTTTCTAAGGAATGGCAACTTGGTGGCTAATTGGTATTGAGAAAAAGAAACAAATTCAGAGCTGAAAATGAAAAAAAATCGCAAATTCATTGTTGAAATTAAGAAAAGTAACAAATTTGCGGACAACATTGAGAAAAAGTGCTAATTCATGACTGAAAACCTGCCACACAGTACACGAACTACCCACGCGGATTGGTCCGCTCACCAAAAAACCATGACAACCAGTCCGCGCTGCAGTGCGCGTTCAGTGTGACGAGGCCTTACGCTTTAAATCAGTGGTTCTCAATCTCTTTTAGAGCGCGGCCCCCCCCCCCCCAATACCAAAATTTCGTACTTTTTGTGGGTTTTCGGGGGGGGGGGGGGGTAAAATCGCCAGTTTTGTAGTAACGAAAATTGGCGGTTTCACTTCAAAACTGAATAATCATTTTCCATCAGCAATGACGACTTTACCCAAATAACTGGGCATTGTACTTCAAACTACAATTCCACGCCATAACTGATGATTTCACCAAAACGGAGGATTGAACGCCACGCCACAACTGGCGATTTTACCACAAATATGACGATGTTTCACTGAAACGGACGATTTCACACCATAACTGACGTTTCTCTCCAAAACGGATGATTTTACGCCGAAACCGACGATCGTGTCATGAAAATTCTGACGAAATTTCCAGTTTTGAGGTAAAACCAATAAATTTATTTAAGGGGTGACATCTGCAATTTGGTAGTGAAAACATCATTTTTCTGATAATTGTTTTAGGTTAGAAACTTGAATTTTGGGTTGAACAACTTTTTTTGTGGTGAAACCACTAGTTTTAGGGTAAAATTTTCATTTAGAGGAAAAATGCCAAAAGTTTAAGAGTGAAATCACCATTATCGTAGTACAAAATCTTCAGTTTTGGCAAATTTGTCAGCTCTGGCGTAAAATCTTTAGTCCTGGACTAAAATCGTCTTCCCAAACTAAATATTTCACGCTAGTGCTAACGTGTTACGTCAAAACTGAAAAATGCAAGACAATTATTGGTAGGTCTACTCGTTTGTCGTCCTGAGCTGCACTATTAGCACTGAAAGTACTAACCTTCCATTATTTTTTCGTGTTATTCCACATGATAACCCGCGAGGTTACTCAATTTCGTGCAGCTCGGAGTAGTCCGTGACGACAAACGAATACGCCTGGTGATTTCACCCGTGAACTAAAAATTTGACAGGATTCCCTCAAAATGAAACTTTTAGGTACCCCCCGACTGGTGGTTTTGCCACAAAACTGATGTTTTTAAAGCTAAAATTGAAGTTTTTACCGTTAGGGCCTCCCGCACAATGGGACCACTTTGAATCGCTACTGCCGAGTGGCACTTCAAAGTGGCCCCATTGTGCAGAGGACCTAACGATAAAAACATCAGTTTTGGGGTAAAACCACCAGTCTGTGGGTAAAAGTTCCATTTTGAGGGAAATCTGTCAAATTTTTAGTTCACGGGTAAAATCAACAATAATTGTCTTGCATTTTTCAGTTAGCAGTATCGTGAAATTTTTAGTTTTAGAAGACGGTTTTAGTCCAAAACTAAATATTTTACGCCAGAGCTGACAAGTTAGACAAAACTGAAGATTTTTTACTACGATAATGGTGATTTTACCCTAAAACTTTTGCCATTTTTTCCTCAAAATGAAAGTTTTACTCCAAAACTGGTGGTTTTACCACCAAAAAAAATTGTTCAACCCAAAATTCAAGTTCCTAACCTAAAAAAATTATCAAAAAAAAATAATACTTTCACTACGAAACTGCAGATTTCACCCTTTAAATAAATTTAGTGTTTTACCTCAAAACTGGAAATTTCGTCAGAGTTTTTCAGAGGGGCCCCTAACACTGCCACCAGAAAACAGAAGTTTTCACGACCAAAACTGGCGATTTCACCCTCAGAATAAACTTAGGCCCATTTTCACCAACAAAATTGATCTCGTTTAAAGTTGATCGTGATTTGTTGCCAATAGCGGCCTATGTGAATTCTGATATAAGTGTTTACATTGTAATCGCGATTAGTTGTTGATCTTGGTTTAAGAAGTTGGTGAAATCGGGCCTTAGTGGTTCTACCTCAAAACTAAGGTTTTGGATCGAAAAGGGGATGTTTTAGCACAAACACGACGATTTTAGCACAAGAGATGGTGATTTTAGTAAGTACCACAAATTCTGATTTTTGCAGTAAACTGGTAATTTTATCACTACGCTGGCGATTTTTGATTTTGAAAAAGCGTAATCAGCAAAATTTGGGTTTTCAGTGAGTTAGACCTGCGGAAATGGTTTAAATACTGTACGAGAAATCCGCAAAATGGGCAATCCCACAAATTTGATTTTCAGACACAGAAACTCACGCCTGCGGTCTTCCAGAAACAAATCCGCCGATTGTTTTTTTTTTTTTTTTTAAAGCGAAATTTGAGCAATTGGTTTTGAAGTGAGCCAAACGTGCGGAAATGGTTTTTGAGGGCAAAATGCGTGAAATCTGGTTTTGTAGAGCCAATCCCAAGAAAAAGTCGCAAAATTGGATTTTTACAAAGCTGAATCTGAGAAATGTATTTTTTATGGCGCAAAACTCCTCGAAATTGTTTTTTTTTTTTTTTTCTTAGGGAGCGAAATCCGAGAAATGATTTTTTAGCGAGCGTCAATGAAACAAAATGTGGCGACCCTGAAGGGGGTCTTTCTAAAACGCAGATCTTCAGATCTGAAAGATTAACACCTCGCATCTGCAGATGTGCATATTAACACCCCAAATCTGCAGATTAACACCTAGAATTCCGTAATTCAACGAAAAAGGGCTATAATAGAAAAAAAAAGTTACAGTAGACCAATAATTGGCACAACATAGCCGATCGTATTTTGAAGAGACAATAATTATGAGCGACTCACTCCATCAATCACTTTTGTTTAATTCGTTCACCCTTAAATTGCATGCAATTTAACCCTTTATCCCATTTGCGAAAATTTGCCTCAATTTTGACCCTTCTTAATTAATAGAACTGGCACCCCCCCGCCTAGCGTGCAGATCTGCAGATTCATAAAAGACTGCAGATCGGCCCTTTTGCGTCAATTGTTCAGCCTCAAAACGCATACTCCAGCCATTCATACCGTTTATGAGGATTTGCTTCAATTTTGACCCCTCCTTGCCAATGCAACTGGCACTTTCCACCGTAGCGTGCAGATCTGCAGAATCTTAAGCCTGTAGATCGGCCTATTTGCGTCAATTGCACGCTACTGGGGGAAGTGCCAGGTGTATTGACAAGAAGCGGTCAAAATTGAGGCAAATCTTCATAAATTATATGAATGGCTGTAGTATGAAATTTGAGACCGATCAAATGACGCAAAAAGGGTCGATCTGTAGGCTTTTATGAATCTGCAAACCTGCACGCTACAGGGGGGAAGTGCCTGTTTCTATCAATAAAAAAGCGCCGACATTGAGTCGAATTTTCGCAAATGGGATAATTAGCTGTTACATGCAATTTAAGGCTGAACGAATTAAGCAAAAGTGATTGATGGAGTGAGTCGCTTGTAATTATTGTCTCTTCAAAATACGATCGGCTAAGTTGTGTCTATTATTGGTCTACTGTAACTTTTTTTTCTGTTACAGTCCTATTTTCGTTGAATTACGGAATTTTAGTTGTTTATCTGCAGATTTGGGATGTTAATCTGCAGAACTGCAGATGCCAGGTGTTAATCTTGAAGATCTGCATTTTAGACAGACCCCCCCCCCCTGAAGGATTTGTACGCGTTCCGATGGTATAGAGGAGGGTGGGCCAAGGCGGGGCGTACCCTTGTTCTCCGAGCTGACGAGGACACGGCACTTCGGTGGTGACGCGGCTGGCTTCGCTCTCATGCCCGGATGAGCTGGGAGGAGAGGTGAGGTCTGTTAGAGTCACGAGAGCCGGCACAATCCTCCTCGAAATGAAGGAAGGGGCGGGGGACGTCGAGGCCGTGGCCGGGGCCCTTAAGGGGGACGGAATAACGGTCTCTGGGAGACCAGTCATGAGACCGAGGGTCGTCCTCCCTGGAGTCCCAAGAGATTGGGATCAAAAGAGCCTCTGTGAAACGCTGCGATCCCACCTGGGGGTACCTGCTAAAGAGGAATTGGGCATTGTGCCAATTCACAGGGTGGGTCGCCGGGATGAGTTCTTGACGACCTGGGTCGTTGAGATGATCCCAGCAAGGAGATTGGCCTTGATTCAGGGCCCTCCTCTACGGGTAGGGTGGCTTGTAGTGCTGGCCTCAGTTGTCGTCCTCAACAAACAGCTCACCGTGTGCTCAGTGAGGTCTCATCCCTTTCGATACGTGGCGGCGGTGATTGTAGGACGGGCTACCAAGCAGATGGGCCTGATCTCATGCTATTGGCCCCCTTCGCTGGAGGACGGCACGGAGTTTGTTGCTTCCCTCGAGAACACCTTTGCGTTCCTCACGGGAATGCCCACGGTGGTTGGGGAGGACTTCAACGCTTGGGGCCCAGCACGGGGCTCCAGGCATGGCTCGGCCAGGGAGCGCGCAAGTGCGAGACCTTATGGCCGCGTGGGGTTTAGTGCTGTCGAACCGGCCGGAGTGTGGCCCGACTTTTCGGGGATTGCTCGGGGACTCCCACATTGACCTCACTTGGGCAGGCGGGAGCCCTTTGCCAATGGTGCGCTCGTGGGAAGTGAGTCAAGACACGTGTGCAGAGCACTGCCTTCTGAGCTACTCTCAAGTCGTGGGAGGCGCCGCTCAGATGGTCAAAGGGGATAAGACACGGTTCGATTTTCAGCTTGCCAACTGGGATGCGTATTCTGCTGGAGCCGTCAGGGGGCTCCTAGAATCGTGGGAGTCATTTGTTGATCCGGGAGCGCTATCGGAGGCCCTCATTGATGACGCTGTACTCCATTTTGAAGAAATTGTCATGGGGGCCGCCGAGGATGCGATACCACGTCAGCCCTCGTCCCGGGGAGATTCGACGCCGTGGTGGACCACTGAGCTAGAGGGTCTCTCTCTGAGAGCACGTAGGCTTCGACGTGCGTTTCAGCGCATGCGGGGCCCCGGGCGGGACTACTCGCGTCAGCGTTACGTCTCTGCCCGGAGAGAACTTAAACGAGCCGTGCATCGGTCAAAACGTGCCTCTTGGCGGTCGTTTGTGGAGGAAGCACTCGCGGCCAACACTAGGGAAAAGTCTCCGGATATTCTCCCACTTTTGGAGGTGGCCGGCGGTAGCATATAGGCTACCCTGGGGAACTTCCTGGAAAGGATATTCCCTCAAGATGACCCAGGAACCGATAGCGTAGTCTCGAGGAGTATTAGGGACGATGCCTGGCTCCCCCCGTCGACGGCTGCGTTGGAAGAGACAGTGATAAATTAATGCATTTACGCGACGAGAAAACAAAAAATTTCCATTTCATTAGTCGTAGTTTCAATTTATTTGGGATTATTTGTTCATTTCAAGTAAAACGAACGTAATAGGTACTGATTTTTGGTGGTGGAATTCACTGACTGGTGGTGGTCGTTTCGGAGAACGTAATTTTCATCCGTCTTCCGCTTTAAACTCCCTAAAAATGGCAAAACTGGTTCTGTGTGCCCTAAAAATGGCTAATTTAACGACTGAAAAATGCTCAAACTGACGACTCGTACCCATGGAAATGGCAAAAACTGAACAATCGAGGATTTGTGCGCCAAGGTGGCTAAACTAACCACTCTTGCCTAATTGGCTTGATGGGACTAAATTGCTCCCTAAAAATAGCAAAACTGACTGTTCATACCCTATAAGAACGCCTGAATGCCCTGAAAGTAGCAAAAACGACCAGTCACGGGCAAAAAATGCCCAAAATGACCATTCTCGCCTTGGTTTGACGTCCTATTCACGCCCTATAAATAACAAATCTCCGGGCGCCCTAGAAATGCCCAAACTGGATAGGTATCCAAGACATGAAATCGGCAAAATTGACACTCTGCGCCCTTAAAATAGCTTAACTGCCGAATTCACTTCTTGAAAAAGCCTAAACGACGAGTTCTGCCCTGAAAATTAGCCAAAATGTGACCGTTCGCGCCTGGAAAACTGGCCAGTTTTGCTCTAACAACGGCCAAACTGACTATTTAGACCATGAAATGGTTAAACTGACGATTCTTGTCCTGGAAATATCACACTGACTATTCATGCCCTAGAAATGACCTTAGACTAACAGTTTGCGCCATAAAAATGGGCAAACTGACTAATTTTAGGGCTATTCACGCCCTAAAATTGGTAAAACTGACTATATGCGGTCCATTAATGGTTGAACTGACGATTCGTGCTTTGAAAGGTCCTAATAAACAGATTATTCCTATCCTGAAAATTGAAAAATCTACCATTCACGCTTGAAAAATGATCAAACTGAGCTTTTACGCCTTGAAAATGTCTAATGTGACGACTCATGCCCTAAAAATAGCAAAACTGGATGTTTTAAGCCCTAAAAACGCCATAGCGATTCAAGGTCCATAAATGGTGAAACTGATCATTTGCCCCCTATGCAGAGGTTATACTGACGATTCGTGCCTTCAAAGTGGCTGTCTGCACCCATAGAATTGCTAAACATGGCAAGTCGCGCCCTTAAAATGATAAACTGACCACGGGCATTTGTGTACAGAGCAAGAACTATCCTCATCTTAGCAAATGATTGACCCCCCCACCTCCACCCTACTGGCTAATTGCGCCGTAATGACTGACTACACACCTGCCACATAAACTGACACTTCTCCTGAACTGATAAACTGACTACTCTCGCGCTATGAAATTGCCTGATTGGCTAATCACGCCCTAAAAATTGCCAAACGAACGACTCGAACCCATGAAATGGCAAAATTTACATTCGTACTTAAAAAAAAAAAGACCTAATTGATCATCCGCACGCTTTAAAAATGGCTAAACACCAGTCAATTCGTGCCCTTAAAAATGTCCAAATTGATCATTTTGTGCCCTTTTATAGGCGGTTGAACTGACGATTCTTGCCGCGGCTAGTAGCTGACTCTTGCTGCGCCAACACAAATAGCCAAACTGGCTATTCGTGCTCCTTGAAAGATTCATTGACTGTTGTAGTGCTCAAAATTCGATGAACTGGTCATTCGCCCCCTTATTTTAGCTACGGCAAAAATTAGCGCTTATGATTAGTTTAAGCTGTACATTACATTGACTTCTCTATTTTAGCCGCGATAATGAGTGTTTTTTTTGTCAATTTTACCCGCGAATTTGCGCTTTTCTCAATTTTATAGCCCCAAAGTTGCCTTCAGAAGCCAAGATTTTAGACGCAAATTGAAATTCTCATAGCTTTTAATCAATTTTAGTGAGTAAGCGATTTTTCTGAATTTTGGTCACGAATTGGCGTTTTTGAGAGAGAAAAAAAAACCCTCGCCAGTTGAGAGAGAGAGAGAGAGCAAGAGAGAGAGCAAGAGAGAGAGAAGAGAGAGAGAGAGATTTTTATTCATAAAAAATAATTTTGCATGTTTGCCAATATTGCTCTAGAGCCACACAATTGGCTCTCTGGAGCAATAAGAAGTAAATGTGTTCACACTGCTAGAGTCAAGAATTGTCATAATTTCTCTCAAAAACGATCAAACTGACATTTAAATCTAAAGATGAAAAATAAAACAATCAGTAACAATAAAATGAACCAGTTGTGTTGAATTCAAATAATCACATGTGTAAACAACAAAAAATAATAAATAAAAGCAGTCGTTTAGGAAAAAAGTCAAGCAATATGAAAGGTATTCATTATCGACCCACTCAGCACAGTTACTACTCATTCACAGAAAAAATAAGAAACAGAAAAACAAACTAAATTGAAGTGTCGATAAAGTAAAACAGACTAGAATAAAATAAATATGAAATAATAGATAAATAAAACAAAATAGAAATGAAAATAAAATGAACTAGGGTGGGAATGAAGGGACTTAAAGATGAAGGGGGGGGGCAGAGATGAAAGACGTGATTATCGGTCAAGAAACTCCTATCACAGTCATTATCACAGAATATATCATATTTCGAAGAATATATATGTATGTCAAAGAAAAAATATTCATTATTCATCTCTCTGTTTGTTCAAGAAATATTTATAGATGGCCTCTTTAAATCTTACTGGGCAACTTAGCCTTCTAATGTTAAGAGGAATGGAATTCCAAAGACTGATCGACGAAATCAAGAATGATCCATGATACGAAGCGGTTCTATGATGTGGTGCGACCAAATCATCTGGCTCGCATCTCAGCTGCCTAGACTGAATTTCCCTTTTGAAAGTAAACAAATCAAAAAGGTAGCGGGGACGACAAGTCATAAAGAGTCGGTGAAGGAAGCATGACATTAAATATTCGCTACGCCTTGCCAGCTTCAGCCATTTAAGTTTCTCATAGTATGGCGTGATATGGCAATCAAAAGGAAGATCGTAAATAAATCGAATGGCTGAGTTAAGGGCCCTTTCAAGTCCAACGGTCATTTCACCAGATATCTCTAGATAGCTGAGGCTGCAGTAGTCAAAAATTGGAAATACCAAAGACTGAACCAGAGCAGCCCTAGATTTTGTAGGCAAGCATTCTCTTACTCGTGAAAGTTGAGCCAACACTCGAAAGGTTTTAGCTCTCACATTCCTGGCCTGTTGCTTCCATTCTAGCGTTTGGTCCACACGAACACCCAGGTAATCTACCTCCTCAACCCAAGGAATTGGGTCTCCCCCAAGTTCCAAACAAGCCAAGGCTCCAACTTTAGCAATCAGCCTGGCTGATCCCATGACCATCGCCTTAGTCTTAGCAGCATTGAACACCAAATGATTCTGCTCTGCCCATCCCCGAATTGACTCAATATCACTGTTTATCTTAATTAAAGCATCTGCCACATCCTTAGGCTCAAATGTGAGGTAGATAATTATGTCGTCGGCGAAAATATGATAAGAGCAAAATCGCAGATTTGTGGCAAAATCACTTATACAGGGTGTTTCTGAAATGGATGTCAATATTTGGGCTGGTGATTCCACGTCACAAATGCGTCAAAAAAAGTGTTATTGACCCTAGTCCGATTCCTTATAGTTTCCGAGATATTCACGGATTTAGTAGTTTTCAAAATGACCTTGTTTTCTTGAAGAAAATCGTCCGTACCTTAGCAACCTGACGAGTCACGTCAAATCTGATGGCACCGTTGGAAAGGCCAGACTTTTTTCTATGTCGTTTAGTGATATTTGCTTGAATTTTTCCCACTCCTGCTGGGAAATTCAGCGTCAAACTTGAAATTGTTTACAATATTACCCATGCTGACTAGGTTTTGAAGTCGATTTTCTCAGCAACAAGTGGTTTCCAAGATGACCTTTTTTCAGAAAAGTTGGCGCATGGTGTCAGCATCATTATGGCATCTTGACATCACCTTCCATCTCGGATATTTTTCCGATTATTGCAAAATGATGACTGAAAAATCCGTTTTGGTGCTCATTACTCCAATAGTCCTTCTTCACGAATAACTCGAGAAAAAACTTGATAAATTTTTGCTATCCATTCTTGACTAAAAAGGGCCTCTGAAAGTGAACATTTTCCAATGATGAAGGACTCAACTGTGCTGAAGACACAGTAGGTGGTGACACAGAACAAGTGGTGATTTAGGCCTATAAAGAAATGCCCTTATTAATCGTTGAATGGTCCTCAGAGTCGGGTCTTCCGCGACTACTATTAATAAGGATGAATACAATGATTAATAAGGACATTTCTTTATAGGCCTAAATCACAACTTGTTCTTTGTCGCCACCTACTGTGTCTTGAGCACAGTTGAGTCCTTTATCATTGCAAAATGTTTACTTTCAGAGGCCCTTTTTAGTCAAGAAAGGATGGCAAACATTCATCGTGTTTCTCTCGAGTTATTCGTGAAGAAAGACTATTTGAGTAATGAGCACTAAAACGGATTTTTCAGCAATCATTTTGGAATAATCGAAAAAATATCCGAGATGGAAGGTGATGTCAAGATACCATAATGATGCTGACACCATGCGCCAACTTTTCTGAAAAAAGGTCATCGTGGAAACCATTTGTTGCTGAGAAAATCGACTTCAAAACCTAGTTAGCATGGGTAACATTAAAAGCAATTTCAAACTTGATGCTGATTTTCTCAGCAGGAGTGGGATAAATTCGAGTAAATAACACAAAACGAGGTAGAAAAAAGTCTGGCCTTTCCAACGGTGCTATCAGATTTGACGTGACTCACCTGGTTGCTAAGGTACGGACGATTTTCTTCAAGAAAACAAGGTCATTTTGAAAACTACTAAATCCGTGAATATCTCGGAAACTATTAGGAATCGTACTAGGGTCAATAACACTTTTTTTGACGCATTTGTGACGTAGAACCACCAGCCTAAATATTGACATCAATTTCAGAAACACCCTGTATACAGAGTAAAAAAGAGGGGACCCAGGACGGAGCCCTGAGGGACGCCACTTTTCAAGTGGAGTGGCTCGGAAAGCTCATCAGCCCAGTCCACTACTTGGGAGCGCTCGGAAAGGTAAGATTGAATCCATTGCAATACGCTCTGGGAAAACCCAAGACTCTTCAGCTTTTCTAGCAAGCGTGTATGATTTACCCTATCGAACGCTTTACTTAGGTCAAAGAACACAATAAGGCCGTGCCATGTCCTTCTTCCTTTTCCCTCATGCCCCCTCCCCATCATTAACTATCTAGTCATTGCATTTTGCTCAACTTTTTTAAAATTTTGTGATAACGAATTAATTTATTTTAATGATTGAACATGAACATTTAATATTGATGATATTTTAATGGGATAATTTATATATTTTCATTCATTTAATCTAATTTTATTATTGTTTTATTACTGATCGTCATTTTCAGGCTTTATTATGTTTAGCCTTTAAACGACCCAAGAGGGCCCAGCCCTAGGGTCATTGTTTGTTGCAGTTGTACCCTGGAAGCCTAATAAATCTCTCTCACTCTCTCTCTTTCTCTCAATATCTGTTATAAGTTATATGTGTTATCTCAAATAACAAGACGCCGTGGATTACCAATGAAATTAGGAGGGAGATGGCCATGAGGGACAAAATGAGACGTCAGTTTCGAAGGAAAAGATCACCGACCGCTTGGGTGGCTTATCGTGAAGCTCGTAATAAGGTAAACAAACTGGTTCGCCGCAGCAAGAAAGACTATTTCTTGGCTTTGTTTGCTGAAAGTAGAGATTCGAGGGGGTTTTGGCGGGGTATGAGGGCTTTGGGATTGAGCAATGAGAGGAGAAAACTGGAAAGCCTGCCGTGTTCTTTGGACGAGCTAAATCGGTATTTTGTCTCTGTTGGGCAGTCGCCAAATGATGACTGTTCTCCCTCTCCGTTCCTGAATGGGGCTGTATTCAGCGACACTAATTTTTATTTTCATGATATTTTCCCCGAAGATATTACGTTTTGTCTGCGTAGAATCAAGACTGATGCAGTCAACTCCAATGGTGCTGATGTAACTTTCAGAGTACATGTCGTCGGCAAACCTTAGAAGTAGGCAGGATTTTCCAACACCCGAGTCGCCAATTAGAAGTATTTTAAAGAGATAGTCGTAATCCGCATTCATGTTTTTGAAGAAAATTGACGTTTGTATTAAGTTTTTTAAGCTTTAAAATAATAATGTTCAGGAGACGGCTGAGCGAACTCGACTCGCGTCAGCGTTACGTCTCTGCCCGGAGAGATCTCAAACGGGCGGTGCGTCGGTCAAAGCGTGCCTCTTGGCGGGCGTTTGTGGAGGAAGCCCTCGCGGCAAACCCTTGGGGAATTCCCTATGGAGTGGTTGTAGGGAAAATAAAGTCTCCCATTTTCGGAGGTTGCCGGCGGTAGCATAGAGTCTACCCTGGGGAACTTCCTGGAAATGATATTACCTCAAGATGACCCAGGAACCGATAGCGTAGTCACGAGGAGTGTCAGGGACGACGCCTGGCTCCCCCCCGTTGACGACTGGGAGCAAGAGCTTCTCGTAGGAGGAACTCCGGGCCGCACTTGATAGGATGGCTGTGGGTCGGGCTCCCGGCTTGACTGGGGTACGGCCCGAGATGTTGAAGCATTTGCCGGACCCAGTTGTGGAGGCCTACTTGGACCTTTACAACTGGTGTCTTGTTTCGGGGTACTTCCCAACAAGGTGGCGGGTTGCGGTTGTGCGACTCATCTTAAAGTCAGCGGACCGAGACCCTGCCTTGCCAGGGAGCTACCGGCCTATCAGCCTCCTGTCTTGCGAGAGCAAGGTCCTGGAGCGCCTCCTCCTAGCGAGGATGGAGCCTTTCATAGAGGGGGAGCTTCATGAGCGCCAGTTTGGGACGATCCGGGGGGCTTCGACTGAGGCGGCCTTAGACGCCCTACAGGCCTTGGTCGACTCCTCCCGGTGTAGGTATTCGGCGGCGGTGCTTTTGGACATTCAGGGTGCCTTCGACTCCGCGTGGTGGCCGCTTGTCCTGGCGGCATTGCGCGAGTCCGGTGTTCCTTGGGACATTATTTCGGGTAGTGGCCTCGTACTTCACGTCGAGGACAGTGAGGCTCCGCTATGGCGAAAGCCAGGCGGAGTCCCCGGTAACACAGGGGTGTCCCCAGGGCTCGGTGCTCTCAGCTGCTCTTTGGAACCTCCTTTTTGCGGGTCTCATGCAGCTCCTCGAGGGGAAATGCGTGGGGGCGGTGGCGTATGTCGACGACCTTGCCGTCGTCGGCTCAGCCGGGAGGTCACTCGAATCCTGGGGGGGTCTATGATGCCCGTTGTAGGGTAGATGTAAGTCGGGTCGGAGGCGTTTTGCCACTATCCCGGTCTTGGAGAACGTCCACCTCCGCGTGTGGTCTCTCTCGGGCACGGCTGGCTGGCCACCAGTCGTGGGTAACGGACGGGGACCGGGGGAGCGACCCGACTCTTGCTGTGGTCGGCAACGGCCTAGGCACCGGTCATTCGAAGGCATCACAGCAAGCTGCCCCACTAAATCGTCACTTTCGACTGTAGGGGAGGGCAGCTGCCCGCCTCTGGGTACGCCCATGTAATGGAGTTTATTTGATATCTTCCAAGGACTTGTAACGTGGCTAAAATTGTCAAAAGTCAATGAAAAATGTTCAACGTCTCTAATAAAAATAATTGAAGTTTAAGGATAATCGAGAGTACTTGTAGAAAATAATGAATCTTCAGCGGTTGACGAACTCAAAGTTGACTCGTTTAATCCGTTCTCATTATTGGCCAGTCTGATGATTTCCTCCTGCATAGCGATCTCACTGTTCAGCCTGTCAATCTCTTTCGACAAGGCCAGAAATTCATTTTCACGCCCACTAAACGGCTCCAGTCTCTCCGTCAGTACCGCGCCCTCATCTTCAAGACTGGCCAACTCATGAGTCAGGGTCGTTTCAATGTGACGAAGAGTTGTATGTTGAGCTCCTTGGCCAATGGACGAGACGATATTTTCGAGCAAACCACTGTGGGGTTTGGGAAGAGAGTGAGAAACGTTTAAATTTGGGGGGGGGGCGAGGATTTGTACGCTTTTATTTACCGAGTTTTTTGAGCGTCCACGGTTGTGATATTATTCAAGGTATTGGCATCGTCGGCTAGTATTTTATATTTACAGACGTAGGCTTCACAAGTTGATTTGTACTGTGTTTCCAACGCTTTCAGTTTTTCGATTAATTTTTTTTGGGTACTTTCCACTTGGTCCACGAAATTTTTCAACGGACTCTCATCGGGTAGAACTCGAGAAAAAAAAAAAACACCGACACGATACGTTTACACCGGTGAATGAAGGGCGGGCGAGAGGTCACTTACTCTCATTTATGACGTTCAACTCGAATAATACCTCGTCCAAATGGGAGTCGACGAGATTTTTAAATTCTGAAGGAGCCGGAGACACTGGGAGATTTTCTGTCGGAGGCTCATTTCCATCAGTGTCAGATGGGAACTTTATATTTTTCAAAACAGACACTTTTACGTCGAACGGCAGGGACGGATCGTTCAAGGATTTTAACACCGCCTCGGAAATTATGGTCATCTTAACGACATTTTGGAACTTTTCATTAAATAGTTGCTGCATTGTTTTGCTCATTTTTACTAATAAAAATTGTTTAAACTTTCGGCTAACGTTCACCGATAAGATTTGACTGGAAGATAATTTAAAAAAAAAGTGTGGGAAAACGGTGGGAAGGGACATTTCTAGCCTGTAGGTTTCTAGTGCCCGGGAAACGACGCGCCTCGCATTCGCTCAGCCGTCTCCTGAACATTATTATTTTAAAGCTTAAAAAACTTAATACAAACGTCAATTTTCTTCAAAAACATGAATGCGGATTACGACTATCTCTTTAAAATACTTCTAATTGGCGACTCGGGTGTTGGAAAATCCTGCCTACTTCTAAGGTTTGCCGACGACATGTACTCTGAAAGTTACATCAGCACCATTGGAGTTGATTTTAAAATAAGGACGCTGGATGTAAGACTCTAAATTTCACATTTATTCGTTAATTTCCCCCTCTGTAAAACGGCTTTTTAACGCTCTTCAAAAGGTTGAAAACAAAATTGTAAAACTTCAAATATGGGACACGGCCGGTCAAGAACGATTTCGCACCATTACATCGTCCTACTACAGGGGAGCCCACGGCATTATAATCGTCTACGATTGTACTGACCTTCAATCATTCGAAAATGTTCGCTCTTGGCTCGATGAAATCGACAGATATGCCAGCGACGGAGTCGTTAAACTTTTAGTGGGCAATAAAAGTGATCAAACGTTGAAAAAAGTCGTTCAATTCGCGACAGCCAAAGAGTTCGCCGACTCCATCGAAGTGAGCCGACCCCCTCCCCACCCACCCAACACACAAACACCACTACACCGCCGTACAATGTTATGACATAAATTTTTCTTCAGTTGCCTTTTTTGGAAACATCGGCTAAAACGGCTGAAAACGTTGAAGAGGCCTTCACGAAAATGGCTCGAGAAATAAAGACGAAACTGATCGCGAGCCAGGCCTTGAACTTGGCGTCTGGTGAGCCGGCTGGAGTGAAAATGAATTTAGATGGGAAATCCGTACCACTTGACGGGCCCAGGAGTTCCTGTTGTTAATGTATTTTTTTTAACCCTCCCCCCCTGAAATTGATGTTATTTATCGTTTTTAAAGACGTTAGAAAAAGTCAAATTCGTCCTAATTCTTTACTCAATTGAATTGAAATCTTGGCGGTGTAACTCTGGTGTCTGGCTTTCAAAGTGCCTCCCTCGGATATCACCTCCGATGCCTGATTTGAAGGTGTTGAAAGACAGGTACGAGAGAGGTAGTCAGTTACAGATTTAATTTGTTTTGTGTTTTGATTTGTACTTGTGCTCCTATTTTATCATTCGACAACAGTTTTCATCGAGTTTTTGCGTCACTGCGGCTGGTAAGTTGTATAATACGTAGAGGAATTTTATTTGTCTTTATTCTCTTTCAACCGATTTGTACGCAACCATTCAAACAGATAACAAGCACCCCCCCTCACCACCTAGAATGCGAATGTTTGGCTTCGCTTGAAAATTACAAAATTGTGTTGCGGAAAGCTGTAAATAATTTCAATCTCGAAAAACACACTCTAGAGCAGCTAAAGCTTTCATTTAAAAGTCGCTCAAACTTGGCGGCTCTAGAAAGCTGGCCATCCACGATGGCTCACTGAAGGATAAAAAATTAGACCTAGAAAAAGGTTAAAATCTTACTTTTTCTACTGTGCCCGGAAGAGAATTCAGGATTTGCTCAAGGGAGAGGCCTGGGAAATTGTGCGCTTCGCGCTCTACTAAATGTGGGTTGACCATAAATGAGCTATTCTCGCCATAAAACCAGCTAAACTGGCTAGATAATCGTGCCCCACGAGAGCCAAACTAAAGATTAACATCTTGGAGAATGTGGCTAAACTGACCTGCTGAGCTGGCGACGATTTCCGCCCTAAAAATAGACAAACTGACTTCACGCCGCCCTAAACTGGCGAATCAGCCCTGAAATTGCCTGGAAAAAAAAAAAAAAAAATGAAGTGGCTTGATCGCGCCAAGAATGGCCAATAACTTAACTTTAGCGCCCTACTAGCTGTACAGACCATACGCGTCGTCCTAAAAACGCCTAAACTGGCTAATCGTCCACCGAAAATGGCAACAACTTGCGTTTCGCGCGGCGTAGGTAGCAATTTGTCCTAGGGGGGGATCAGATTGAAATCTCGTTGTGGTGATGGGAGGGGGTAATTTCACATTTTAGCCATCATGCCATGCAGCCTGCACACTCTTGAATCTATCGGACATCTTTCTGGCCCCATCATAGCCTTGCCCGAGAACAAAATTACTATTAATCCCTGATTCATCCACACATTCCACAGTTTTGTATTAATCCCCCTCCCTCCCTGTTATGGAATGAGTAGAGTAGAGGCTAGTCCGCAGTCTGCAGGTCCGAATCTGCAGATCTGCACGCTACAGTGGGAAGTGCTAGTTGTATTGACCAGGAGGGGTCAAAATTGAGGTGAATTACTATAAATTCGTGAATTAGCTATATTATGCATTTTGAAGCTGAACAATTAACGCTAAATGGCCGATCTGCAGGCTTTTATGAATCTGCAGATTTGCACGCTACGGGGTGATGTGCTAGTTGTATTGACCAGGAGGGGTCAAAATTGAGGTGAATAACCTCAAATTATTGGACTAGCTTTAGCATGCATTTTGAGGCTGAACAATTAACTCTAAGTGGCCGATCTGCAGGCTTTTATGAATCTGCAGATCTGCACGCTACGGGGGGATGTGCTAGTTGTATTGACCAGGAGGGGTCAAAATTGAGCTGAATTACTATATATTGTTGAATTAGCTATATTATGCATTTTGAGGCTGAAAAATTAACGCTAAGTGGCCGATCTGCAGGGTTTTATGAATCTGCAGATCTGCACGATACGGGGGAAGTGCCTGTTGTATTGTCAAGGAGGGGTCAAAATTGAGGTGAATCACCTCAAATTGTTGGATTAGCTTTAGTATGCATTTTGAGGCTGAAAAATTAACGCTAAGTGGCCGATCTGCAGGCTTTTATGAATCTGCAGATCTGCACGCTACGGGGGGAAGTGCTAGTTGTATTGACCAGGAGGGGTCAAAATTGAGGTAAATCACCTCAAATTGTTGGATTAGCTTTAGTATGCATTTTGTGGCTGAACAATTAACTCTAAGTGGCCGATCTGCAGGGTTTTATGAATCTGGAGATCTGCACGCTACGGGGGGAAGTGCCTGTTGTATGGACAAGGAGGGGTCGAAATTGAGGTGAATTATCATAAATTGTTTTATTAGCAATATTATGCATTTTTATCTTGTACGATTAACTCCAAGGGGCCGATCTGCAGGCTTTTATTAATCTGCAGATCTGCACGGTAGGGGGGGAAGTGCCTGTTGTATATACATGGAAGCGTCAAAATTTAAGCAAATTTTTGTAAATGGTATGATTGGCTGTTGCATGCAATTGAAGTCTGAGCGAATGAAGTAAAAGTTATTGTTCGAGTGTGTCGCTTCATTATTGTCTTATTAAAATACGTATGTTCGGTAATGTTGTGCCTATTATTGGTCTACTTTAACTCTATTTTTCAATTGTAGTCTCACTTTCGTTGAATTACGGAATTGTAGGTGTTAATCTGCAGATTTGGGGTGTTAATCTGCAGATCTGCAGATGCGAGGTGTTAATCTTGCAGATCTGCAGATCCGCGTTTTAGACAGACCCTCCGCAGTCTCATTAAAGTTCTCCCGGATGCAAATCGACGAAGTCGATGATACGAGTTCAAATGCAAAACGCACACTTTTATCCAATTTAAGGGACAGCGGTGGCCACTCAATGATGTTGGGAAGGAAACCGCGTACATTGGTCAATTGAGCATATCTCCACGGGACTCATACTTTCGGCTCAAATCGAAATGCTCAGAAGAAAATGACCCTAAAAATCTCTGTTGGGCGATTGTTAGAGGAAACGGCCAAAATTCAGATATGGATGAAACCGCGTATCACTCGCGGACCTACACCTATCGGGGCCTGTTATATCTTTTAGAAATAGGAACGCGTATCGAATATTATGTATTGTATTTAAAAACAAGAAACGGGAAACTGGGTAAAAAGTGCGAGAACTGCTCTCGCACCATGGGTTAATTCTGCCATGGGTTAATAATCATGGACGTAGGGTCATTACAGTCTCCCCCACTTAGTCCGAAGATACATTGGTACTAATGTGAATTACGAAAGTTCATAATCGCGTAGATGGATTGGAGGACGACGTTGACGTTCTGATCGTCGGAGTTGAGAACGACCTGGTGGTCCATTTGACACGTCATAACGTAACGGTTGATGGATACTTGAATCAGGGATCAGGCGATCACTAGGCGACTGTAGTATTTCCATTGATGGAACAATGGTTTGAGCTAGAAGTCATAGTGGTGGTTGACTTGGGTTTTCGTTTCCTTCTGGTTGAGAGGGTGATTCTTGGCCTCCCGCTTTGGTTTCTGGAGAAAATGACACCATCTTATTTGGAACGTTAGTTCTCCTCAACTGGTCGATGTGACGTTTGTGCGTGTACCCATCGTCTAGCTTGATAATGTAGTGTAGGAGTCCCAATTTTTGTAGTACAGTTCCAAAACGCCAATGAATTTTTGAATTTGTGTAGTATCGAGATTGGACTCGGTCGCCGACGTTTAAAGAACGAAGTCCAGGAACTGTTGATTCGTTTCGAGGAGTTTCCTTGAATGGCTTGATGGCGTCCAAACGTATTCGAATTGTTCTGCCGAAGTAAAGTTCAGCAGGGGATTTCCCCTCGACTAAGGGAATCGCTCGGTAAATTTGTAGAATTTTCTGGATTTTCTGCTGAAGGTTTCCCGGTTCATTTTCCATAGCCGTGAGACGATTTTTTAGGGTGCGCACGTTCCTTTCTGTAAGCCCGTTTGTTGCAGGGTGTCCGGGCGCGCTGAATTTCTGAATGATAGCGTTGTTTTTGCAAAAAGTGGTGAATGTCTCACATTTGAAGATAGTTGCATTGTCTGAGACAATTATTTTGGGAAACCCGTGAGTCGAAAATATATTTTCCAGAAGTTCGATGGTTTTTGTAGCAGTCGGAGCGTGATAAGATATCCGGGCTTCGACCCATTTTCATTTGGCGTCGACGACAATGAGAATGTGTTTTCCTCCGTCCAAAGGCCCGGCATAATCGACATGAAGTCGATCCCAGTTTGTCTTTGGTTCATCCCAAATATTTAGTGGAGCTTTAGTCGGATTCGGTTGATTTAAAGCACAGGATTCGCAAGAGCTTACAAGTCGTTCGATATCTCGATCTAGGCCAACCCAAGTGCAGTATCGCCGAGCAAGTTGCTTCATTTTCGTGGCACCAACGTGAGTACTATGGAGCTCACGCAGAATAGAAGCTTGTAGAATTTTTGGGATTACGGCTCGATGTCCTTTGAAAAGAATTCCTTGATCGAGTGTGTATTCGTCTTGAATTTTCCCCTCGAGGAGATCTGCTTTAATTTTTGAAAGTTCTCGGTCCGCATTTGTCTCCCGGGCGATGGTTTCGGCGTCTACATCGTCCGAAGAAATTTGAAAGAGGGTGAGAGCGCAAATTTCTTCAACTTCCTTGTTGATGATAATATCCATTGTTTGAACATCTTCCTGTATTGATAGGCGAGATAGGCAGTCGGCATTTGTATTGTCAGCTCCTCTTTTAAGTTTCACCTCGTAGTTGAATCCTGAGAGATAGGTTGCGTAACGTAGAAGTCGTGCTGAAGTCATTGCTGGTAGCTTAGCAGCCTGGTGAAATATTCGAGAAAGGGGCTGATTGTCGGTCACTAGCTGGAATTTCTGCCCGTAGAGGTAAATAAAAAAATGGCTCACAGCAAAGATGATGGCCAAGGCCTCGCGGTCAATTTGGCTGTAGTTACATTCTGCTGGAGTCAATGCGGGAGATGCAAAGGCAACTGGGCGTTCGTGTCCATCCACGATGTGAGAAAGTATGCCAGCGACTCCCGTCGGACTGGCATCGCAAGTGACCACAATTGGAAGCTCTGGATTGAACTGGTAGAGGACCCTGTTACTAACAATCTCTTGTTTGAGTTTGAGGAATGCTGCTTCACATTCCCTAGTCCACTGGAATTTTTTATTTTTTTGAAGAAGTAGACGTAGAGGTGCAGTTATTGTGGACATCTTGGGGATGAATTTTGAGTAGTACGTTATAAGACCAAGGAAGCAGCGAAGTTCTTTGACGTCTGTCGGTCTTCTCATTTTTGAAATTGCTTGAACCTTGTCTGGACTTTTCAGGACCTCATTTTTGCGAATAACATGACCGAGGTATTTTAATTCAGTTTTGAAGAACTGGCATTTGTTTTTATTCAGGTGCAGATCATATTTTTGAAGTCGTGTCAGGCAAGAACGTAGACGCGTAAAGCATTCTGATTTCGTTCGACCATATACAACAATGTCGTCAAAGAAAGAGAGCACGCCTTCGAGATTTGAAAGAATTTTGTCTTTCTCGCGGTTGAAATCCTCTGGCGCCGTTTTGACTCCAAAGGCTAGGCGATTCACTTTATAGGTGCCTTTGTGCGTGGAAATGGTCAGGACTTTAGCACTTTCCTCATCCACCATGAAGTGCAAATACGCTTTGAAGAGGTCAAGATGACAAAAAAATTCCGCATCTGTGAGCGCTGCCAGTATGTCGTCTACTTTTGGTATTGGGTAGTGTGAAGATACAATTTGAGGGTTCACTGTGTTCTTGTAGTCTACACATAAGCGAATACTCCCGTCCGCTCTCGGTACAATAACCAGAGGGGAACCCCAGTCGCAGTGGTCGATTTTTGAAATTATGCCTTCGGCTTCTAAAGTGTCCAATTCTTTTTCCACTTTTTCTCTGAGAGAGTACGGGACGTCTCTAGCACGTAGAAAGATGGGTTTGGCATGTTCTCGGAGTTGCAGAGAGCAAGTGACACCCGGAACGCAACCAACCTTAGGTTCGAAGATTGAAGGGAATTCGGCTAGAATGTCATCTATATCTTCATTCCCATTCACACTGTTAATGAAAAAAGGAGAGTGAAGCAGAGAGTAGTCGAGTTCCTTCACATTTATTCCCAAATGACGGATCCAAACGCGACCCAATAATGGTGAAAAATCATCGGGAACTATGTAGATTTCTTCAGTCGAGTAGGTGTCTTTGTAGCGCACCTGTACATCAAGTTTTCCATCTGGGACGAAAACATTATTTGTGTAGGATCGGAAGGCCACATCTGATTTTTTTTAGTTGTTTGTTGAGCTGAAAGCGTTTGAATTGTGAACGCGGAAGAAGAGTGTAACCAGCTCCGGAATCAACTTCGAATTTCTGGGGCTGTCCTTCGATTTCAACTGTTACGAAGTATTTCTCAGCGTCTTTACTCGAGTCTTTGTGACCGAAAATATCAACTATTTGATTAAGACTCGAATACTCAGTTTCAACTGAGTTAGTAGGTTGACTCTGTCTGGAAAAAAATTGTTCAGAACTTGAAGGGTTACGAGTTTTGCTAGAAGCAAGTAGTGTTGTGAGGCACACTTTGGCGACACGGCCCTTCTTTGTGCAGCTCTTACACGACAATGAGTGTGGGTCAGTGCGGCATTCAACAGTTTTATGATTGTCTCGGCCACAGCGGACACACATTTTATCGATCCCCAAGCGTTGATAGTCGACTCTGGATTTTGAACGGGGACGTGGCCTATGAGAAAACTGGGTAAAAAGTGCGAGAACTGCTCGCTTCATATTCGAAGAAGGAAACATGTGCCATGGGTTAATAATCATGGACGTAGGGTCATTGCAGGGCCCAATCGCGGAAATCTCCAAGAGGCCTCTAAGTCTCTGTATGAACAAGACCATATAATTTTAACTTAGCCTTTTCCTTAGTTTAGCCACGAATTACCGCTATTTCACATTTTCTATCCGCCAATTAGCGCTTTATGACCAGTTTAAGCCCAGAATTTATCATTTTTATCCATGAATGAGTGCTTTTTGTCAACTGTACCCGCAAATCAATGCTTATTATCACTTTTGGCCGCGTTTATCGTTCTTCTCAATTTCAGCCGCGGATTAGCAGTTTTGTCCCCCCCCCTCCCATAACCGTGAATTTGCGCATTTTCTCAACTCTAGCAGCAAAGTAGCGATTTTATCCCGTGAGCGAGTTTCTTAATTTTCCACGAGTTTTGGAGCTTTCCTCAATTTTAGCCGCAAATTAGCAATTTTTTCCATTTTCTTAGCTGGGGATTAGCACTTTTCTCAGTTTTAGCTGAAAATTAGAGTTTTTCTTAAGTGTTTTCCTCAATATTAGCCGCGAAATAGAGGCGTTTTTCCCAAATTAGGATTTTTTTGGTTCACCATAAATGCTATGCATGAGCGATTTTTCTCAGTTTTACCCGCGCATTAGCAGTTTTTTCACCTATTGCCATGAATTCGCGCTTTTTCTCAATTTCTGCCTCAAAAATTGCATTCAGAAGCCGCGAATGGCGTATTTATTCAGTTTTTACGCAAATTAGAATGTTTCTCAATTTTAGCCGCGAATTAGCACTTTTTATCAATTCAGGCTTAAAATTAACTTTTAAAATCTCTTAATTTTGGCCAGACTAATTATTTATTTTCTAGATATTACCCGCAAATTAGCGGATTTACCACATTTTAGCACCGCATTAGCAATTTTATATTACATTTAGGTATAGCTTATTCCTTCTTCTCAGTTCTAGCCCGTGAATCAGCGTTGTTTTTACTCATAACCGTGCATGAATTTGCGGTTTTTCTAAAGTTTAGCTGCCGCAGCGTTTCCAACCCGTGCATTACCGACTTTTCTCAATATTTACCAAGAATTGGCGTTTTCCTCAATTTAAGCTGCAAATTAGTCATTTTTTCCATTTTTAGCTGAGAATTAGCATTTTCCCCCAATTTGAACTGAAAATTAGCGTTTTTCTCAAATTTAGCTGCGCTAATTAGTGATTTTTTTTATTTTCAGCGCGAATTAATGATTTTATTAATTTGCATCCGTGACTTAACGTTTTTCCTCACCTATATCCGAATTGCAAGTCAGCTATTTTTCCCAATTCCAGCTGTGGAATAGCGTTTTGCGCTAGTTTTGCGGCGATTTAGCATCTATTCCCTTTTATACGCGAAAGGGCGATTTTTCGCAATTTCACTTGTGAATTTGCCATTTTTGTCCAATTTTAACCTTAAAGCGTATTTTTTTTTTTGTCAATAGCGTGTTTTCTCAATTTTAACCGCGGGGTTGGCCCAAAAACAACACTTTTGCGTTGATTTCTACAATTTATTCGTAGAATGGCCTCCATGCACCGCGAATCAGCGATTTTTCCTCGATTTTAATCTGGAATTTGCATCGCGAGACCACGAATAAGCGCTTTTTCGCAGGTATAGACAAGAATATTAGCGATTTTTTCAATTTTTTGCCGCGTCAGCAAGTTGCAAATTGCCGATTAGCACTTTGCTAGGCATTAAGCACCTAATGAAACTGGGGACACGGTGTATTTTCTCTTTTTAGCCGCGAATTTTCCTAAAGATATTGTGAATTTTCTCAATTTGAGCCACCAGAATAGCGCTTTCGGGGGCCGGATAAACGGGAATTTGTAGAAAGTAGCCAAATCGCTGTTCTACTGTCCGACCTCTTCACATACCTACATCCATGGATAACCTAAAAATCCTCATTTTCCCGTATTTAAGCTTCTCGGGCGCCCCCCCCCCTCGCCCCTACCTCGGTACGCTACTTCGTGGGGTCTGAAGTCCAAGGAACCATGGACGCACGCGGACCTTTTCGGGCTGCTTGAAGTCGAGAAAATCTGCTACACGTAACTTCAACGAGAAACGCTCATTTTTGGAGATTTTATGAGGCTCTTTAGAACGTTGGTATAGTAGGGCCCCTTCGTTCGCATACTTGTAGCTCTGGGGGGGGGGGGATCTATCCCCAATATCCCCCCTGTACACTTCAAAACTGACGATACGTCCAATGAAAAAATTCAATCTGACTATCTACACCTGTGGGCTGTAGAGAGATTATTCGGGGCCCAGGGGAGGAACACAATGGGACCCTTTCACAGAATCACGAAGAAGGCCCAAAAACAGCAAACCCTTCAAATCACCGCAAAGCTCAAACCACACGGAAAGGGGTATCAAACTTGCGGCCCGGCGATCATCTTTTATGCGGCCCGCGAGCAGCCCTGGGCATTTTTATTTTTAAAACAGGCTGTCAATAAGTTGGTGGTAACTATAAACAAATTAATTTGGAAAACTGTGAAAAAGGGGTACATCACCTTAGCCATCATTCAACCCCAACTTTATATCTGTATAGTTTGTGTTGCTTCTGTGTTTCATTAATATGGGGGGGGGGGGTAAAAGTCGTGCGGCCCGCCAAGGCCCTGCAATTTCCAAGAAATGGCCCGCCGAGAATTTGAGTTTGACACCCCTGGAACCGTAAGCAAATGGTCCAACCACAGCAAGGCTCTAACTACAAAAAGCTATAACCACAGCTACTAATCCGTCCTTTTTAGACCTTCCTTTTCTTCTTGATTTTCGAAATCCCAGACCACTAGCAAGGCCAGGCTGTTGAATTAACAGACCCAGAGCTCGCCTCGCTCTTTCTCGATAGGTCTGCTGCATCCCAACCACAGTAAAGCTCCAATCAAAGACAAACTCCCAAACCACACAGAAGGCCCAAACACAGCGAACCTTCAAACCACCGCGTGAAGCTCAAACGTCCAACCACAGCAATGATCCAGCCACAGCCAAGGTCCAACCAAAGCCTAGACACAAGCACAGCCAAGGTCCAACTACAACCAAAGTACAACCACAGCAAAGCTCCGTCTACAAAAGCCAAGGTGAAACCATAGCCAAGGTCAAACAACAGTAAAGCTCCAACACAACAAAGGTCTACCTACAGCAAAGGTCCAACCACAGCAAAGGTCCAACCACAGCAAAGGTTCAACCACAGCAAAGATCCAACCACAGCAGAGGTCCAACCACAGCAGAGGTCCAACCACAGCAAAGGTCAAACCACAGCAGAGGTCCAACCACAGCAATGGTCCAACCACAGCAAAGTCCCACCCTCAGCAAAGCTCCAAACCACAGTAAAGCTTCGACCACAAATAAGGTCCCACCACAGCCAAGGTGTAACTACAGCCAAGGTCCAACCGCAACCAATATCCAACCATCAACCACAGCAATGATCCTACCTCAGCAAAGGGCCAATCACAGTCAAGGTCAAACCACAGCCAAGGTCCAACTACAGCAAAAGTCCAAACACAGCAACAGTATGACCACAGGCAAGGTCCAACCACAGCAATAGTCAGACCACAGGCAAGGTCCAACCACAGCAAATGTCCAACCACAAGCAATGGTCCAACCATCGCAAGGCTTTAACTATAAAAAGCTCTAACCACAGCTAAAACCTCCAACCACAGTAACGTACCATCGCAAAGCTCCGAACCACAGTAAAGCTTCGACCACAAAGGAGGTCCAACCACAGCAAATGTCCAACCACATCAAGGCTCAAACTATGAAAAGCTCTAACCACAGCTAAAACCTCCAACCACAGTAACGTACCATTGCAAAGTTCCAAACCACAATAAAACTCCAACCACAGCAAAGCTCGAAAAAAAAAATGCAAAGCTCCAACCACAGATGAGCTCAAACTTCAGTAGAGCCTCAGTCCCAGTAAAGATTTCCTTTTTTTTTTCATTTTTCTTCCTTTTCTTGATTTTACAAATCAGGGGCCACCAAGGAATGCCGGTCCCGTGGATCAGTGGCCCAGTGCCCTTCCCCCCTCCCCTTTCGACAGGTCGGTCCACACCCTAGGAATGACCATACTGACAGTGCCCACCGTAATTATCGGCAAATTGGTTTGTTGATGCCCTCAAAATGTGTAAACATGCCTCCGTGCGCCCTTAAAACGACGAAATCGACGATTCGCGCTTTGAAAATGCTTTTTCCTACACCCCGCCTGGAATCAGCCTCTTACGCACGTTCAAAGGCAGCTGAGCGTGTGGAATTGATGTCATTCCGCACGCTCCGTACTTTTGCTAGACGCCGCCAGTTGTAAGCTATGTTGTATTGAAAACGTTGTGTCGTTCGTAGCCTTGTTATTTTATGTTTTTTGTATATTAATGTTGGTGTACTGGTTTAGGAAAAATAGCGTAGTATACTCGTACGGCACTTTTCACTTCGTACTCGTATGATTACCGGCACTCGGCTACGCCTCGTGCGCTAACACCCGCAGTCGAACGGAATGAAGTGCGTTCCGCACTCGTATCGTAATATACTATTACAACTGACGATCTGTCCCCTGCAATTGTCAATTTAACCGACCATTCGCTATTAAAAAAGGGAGCAACTGACTATTCTTTGTGTCCTGGAAATAACCAAACTTACTATATTGGAATTCTTCAAATTCTTCAAACGAAGGCGATGTTGTGAGTGCCCTTGTAATATTAAGGGGTTCCTTAATATTACTATATTGGCGGATTGAAAATCGCTTAACTGATGATTCACACCATAAAAATTGCAAACTGGCAATTCACGCTCGAAAAATGGCATTACATCATTCACATTTCACTCGGTTTCGCAGGTTTGGCTGATTCGAAAAAGACTAATTTGGCCCTTTCAACTGCCAAATTCACTTACTCGGCTCCTTCAAACCCAAATTTCACGGGGTTTCCGCTCATTCAGAATCAAATTTCGTGGGCTGACCGCTTTTTTAAAACCCAAATTTCGCGGATTTTCACTTTTTGCAACCACAATTTCGCGGATTTTCACTCTTTGCAACCACAATTTCGCGGATCATTCACTCTGTCAGAACCGGCTGTCGCAGATTCGACCCTCCCCCCTTCCACGACCGTGGTCAACTGGCAGTCCCCTAGGCTAGGACGCGCCTTGCGCCTCTCAAAGTGACAAAAAAATGAGCCTCAGTGTTTCGATTTGCGCCGGACGTGGTTTAACACAGCCAAGGTCCAACCACATCCATGCCTCAACCATAGCCAAGGTCCAACCACTGCAAATTTAAAGGCCCAACCGTAGCAAAGGTCCAACTACAGCAAGGCTCTAACCACAGCAAGGTCTCCCCCCCTCAACTATTGGGCTGAGTTCTCATTTTCGCATAGAAGAGACCACCAAGAAACCCATTCATGAAGATTTTATGTTGTAGGTCAACGTCGGTAATATTTTTCCCGGTTTGGTAAGCTTAAAAATGCTTGCCCAAAAAGATCATTACGGAGAAATCGAAGGTAAGAAAAATAATTATTGTTATTATTATTTTACAAGCTTTTTACTCGTCTTCTTTAAACTCAATTAAAAAAAAGGGATCAAGCCCGGCCGTTTGTTCGCCTCAAGGTCCAATCTAACACTTTGCGGACTCCACCGACCCTCGAGAGGAGGTATGAGCGTTGGACCGCGAGGTACACATTCGATGATAATAAACGCGACGAAAACAAACGCTCTAAAAAGTGATTCAATTAATAAAATCTACATCCTCGACCAGCCCAAAATGGGCTCGAATCGACGTTATTTTTCGATACTCCATAAAAATTTCAAGTTCGGTACGCCCGTGCGAATTATTCGGCCGCCTTTATCGAATCACAACCATACTGCGTACTATAAATATGAAGGTTCGTCCTTTTTTTTCCGCGGTTTTCCGAAATTATTCGCATTTTTTTAAAATTCCTTTTAGGCGTATATGACGTCACGGAAGCTGTGCCCGATAGCGAAACGCCGTACTTTGTGTTTTGTCTCGTCAAAAGAGCAAATTCTGTACTAGCCGTCGCCTCGAATCGAAGGTTTGTTTAGAGATTGGCAATCGCCTCGAGAAAACTCGCTAATTAATTCATTTTCAGGCCTATTTCACCCGTCCAGACGACTAGTCGAGTCGTCCAGGCTATTGTCCACTCGTCGCACGCCATTGAAGAGTCGCCAGCGGAATATAAAATGGAGTCGTCGCTACATCGCGGTGACGACATCGCTGATGACGAGTTAAGAATCAATGAAATCGAATTCGAGGAAGAACGTAAAATTCTCACTTGCTTTCCTCGTCACGACGAGAATCAACAACAGTCGTCGGCGGCGTTCTCGTCGGCCCCCGACTGGAAATGCAAGTGCGATTTAATGAATATGACCGTGAGAGAAGCTTTTGTCGCTTTATTAGAGAGTAACATGTGTAAAATGCACGGAACTGCGGCACTGGGGACTGACTTTATGAAATCACTTGAAGCGAGTCGCTCTCATATGCTGTCGGAGGCGTCTAAAACGCATCCCAGGAAGCCGTCAGGTAATAAAACGCGAATCCAAAAAATAAAATTGTCCTCATATCGCAAAGTTGTGTGTTATTCTCTTTCTTTCCAGTTAAAACGAAGTCGCTCACTACCCCATTAGAGGCTGGATCATCTCCATTTAAGGGCTTTGAAACAATCGAGTACACAGAAGCGAAAAGAAGATGTAAAGAAAGTATTTTCTGGAAGCGGTGAACCTCTGGCGCTCGGTTCTGGTAAGTCTCCCCTCGCCTACTATCATTTATCGTGCACAATTCCTTTTGTGTTTTCATCTTCATAAACACTTGACTTGATCAATTAGTTCCGATGGCATGCAAGAGCATGTTGAAAGTACGGTCTGTGCTCCCCGGGTCTCAAGGCCTAACTAAAAAGGAATTGTGTGAACGTTCTTCTTTGTGAGAGAGTCGCTTTTTTGTGTTTTCAACCCAAGTTTCGTGTTTCAGTCAGAAAACCTTTTTAAAAATCGCGCTTAGTACGAAAAAGTAATTTTATACTTTTTAACTTTTTTATCATTTCCAACTGCAATGTTGACATTAACATTTCATAAACTTTTTTCGTTATCGTTTAGAAATTGAATTTCTTGAACTATCCAATTTCTTCAATTATTCAAGTTTTTAATTACAAGGGCATGGAAGAGCAAGCTTGAAAAATGGAAATTCTAATATTGCCGATCATTTTAGCGTCGTATTCAAGTCACAAAAGTAAATTCTCGTTTCCTCGTTATTTAACGGGTCAAAAAACACCGAAATCTTCAACAAAGCAAGTCATCGACATTTGACGGGAAGCCTCTCGTTCCTAACCGCACCGAAACTCCTTATCAAACGAAGCCATTCATCCTGAAAACTCTTCAATCGCTAGCGATCTAGCCGCTGAAATTCCGAACCTTCCTTGAAAATTTTCAGAGAAAAAGGGACCCTGAACTCTCTAAGTCGCCCTACAAACTCGAACCAGTGAGTCCAATTACCGATATATTTAGTACAGAGAGTCGGTCTAGACCATTTTTTAAAGTGTTGGACTCCTTGGACGCGTGTACGCTGCTTCAATTCTCCCCCCCCTCCCTCCCTCCAACTGCTATTTCCACGCGTCTTGAGTTTTTAGCACGCAGCCAAAAAAAAAACAAAAACTGTCAATTATGATTGTCTCAACGCCGTTTCCCCTCCGCCCCGCCCAACACACTTCGATTTGAGCTTCCTTCAAGAACCTCTCCTATCCTCGGTTTGCGGCCGCAAGCCGAAAATATGAACGGTACCCACTTCCTTGCAACCCCGCTCCCCTCACCCATAGGGGCTCAGGGTAACGGTAAAATGACTTTACTTTTTGAACAAAAAAAAAGCCTCACTGCCTTTATTTTCTACGGAAGATCCTCCACCAAGTCTCTCTCCAGGGCGTTTGATCTTTGAGGGTTGAGGAGGACAAACAATGGACGGTTGCACCTACAGAACGCGTGCTCGCCTGCTTGAATCATTCATAAAATAACGTAAATTTAACCCAAATTACCCTTATTTAACGCTTGAAATAGTAATAAAAATTAAACAAAATTGACTCCCCCTCAGCAAACCATCAACCAGCACCCATCCAAAGGTTAGGATGACCTTCCTAACCCACTCCGGTTGAAACTCCCAAGGTTTGTAGTAACGTTATCTTTTTTTCACACGTCAAAAGACGTAAAAACATTTTTCTTTTTTTTTTTTTCAGAACGGACCTCAAATTAGTGGCAGGTCCTCCTCCAGAAAACGGTCTGTTATTGGGGGCGGAGGGAGAAAAAGGAAATTGGCGCAGGATTTCCCCATTTGATCTCACCTACATCCAAAACGGTCTTTATACCTTTTTTTAATGAATATTTTATGTATTTCTATAGTTAGTAAGTTCATTTCTGTTAGTGGCTTGGCTGTGTTAAGGAGTGTGTTGGGGGGTTGGGGGGAGGGGGGGAGAGGTCACCTAAGCGACAGGTGTGCGTCTTGATCGAAAGTTCCTATCACTGTTAATAATTTGGTTGATCTTATTATTTTTTTTACCTATTGTAAGTTTTCGCTACTATGAAATTACAAGCCTCGAGCTTGGACTATGGAAGAGTCAGTTAGCTAATTAAAAATTCATAAATTGTTTATTTTTTTTTTAAACACAACTTTTTTTTCTTCTGCTACGTCAACTAATATATTGGTGGGGGGGGGGGCCCAAGGCCCAATAAGCCGTGAATCGGCGCTTTTTCCCAATTTTAGCAATGAACAGGGGCGTAGCGTAACATTTTGATGCCCGGAGCGGTGTCATGGTAGATGCCCCCCCTCCCCCCCCAACTATCAAAAACGCGAATATTAGGCTACTCGCCACAATCGGAAGTCATTAGGCTGTTCGGGTTTCTCGGGGAAGTCTTCTCCCCATCGTCGTATTCGATTCACCAGGGAAGGACCGTGCCCTATTTAACTGCGGAGAGGTTCTCAAATCGCGTAACGCTTTTTCCGGAATAATCAGATTGTAGTGTCAGATTGAGGGATTTTGGGCGTGGGAATATTTCACAGGGCAAAAATCAGCAGTTTCACAGTCCCTGTGAGCAGATTTGATGTAATTAAGCCAAATATGATGTACGATCTAGTACGTGGGGGGAAGGGGAGATGTTCCGGAGGGAACCATCTTCATGAATGGGTCTTCAAGAAACCAATTTCGTGGGGGTTTAATCGAAAAAAAAAAAAATTGTTTTTGAGGGTTTGGCTTTGCAAAAAATAAGAAAACCATGGGCTTGGCTTCTCTAGCGTACCGTGGCAGGGGCGAGGGGGCGGACCGCCCCGGCCCCCGTTCGCATGGGGCCCCTGAAAAGTTTAATGATGAAAAAATCGGGGTTTTCAAGTAGAACGAATGGCTTAGCTCGTTTGTAAAATTGAGAAAAACGCTGATTATAATTCACGCGGCTAGAACTGAGAAAAGCGCTAATACAAGGACAAAAAAGAGAAAAACGAGAATTAACGTCCTAAAAATGAAGAAACACGCTTCAATTTAGCAGCATTAAAAAATTGAGAAAAAGCGCGAATTCACAGCTGAAAGGGAGGAGAAACGCCAACTCATGGATTTTCAGGGTAACATTGGGACCGAAATTGAGAAAAAGCGCTAATTCACGAGTGAAATAGACAAAAACGCGAATTCGCGTCTAAAAGTGGAGGAAAACGCTAATTCACCCTAGTAAAGTATGAAAAATTACTATTTCACTGATAAGTAAAGAAAAAACGCTAAAAATCACAGCTCAAATTAAGAAAATGTGCTAATTATCTGCTAAAATTGAGAAAGAAACGCAAATTCACTGCTGAAAATGAGAAAACGCCAACCCGCCTATTCTTGTGGGCAATTTCTGATTCATGCGGCTACAAGCTAAAACTGAGAAAAACGCTAATTCACGGATAGAAAAGAGAAAAACGCTGACTCGAGTCTAAAAAAAGAGAAACACGCTGTTCACGGCTAAAATTCGTGATAAAAGTGTTACAATTTGGCAGCTTTGAAAATTGAGAAAAAGCGCGAATTCACGCCTAAAAATTGAGAAAACGCCAACTCACGGATTCTCGCGGCTGGGACTGAAATTGAGAAAAAGCGCTGGTTCCGAGAAAAACGCGAATTCGCGTCTAAAACTGAAGGAAAACTCTAATTCACAGATAAGTTAAAGAAAATTGCGATTTTACGGATTAAATCGAGAAATTAAAAAATGTGCTCATTTACTGCTAAAATTGAGGGTAAAAAAGGCTAATTCACAGCTGAAACTGGAGAGAACGCCAACTCGCAGATTCTTGGGGAATTTTGGAAATAAAGTTGAGAAAAAGCGCTAGATCAAGCAGCTAAAACTGTGAAAAAGCGCTATTACTCGTGGGTAAAATAAAGAAAAACGTGAATTCGCATGGGGAAAATAGAGAAAAACACGAATACGGCGTTTAAAATGGAGAAAAACGGTAATTCACGGCTAAAATTTAGAAAACGCCAACCCGCGGATTCTTGGAATAACTTCAGGAATAAAATTGAGAAAAAGTGCTAGATCAAGTGGCTAATATATGGAAAAACGCTAATTCGTGGGTAAAATTTAGAATAACACGAATTGGCGTTCAAATTAGAGAAAAACGCTAATTTGCGAATAAATTTTGGAACGAGCACTCAAACGCTAATTCATAAAGTTGAGAAAAAGCGCTAATTCGAGCGGCTAAAACTGGAAAAAAGGTCTAATTCGCGGATAATAGATAGAGAAAAACACGAATTGTTGTTTGAAATGGTGAAAAGCACCAATTCACGGCTTAAATTAAGAAAAATTGCTAATTTACGGATAAAATTGGGAAAGAGCACTCAAACGATGTATAATTTGCGGATTCTTGAGGCAACTTTCGCGGCTAAGAGCTTATAAAAATCGCTGATTCGCAGCTAAAAATAATAAAATGAGCTAATTCGCGGATAAAATAGAGAAAAAGAGACAATTCGCAGGTAAAATGTGCTAGTAGAATTGAGAAAAAACGCTCTTTCGCAGTTAAAGTTGAGAAAACGCACATACACGGTTTTCGGAGGCAATGTCGTGGCTAAAATTGAGAAAAATATGTACTTCAACGCTACTAAAAAGTATATTCCTAGTTTAATTAGAGGCTAAATGGCCTTCTAGAGATTTCCGCCCCGGGCCACGATAGGCGTTATTTCGCCTCTGCTTGGCTTACATGAAAAAACACAAAGTTTGAGGTTTCGACTTATCAAAAAACCCCATTTTCGAGGATTGGATCTGAATAGAACAAACTTCACAGGTTAGGAGCTTCAATAAACCAATCTCAAGGGCTTTTGTCGTTCGAAAAACCAATCTTGAGGATTTGTATCTTCAAACAACAGAATTTGCGGATCATGGCATACTCAAAAAAACCAATTTCGCGGGTTATTTGGCTCACTAAAAAACAATTTTACGGGTTTGTCTCTTCAAAAAATCAATTTAGTTAGTTTAAGCCACCGACAATTTTTTTTTTACTGGGTTCAGTCGTTCAAAAAGTAATTTTGCGTATTTGGCAAAGTGAATTTTGAGGGTTTAGGTAATCAAAGATCATTTTTTTGAGGTTACGACCTTCAAAACCAATTTCACGGATCAAAGTAAGCAATACCTATAAAATTAGGCGGATTTTCTCTTCCAAAAATCAATGCGGCGGATTCAGCTCATTAAAAAAACCAATTTTGCGGATTTGGCTCTATACATTTAAAAAACAATTTTCTTTTCCTTTGTTTAATCAAAAACCTCAATTCTGCGAGGTCGGCTGTGTCATATTCATCCATCTTACACTTGGTGTGTGGAAGGACCGAGCCTGTTTGCTTGGAACAGCTAAGTGACCGGTTGTGGGATGCCACCCGGCAGACCCTGGCACGCTCTGCTCTGCCCAGTTATTAGACTGTTTGTCTCCCGAGCGAGAGCCACCGCATCGCAAAACTCAAGCTTTCGGTCGACTTCTTTGTAGTTTTTTTTACGCCTCCTCCCACCACCTGACAGCCGTTATACTGTTATAGACTCTAGCGTACCGTGGCAGGGGCGAGGGGGGCGGACCGCCCCGGGCCACCCTTTCAGATGGGGCCCCTGAATAGCTTAAAGATGAAAAATTCGGGATTTTTAAGTAGATAAGATGAGAACGAATGGCTAAACTCGCTTGTGAAAATGGAGAAAAACGCTGATTCACGGCTGAAATTTATGGCTGTTGGCATAGATAAAAACGATAATTCACAGCTGACATTGAGAAAACGCAAAATCACGAACTTTTGGGGCCAAATCGGGACTGAAATTAGGAAAAAGCGCTAATTCACGCAGCTAAAACTGAGAAAAGTACTAATTCAAGGACGAAAAATATAAAAACGCGAATTCGCGTCTTAAAAAACAAGAAACACGCTAATTCACAGCTAAAATTGTGATAAAATGCTACAATTTAGCAGCTTTAAAAATTGAGAAAAAGCGCAAATTAACAGCTTAAAGGGACAAACGCTAACTCACATGCAACCCTCACATCATCTGTCCTGTCATGGCTTGTGGTCGTTCTGATTGTAAGGAGCCGGTATTAGCCGAAGATCGGATTAACTGCTCCATATGTGATTTTGGTTTTCACTTCGGTTGTGCAGGCTTAACTGAGACAAACTTTCGCAAGATGTCCAAACTTGCGCTCATGCTCTGGAAGTGCGGCACATGCAAATCATCAAGGTCATCCTCTCCAGATGTAAGCCAGAATTGCTCCAAGATTGATGCCAGGGCAATGCTTGAGGCTATGCAGAAATCGATGCTCAAGGAGATGCAAAAGCAATTAAGCTAGGGCTTTGCGAGCACTAATGCACTCATACAGGACGTCAATACCCAAATCGCTACATGTATGGAGAGCTATAATACCTTGGCAGTGAAAATTGATGACATTCAAAAGGACTTGGCTGAAATAAAAAATGAAAACCTTCCCCAACGCGTTCTTGCCCTTGAGTCAGCGGGTGTGGCGAGTGGATCGGCTCCTTTCTCTCAATCTGGTCCTGATCTCGAGATAGCTTTCGCCGAAATGGAGGATCGTCGTCGTAGGGCTAAGAATGTAATGGTCTTCCAGTTTCCTGAGCCTACATCTATTAACCCGCTTAGCGCAATAGAGGAAGACATAGCGAATTTGAAGGAGTCCCTAAACAAGCTATCACCGAACTTTGGGCAGTTGGTGCAGCGCATTTCTCGCATTGGGGCTCGTCGCTCGGATGACCCTCGTCCGCTGAAGGTTGAGTTTGACTCCTTGTCTTCTGCGACGGGACTTCTGGCCGCGAATCGTCTGTTAAACCCGCCCGTTCTCCGTCTCTCTTCCGACCGGACGCCAATGCAGCAAAAATTTCTTAAGGACCTGAGAGAGGAGTTGAGACGCAGAACCAACAGTGGTGAGCCTAACTTGACAATAAAATTTGTCAAGGGTGTCCCCAAGATCGTTACCACAGCCACTTCACGGCAATCATCCTCTCCATCATCAGCACCAAATAATTCAAAAAACTAATTAACAGCCTCAACAAAATCTCGATTCTGTATCAAAATGTTAGAGGGTTAAATACCAAAATTTCAGAATTCCGTCATAATACTTCTCATCTCTCTCATGATGCAATTTGTCTTACTGAAACCTGGCTCTGTGAAAATATAGAATCCAACGAACTTCAGCTTCAGAACTTTACAGTTTATCGCACAGACAGATCCCCTCAGAACAACGTCTTCAAGTCGCGGGGTGGCGGGGTGCTCTTGGCGGTATCGCGATCGATCAAGTCGTTCAGTTTTTCGGTTTCCTCCGCCACGGGTGAACATGTAATTGTTATCCTACCCGAGTTTCGGGTCATCCTTGCATGTGTATATGTGCCTGACTACCAGCCTCCCTCAAGTATTGAATCACTCTTCCTAGGCTTGGAATCAGCGCTGCTTCAACACGCGGATTATAAAATGGCAGTCTTCGGTGACTTCAATGTTCCGAGGGTGCATCGTGGAATGATGAACACTTCCGTCCTCCGAGTGCTAGAGCTGGGGTCATATTTGCTGGTTTGCGGTCGTTTGACTTGAGGCAATACAATTTTCTCCCCAACTCTGCGAATAATGTTCTTGATCTGGCACTCACCGATATGCTGGATGTGACCCTGCGGCCTTGCCCCCCAATCGTGAATGTCGATCCTGCTCATCCTCCCTTCGAGTGCCTCTTCCTGCCACCATCCGGACGACAGCGGCCTCATTGTTCTAAGAACTTCAATTATAATTTCAAAAGAGGAAACTATGCGCAAATGTGTGAGCTCTTGCGAGGTGTCGATTGGGGCTTCTGCCATTCCCTTCCCTTGGAGGCTGCAGTGGGTAATTTCTACGACGTGATGCGAGGTGCTATTCGTGATTTTGTGCCTAGGACTCTATCAAATATATTTCCCTTTCCCAAGTGGTTTTCATCAGAGCTTGTTTCCATGGTCAGGGCTAAGAGCTTGGCACACTCACGCTACAGGAGTAGTGGTTCTGAGGACGATTACAGACTGTTTTCTAATTTGAGAAGGAAGGCCAGGTATATCTCGAGGATTGATTACAGGAACTATCTTGACAGGGTTCAAAATTCTATCTCGACAGACGTAAAGTATTTCTGGAATTACGTGAACTATAAGGAGGGATGCAACTCTATTCCGGACAGTGTTACCTATGCTAATGAAAGCTCGTCAACGCCACAGGAGAGAGTTGAGATGTTTGCTAGGCACTTTTCATCAGTTTTCCTGCCCCCGTCATCGGACCCCATATTCTTCCAGACGGAGGACGTTGTCGACGTGGGAAGGCTTGAGATCTCTTTAGAGGATGTGTTGACGGGCCTATTAAAGTTGGATGCTAATAAGGGTCTTGGACCTGATGGAGTCCCGCCAGTGTTGCTTAAGCAGTGTGCTCACTTTCTCGCTTTCCCATTAACTGTGCTGTTCAATAGATCCCTGGCTGATGGAGTCTTTCCTAAACCTTGGAAGGAATCGTACGTGACCCCAATTCATAAATCTGGGGATAAGTCTGTGGTGACGAATTATCGAGGTATCTCATCCCTGTCAACGATTCCAAAGCTGTTTGAGGGACTCGTGGTCAAGATCTTAACTCCGCTCCTTTTGCCAACGATCCCAATGGAGCAGCATGGTTTTGTTGGCGGACGCTCTACCACGACCAACCTTCTCGTTTACCAGGAATATATCCATGGTGCGTTTATGAATGGTGCTCAGGTTGACTCAGTTTCAACTGACTTTTCAAAGGCGTTTGACAGGGTCTCCCACAGACACTTGATTGCCCGATTGGGGTCGTTGGGTGTTCACGGCCCTTTACTTTGTTGGAACGCAGTTTATTTGACGGAGCGCACAATGATGGTACGATTGAGGGGTGTCACCTCGCTGCCTTTTTCTGCTTCTTCAGGAGTGCCGCAGGGGTCTCACATAGGACCACTGCTCTTCGTCGTCTTCTGTGGTTCGGTGGGCAGTATTTTTCCTGATGTCTCCTTCTTGATGTTTGCGGACGACCTCAAGATTTTTCGCTCTGTGACAGCTGTTGCTGATTGTGAGATTCTGCAGCTTCGTCTCCAGGACTTCTTGAGGTGGTGTGAGGATAGTGGTCTTCAGTTGAATACATCAAAGTGCTCTGTTACCTCGTTCTATCGTCACCAAAACCCTTTAACTTATAACTATTCTGTGTCAGGTGTGCCTTTACTTCGTCAGCTGATCACCAGGGACCTTGGGGTTTTGCTTGACTCACAGCTTCACTTTGGCCCTCATCTGGACGCAGTTGTCGGTCGTGCGCGTAGGGCACTTGGGTTCCTCAAACGTAACACCCGTGAATTTAATAATGTTGAAGCCATCAAGCTGCTCTATTGCTCGCTCGTCCGTCCCATCCTGGAGTACTCATCCATTGTCTGGTCGCCGCACTATGCCACTCAGATTCATCAAATCGAGGTTGTCCAGCACATATTTCTGCGATACGTTGCCTTCAAGTTGGGTGTCCGCGCGGTGGATGTGGATTACGAGTCAATTATGCGTGTGTGTCAAATTGCCCCGCTTGTCGATCGACGTATAGTTGCTGATCAAAGCTTTTTCCACAAGCTCATAAATGGCGTCATTGATTGCCCGTCACTCCTTGAGAGGATTTCACTGAGCGTTCACGTTCCTTTTGCGGCAACTAATTACTGAGAAATCGCCCTCTACTCCGCCTTCCTCGTGATGCCAATCTATTCTTGCAAGAACCATCGTGTGACATTTTTGCGAGTTCTTTACATGTGTACAAGTCCGTAGTCCTAAATTGTAGGCGGAATTTATGATTGACTAGTTTGGTGATTTAGTTAGTTTTAAACGCGTGGTGCATTCTAGCAAGGTGTTGCTTTATTGTTTCTTCTCTTCATTTGTTCTTTCTTTAAACTTTGTTTTTTCTTACTCTTTTATGTTATTTATATTTATATTCTTTCTTAATGTCAATTGGACTAAGTGTCCGTAAAATTGTTAAATAAATAAATAAACTCATGAATTCTCGGGGCAACATTGGGACATTGGGCGTCATTGGTGGGGGGGGGGGGATTCGCGTCTAAATAAAAGTTGAGGCAAACTTAACTAAGGTACGAAAAATTACGATTTCAGGATAAAATAGAGAAAAACCGCTAAAAATCGCAGCAAAATTAGGAAAATGTGCCAATTTACTGATAAAATTGAGAAAAAAAACGCTAATCCAATCCACAGCTGAAAATAAGAAAACGCCAACTCGCCGATTCTTGGGGGCTGAAATTGAGAAAAAGCGCTAATTCACTCGGCTAAAACTGAGAAAAACGCTAATTGACGGATAAAAAAGAGAACAAGGCAAATTCGAGTCGAGTCTAAATATTAGAGAAAATCGCAATTTGGCAGCTTTAAAAATTGAGAAAAAGCGCCGCGAATTCACGGAAAACGCCAACTCACGGATTGCCAGGGCTGGGATTAAATTTGAGAAAAAGCGCTGATTCACGGCGTGAAGTAGAAAAAAAACGCGAATTCGCGTCTAAAAGTGGAGGAAAACTTTAATTCATAACTAAGGTATGAAAAATTCCAATTTTACGGATAAAATCCAGAAAAAATGCTATAAAACTCGCAGCTAAAATTAAGAAATGTGCGAATAAGTTGAGAAAAAGCACTGATTCAAGTGGCTAAAACTGAAAAAAAAAAAAAATAAAAAAAAAAACACGAATTGGCGTTTAAAATGGAGAAAAACGCACATTTATCAATAAAATTTGGACAGAGCACGCAAACGCTACCTCTACTTTGCGGATTCTAGAGGCAAATTCATGGCTATGATTCATAAGCACCGATTCACAGCTATAAATGAGAAAATGTGCTAATTTGCCGCTAAAATTGGGAGAAAAACGCTAATTCACAGCTTATATTGATAAAACACCAACTCGGTGATTCATGGGGCAACTTTGGGAATAAAATTGGAAAAAAGCGCTAATATTCAAGCCGCCAAAACTAACTAGAGAAAAACACGAATTGGTGTTTCAAATAGAGAAAAGCGCCAGCTCACAGCTTAAATTTCAAAAAATTGCTACTTTGCAGATAAAATTGGGAAAGAGCACTCAAACGCTCTTAACTTGCGGTGTCTGTAGGCAATTTCAAGGCTAAGAGCTTTAAAAAGCGCCGATTCGCAGCTATAAATGAGAAAATGAGCTAATTCGCGGGGGAAAAAAATGAGAAAATGAGCTCATTCGTGGATAAAATTGAGAAAACGCACATACGCAGTTTTCGGAGGCAATTTTATGGCTAAAATTTGGAAAAATAAGTTCTCCAACGCTAGTAAAAATTATGTTCCTAGTTTAATTAGAGACTAAAGGGCCTCCAAGAGATTTCCGCCCCGGGCCCCGACAGGCGTTGTTCCACCACTGGTTATATATGTAGATAGCTCTTGGGGTGTCCTGGGCTACAATGGACCATTTTGTGCGGTTGTGGACCATTTTCCTGGGTTTTCAACTCTCAGGCCCAAATTTTGCAGACATTCGCTCTTTCCAAAAGCTTTCTTGGATTCGACTCCTATAAAAGGCAATTTTGTCATATACCGCTATTTCATGCCTCAATTTCGCGTATTTTTCAACCTTTTTTGGGGGGTTCTCTTTCAAAACCCAAATTATTCGGATTTCAGCTTTGTAAAACGTCAATTTCCCTGATTTTCTCTCCAGTAAAAATCAATATTTTCTGAGCTTGGGCATTTCAGAACACGATTTTTAATCGTTTCAATAGAAGTGCCTCAAAATTGTAGAAATTAAGCGGAGTGTAGCTCTGAACGATTATTTTGTAATCATTTTTATTCCAAGTCGGGGGGGGGGGGCATGGGTCGGACCCCTAGGCGGTCGCCTACCCCTTAAAAACAGCCCTGCCGACAATCAGCGCTTTTTCTGTTTTAGCCGCAAATCAGCGATTGGTTTTTTCACTTTTTTGTTATAATTAACTATTTCTGTCACTTTTAGCCATTAGTCAGCGTTTTTCCAGATTTCAGTCACGATTAAGTTGCCTGCAGAAGCCGCGAATCGGCATTTTCTCTTATTTATACCAGGGAATACAATCGGGGTTTTCTCAATTTTAAAAAGCGAATTAACGTTTTTTTCTTGATTTTAGCCGCGGAGTTGCCCCAAGAAGAGTACATCTATTGACGTTTTTTTCTTATTTCTAGCTGGAAAAGACCTCCGTGAGCCGCGATGTTTTCTCAATTTTTTGATCTGGAAGTTGGGTTGATAAACCGCAAGCTAGCGCATTTCCTCAAACGCTTATTCGCAATTTTTCGCCACAAAAATTAACGCAATCAGCATAAAAACCAATACCTTTTATAAGCATTTTTGCCCGGAATAGTCTCTTGAATCCGGGAGTTCAATCTTAATCTCAATTATAGCCATTGCTTGCCCTTAACAAAAGCGTTTTTTCGCAATTTTAACCATGGAATTGACGCTTTCCCCCTAATTCCGTTTATATCCCAACTTGGCGATTTTTCTCTAATGTTTGCACTCAGCGAGTTTTTACCTTTCAGCAGCCAACTATTAGCACTTTTTCCTACTTTGAGCTGCAAATTACCGTTTATCTTAACTTCAGCCGCGTTAATTCGTTATTTTTCTTAATATTTGCCGTAAATTAGCGACGCATGAACCCCTGCCCTGCATTATCAATTATTTTTTTCACTTTTAGTTATGGATTAGCGCATTGTCTAAGTTTTAGGCCCAAAGTTGCCTTCAGAAGCCAAGGATTTGTGTTTTTCTAAATATCAGCCGCGAATCAGCGTTTTACTTAATTTTAGCCGTGAATTAGCCGATTTTTTTTTTTTTTTTCATTTCAATCCGCGAGGTATAAAGTGTTTTCTACACTTTATCTGCAAATTAGCGATTTTTCCCAATTTCACCCGCGAATTAATTAGCGATAGAGAAACGGGGGCGCCCGGGGTGGCCCGCCCCCCGCCGCCCACAACCGCACCTCGTCACGCTGGTGATTCACGAACAGGAATGAGAAAAAGCGCTAAATGACGGCTGAAATTAATAAAAATACTTATTGTTAGCTACACCGCGGCTATAAAGTTCCTTGATGCTTCCACGAATAAAGGGTCTTAAAAGGGCTAATTAAAGGTTAGAACGATGGAAATGACAAACGACGAGGAAAGGTGCTAATTTACTTCATATAGCTTAAAGAAAAAAAATCTGCCAATTCGCAGCTAAAATGGAGATAAATAATTCTCGGTGAGAATTGTAATAAATCGCTATAATTTACGGCTAAAATGAGAACAAATCGCTAATTCACCGATAAAACTGAGAAGAAGCGCTGAAGTCGCTAATTTACGGCTAAAATGAGAACAAATCGCTAATTCACCGATAAAACTGAGAAGAAGCGCTGAAGTCGCTAATTTACGGCTAAAATGAGAACAAATCGCTAATTCACCGATAAAACTGAGAAGAAGCGCCGAAGTCGCTAATTTACGGCTAAAATGAGAACAAATCGCTAATTCACCGATAAAACTGAGAAGAAGCGCTGAAGTGGGAGAAAAAACGCTAAATTCCCGGTTTAGATAAGATTAGCGGATCAAATGAGGAAAAACGCTCATTTGCGGCTAAAATAAAAATAAATGGCTAATTGGGTGGATAATTTGAGAAATTTTGCTAATTCCCAGAAAATTGAGAAAATAGCAATCAGCGGTTCCCAGAAGCAACTTCGTGGGTCATTAGAAAAAAAACGCTAATTTACGGTGAAACTTGAAAAAAAAAGCTCACTTGCGTATTAAATGGAAAAAAAATCTCAAATTCGCTGCTAAAATGGAGACAAATCACTTTATTCACGGCTAAAATGTCTAATTCGCCGATTCAATTGAGAAGAAGCGCTGAAGTGGTGAAAAAACGCTGGTTCGCGTTTAAAATGGAGATAACGCCAAATCGCGGATTATTCTTGAACGGTGGCTCTATGTGGCTGGTGAAAGATTCGTGGTGGTAAGGAGGGGGGGGGGTGCGCCAAATGTCCAAGGCCGTCACTGTGTGAGACCTCTATGGGCTAGTCATGAATTGTCCAAAATATAAAATTGGATGATATAGGTACGCAGCAAAGTATCGCTGAGTTTATCGACACTGGAAATCCGATAATCGAGGCGTATAGCATCGTTGAAGAGGTGCTACCGAGTGATTTTCGCGGCTATGTCCGAGTGTTTGGCCGCATTAGTGTGGTCCGTAGCTACATATGACGCGTCATAGCATTATGCCATAGCGGCATAATGCGGCCCTGTACCGTATTAATTGCGGTCAAACAGTCAAACACCCCTAATGCGAAGTCCAAGGAAGAACGTGGAGGACCTGGCTGGGCCCCTACGGAGTAGGTGAAAAATGGAGGAAATAACGGCGGTAGCGCGACCGTTCCGTCGTCGTGCAGGCCTATACCCTTCATGAAAGAACAGATTTGCCAATAAGACGGAAATCGTCCTTATCGACACGAAATCTTATCGCGGAAAATCAAACCTCGCATGTCCCCCTTTTCTCAGCGCCCATAGGCTACGGACGATATTCGTGAGAAATGTCACGTGTCTGAGACAGATAGTCACAGAGGGCATTTTCCCTATACGAAGCGCTGAAGGAGGCCATTAATGTAGTCAGAATAGTGGCTATATCGATCCCATAAGAAGTATCATTTTTCCCAAGAGAGCAGGACTCGGAGCCGTGCGTACTGGGTGGGGAGGGGCAGGGTGGCTTTTCTCTCTCTTCGTCTCTTGGGTAGGAGCAGGATGGGACTCAAATGAGTCAACCCTTATAAATTACATTTGTAAAGAAGCAAAACTCGCAAAATTTGGGGTTTGAAACAAGTGCATAAATCCACGAAATCTTTTTTTTTTTTTTTGCTGAATGTGAAGCCAGCGAAATTGGTTATTTCAATATATGAGCCAACCCTTCGAAAATAGCTTTTTGTTCGGGTCAACACGGCAAACGTTTTTTGTGTTTGAACCCACGAAATTGTCCTGTTAAATGTGCCAACACCCTGGAAATTTTGATTTTAGAAAAAACCCGTGGAGTTTTCTTTTTCCAGGGAGCCAACGCCCTCGAAATTGGTTTTTCTGACTGGGTGACTCACGAAATTCGATTTTTGTGAAAGAGCCAAACCAGCCGAATTACTTTTTTCTTTTCTTTTTTTTTCAAGGAGCCAAAACTGCCAAATCAGGTTCTGCAAGTGTCAAAGACGTGAACATTTTGACATCTAAAGAGCCCTCCAATCCGCGAAATTGCTTTTTCTTGGAATATTAAGTTAGTGCGTATCCTGAAAATTTATTTATTTTTTATCTCAACAGAAGAGAAGACTCTTATTTTGTTAACAAACAAAGAGAGGTAGGATTGTAAGCAAAAATCTGTCCAGAGCGTTCAGCTTAGGGCGGCTGAGCAGAGAGACAAAAAAAGGGGACGAAATTAAAAGCTGGGGAGGGGATTAGAAAAAAAAAAAACTTTATTTTGGCTTGAACCTTGTCTTTTCAAGGATAAAAGAAAAGAAAAGCATGTGAGAGTTGAATACTCGCACCGCTCATTACACCCATTCCTCATTACAACGTCTAAATTCGTGCGGATAGGACAACGGTTGAACTTTTTCCACCATCCAGCACTGAATGTGATGAGTTTTTACAAAAAAAAAAAAAACACACCGAGGGTTGTCCTCTGTGTGCCCCACCACCCCCTTTTCCAACCTCGCGCAAAATTTAGACCCCTCCCTATAACAAACAGCCGTGGTGTAATAAGCACCCCTGGAAGTTCCCACACCCTCTTTTTACAGCAATCCACAAGCCCACCGCCTCCTTTTCAAACTAGTTGAGTCTCTGCCTCCGGCTCAAACTCGTGGCAATCTAAACGGCGTCTTTTTTGTTTTACGTTCATTTTATGCCGACCGATTTTTTATTTATTTGATAAATTATTTCTTTCGTGGACGATGTTTATTTTTTTTAAAGAGCTGATTATTAACGAAGTTGCACGAATTTTAATTTGGTTTAATCATTAGGCACGTCAAATATTAATAAATTTTTTAAACGAAAGTACGCGATGTCCTGGGAAAGTTTAAATTCAAGAGACTACTTTTCGTGAGTATTATCATGATAAAAGAAGACAACAAACCTATAAAAACGCATTTTTTAATTGTCAATTTCTCGGCTTTAATGAATTTTTTGTCTTTATCACGGTCTCATAAAATGAAGTATACTCCAAAGTCATCGGCACAGTGCCATAAAAAGCTCTCCAAAGGGGTAAGGGTGGGGTACTCCCACTCCAATCAACCAACCATGGAAACTCTAATTATCCGCTTCTCAATTTTCGCACTTGGCACCAATTCGCGGTTAATTACAACTGGGGAAATGATAGTGTGTGGGAAGGTAGGGGGGTTGAATTCCCCCCTCCCCACTTTGTTTTTTCGAATTAATTTGTTAACCTTTAGCACTGAGGGAGCAGGTTGGCATTTCCGTGAGGTTTTTTATTCGAAAAAAATGTACACGTTTTGTATGAACCACTACATTCTGGACAACCCTGGCCCCGGCGGGCTGGTGGGCAGGGCCCAGCACAACACGCTAACGATCTTAAGGTTTTTCAAGCAATCAAACCACAAATTGTTGTAACCCCAAAGAAATTTCCACGAGAAAAAAACGCAGGTATCTACAAAAACGCACACATAAAAGTCATTGGTGACCACACACCACACTTTGGGCACCATCGAGGGGACGACGATCGGTCGATGGTGCTTGTTTCGCGGGTTAAAACGCTCATGGAGTCCCCCGCCGATACATATACATCCAAAGGTCACATTTTACCGCGAAGCCAGAAATTTGTCTAGACACTGAATTTTGACCAGGAATCTGATGATGTCGCCTCAGAATCTTGGTTTTCGAGATTGTAAGCAGTATACCTTAAAGGCTTAACCCATAGAAACTAAATATTTAACTCCATTATCGGTCATTCTAAAGCCTATAGATCAAGGCCGGCCAACTTTTTGTGGTCGTGGGCCGTAAACCGGGTTGTAAGAACTCATCCTCGCCGCCACCCCCCCCCCCACCCATCGAGCACAACACGCGTCACGTAGGCCGTGACGCTCTGAATAAAACGCAACATTTGGGCCTGTTCAATAACTACAACAACATATTAAGTTAACCACAGTGTAGTAGCGTTTTCTATTTGCACAGATAACGAAATTTCCCCGCCTTCGACCCATTCAAAAAAGCAGTTTTGTACGGCATGGCTAAAACATTAACCAATTTGAAAAATTCAAATATCCAGTTTGGCTACACGCCAATTTTGAATGTGGAACCTGCGGCTAGTGCCGAATAGCCGCGACTTTGCACAATATGAAGCTATGAATATCCGCGAAATTGATAGTTTGCAGGCTTTCCGCAAAATGGAAAGTTTCCTGGCTGGAATTAAAGTTTCGTGTCTTTATTTCCGCGAAAACAGAAGTTTCCTAGCTCAATAGCCGTGAAATTGGAAGTCTCGGGCTAAATATCAGAGCTAAAGCAAGATTTAGGGTGTCTATTTCTACGAAATTGCAAATTCAGGATCCTAATTTCGGTAACATTGCAAGCTTCGAGCCTTCATTCCCCCCCCCCCTCTCAATATCCAGTCAGCGAAATGGCAAGTTTCGGGTATTGATATCCACGAAATTGCAAGTTTCGTGGGTCTTTTTGACTTGAAAAATATTCTTTTTTTTTTGGTTCGGAACCCCCCGGTGCTCAACTTTCAAAATATTGCCTGGCATTTTTAACATTTGCGGCTATAAATATCCGCGAAATTGGAAGAAACCTTGGCTGGATATACACGAAATAGGGAGTTTCGGGTCTTACAATTTAACTTCAGAGAAATGGCAAGTTTCGGGCTTTATTTTATTTTTATTTCGGTGGCCACGGAACTAAGGAACTATGCAGCCCGTGTGCGGCAATACGTCATGTTTGGTCCCTTGACGGATAAAAGAAGGGGTCAAATGGGGCACTCGTTCCTTTTATTCTTCAACATTTTATTTATGTATTTATATGATCCTCTTGTTTTTAACTGATCACACAATTAAATTTAAATGACACCGCTTATTAAATCGTCGGTTTTACCTTTTTCAGGGCACGAATAATTGTTCTTGCAGCCATTTTCATGGTGCGAATAGTGGACTTTGGCCAATTTCAGAACGCATCAATCAAACCGTTTTAAAGGGCGAGAGTAGTCAGTGCATTAGCAGATTAGCACGAAGAATTATTACAGAAACCAATCCGTTGAAGAAGGGGGGGGGGGGAGTCGATCTGTTGGCAACGTGGAGACAGCTCTGTTGACTGGATATTTTTGAGAACGTCAATAGACTGGCGTTTTGGCTTATTTTTCAACGAATCGTCAGTTCAGTCATTTTCAAGGAGCGAGTGGCCAATTGAGTCAGATTTGCCAATAGTGGGGCGTGAATTTAGCGTGAGTTTAGCTTTTTTTAAGGCGAGACGCGTCAGTTTAGACATTTTCAAGGAGCTAATATAGACTGTTTGTCAATTTGTGTAGCGCGAGTGGTTCGTTATACCATTTTCAGGTCCGAATTTGGCAACGTTGGAAACTTTAGCGCGTGAAGAGCTAGTTCGGCTACTTCTCAAATTATAATTTTACGCATTTTCATAATCATCCATCAGCTTAGCCATTATTAGGGTCAATTAATTCAGCTTTGCCAATTTTAGGGTTTCAATAGCCTGTTAGGCTATTTATAGGGCATGAATTGTCAGCTTAGCCATTTTCAAGGAGCGAATGATCAGTTTGGCCATCTTTTGAGTGCCAAACTCGGTCGGCTACCATTTTTCGGGCACGATTATTTTCAGATTAGACACTTTTATGGCTCGAATCTTCAGTTTAGCCATTTTTCGGGTGAATTTTAGTCAGATTTGCCAATTTTAGAGCACGAACTAGTTTGGCTATTTTTTAGGGCACAATTAAATCGTCAGTTTAGGCATTTTCAAGGTGCGAAACATTTGTTTTCCATTTTTCAGGGCCACCAATTTTAGGGCACGAATCGTCAGTATAGCCATTTTCAAGGAGAGAATGGTCAGTTTGGCCACTTTTAGAGCACAAATGGTTCGTTTTGCCATATTTCACGGTATGAATATCATCCGTTTAGAAAGTTTCATGGTGCGAATTGTCAGTTTAGCAATTTTAAGGGTGAATTTGAGTCAGATTTGACAATTTTAGGGCGTGCAGAACCAGTTCGGCTATTTTCAAGGCATGAATCGTCAGTTTTGACCATTTTTAGGGTGAAAAGAGTCAGATTTCCCAATTCCTGGTCATGAATAGCCATTGTGACTTTTTCAGGGCACGAATGGTCAGTTCAGTCAATTTTAGGGCGCGAACGCTAGCGAGAATCGTTAGTTTAACCGGTAAGGGTCGGTTTTGCCATCTTGAGGGCATGCATTTGCAGTTTGGTCATTTTTAGGGCACTAATTGCCAGATTAGTGATTTTCTAGGCGCGAATCGACAGTATTGTTATTTGTGGGGGGGGGGAGGTTAATATGGAGGAATTAGCCAGTTCAAGTATTTCAGGACGCGAATAGTCAGTTGACCATTTTTAACAAAGCGAAACAGCACAACCTTTTACTTCATTACACACCGTTGATTCTTTTTTTAGTCGAGTATACATGGACTTAACACTCTGTCGCTCTTCTTCATTTTTCGAGGTAATTTACTCCAAAAGACGGTTACTTGCATCTACACAGAAGACAGAGGGACCAAAGATGGCGTATTGCCGAACCTGTGCTTTAAGGCCACGGCGGACCATTTTTAAGAGCGAGAATGGCCAGCTCAATTCTTTTCTGGGCCCCAAGGTCAGTTTGGCCATTTTTAAGTGCGGGAATTGCCTGTTTAGACATTATCAAGGCGCTAATAAATCGCCCATTTAGCTGTTTTCAAGGCACATAGGGTCAGTTTTGACGATTTCAAGGCTTGAATAGCCATAATTGTCATTTTTCGGGCACATAGAGTCAGTTTTCCCTGTTATAGGCGCGAATAGTACGTCCCAAGCCGAGGCGAGAACGGTCAGCTTGGCCAATTACGGCACTCGAATGGCCGATTTTGCCATTTTCAGGGCCGGAGTCACCTGTTCAGGCATTTCCATTTTTAGAGCTCGTAAAGTCAGTTTAGCAATTTTAGGGTTCAAAACTTCAAATAGTTCATCAAGCCAAGACCATGGAAGTTTGACCACTACGCGATTGTCGATTTTGCCATTTTCAGGGCAGGAATAATCTTTTTAGGCATTTCCAGGGGGCGTGAAGTCATTTTGGCCGTTTTCGTAATTATTCCGTCAAGCTAAAAGCGCGAATTTGGTCACATTAGTCACGAGAGTGGTCAGTTTGGCAATTTCTAGCGCGCCAATGGTCGATTCAGCTACTTTCGGAGCGCGAATATTGATCTTTTCAGGCATTTTTAGAATTTCAACAATCGCCAGTTTTGTTATTTTTAGGGCGCGTCAAGTCAATTTACCCATTTTCAAATTCGAATCGTCGGTTTTGTGTTTTTGGGCGCGAGTTTAGTTTATAGTGCTGTTTTTATAGTGGGAACAGCTAGTTTTAATTACTTTTAGGCAGCGAATGGCTGTCAAGCCATTTTTCTAGTAGATGGATGCACACCATTTCTTTAGCCCCTCCCTTGGCAAATCCTGAATCCGCGTCGGTCTGCGAAAGTGGTATTTTATGAAGGAAAAACGTCGAAATTGGTATCTGAATATTATGTCACCCTTGCGAAATTCGTGGCATTGATTTTTTAATAGCGAAATCTGGAAAATGATGTTTTTAGTGATCACCGACGAAACACAATGTGATTGTCTTGAAGGATTTATACTTCCTTGATGTATATAGGGGTGGCAACTGCCCCACTAAATCTGCGCTTTCGAGACTAGGGGAGGGCAGCTGCCTAACCCTTGTTGTTTCCTTGTTGTTATAGATCCGTTTCATTGTTTCTTAGTGCTAAACTTTTGAAGGAAGTCATCTGGTTTCATTCAATGTTTCAAAATAAGTCAATGAGATCACATTACTTTCTGCACTAGTGCAGCACTAGCAAATCAATGGAACGGACCTAAAGTTATTTCCTTTTTTTAAACACGGTGTACACAGATTTTTAGGTCCCATTGATCTCTTGAGAAAAAAAGTCACTGTCGTGCCTAATTTCATAATACGCTACTTGAAAGGAAACATTTCCATCTCAACCTCCGGAACTTCAACCTGGATAAGCTGAAATTTCCTGAAATAGACGTGGCAACACCGCATAATGTGACAAGTGACCTTGACCGCAAGTGCAGGGATGAAGTAGGAGTCTCTCTTTCCAACACCCACCCCTGGTTGGTGGCGCGCGGGGGTGTTCTATTGTATTCACGATTTTTCTGTTTCGGGCGCTAATTGTTATCCGATCGTGAATTTAAAAAATGTTTTGGAACCAGTGACTTATCCTACAACTGGGCTGTACATGATTTTTCCAAATTTATAAAAAATCGAGATTTTGTGTGTCTGATTTTTGGGTTACAAGGCGAAATCCAAAAAAAGGTTAACGACGCGAATTGTAGATTTAGTACCCGAGTAAAATCAAATTTTCAAAATTAAAATCGTACCATTTTTGGAGCCGTGAGGAGTGCCGCCGCAGCGCCTATATTCCCTCTCACTTGCACACTTGTCATCCCCTTTAGCCTTAAAGGTTCTCTAATGGAACCACGGAATAGCAGTAAGCATAATTTGAAGCATAAAAAAAAAAAACGCGAGTGGGCTAATGGAGGCCGCAAAATGTCACCCAGAGACCGCTAATGAGCACTTTTTCTCCATTTTAGCCGTGAAATTGTATCCAGAAACCGGGAACCATCACCTTTTGTCAATTTTAGTCACGAAATAGCCTTCAGGGATCACGTACTGGCTCTTGTCCTTAATTCAAGACGCAAAATGCACTCCAGAACAGAAGGCTACAAACGTCAGTTTTCAAACATAATAGTTTTTTGACGGATAGTGACCGTTTCTGTGTATTTTCAGTTTCTGATGAATTGACGACTGCAAGCTCCGGCAAGTTCCCGAATATAAGCCTGCAAAAAGGCAATAGCTGCATCTGACATTTTCGCCAGTGAATAAGCTGCCCACCCCTAGATCAAGGGGCTGGCTAGTGGCTACGCCCCTGCCTATAGGGAAGAAACAGCACTAGTGTAGGCGTCTTAAATCAAGATTCCGGCGCTGACTTGACATATTTCACTAATAATTGACAGTTTTCAGGGTTAAATTTGTTAATTTAAAGTTTAATTTATAATTTAAGAAGAAATGAACTGTCGTAAGTGGATTGGGGGGGGGGGTGAGGCTAATCGACTATCTGAACGTGGAGGGCTAAAGACATTTTAAGAGTGTTGAGCGATTTAAATCGTTCGTGTCAACTTGTTTCCTCGATTTCGTTGGAAAAAGCTTCTTTGAAATGTATTAATAGAGCTGTTGGCTTCATCATGAAGGGAACCCAATTTACCCCCGTCAAAATTCACCGTGGACTTTAATTTATTTGCAGTCCCCGCGCTTTCTCCCTTGAGAACTTTCCACTTGCCCATTCTATTAACTCCTGAGAGCATCATCCGCCGCTTTTTGCTTCAACGTGGCACAACGCGATAAACGCGTTTTTTTATCAAAGTTAATGAATAAATGATGATGTTGGGGCGACGCCGCGTATGAAATATACTTTGGGATTTTAAAAAGCTCAAGAATGAAAAATTCCCTTTCAGAATGTCACTCAAGACTGCACGGTCTGTTTAGTTCGAGGGTATTTTTTAATACCGTGCTTCAGTGCCAAGAAAGAGTTTTATTTTGATGGAAAAGTTTAAATTTAATGCTTACTTTCACGCCCTTTTCCACGAAAAAAAAAGGGAAGCCCTTTTTTTTCGTATTTTGTTTTTCAAGTCACGATCGCAACTTCCACGTTCCACCAGCGCTTCACCAGTGTCCCATTCGCGTTATTTCCACAAAATTCACGGCTCCTAGCAGATGGCGTTGAGCAGCGCAGGGTTAAGGACGCCAATTTGATAGAGGCAAAAAGAGGAGGGAAGAAGGCGCGAGGATGCTGTGCGTTGCACACAGAGAACCCTCGCTCGCCCTTATATCTCATTCAAGCCCCCCCCCCCCCTACACCCTCAGACTGCCAGCCAGTTTGACCTAGTGACCCAAATTTGCGAATTGAGAACGGTTGATGTTGTATATCTATTTTCTTTCTATTCACCTCGACCATTCAATAAATCAGAACTGTATTCCCTCGACTTACCGCAAGACGCTTTCCAATATCGACTGCCCTTTTTTTTAAAAAAAAAAAAAGTCCGTAATTAGACTAAAAGCAGTCAATTTACATTTTTTTTGTACAGCGCGTGGTTTTGAAGAGTTTTTTTGAAACAACGCCACCAGTTCATTAACGGTAATTAGTGACAGACGCGGGGGGAAGGGAGAATCCTCTCCAGAAAAGGGCTTTCTGGGAGCTCTGATTAAAAAGAAGGATAAGAGTGGGGGGGGGATGAGGAGGTATCTACAACGATTTTTCTCGAGACTTTTGGCCGGGGTCCCCCTTTTATATCAACTTCGAGCTCTAGGAGCGTTAGGAGAGAAAACATAAAACTTTCATGTTTTTTTTTTTTTTTTTCCTATCGCTCCCTACGTTAATATAAATAACAGTGAAAAAATTGCCCAAATCAGGTGGAAACGGGTGGGGTGGGGGGTAACGATAAGGCAAATAAATAAAATGTTATGGCCCAATGCAAGGGTGAAAAACCATTAGGTGAAATCTTTCAATGTGTTTATTTTTCGTCTCCCCCCTCCCCCACCGTCCCTGACCTTTTCTGCTTTTCACCTCTACCACGAAATTACACCTTCTTTATCAAAGGAAGTAAAAGCGTTTCACGGCAGGGGCGTAGACAGCCCTTGATCTAGGGGTGGGCAGCTTCACTGGGGACAATGTCAGATTGCCTTCTTTTTTTTTTTTTTTTTTACAGGTGTAGGTAAACTCGGGGATCGGGAACTGGAAATCGTCAATTTATAGTCATGAGATACTGAATTTGCACAGAAACGGTCACTATCCGTCGAAAACTATAAAGATTAAAAACTGTCTTTGTAGCCTTGTCTAATTCCAGATTTTCCGCCCAAAAACTGATGACTATTTCCCCTAGAAAGTGATACTTTTGGAGCAAACCCTTCAAATTTTTGTCCCCTGAGACGGTAAACTGTGGTAATTTAGCCCCTCAACCTGGGCCCTTCCACTTTCGAGACGAATAGTTTATCGTCAGGAACTCTCACACAGGCCAGTAAATTGCCATGTCGCAGGCACCTCTTGGTCCTCGAAAAGGACGCACGTGAACCTGGCTCAAGTTTGTTTACGATTGTTTTGCCAAAATTATCGTTCATTTACCATTTAAAATGCCTGACCTTGAAAAAAAAATTGAATGAAATGCACTAAAAAACAGAAATGTGTTGGGCTAAGTTGATTTATTGAAGGCAAATTAATTATTATTATTATTAAGTTCAGACAACCCAACACATAGCCGGAATCATTTGTTTCGTGGCATTTTCTGTCTCGATCTCGTTCGTTTAAGTTCGTTTAACATTTCACATACGATTTTATTAAATAAAAAAACTGTCTGTGTCGGACTAAGTTCACGCAACTCGACACATTTCCGGAATCGTTTGTTTCACGGCATATTCCGTCTCGATCTCGTTTGTTTACGTTTTGTTTCGCGGCTATGTGTCGGGTTGCGTGAACTTAGCCCGACACATACTGTATTTCGAAAAAATCTTACATGAAATGGTAAACGAACGAAAATTTCGGCTAAACAAACGAAAACAAACGAAATCGAGACAGAATATACCAGGAAACAAACAATTCCAGCTATGCATCGGATTGCGTGAACTTAGCCCGACACAGACAGTTTTTTGAATAAGATCGTACATGAAATGGTAAACAAAAATTTCGGCTAAACAAACGTAAACAAACGATTGATTCACTATCCGGTAAATTTTCTGACATGTGTTGTGCCAGGTTCACATGGGGGACTGGGGGAGCTGTCATTACAGCCCCGCCCCCGCCCCCCACCAAAAGTCTGTCTTGCGCGTGGGGTCTAAATGAGTTTTTAGTAAGCCAAACGCGAAAAATATTTTTATAGTTAGCAAAATTCCGAAATTTGTTTTTTAGTGAGCGATATTCGAAAAAAAAGAAGGTTTTTTATTGAGTCAAACCAGCTGAAAATCGGTTATCGGTTAAAGTGCGAAAAATCAGCCTGAGGTCGCACTTTTACAGTTCAAAAAGAGAGAAAACGCTAATGTGCTAGTGCTGACCTGTGGGCAAGCTCCGCAGTTAAAATTAAGGAAAATTGCTAATGGCTGAGAGTTTAGAAAAATCGCTCATTCGTGGGCCAAATTGAGAAAATTCGCTTATTCGCGGTTAAAATTTGGGGAAAATTGCTGGGTAAAATAGGGAAAAAGCTCTAATTCGCGGTCAAATTGACAAATTGTGAAATTGAGCGCTTATTTAATTCTAAACTAAACAAGAAGCATTAATTTGCGGCTAAGTTAAAAACAAAGCGCTTTTTCGGTGCTAAAATGAGTAAAAGTGCAACTATTCCGCAGCTAAATTGAGTAAAAAGCGTTGATGCGCGGCTAAAGTCAATAAAAAGTGCTAATTGGTGTCTAAAATCTAGAATATAAAGCGGTTTTTGCTATTCTTGAAGAAACTTAACGGCGGAAAAAAGCGGTGGTCCCCAACGAGTTCATCCTTAACGCGAACTAACTTCAACGGCTCGTACGATGGAAAATCCGTTTCGATTTCCCGAAGCCCCGTGATGAGAAACCCCCAAAATACGAGCAAAAGTTTAAAAAGCGCTATAGTTGTCGGTTTCTGGAGTATCGGGGGGGGGGGGGTATTTGTACTTGGGAGGTCATTGGGGACGAAGTAAATGGCGCTTTTGCAGCTAAAATTGATAAACATGGCAAATTATTAGGGCCAGTTCGCGAAATTGAGGAATTGAGAAACAACTCTGATTCACGGCTAAAAACTGGGAAAAAGCGGCCATTCGAGGCTAAAATTTGGGTAAAGTGTAAAATCGCGGTTTATTGAGGACATTTTACAGCTAAAATGAAGAAAAAACGTCATTGTCCTGTTTCGTGGGAAAGCTCGCCGCGGTTAAAATGAAGACAAATCGCCAACTCTTGCTAAAATCGGAGCAAAATTGTTCATTCACGGCTAAAATGGGGGTAGGGAGCGCTAATTCAACGTCAAATTGATAAAATGCGCTCTTTCGCGGCTAAACTCAAGAAAGATCACTATTTCACGCAGCCAGGTCATCCCGACGCGCTGGTTGGTGCCAGTTTTTTTTATGTATGAGTAGTGACCTTTTCTGTGCACATTTTAGTATTCTTGGGGATGAATTTGACGATTTCATTGCCGGCAGTTGAGTTGATGAATCGGTACCGTTTTTTGTTTATCCAGTAGCCAGTTTAAAGAGTGAAATTGAGGGTTTTATCGTCGAGTTTCATGATCCATGGAAAAACTGCCCCTCTCAGTGGCAGAAACAGATTTTGTTTAGCCTTTGAAACAAGATCCTTTGAGTGGCTAGGTATACTTTGGTCGTGAGGGATATTGCATACCCTTTGCTCTTTTTGATAAAATAGTATTGATGGCTCGTTTGTTTTACCTTTCGGAGTGGTAGGGGTGGGGAGGTGTTCAAATAGATTCTTGGAAGGAACCGACCTGCTACCTCGCACAGAAACGTCGAATGGAGTGATAGGCGGGATGGAGTAGGGGTGAGTAGGGCCCCGTGGTCACTTTACTTATACGTTTTCATGTTAAAACGAAGGGGAAAAATAAAATGAAATGTTAACAATTTTACATTTTCGGTTCGGACGAATGAGAGAAGTGGAAGGGAATTCTTCCAATAAATACCAGCGCTACGAGAGTGCCATTTTTACTCGACGAACTCTCAAGGATTTTCATAGAAGTTTACAATAGAATATTTGTTACTCGGATGAAAGCCTTCTTTCCCTATCCCAACAGTGGGGAGGGGAAAGGAGCTGGAGAATTTTATCAAATCGAACAGTGCTGTTGGATGGAACGTACACAATATTCCTTTAAAATCTTGCGAGCTCCTTAAGCTAAAATCATTAGTACAGCGTGGAGGGCGGGTAGAGGGTAGTGAACAGGGTGCTGTTAGATAATTAAAACTTCAACCCTGCTGGATTTTATCTGCGGAGACACCCCTTCCCCCTTCACCCTGAGAAAATTGAGGTCGACTGGTGGTAACCGATAAAATGGTGGTACGTGAGAGAGATTGAGGGATGAGATGCATTTATCAAGGGATACATCTCGTTCATGTGAAGAGAGAAGGAGCGAGAGAGAGAGAGTGATATAGAACACGTTTTAACAGTGAATCTGTCACTGTCCTGCCCAGATGGGAATTTTTTATAACTTCCTGACTGCTCCATAACGCTTGTCTCGAACTTCACTAATGCGCTCTTACTTATCGATCTTCTCTTCTCATAACCAAAGCCTTTAAAAAAAACAAACGTCTATATTCAAGCCAAACAAAATGTCAGGGGCGTTGAAAGATGAAAAACTTTGTTGGGAAAGGGGAAGAGAACCTTTGCTCTCTTTCCCTCCTTGACGCTGAAACTTGTTAACATTTTGCAAATAACTTTTCATCCGACCTACTCACTTTCCCGCTTCAAGGGTCTCTTGCCACCATCCTTTTCGAATTTTCTATCCATTTATTTATCGTCTTTAAGACCTTTTGACGAAAAAAAATCCAACTTCTTTCGGTTTTCGCTTAGGTAAATGCGATCCCCTTTTTCATTCGAAATAATCCGCGTCCAGGCACTCAATAGGCTCGAGTGGCGGATCCAATGGAAGGACCACTGGGGCCATGGCCTCTCTCCTTTGGAGTCGAGGTCACTTTGGGGGGGGGGGGGAGATATCATCAAAAACACCTCCAAAATGTCTTCCTTTTGGACTGCAGGGCTGTTCGCGGGAAAGTTCGAGCTAAGGTGCACGAACGGTGGCATTACAGTAAGAACTCTTTGAATTTCGTCTCTATTTTCGGATTCCCACTTGTGGGGAAACCCCAAAATATTGATAAGGTTGGAGCAAAACAGTGGTTGGGGTTGGACCCTTTTTTATAGTTGGAGGCAAAGGGGGGCAGGGAGTGGGCAGTTGCCACTTCCCTAGACTTAAAAGCGCAGGCTTAGTGGGGCAGCTGCCCACCTCCAGCTTTTCAACCTATTGATGGCAGATGCCATCAATAAGTTAAAATCCATCAGAATCGCCAAAATGTTCTCAAGTGCACAGCAATAAACCGCAATTTCCCGGATTTCACCCTCTAAAATACCAATTTCGCGTTTCTTTGAGCTGAAAACCAAATTTCACGGAATGGCCTACTTCAAATGCCACTTTTTTAGTTTTCTTACACTAAGAGTGGATCTGGGACCTCTCTCAGTGGGGGGGGGAGGTAACATAAACCACTCCCCCTCCACCAGTACAACCCCACCCCCACAAACACACTTCCACCGAATCGACATCGAATCAACGTCGATAAACGTTTTTTCGTTGATGAGGATAGTTCATCGTAGAATCGACGTCGATTTTGGCTCGGTACCGTAATGTTGATATATCAGCCATGATACGATATCAGTGCAACGTTGAGCTATCGATGTGTTTTATTCGACGTAAAATATTCGTTGAAATCAACTCGATGCAAATACAAGACAAGAAGTTCCAAATGCAAAAACCTGTAACCAAAAATCGACAAACCACGAAAACATCTAACCAACAATCAACTAACCGCAAAAAGCTCTTTCTACAAGAAACTTAGCACTTGACCATAAAAGACTCTAACGAACCACAAAGTGCTCTAACTACAAAACGCTTTAACCACGAAAAACCCCGACCACAAAAATCTCTTAGAACAGTCAAACACACAAAAAAGCATAATTTAAAAACAGTCAACCACAGGAAGCAATTTACCACAAAATGCTCTATAACCACAAAATGCTTTAATCAAAAAATGCTCCGACCTCAAACAACAAGGCGATTTTTTTTGGATGCTCTAATCGCAAATGCTCTAACCACAACAAGCCTTATTGATCACAGAAAGTCCAACCGATGAAAAATTGAACCACAAAAACGTTAACACAAAAGATATTTAATCGACTGTGGCTTCAACACAAAATGCTTTAACCAAAAAATGCTCCGACCTCAAAATGCTCTAACGACAAAATGCTCCAACTGATTGTTCTAACCTCAAAATGCTCTAACCACAAAATGCTCCAGAAAATGTGTTCGCGGATGAAATTCAGAAAAGGACATTTTGCGGCTAAGACGGAGGGAAAACACCCATTCCCATTTACAGCTAAAATTGAGAAATAGCGCTGATTCACGTTAAACTTAAGACATAAATCTCATTAATTATTCCTGGTTGAAAATTAAGAAATCACGCCAATTCGCGGTTTCACGATGCAAAGTCCCGGCCAAAATTAAGAAAATGCTCTAATTCACGGTTTACAGAGCTCTTTTCACGGCTAAAATTGACAAAACAAATTGCTCGTTCAATGTAGGATTGATAAAAGTCACTCATTTTCCGCTAAAATTGCGGAAAAACGCCAATATCACGGCTAAAATTTAGAGATGGAGCTCGTCATTCACGCAGGTAAAATTGAGAAAATAAGGCGCCAGTTTGTGGTTTTTAAAACCAACATCTCGGTAAACATTGCGAAAAAGTGCTAATTGACCGTCTTTATACATACAGGGTGACTGGTACTTGGTTGAACAAAATAAGAGGGGTGATTGTACATCCAAAATGCGATGTTCCACGGTTTTTAGAGACCTTTTCACGGCTAAAATGAAGAAAATGGGCTAGTTCGAGGTAGAATTGAGAAAAAGCACTGAGTTTTAGCTGAAATTAAAGAAAACGTCAATTCTAGGCCAAAAATGTAGTGCTCATTTACGTTTAAAATAATGGGGGAGGGGAACTCTGTGCAACTCCTTTTGAGAAAAACTGGATCCACGCCTGTGGGCAAGCTTTACTGGGCGAAAATATCAGATGCACCATTGCCTTTTTGTAGGCTTATAAAATGATCTGGAGGTTAGAATCGCGTCAATTCACGGTCATCAGAGACTAAAATTGCCCAGAAACGGCCACTATCCATCAAAAAATAAATATCTGCTGGAAAAAATGCTTCTATTTCGGATTTTATGTTGAAAAACTGAAAACTCCTCCCCCTAGAAAGTGATATTTTTGGAGCTAAACGTCAAATTTTAGACCTATCAAAAGGTAAACGGAACTGTCATTTCCTCTCCCACCATAAGTCCGGCTGTCACAGCGGACTAAACACGGTATGAGCTAGCCAAAACCTACGAAATAGTGCAGCTTCGAATATGGTTCTCTAATAGCGAGCAAAAGTAGCAAAACCTCGTAAATTGGCGTTTTTAGTGAGCCAGAATCGAGACGCAATTGTAACGTTTTTGAAAGAGGAAACCTACGCCAAGCAAAGCCAAGCAGCAACAACAACAAGGGACAAAATCGGGGTTTTGGTGAGCTAGCAAAATTGTCATTTTCGTGTGCGAAATTTGTAAACTGGATTTCCATCCAACCACAAAAAACACGATTTTTTTTTTTTTTTTAAGGTAGACAACCCGCTAAAATAGTTAAGCAAGTGGAACCTGAAAAACTGTGTTTTGTGATTTTCGTTCGTCACGAAAATCGGATTTTAGTGCACAAAATCAACGAACTCGGTCTCACAATGTCGGCCACCTCGCAATAGAGTGGAATTCGAGTTTGAATTTTGAGTGAGTCGAACCTGATAAAATGGGATTTTAGTGCGAAAAATCAGCAAAATCGGTTTCCAAATTAAGCCGAACCTCGAAATCGGTTTGTCAGCAACAAGCATCCGTGAATTTTTTATTTTTGGTGAAACCGATAAGCGGAAATGTGTTGTTTTTCAAGTGAGAAAAATTCGCAAAATTGGTTTTAGTGAATATATTGGGAGAGCTGCGATAATGGTCTTGTATAGTGTGCGAAATTTGGTTTTCACCACAATAAAAAACAGCGAAATTGGTGTGTTAGTGAGCAAAATTCGAGGAATTGGTTCTGTTGCTGAGCAAGTCTTGCGAAATATTTAAAGATTAAGAATGTGACAAACCTGTTGGATTTTAACTTTTTGATGAAATTTGGAGGTGGGCAGCTGCCCCCCGCTGGCTACGCCCATGCCTGGGACTAATGGGTTAGGTCATTAATGTGACCATTTCCCATCGTGGCACTCACGACGAGTCTCGAGGAGATTCGTGACCGTGACCGTGAGCGGGGGAATGGTGTGGCCCGCCAGGATTCTAGATGTTTCCTCCAGTTGGCCTAGGCTCTAACTACAAAATGCTCCAACCCGGTTTGTGTCTTGTCCCTGGGACTAATGGGTTAGGTTATTAATGTGACCCTTTCCCATTGTGCGGTAATTGCCGTACGACGCCCCGGCCCGTTGGCTGTTGGTTGTGTTTGAGAAAAAAAAATGTAAATTCTGAAACGCTCGGCACAACTTTTGGCAGCCCGAAAACTATGATTTTTCCGCACTTTTTTCAGTTTTTTTCTGAATATTCCTAAGACCATCGGCTTTTGAGGAAATTCACCCATACAACACAGGTAGAACATTAAATTTCCTACATCATTTGCATTCAAAGTATTTTTCTACGACCAATATGAAGGGCGCTACAGCCTCCCGGACAATTTTTCCTGTAACGGTTGAAAGTTTTAAAATCGCCCGTTTCCGACCAAAATATGTTTGGCGAGCTTCATTTCTTGCCGTCAACATTCATCCCTCTGTTACTACAAACTTTTCAAGCTCCCTTACCCCTACTCGTTTTAAAATTTTCAAATCACTTTTTTTCGCCCAAGCTGAAACCTTGGCAAGTCGGGTCCTCGACGTTGTCACTTCTCGACACACGAGTCGAGGGTTTACCATGACGCTTGCTTGCAAGTATTCGCCGAAACCGGTGTCAGAAAGAAGAGCTTTTGGCTGGAGTCTTCAGTGACTTGCATAGAAATGATTCACTTTATATCACAGAACAACAATTATAAACAGCAAATTCAGTTTGATGTTTACCTGCTGTTCACTCGATCGTCGAAGGGATGAGAGTATGAGTGTAAAGTGGGTGGGGGTACTGAAAAAGTTGGTTAAATGAAGCTCAGGAATTTCCAACAGAATTCACTGGAAATTCTTAAAGCATCAAGGGGTGGCTCAAGGCGATGAGCGTGTGAGGACAGCTGGGGGCATCTACGGAACGTTAACGTACGCAGATACTAATAAATTCTCACTCGATTGATCCCTTTCCTTAACTCACCATCTCCGCCATCCGACAATTTATTTTAAGCCACTGAAGACTCTTGTCAAAAGCTCTTCTTTCAACTCTTCGACATAGGTTTTGGCGAAAACTTGCAAGCAAGCGTCATGTCATGGTGAACCCTCGACTCGTATCGGCCGACAAAAAGTTATTTTAAAATTGTCAAACAAATAGGGGGAAGGGGGCTTGAAAAGTTGCTAGTGACGGAGGGATGAATGTTGACGGCAAGAAATGAAGCTCACTGAACATATTTTTTGGTCGGAAACGGGCGATTTTAAAACTTGCAACTATTACAGAAAAAATAGGCCGAGCCCAAGCAACATTTATGCTTCTATATTGTTTCGCGAAAGCCGCAAGGAAGTCAATGATAGAAGTTAGCGGCTTCTTTTAAGCGTTCTATAGTTTTCTGTAGGTGTAAAAATTGCTGAAGCTCAGCAATTTCCTTTCAGCTTCGATAAGAGCTCGGTGCAGTCGAATCAAAGTGACGTTGCAAGCTCCATGGACACTGGGCAGTTTCCGGAAGACCTAAAAAGAACAGGAAACTCAGAGAATACTGTACGGAAATTCTAACTTAAGTAGAGCGTCTATCTATAGGGTTATAGACTTCAGGGTGTCTACAGCTTCCCCAGAACAAAATTCCCTGTCATCACTTTTGAAGAAAAGTGCATTTCGACCCAAGAAACCGACGTTTTTGGTAGGATAAAAGTACGTTTTCTGTGAAAAAAACGCTCATAACATAACTCGACAGGAGAGTGAGATAGGCCACAATCCTAATAGTAATTTTGTAAGTACTCCGTTTTACTTCCATGTTCCCGTTGGAATCTGATCGGTCTATTGACGACGTTTAATAAGGCTTTAAAGAAGTTCTTAGTATTGAACAAAAAATTTAATTATCGGATGTTTACTTTAGGAGATCAAATCTTGAGTGTTTCAATTACTTACTAGACTGCTTGTAAAGTGCTAATAAGGAGATATCAGGTTATCGGTTCCCTTGTTAATTGTTTGATGTTTTGGGATGCGGCTGGATTCGATCTGCTACACTCCATGATAAGAGACCACGACGCTATACGATGCACCAACATGTTACGTATTGTAACACTGGTGGTTTCACAAATTCATCTATCCAATTTCCAACACTGTTAATTCCAATGTTTTGAAAGTATTCGAATGTCGTATGCTTGTGGTTCATTTAGGTAAACGTTTTCTTAATTCCACTGAAGCTCAGCACAGTGGCGTAGCGTGGGGGGGGGGGCCCGCCCCGGGCATCACTTGAAATGGGGCATCAGAGCAGGCTGAGGCTTTTATTTATTTTTAACGTGAATAAGTTAAAGAACCTAGCACAGTTGGGATAAATATTGACTCCTTTTGCGCACCACGAGTACAAAACACTCCACATCTATTCAACTGCCCAGTCCCCATAGTTGCTAGGTGCTCCGTGAAAGAAATCGTGGCTTCAGGTCTACCAAGAGGCACCAAAACCGCACAAAATGGTCCATTGCATACCAGGTCACCCCCAAGAGCTATCTATAACAGTATAACGACTGTTAGTTGGTAGGAGGAGACGTAAAAACTACAATGAATTAGACCGCAAGCTGAGTCTTGAGCGATGCCGTGGCGTGTTTTGGAGGCAAAACAGTTTTGCAGTTGCATCCCACACCCGCGTCAGTGTTCCACGCAAACACGCTATCCGTCCCTACACACGCCAAGTGTAAGCTGGAAGAATTTGACAGAGCCAACCTCACGGAATTGAAGTCTTTTGATTAACCAAAGGAGGAAAAATTGTTTTTATGTAGAGTCGAATCCGTAAAATTGTTTTTTATTGAACCAAATAACCCCCAAAATTGGTCCAAGTTCCGCGAATTCTGTTGTTTGAAGATACTAACCCTCAAGACTGGTTTAATGAACGACTAAAGCCCTTGAGATTGGTTTATTGAAGCGCAAAACCTGTGAAGTTGGTTCTACTCAGAGTCAATCCTCGAAATTAAGGGTTTCAGGAGTTAAACCCGTGAAAGTGTTTGTTTTTTGAAAAGCCGGACCCTCAAAGGTTGTGTTTTTCATGGAAGCGAAGCCAAGCTCACGATTTTTTTTTTTTTTTTCTGCCGAGTCAAACCCTCAAAATTGTTTTTTCAACGATTAAACCCCACGAAATCGGTTTCGACCCATTCTCGTGAAGTTGGTTCTCTCCGGAACAACCCCCCACCCCCCTATCGTTGATCGTTCATCATATTGGCTTAATTATTATTGCAAATCTAGCTCACAGAGACTGTGAAACTGCTGATTTTAGCCCAGAGAAACGTTCCCACGCAAATAACCTGACCCCACAGTCTGTTTATTCCGAAAAAAGGCGAACCCGGTTTGTGTCTTGTCCCTGGGACTAATGGGTTAGGTTATTAATGTGACCCTTTCCCATTGTGCGGTAATTGCCGTACGACGCCCCGGCCCGTTGGCTGTTGTCAGACGGCCATTCTGTGTGGTTGTGTTTGAGAAAAAAAAATGTAAATTCTGAAACGCTCGGCACAACTTTTGGCAGCCCGAAAACTATGATTTTTCCGCACTTTTTCAGTTTTTTCTGAATATTCCTAAGACCATCGGCTTTTGAGGAAATTCACCCATACAACACAGGTAGAACATTAAATTTCCTACATCATTTGCATTCAAAGTATTTTTCTACGACCAATATGAAGGGCGCTACAGCCTCCCGGACAATTTTTCCTGTAACGGTTGAAAGTTTTAAAATCGCCCGTTTCCGACCAAAATATGTTTGGCGAGCTTCATTTCTTGCCGTCAACATTCATCCCTCTGTTACTACAAACTTTTCAAGCTCCCTTACCCCTACTCGTTTTAAAATTTCAAATCACTTTTTTTCGCCCAAGCTGAAACCTTGGCAAGTCGGGTCCTCGACGTTGTCACTTCTCGACACACGAGTCGAGGGTTTACCATGACGCTTGCTTGCAAGTATTCGCCGAAACCGGTGTCAGAAAGAAGAGCTTTTGGCTGGAGTCTTCAGTGACTTGCATAGAAATGATTCACTTTATATCACAGAACAACAATTATAAACAGCAAATTCAGTTTGATGTTTACCTGCTGTTCACTCGATCGTCGAAGGGATGAGAGTATGAGTGTAAAGTGGGTGGGGGTACTGAAAAAGTTGGTTAAATGAAGCTCAGGAATTTCCAACAGAATTCACTGGAAATTCTTAAAGCATCAAGGGGTGGCTCAAGGCGATGAGCGTGTGAGGACAGCTGGGGGCATCTACGGAACGTTAACGTACGCAGATACTAATAAATTCTCACTCGATTGATCCCCTTCCTTAACTCACCATCTCCGCCATCCGACAATTTATTTTAAGCCACTGAAGACTCTTGTCAAAAGCTCTTCTTTCAACTCTTCGACATAGGTTTTGGCGAAAACTTGCAAGCAAGCGTCATGTCATGGTGAACCCTCGACTCGTATCGGCCGACAAAAAGTTATTTTAAAATTGTCAAACAAATAGGGGGAAGGGGGCTTGAAAAGTTGCTAGTGACGGAGGGATGAATGTTGACGGCAAGAAATGAAGCTCACTGAACATATTTTTTGGTCGGAAACGGGCGATTTTAAAACTTGCAACTATTACAGAAAAAATAGGCCGAGCCCAAGCAACATTTATGCTTCTATATTGTTTCGCGAAAGCCGCAAGGAAGTCAATGATAGAAGTTAGCGGCTTCTTTTAAGCGTTCTATAGTTTTCTGTAGGTGTAAAAATTGCTGAAGCTCAGCAATTTCCTTTCAGCTTCGATAAGAGCTCGGTGCAGTCGAATCAAAGTGACGTTGCAAGCTCCATGGACACTGGGCAGTTTCCGGAAGACCTAAAAAGAACAGGAAACTCAGAGAATACTGTACGGAAATTCTAACTTAAGTAGAGCGTCTATCTATAGGGTTATAGACTTCAGGGTGTCTACAGCTTCCCCAGAACAAAATTCCCTGTCATCACTTTTGAAGAAAAGTGCATTTCGACCCAAGAAACCGACGTTTTTGGTAGGATAAAAGTACGTTTTCTGTGAAAAAAACGCTCATAACATAACTCGACAGGAGAGTGAGATAGGCCACAATCCTAATAGTAATTTTGTAAGTACTCCGTTTTACTTCCATGTTCCCGTTGGAATCTGATCGGTCTATTGACGACGTTTAATAAGGCTTTAAAGAAGTTCTTAGTATTGAACAAAAAATTTAATTATCGGATGTTTACTTTAGGAGATCAAATCTTGAGTGTTTCAATTACTTACTAGACTGCTTGTAAAGTGCTAATAAGGAGATATCAGGTTATCGGTTCCCTTGTTAATTGTTTGATGTTTTGGGATGCGGCTGGATTCGATCTGCTACACTCCATGATAAGAGACCACGACGCTATACGATGCACCAACATGTTACGTATTGTAACACTGGTGGTTTCACAAATTCATCTATCCAATTTCCAACACTGTTAATTCCAATGTTTTGAAAGTATTCGAATGTCGTATGCTTGTGGTTCATTTAGGTAAACGTTTTCTTAATTCCACTGAAGCTCAGCACAGTGGCGTAGCGTGGGGGGGGGGGGCCCGCCCCGGGCATCACTTGAAATGGGGCATCAGAGCAGGCTGAGGCTTTTATTTATTTTTAACGTGAATAAGTTAAAGAACCTAGCACAGTTGGGATAAATATTGACTCCTTTTGCGCACCACGAGTACAAAACACTCCACATCTATTCAACTGCCCAGTCCCCATAGTTGCTAGGTGCTCCGTGAAAGAAATCGTGGCTTCAGGTCTACCAAGAGGCACCAAAACCGCACAAAATGGTCCATTGCATACCAGGTCACCCCCAAGAGCTATCTATAACAGTATAACGACTGTTAGTTGGTAGGAGGAGACGTAAAAACTACAATGAATTAGACCGCAAGCTGAGTCTTGAGCGATGCCGTGGCGTGTTTTGGAGGCAAAACAGTTTTGCAGTTGCATCCCACACCCGCGTCAGTGTTCCACGCAAACACGCTATCCGTCCCTACACACGCCAAGTGTAAGCTGGAAGAATTTGACAGAGCCAACCTCACGGAATTGAAGTCTTTTGATTAACCAAAGGAGGAAAAATTGTTTTTATGTAGAGTCGAATCCGTAAAATTGTTTTTTATTGAACCAAATAACCCCCAAAATTGGTCCAAGTTCCGCGAATTCTGTTGTTTGAAGATACTAACCCTCAAGACTGGTTTTTTGAACGACTAAAGCCCTTGAGATTGGTTTATTGAAGCGCAAAACCTGTGAAGTTGGTTCTACTCAGAGTCAATCCTCGAAATTAAGGGTTTCAGGAGTTAAACCCGTGAAAGTGTTTGTTTTTTGAAAAGCCGGACCCTCAAAGGTTGTGTTTTTCATGGAAGCGAAGCCAAGCTCACGATTTTTTTTTTTTTTTTTCTGCCGAGTCAAACCCTCAAAATTGTTTTTTCAACGATTAAACCCCACGAAATCGGTTTCGACCCATTCTCGTGAAGTTGGTTCTCTCCGGAACAACCCCCCACCCCCCTATCGTTGATCGTTCATCATATTGGCTTAATTATTATTGCAAATCTAGCTCACAGAGACTGTGAAACTGCTGATTTTAGCCCAGAGAAACGTTCCCACGCAAATAACCTGACCCCACAGTCTGTTTATTCCGAAAAAAGGCGAATATGTTAAATAGATAGTTAAATAGGGCATGGTCCTTCCCCGTTCCCTAGTAAATTGAATACGATGTTTGGGAGAAAATTTCCCCGAGAACCCTGAAAGTTTTCCCTACCCTTAGCCCTGGATGATTTCCGATTGAGGCGAGTAGCGCAATACTCGCATGTTTTTATAGTGGGGGGGGGGGAATCAACTTTGACCACCGGTCCGGGCATCAAAATGTCACGCTACGCTCCTGGCTCAGCAATTTCGTTTCAGCTTCGATAAGAGCTCGATGCAGTCTTACTAACACCAGCAGGATTTCATATTTTTTATTGTACTGTACACCGTCTTGTTCTTCAGAAATACTATGTACCCGAAAGTCTGGTGAAGTCGGGTCTGGTCCGGGATGTAAATGATGTCATGTACATTGTGTCCAGATAATAAAAATATGCTACGTTTCAAACTGGCAACTATATTGTGTCCATAACCATAAGCGCCACGTGTCCTATACTTTAGAAACAGTTTCGTTGAGAAGCCCACTGAAGACGGGACGTGAGCCGTAATATGTTCCTTTCAGAAGCATAGAGCTTGTAATGACTTGAAAGTGGGAAATTGGGAATGCCCGCGGAGCGCTTTTAGAAGCTGGCAATTACTGACAACGAATAGGTATCGGTTTCTGTTATTCTGGGGCTGAAGTACGAAGGGGTGTTATATGGAATAACACGGGTGGTATCCACGTGACAACCATTTTAATTGTTGCCCCCCTGCGTTGACGGTATTTGCCTCAGTGTGCAGAGTGACTAATTTTTGTTTATCTTAAAATAGTGCTATAGGTATTTTTTATTTATTTTTTCGTGAAATATACCAAGTAACCATTGTTGGTATCTGCAGTAATTCCTGATACCTGATCTGTCGGCGAATTATTGATAGTACGTACCTAATTCGGGAAAACGTAATTCTGTTCCGTCTTTTATCAACTTGTCATAAATTCATTTATTTTCATCTTTTTAGAGTCCGTCACTGAAACTGACGTTATTTTTCTAATTTTCTGTGGTGCGATGGCCAGATTTTTCAATTGCCTTCCTAGTCCTGTCCCAACCTTATCATTTTGAATTGCAAAAAAGCTTTACCTGCTATTATTTTTAAATTTAATTCTCCCTTTTTACATTAGATTATGAAGCTGTGTACAATTCCTACAAGTTCTATAGATTCCGGTGCTCTAAGAATTGAGGTGTATGTACTTCAAATTGAAGTGGGCTTTAGAAAAATAGAACAACTCTACAGATAAATGAGGTGCTGTTGTAAATTGTAAAGTAATAACCTGGGGGCTTATTCTGTAACTCCGAAGCAATAGCTTTTTCGAAGTCATATGTTTATTTCATTGATTTTCTTCAAACAAATGAATGAAATAAACACATGGCTGGCGAAAAAAATATTGCTTGTTGTTAGAGAATAGGCCCCCTGGTAACCTTGATCACACTATTTCTACAAATCTGCCGTATTGATGTTTGCCGTTATTACGGAAACTTCTGTGACTATTTCTAAAAAAAAAAAAAAAAAAAAGGTTCTCAACACTTGTTTGCAAGTTCATGCAAAGCCATTCCATCGTGGAACAAAGTTCGTCCCTGTACCGAAGTTTTACCGATAGTGCAGCTAGCTGCTTCGAATGATGTTTCTTTACAGAGAGCTTATAGAAGTATAAGATTCGATAATGCCTCATTTGGATGTTGTTTGGAAAGCATCAAACACATCGTTCGGATTCAAGTTTCCAAACAACTTCTTACAGGCTGCTACAGAAGTATCAGTTTCCGTAACGAATTAATATTTGCCTGCAAGCCTTACAGACAAGCTGTAGAGGTTGATCCTTCGGAGCATTGAATTAAAAAAGTCGAAATGTTGCTTGGGAGAGGCTGTAGCGCCCTTCATATTGGTCGTAGAAAAATACTTTGAATACAAAAGATGTAGGAAATTTAATGCCCTATCTATGTTGTGCGGGATAATTTCCTCTAAAGCTGATGATTTTAGCGATATTTAGAAAAAACTAAAAACAAGTGCTGAAAAATCGTGGTTTTCGGGCTGCCAAAAGTTGTGCCGAGCGTTTTAGAATTTACATTTTAGTGCATTTCATTCTGAAAATGCACTATTGGTCTCGTCGTGATGGTGGCAAACATGGGTCATGTCATGTTTTTTTCACGTTTCAGAACCTCTAGAACACGAATTCAGTGGTCTCCGGAATTTATATATATATAGTTCGAGAGCTAGCGACAGTCGCATTCAACCGGAAGAACATAGTCACAAAAGCTGTGCAAAATGATGGCATTTGACCCCCTATTTACGAGTCCGGAAGTCTGTCATGCTCTATCTGGGGCCTAAGGATTTTATAGCTAATTAAAGTCCTTAATTTGGGACATGAATTTAACCAGAAAAACATAGTCCAGAAACTAGTCTAATTCGAAAGGTTGTATGGAGCTGATTACGAATATGATTGTCTGCCGCCGTCTGCCTGGGGCATTTGCCCTCTGTGGCTCGCCAAACTCACGTATTTCGGTAAATTTTAATTAACCGAAAGAACATAGTCCTGAAACTGGTCTTATTCTATAGGTTTTATAGAGATGATTACAAATATAATCGTCGGCCGGCATCTGCCTGGAGCATTTGCCCTCGGTGGCCAGTTAACTCCTTAAATCAGGGATATTAATTAACCGGAAGAACTAAGTCCGGAAAATGGTCTTTTGCGGCACGTATCGTGTGGCTGAATACGAAAATGATCGTCTGCCAGTGTCCGCCTGGGGCACTTGCCCTTAGTAACCAGTCAAACTGCACCGGAGGAAAATGATTAACCGGAAGAACATAGTCCTGAAACTAGTCTCTAAGTTTAAAAGGTCATTTTTCGACTTTTCGACTGCTCATTCCAACAGCGAAAGGCAAATCAGGTCGAGTTCTTGTGGATATGTACAACAAGCTGCCGACGGCTTCTCTGAAAGGAAATCCTGAGACCAAAGATTCGTTTTTCTCCGAAGGATTAAGGAAAGGTGTAGGTGCCGGCTTGTATTCTTGCATTCCATACTTATTTGTTTAAAACTTGTTTTGCGTATTCTGCTTGACATATTTTCACACCATCTTTTTCTTTAGCGACTTCTAGCCCGAGAAATTTTTTGGGATTTTTAACAGCATTCATTTCAAATTCTTGTGTCAGCTGAAAGAGTAATTTTGAAATCTTATTTTCATCGTCGGAGGCCAGAATTCCATCATCGACGTGAATTGCAAGGAATAACGTAGAGTCCTCGTTTTTAAAAATGCACGGCTCATGCATTAGAGCCTTCAGCCCACTTTTAGAAAGAAATTCGGTAAACCCGCTTATTCCACCTGAGTGGAGCTTCTCGAAGGCCGTACAGAGCCTTTTCTAGTTTACATACTTTGTTTTTAATTTGTTGCCAACCTTCAGGTATCTCCGTGTAAACAGGTTTTTCTAATATTCCGTAAAGAAAAGCTGATCGCACATCGAATTTCGCCATGTGATAATTTTTCTGAGCAATCAAAGCATGCACATCAGTCGCAAAGCATCGCTACTGACAACTGGACTGAACGTTTCGTCGTTGTGACCGAGTTTTTGCTCACACCCCCTTGCGACGAGGCGGGCTTTGTATCTGCCATCGTCTTTTACGCGAAATACCCATCTGTTTGACAATATTTTTTGATTCCCAGCTTCTTCTCGATTGACTAGAGTCCATGTGTTGGTTTTTTGCCAATGACTTCTTTTCATCTTCTATTGCTTGACGCCATTGAATATTTTCATTGCTTTTTAGAGCTTCTTTAAATGACAACAATGCGGTTTCTTCTAGGGTTTCCAGTGAGTCTAAATTGAGGTGATAGTCATTTAACTTTTGGGGTAAATTTTTAGTTCTCGTTGATCTTAAATATTCTTGCTTTGTGGTGTTTGGAGTTTCATTGTCCGTTTCTTCCGCTGTAATTATTTCTTCATCGTCATTAGGTATGTCTGCGATTGGTTGTTCCAGACGATTGGTATTATCTTCAATGTCGTCATCGTCATTTGTTAATAAGTTTTCGTTGTCGGTCTCATTTGTGGGAGTTTTAGCGTCATCACTCAAATCAAAATCAAGGTTGACAATTAGAGATGTTTTTCGACGATGTTTTTCGTCATGAGTGTTAAAGTAGACGTCTCTAGATACGACAATTTTTCGTCTTTCAGTATCCCAGAGTCTGTAAGCGTTAGGTGTATAGCCTACGAAGACGTATTTTTTAACTTTGGGATCAAGTTTCCCGGTATGAGTCAATATTTTTGAGTACGCGGTTGACCCAAAGACTTGTAGATGAGACAAATCAGGCTTTTTACCGAACCATAATTCAGCAGGTGTTGAATTTACTGCTTTTGACGGACTTCGGTTCAGAAGGTAAGTGGCTGTGAGAAGACATTCACCCCACATTTCCTTTTCGAGACCAGAATCAAAGAGAATAGCTCTGGTCTTGTCCATTAAAGTCCTTCCTAGTCTTTCGGCGTGAGAGTTCAGTTGAGGAGTGTGAGGTGGAGTATAGTCGAGTTCAATCCCCTTTTGATCACAGTACTGTTTGAAATCGTGGGAAACATACTCTCCTCCGTTGTCCATTCTTATTTTCTGAACTTTCGACGACCATTTATTTTCAATTTTAGCGATGTAGTTTTTAAGAATTTGTTTTACTTCGTCCTTGCTTTTCAAGAGAAACGTAGCAACAAAATGCGTGTTATCATCCATGATGGAGACGAAATAACGGTTGTTGTCCCAAGTGTACGTTTCAATAGGTCCTACAACGTCAGTATGAAGGATTTCGAGGGGTTTTACTGCTGAAAGATTTGCGACAGGCTTTTGCTTTTAGACATACTTCACAAGTTTGAAGCGATTTGAAGTCTGCGTCGGTCAATTTTAATCCGTTAGACAAATTTACGAGTTTTTTGATATATTCCGGACCGAGGTGTCCTAGTTTTCGATGCCATGCCACTGCGATGTCACTGCTCGAGGCAATAAAGGCTTTAGCGGATTCAGATGGTATTTCAACTTCGAAGAGACCATTTGCATTTTTCGTTCCGGTGATGACGAGTTCATCCTTTTGGTAGATTTCAAAATGATTGTTTTGAAAAACTACTTTTCCGTCTTTTTCGGTTATTGCGTTCACCGATAGAAGATTAGCAGGGAGTTCTGGTACGTATAGAACGTTATTCAGTTTACAGTCGGTTGATTCGAATTTTCCCATGCTAACAGCTCGAACGAAACTGATTCCTTTTGCGACGGTTATTTTAGTGTTAGTGGGACGCTGTTGTTTTAATTATTTGTTATTATTCGTCATGTGCGCACTTGCGCCGCTGTCGACGATCCATGTAGAATCACCGGTTTTAGTGGTTGATTGACTCTCTGCGAAAAATGTTGCCTGGTTTCTACCATTGTTTTTATTACGGAAATAACAGTCTTTTGGCTCGTGGTTATTCTTTTTGCATATTGTGCATCGAAACTGAGATTTGCCGTCGTTTTTACGAAAATAGTCATTCTGACGCTTTTTGGAGTTGCCAAAATCATTACGTGGTCGAAAATTTCGTTTTTCTTTCGAGTAAAAAGCTATGGAGCTTGAGGAATCAGCGTCAGTTTTCCGATTTTCTTCGCTCAGAAGTCGGGACGTCATGTTAGGGAAGGTCTTTTCAATTTTCGTCGTCGAGTTCCGAGAAGTAATAAATGAGTCATAATTCGACGGTAGACACGAAATTATTTTTGCCATCAACATTTCATCGTCGATTTTGTCTCTGGAGAGAGAATTAAGTTGAAAACGTAGATTTTCCAAAGAGCTCAAATTTGTAGCCATGTCCTTGCTGCTATCAAATTTGTACGAGAAGAATTTTTCGTACGTCGACGTTCTTTGATGCTCCGAGTCTCTTTCGAAAATAGTACAGAGCTTTTTGTACATTTCCGACGACGTCGTACATGAAAGAATGTGTGAACGATGTTTTTTATGGAGAGAGCCGACAATAATTTGCCGATCTTTGGCATCTCTTTGCTTCCATTCTTTTATTGTCTGGTCACTCGCATCTTCCTGTAAGTTTTCGGTTCCCTCGACGATATTAATTAAACCCTTCGACTCAAATATTATGTTAATTTCGAATTTCCAAAGAGGAAACGATGCCGAATCGGTAAGTTTTTCAATATTATTTACGACGACCTCGAACTCACCCATTTCTTCGATCTTTCGTTTTACGTTTTTATTACTCTCTTGCGTCTTATTCGTTTTACGTCTTAGCTTTTTTGAACTGCCACTGTTCTGTAATCGTTCACAATCACGCTTTTAATTGGACATGGGCGCCATAACCTGTTGGTAGCAGAGTCGTGAACGAATGAAACAGAAACACTATTTTTTTATTTGGACAACAAAAAACTTTAATAAAATATGATCCATATGTTGGAGGCTGTGTACAAAATTACCCAGCCCAACAGATCCTTCGGAGCGTTGAATTACAAAAGTCAAAATGTTGCTTGGGAGAGGCTGTAGCGCCCTTCATATTGGTCGTAGAAAAATACTTTGAATACAAAAGATGTAGGAAATTTAATGCCCTATCTATGTTGTGCGAGATAATTTCCTCTAAACCTGATGATTTTAGCGATATTTAGAAAAAACTAAAAACAAGTGCTGAAAAATCGTGGTTTTCGGGCTGCCAAAAGTTGTGCCGAGCGTTTTAGAATTTACATTTTTTTTCTCGAACACTCCTTACCTATATAGTATATGTCGCATCCATGTCAAGTAACTATCCACTTCACAAAGTGGACGCCCATTTCACGAAGTGGCTCCACTTGCCGTAACTCCAAAAAATTACTACATCTGGACAAAAAAATTGTCCATTTCTTGAAAAGGAAATCGCGTTTGTCCGGTTGCTGAAATCAAGCTTCCGTACTGCAAGTGGATGCACAACATTATTCTTTTCGTGAAATGGATGAGTGAGGAATCTCGAATGCTGAAACAAATTTTGTTTTATTTAAAAAGGTTTTTTTATTGATCACTCAAAAACCAACTTAAAAATGACGTTGTGCATCCATTTGCAGTAAGGAAGCTTAATTTCAGCAACTGAACCATGGAGGTAGGAACAAGGGGAGAGAGAGAAAGGCTTTTTTAATGTAGAAACATGTGAAGCCAGTTTTTCCGCCATTACACACTCACTGTTATCATTCACATAGAGAGGACGGGCGGGGAATTTATCACTTTTTCACTGTTCAAGTATCAAACTGTCAATGTTTTTGTTGGATGATGCCTGATAACAGATGGTGTGTAGTAATGGCGACCGGCTTCACGAAAAATGCGTTTCACTCCCTCCACTTGTTGCTACCTCCATGAACTGGACAAACGCGATTTCCTTTTCAAGAAATGGACTTTTTTTTTGTTCAGATGTCAGATGTGGATGGAGCCACTTCGTGAAATGGGCATCCATTTCATGAAGTGGACAATTTCGCCTAGTGGTTGCGACATTATACAAGATAAAAAAATAAAAAATGGTGCTGGACCTTTTGCAAGGTAAGCCGATTTTTTCGGATAACTTGACTGGACTAAGAAATGTAAAGCCGAATCTGGGACAAATTGCGTGCCAGGATGACGCAACACCCGGGGACGCGAAACAAAATTACCCGGGACGGTTGAAAACTCTATACCAGTGAAGCTGCCCACCCCTAGGATCAAGGGCTGACTATACGCCCCTATAGCTTTTGGAGCTTTACTGTGTTTGGAGCACTGCTGTGGTTGGGCCATTTTTTTACGTAGTTGAAGCCTTGCCGTGGTTTGGAACTTTTCTGTAATTCAAACCGTGAGTGAGACCGAAAATCCCGTCTCGATTTTAGGATTCTCTGTGCCGAAGAAACCTCATTATTAGCGGTTTTGTCCACTTTTAAATTTTCGTCATTTTTGATAAAAATTACCCAGGGGTTAACCGACCGATTTTTAGGCTGAATGTTTTCCCCGCCTTATGAATCCCTTGGACACCGTTCAATTGCCATTGGAAAACGTGTTATAAAGAGGTCAAAAGATGAGGTGGATTGCGAGGTTGAACGCGCAGATTTTTAGGTTCGTCGTGATCCAAAACTTGGCAGCTGTGCTATAGCCGTGGGACATGACAGCCCATGCCTTCCCCCTCCCCAACCCCTGCGCTGATTTCACTTCATTCGGGACGTGGCATTAGTTGTTGCCCCCCCCCCCCTAAGCTGAGACTCTGTATCCGAGCCTGAATAGGCTGTGAAAAATGTTAACTGTGTGGTGGGGTTGAGCCTTTATATGAAAGGCTGAAGAGCCCACACTAAGAAAAACGTTGGTATAGATGTTCAATTCACTGGCTAAATTCTTCTCTCTTTCCTGTCCCCCGACGAATGTCTCCTATACTTTTCCAACTTTTTTAGTAGCAATGCGATTTTTATACAATAAATATACATTATATTGTTTCAAACGAGCGACAACGGTGCTGTTGGTGGGAGGCGGAGGGTCGTGAGAAAGGAAACCACAAGGGCAAGCTGGCAAAATATCATGAATTTATGTCGACAGTCGACTGCGGTATTCACGCAAGATAAACTATAAAGCCTCTCCCTTGACACCCACACGTCTTTTCTTCCCTTTTCAATCTCATTCTGAACATTTTTTTTTTTTATATTAAGGGAGAAAAACTATAAGTAAGTAGAAAACTGGATTTCACAGAAATTTGTTTAAAAATATTTTGTCTCGAGAAAGTAGGGCGAGGACTCGAGAAAGTTCCCTATATTTTTGTGTTGTTTTAAAACGGGAAGTACATTAAAAAGTTGTAAATGTAGACAGTAAACCACAAACCGCACAAATACAGAAAAATCTGACGCCCTTGGAACAACTTTAATACTCCAGGAACTTAATAAAAATAAATAAATGTACCGGGAGGTCACAACTCACAAAACTTGGCTCATGACTCTTGCCACCCCGCGCGCGCGCTCACCAGCACCCAAGTCACATCCCGATGGGCGCTTTCTCACCCCCGCCCGCCATCGTCCTGATGTTTCGTGATCACATAATTTTATGTTTCTCATCGCGAAGAAATATGTTCGAGAGGATCGAGAAAAAGTTTAAAACTTTATCCTCGTTTCTGGCATTATTAAAATGTTGAAAAAGGACCCGAAATAACCACATTAGGGTGATATTAATTTGTGGAGCGTAAGCCTGGGGGGGAAAAAAAGGGTTCTGTTGGGCGACGAAGCGCTCGGAAATTTTATGGAGATAAACATACATCATGGAACAATTTTATTCTACGTATATTTTTTTTTTTAGTCTACAGGAAGGACATGGCCAGTGTGCGAGGAAGGGACATGGCGCAAAAAAATTAAAATATGTATATAATCTCGGATCGTGTAGGTTTATGAATTGTTCATCTCAATTAAACTCTCCCGTGTTGCCCTTTCGAACCCATTCCTTCTAGTTTTCACTGAAGAAAGAAAAGTATGGACCCACCGTGGAACCATTATAGCTCCCTTCTTGATCCTTATAACGCCTCTCAGACACCTCAACCGTTTTTTATGGGTCGAGGGGATGTTTTTTTTTTTCCTAAAATCTCATTAGCTTTGAATCACGCGTATGTTCTGCACGTGACATTTTCGATGAGTGAGAATGAATAGACAATGTTTAGGGCAAGACACATAATGGATGTCTGCATGGAGGGGGTGGTGGTGGTGTGGAGTGCTACTGTCCATTTTAAACGCAGAACCTGGCTTGGTCAGACAGCCATGACTTAGTGAAAGGAGGTAACCCCTTAATTTAGACTCACAATCAGAACTTTTCAAGTCAGTCCTTGAGGCATTTCGCATTCTTCAGTGCTTGGGATGACAGTATTGCGTGCCTTTCCTCGCCTCATTTTCAAATCTCATTTCTAATTTACTCTGGGTCACTCTTCGTTAAAAATTTGAATTATTCTGTAGTTTCACTTTACTTCATCCCCCCTTTTTTCCTCTAACTGTACCACTGCGTCAATTACCATTCGAATTGGCCAAGGAAATTGTGTTCGGCAGACTTCCTATAACGCTAATTAGTCTTCCGTCTCGTTTATATACCGCAGTGGAGGTGAAATGTGAAGCTTTCCCTCTACTGCAATGGAGTATAAATTTCGTATTTAAAGTCAAAGTATTGAATTAACTCCCTCGTCGTGTATAATTAGCCGCGTCCCCTCTCTAGCAGTTGATCATGTTCGGTAGACGGAAACCGATTTTTGCTTCACCGCACACCTTCATCACCCATTTATTGCTGTGGATATCCAAGAAATCGATGGAAAAGAGCAGCTTCTGTTAGCAGTGGTTCTCAACCTTTTCACGGTCATGCCCCCCCCCCTTGGACAATAAATTTTTTTGTTGTGCCCCCCCCCCCACTATCACATTGTATCTAAGACCTGAAACCACGAAAAGCTTCGGTTTCGGTGAAACCAGCGTAATGTCAGAAGGGGTCCTACTAATGGTCCGTCTTCTCACTATGACGCATCCAACTTTTGCGCACATTTTCACGTAAATGAAAACTCCACGCCCGCGGACCACGGTTGGCAGCCGCCTTGGAGTCGAGAAATCTGACCGAAACCAATAGCAAGGCCATCAAACGCTCATTTTTGACCAGTTTTAAGGGCAATGACGACAGTCGCCTTTAAATGCATTTTGATCGGGACCTCTACTAGCCAGGGACGTGGAGGGAATATATTCGAGCACAGGAACGAAACTCAAATTGGTGCCCTGTCACATGTGGGTGAGTAACACCCCCTGTGCGACCCTCGCTTTTTTCTTGAAAGTCCTACATCCAATGATCCAACCACATTAAGCTCCAAATCGCAGCCAAAGTCTCAAAACCACCAAGAAAGCCCCAACACAGTACAATGACCCCCATAAGGCCCAAAACCACAGCCATGGTCAAACCCCGGCGAAGATGTAACTACCGTAGTGAAACGCTGAATGTTTATAAAACTGCACACCCGCCAAAGACGCTTTTTTTCGCCCCTTGCTTTACATTATAAACGCTCGACTCTGTATGTCCTCCGTTCGGTAAATACACGCTGTCATATTGATGTTCTCGATCTTTTGAGCTCCCCGGTCACCCATGCACAACAAGTAAAACCTCTAACGACAGCAACGTTTTACGCACAAAGAATGCCCAGCTACAGCCAAGGTGAAACCATAGCCAAGGTCAAACAACAGCAAAGCTCCAACACAACGAAGGTCTACCTACAGCAAAGGTCCAACCACAGCAAAGGTCCAACCACAGCAAAGGTTCAACCACAGCAAAGGTCCAACCACAGCAGGGGTCCAACCACAGCAATGGTCCAACCACAGCAAAGGTCAAACCACAGCAGAGGTCCAACCACAGCAATGGTCCAACCACAGCAAAGGTCAAACCACTGCAAAGCTCCCAACCACAGCAATGGTCTAACCACAGCAAAGCTCCGACCACAGCAAAGCTCCAACCCCAGAAAAGGCCCAACCACTGCAAAGCTCTCAACCACAGCAAAGCTCCAACCACAACAAAGCTCACAACCATAGCAACAGTCCAACCACAGCAAAGGTCTAACCACTGCAGAGCTCTCAACCAGGATTGTGCCTTCTTCCCGCCCTCGCTTGATGCCTTGAAAGGCACATGACCAGGATAAAGCCTGACATTACGGCCGGGAAGTGACCCGGCACGTGCAAGTCCTGGTTATCCTCGCTCCACTCCCTGTCAGCCACACCAGCTGGTCAAAGCTGGTGCGTTACCGGTGTGGACCGCTTGGCGGTGGGGAGTTTTACAGGTGGTAAAGTAGGGGCGAGGAGAGATACCCGTAAGATGAGCGCATGGTGCTACCGGCGAGCTGTTCTTTGTTGGAAACGATGGAGAGCGTCGGTCGATGTGGTTGTTCGCGGAGGTTCAGTCGTCGGTATTCTGGGTATCCAGTGGCGCTTGATTTTGGCCGATATTTGGGCCTGTTCCTCTCTGACTGCACCACTCGTTGGCGAAGCACAGGAAGCGGCGGGCCGAGGTTTTACTAGCGACGAGATTCCTGAGATCGCTGGGGATTTGCCACCGATCTCGTTGACGACGGTATAACGGACAGCGAAGAATTACGTGCTCCGCTGTTTCGGCCTCGCCCCCGCATGGGCAGTCAGGGCTGTCTCGACGGCGGTGGAAGTGGAGCTTTCCGTTGAAGGAGCCGTGACCCGAGAGAAGTTGCACGGCAGGATAGCTCAGAAAGCACCACTTCCAGCGCAAGCGTACCTGCACGTCAGGAACGATGGCGAAGGTGTGGCGTCCTGTTGTTGCGGTTGACCATTCGCGTTGCCATTCCTGGATGGCGGCGTGATGGCAGGCTTTCCGGTAGTCCGCGTCCTCGAGCGCTGCCGGGATGGGCTGTAGCCATGATGGTAGCGGGTGGTGTGTGCCTAGTTTTCGGGCGCGCAAGGCCGCCAGCACGTCGAGCTCGACGTCAAGTGGGAGGACTCCGACAATGACATGGAGTGTTAAATGCGCTGTAGTGGAGTAGGCGCGGAGAGCGGCGATTAGGATCCGGCGTTGTATGCTGCGCAGTTGTTGACGTTGGGCTCGATGTGCCCGCGGCCACCACAAAGCACACGCGTAGGCCACGCGCGGGACGAACACCGCTTTGTAATATAGGAGCCTTTTTTGGAATGTGGGCCTCCATCCACAGCCGGAGATTCCTCGTAAGAAGTCACAAGTGGGCGTTGTGGTGCTGGCCAGGTGCGCGATGTGCAGGGTTGGCAGTCCTGAGCGCATTATGGTCACTCCCAGATAATGCATGGATGTTGTCAGCGGCATCATTTGGTTGCGGAGCGTAGTGAGGTGATGCTGTGCTGGGAAGTGCTGTGTTCCGCGGGAGATGGTGGTTGACAACTTGGCATAGTTAATTTTCAAGCGACGGGTGTCGCACCAGGATGTAACGAGTTCGTAGATGCGGCGGAATTCCTGCCGGAATCGGTGATGATCCGGGGCAGAGACGACTATAGCCAAGTCGCCAACGAACGCGGTGGCTGCCAACCCTGCCGCCTCAAGGTCGCGAAGGAGAGGGGCAAAGCCTAGAGCCCAAAGGAGGCATGCGGGAACCGCTCCTTGCGGGCACCCGCACGTGATTTCTCGCTCGGCAGTGACACCGCCGTGGCTGAGCCTGACGTGGCGGTTGCTGAGATAGCTCCGGAGGAGCAGGTAGATGTTTCGCGGTACGGAGGCTGCGCGTATCTCAGCGAGTAGAGCTGGCCACCAGACGGCGTTGAAGGCACCGACCACGTCATAGCAGGCCACGGCGGTGATACGGTGGGGCGCGTCTTCAATTTGGCCACGAAGGTTTAGGATGGCGTGTTCGGTTGACCGTCCGGGGATCCCTCCAAATTGCCATCGGTGGCAGTGGTCGTAGACCGTGGGTGGTAGTCGATTGACTATGAGCTTTTCGAAGGATTTAGCCTCCACAGAGAGCAGGGTGATAGGCCGATAACTGGACGGGTCGGCTCTGTCGCGTTCAGTATCTTTGAGGAGAAGGCTTACTATTCCCTGTTTCCACAACGATGGGAAGCATGTGGTGTGGAGGCATTCGTTGATGATGATGGTTAAAATGTCAATCGCTGATTCGGGTAGGTTCCGAAGCATCCTTCCGGTCAATCTGGAGGGGCCCGGGGCCTTCTTCAGGGGGCTAGTCGCAAAGACTGCGGCCACCTCGTCCCTCGTCCACGGTGGAGCGTCAGGCGTCGCTGGTGGTTCGTCGATCGCCGCGCGTATCTGTCTGTCCTCGTCTGTATCACGATTAGAGTCGTCCATGGGGAAGAGTCCCGCGAGAAGGGCGCAGAGGGTCGTATAGACGACTGTTGCTTGTGGTGTTGCCGTTAGGAGCGCTTTCGGGCAACATCTACCTTTGTACATCTGGTAGGGGAAGCTCCAGATGTTGGTCGAGAGCTCCTCTGTGATAAGTTGGCGCCACGAGCGTCGTTTCTCTCTTCTTACGATTTTCTTATATTCTCGTCGTTGCCGGACAAACAGTGCATACGCCCTGTCCCGATCCCCACTCGGCCGCGAGGGTATCCGTCGCTTGAGCTGTCGCGTTAATGCTCGCGCGGTTTGTATTTCGGGCGTCCACCAAGGGGCCGATGGTCTGGTGGGATTGGTGACCTTGGGGGTGCTCCGAGTGGCGGCTTTGAGTATTATTGCCGTGAGGTCCGCAATTTTTCGATTGATGGAGTCGTCGGCCGGGGGGGGGGGGGAATCGAGGTGGAAGGCCAGTGTTATGTTGCGGTCGATGAGGGCCCGGAAAAGGGGCCAGTTAGCTTTGGCGTAGTCCAGCCGTGGTGGACCCGTGGGCGGTGGCTCACCACCACCCAGCTCTCAACCACTGCGAAGGTCCAACCACAGCAAACATTACGACCACAGCAAAAGTCCAATCATAGCAAAGGCCCAACCACTGCAAAGCTCTCAATCACAGCAAAGGTCCAACCCCTGCAAAGGTCTCAACCCACAGCAAAGGTCCGATCACCGCAAAGGTCCAACCACAGCAGAGATCCAACCACAGCAATGGTCCAACCACAGCAAAGCACGAAACCATAGCAAAGGTACAACCACTGCAGAGGTCCAACCACAGCAAAGCTCCAACCACAGCGAAGGTCCAACCCCTGCAAAACTCCAACCTCAGCAAAGGTACAACCAGTGCAAAGGCGCAACCATAGCAAAACCCCAACCACAGCAAAGCTCCAACCACAACAGAGGTCCAACCACAGCAAAGGTCTAACCACTGCAGAGCTCTCAACCACAGTCAAGGACTAACCACAGCTAACATTAAGCTCCAAAGACCACAGCAGAAGCTCCAACTACAAAGAAGACCCAACCACTACAAAGCCCCAAGCACATTGGAGTTCAAGTGATGCTTAATTTTTTTTTTCTTTTTCTTTCATCTTCAGTAAAGCGGAGAAATTTGGCCGAAACTTAGGACAATACGAAATGCTAATTTGTGGTCACTTTGAGGGCGGCAGATTTGACCATAACCGCCAGCAGTTTTCAATTCACAGCATGGTTCGTGAGTCTCAAAAATCCACGTGCGGCTCAAATCGAGAGTCTTTGAAAAATGGACCAAAAAGCTCATTTTAACCACTTTGAGGGGAGGGCTTACGCCCCCTTAGGGACGTCCTGGTCAAAATCGCCAGCATTTCTCATTTCAGCATGCCCTGAAGGGCTCATAAACCGCGTTTGGCTCAGATCTGAACAATTTGAGAAAATTGCCCTAATTCTTGGCCCATCTAACAACCATGGAGATTTTTGGCTCGAAAATCGAAACACATTTTCCAGCAGGTGAGGGCAGTTGAAGAAGTTCTCTCCGTGGTTCGGGCGATTTTGGGGGGTTTTGGCGCGTTTTCCGGGGATCCAAGAGTTTCTATAAAAAGCGCCCGATCCACGCCGAGGACTTCTAAGGAGCCTAAACCCATGAAATTGGCTTTTATGGGGCAGCACAAATGATTTAACGAGCCGAGCCCACCGGCCTCGCCACTCAAACCAACCTGGACCACAACGCAGCATCCATTTTTCGTCATACTCCTGCACCAATCCTCGATGTGAGGTCTCGTTTCACTCTCAAAGGAAACTCCACATATTATGTCCCCCTATCGTCTAAATGGGGACTCTGGAAGTGTTGATAATGTGGAGATATTTTGTTTAAAACCGTCCTCTTCCTTAATTAGACTGTTGATTGACACTCTCTTTCACCTTATACGCAGTTTTTCATGATAAACGACCCACTGCTGTTAGTGCTCAAAATTCCGTGGCTAAATCTCTCCAACGTTGCCCCTCCCATTTTTCTTTCATCCCTTGAAAAAAATCACTTTTCGCCTAGGTGAACAATTATTACAAGAATCACGCTCCAATTTGTGTATGTGTTTGAACAGGAAAAGGACTGGATCGGGACAACTTTCAGCCACAGCCCTTCTCAGCTCTCCCGACGGTTCGAGACATCCTCTCGATTTGTACGAACTAACCGAGGAATTCCCCGGGGGTCTTGGACTCGGTGGTGGTTTTGACGGCGGCGGCAGTGGTGGTAGTGGAGGTGGTGGTGGTCGTTTTGGCCTGTCGAATCGCGTCGGTGGCTTAGAATCGCGCAACAGCAGCGGAGGACGACGAGCTTTCGCCTACGGCGGTTTTAACAATAACGGTATTAATAGTAATTATTATTACGCGAGACCGACGCCGCCTTTCGCTCCGGCGGGTCTTTGGAACTGTTTAATTGGCTGCAGTCGGCGGATCGATCAGACGCTTGCCAGACGAAGCGTAAGTATTAATTGTTGCGGGATTTTAAGAAAATTAAAAAAGTTTTAATGAGGAGGCGGTGTTTTTACAAAATCAAGAAGAAACTTCGATTTTCAGATCAACAGGTCCCTTAATTAAGCTAAAAATTCAATATAAATGAGTTTTAAACGGTTTTATAATCGTCTGAGGGATCAGAAAATGTAAGGGGTGATTTTTTTTTTTACCTCCTGTTTGAAACTGCACATTATAGGAGAATAGATCTAGGAGATGATCTAAAAAAAAAGGGGGGGAGAGCTTTAACGCTTCTTTTCTATCTCAAGGACTTAATCTCCTCCAACACGGAAAATCAGACATCATTTCCTGCCATCCCGGCTCCCATTTCCCCCTTTTTCCAAGGGAAAACCCCTACCGATAAAACCCTCGCTTACATTGTTTGACGATGAAGTGAGCCAGGCTAGAAATGTCCTCAACGAGTTTTATCTAGCTTTTGACGGAAAATCGTAAAATAACTTGGAGTTCTAAAATTTTAGCAGTAAATTTGTTTTATGCATATTAAGGCAAAGGAAAATGTTGAAGCGCAAACTTACTACTCATTTGTGGCATTTACTGGCTTGAAAAACAAACTATTTAGCATTGTCTTGCTTGTCACGTTTTTATTTTATAATTTATAGATTGAACAAGGACTTCGTTTGTACAATCAACACAAGCAACAAGCGGCTGTTGCAAAATGGAAAAGCGCTTTGAAGAGAATAAGAAAGAGGAGCGACAAATTTATTCTGCTGGGATATCTCTATCAGGCATACATGGACTGGGGAAAGTACAGGTAAATTTAAATTTGTAATGAGGCAAGCACTACATCTGATATCCCTCCCCCTCTCCTGTATGTCATTTCTGTTTCCCCTCAACACAGGGAAAGCGTCGAATTAGCGCACAGACAGTTGAACATCGCGGAAGAGGTCGACTCACCCAATCTAAGAGCCGAGGCCTATCTGAATTTGGCCCGTACTCACGAACGAATGGGAGGACTCGATCGGGCTCTCGCCTGCGCTCGTCACTCTTTGTACAACGAGTGCGATCAGTGTCGCACGGCCGGTCAAGTTCAAATCACTCTCGCCGGTATCAACCTGGAATTGGCCGAATTCACTAAGGCTCTCCAGTCGTATCAACAGGCTCACGCGATCGCTCATCGTATTCACGATCCCGCCCTTGAACTTCAGGTGAAAGAGAGGTGGAGTGGTGGCCGTGGTCTGTAGATTAAAAAAAAAAAAAAAACCGCAGGGGATTGGAGTTCACCGAGCTCTCCCCGCTACCCGTCTGAAGGGGAGGGGGGTTGGATTAAATCTCCAGAACACTGGCAAAGCAATAAATGAACACAATCAGGGAATGGCCATTAATTCATTCAGATTCGACTCCACCACTTACACTTCACCAACTTCAAGCACGCGGAATACAAGATTGACCTGGACGAAGAGGTGAAGAGGGGTCAAAAACTTCTAAGCTCTCCCGGAGAAAAATGGGAGCGGATTTAATTATTAAATCCTCTCCAGTGCTAACCGATCAAACAAAAAAAAAACGATTTGAATAAAGGGAACTCTCAACCGCAGAGCTTTACCGGCGTTAATGGCTTTCCTTGATTTATTAAGCGGAGCTGGAAATCAAGGAAAAAGATGAATTAAAAACCTACTTTGGGCGGGCTTTTTAATTGAAATTTTTGCCCTTTTTGAGCTAGCCCTAATATTAGTATAAGATGTTACGTGCAAAAATAACGACCTCAAAATCAATTTGATAGGAACGTCCTAAGTGGTGGGTTGTCGGGGGAGGAGGAGGGGTGTATCATACAATAATGATTGACTATTACACGTAACACGTGAAAGAATAAGAAATAGATAACTTTTCGTTCGTATTCACAATTTTCCCTCAGACTCTCCCCCCCCCCCCGACCTGAAGCAACCAAGATTTGAATAAATGAGCAGTTCACTGTTGTATTGCCTACTTCATCTCATACATTTGAAATAAGGCAATTTCCGACTCAGCTGAGTCACTTTTATACGTCTAGGACACGCTCTAACTAAATCCGATGTGCCTCCAGGTGCGGACTGAAGAAGAAGCCGCGGGGCAGGCGTGGTTTCTTGAGTAGGGGGGGGGGGAGCACTGCTTGGGCAAAAAAAAAAAATCAAATTGAGTGCGGCCTATATTTATAATGTTCGTTCAAAGTGAGCAATGACTCACACACCACTATATAGGAGTTTCCATAACTTGTCTGCAGCGCACTTTCACGGCTAAAACTGAGAAATAATCGCAAACCTAAACGAAAAAAACAAAGTGCTCATTCACGGCGAAAATTGAGAAAAGGGGTCCGTTCAGATATGCGAAAAAGAAACCAATTACGGTTTACCGATGCAACGTCCAGCCCGAAATTGAGAAAAAACGCTAATTCGCGGCTAAAATTGAGCATTTCGTGCAGGTCATTGGTTTCAGCCCAATTATTCCGGTCCACGACGGTGGGCCGCTAGCGTCCCTATGGACATCACTGTATAGGGCTGACGATCACGTGGCCGTTAATGCCGTGTGGTTGGTGGTCTTATCGTTTCCGAATTTCGCAAGTTTTGCTCCTTAAAAAAAAAAAAAACTAAATTTGGCGGGGTTGGTTCATTTTGAGACCGATCATACGGCTGCTATCCAAGACAGAGGGCGTGGGTGTAAAAAATCCGGGATTTCGTTTGTCAAATGGGCGCTGTGAAGGTATGCAAGCGCCAGCACGACCTTTACTGTCTTGCTGGCGCTTGCATGCCTTCGCAGAAATCCCGGCCGATGGTATTTCCTCTGTCGCTACGACTTTCACGTTATACGATCAGTTTTTCACCTATACGACTCCTGAACGGCATTTTCTTGGACTTCAGTGGCTGCGGAGCACTGGAAAAAGCATGCGGCCCCAGGGAGACGGGGCAGGACAAAACCGCAGAAATCACGGGGAACCAGTCGTCGGATCGATAATGCATCTCGATTCTCATTCAATGTTGATACGCAAGGTTTCGTCCTAAATTTTGACAACTTTGCCATAATCGCGTAGGTCTCTGTCGATTTTCTCAACTCCAGAGGTACACACGCCCTGTTTTTATGGAAATTTCACGGCAAAATTGACAAAAGACCTATCTTCCTTTGCTCAAATTGAGGGGAAAAGATATCTGGAGGCAACTATTATGCGGGTGTAAGTGTAATTGAGAACAAAGCACTAATTTCCTATTCTGGAAGCAAAGTAACTGCGGTGGCACAGCGAAAAATGCAAATTCACGAATTCTGAACGAAGCTTCGCGGTTGTTATTGTGAAAAAAAAACCCTTAGCCCCAGGAAAATTAAGAAAAAGCGGTCATTCATCGCTGAAATATTAAGAAAAATTGCTTATTGCAGCTAAAGTTGGAAAAAAACATCCCCTCGTAGCTATAAAGCCGCCTTCACATGCAAGCTTTAAAAAGCTGAGCTGTGAGCTTCAGCCTATCAGAATAATCCGCGTTGTGTACTCGGTGCGCGCTGATTGGTTGAAGCCCATAGCTCAGCTTTTTAAAGCTTGCGTGTAAAGGCGCCTTAATATTGAGAAATAAGTTGCGAAAATTGAGAAAAAATGCAGCTTCGCAGTTTCTGGCCTGGAGAATAGTTTGTGCCTAAAATTGAGAAAATGCCATAATTTGCTATTCATAGTAAGCAAAATTTCCAGCTAAAATAGATAAAAAAACGGTGATGTGATTTTCTTGGGACATGTCGGCGGCTAAAATTGCGAAAAAGCGGTCATTAGCGGCTAAAACTGGGTGTAGCGCTCATTTTTATCGGGTGAAATTGAAGGGAAAAAGCCAATCCGCGGTATTCCGAGGCAACGTCTTGACCAAAATTGAGTAAAAAACCTTGAGAAAAAGGGTCGTAAACAAGATTGAGAAATACAACGATTTATGGAGAAGGCTCTGATTAAATACAAAAAAGCAGCTGTTTTGGGGGAAATTCCGTGGGTGAAATAGAGAAAAAGCGCTTATTCACGGCTAAAATGGACAAAAAAACACTAATTCACTGATAAAATGGGCGTAAAGCGCTAATTCACGGTCAAATTGAGAAAATGCGCTCTTTTGCGGCTAAAATCAACAAATAGCGCTAATTTACAGCTATAAATTAAAGTAAAAGTGCTAATTCGTGACAAGGGAAAAATGATCCTGGGAGAACTGACATAATGCCCTAATTGAAAGAGAGTGCGGCTAAAACATAAAAAAAAGCCCTTTGACTGCCAAAATTGAGATAAAGTGGAAATTTGCAGTCCGAAAACAAAAAAAAACTATTTCACGCCTAGTGAAAAGTCGCAAAATCACGATCAAATTAAATAAATGCGCTCTTTCAAGGTTAAAATGGAGAAAAAACACCGATTCGCCGTATACTGAGGCAACGTCCTGACATGGTCCTGACCAAACGCTGGAAAAAGTCGCTAATTCGTGGTATATTGTGGCCATGGAGGAAGAAATAACACGGAGAGACTCAAGAGAACTTTGAGGCGAGCCATAAATCTCCCCTAGTGGGCGGTGCCTATTTATACACATACTATTGGTGGGAAAGCTTCATCAAATTAGTTTTTTTTTTTGTTTAATAAAGCGAGGATCGTGCTGAATTTCATATGATTGGATACATTTGGCCTACTAGTGGTAATTTTTGGTCTCCTCACATGTTGGACGGCGGTGGGAGGGAGCTCCTCCAGTGTATTCATTCCTCCACGGTAGACGCCCTTTCATGGCTAAACATGAGCAGAGCTACTTGAGCAAAAGCTTCTCATTAGAAAATCAGCCGTATTTTCAGGCAATTTCGCGGGTAAAATTGAGAAACAGAGTTCATTCAAGGGGTGTGATTGAGATAAAAACGATACTTTGCGACTTACAATGGGAAAAAGCGCTCAATCGCGGGCTAAATTGAGAAAAAACACGTATTTTCGTCAAAAATCGAGATGAAAACGTTTATTCATGTTTTTGACCGCAATTTCGTAGCAAAAAATAAAGGAAAACCCATAATTTGCTATTCTTGAAGCAACTTTGGTTGTCCCCAAGGGGCTGTTAGGGCGTTTGGAGGTATTTTGGCAATTTTGGCTCAACACGCCCCTCAGCGTATGTCAGAGCTCGGCCCTAAAAAAACCTAAAAACTTAAAAAGTCAATTTTGAGGGGTTGACCCATCGAAAATAGGTCCCTGAGAATAATAATTCCACGAGTTGGGGCGCTTTCGGAGTCCAAATGTTGCAAATTTTACCCGTAACAAAGCCCAATTTCGCAATTTTGGCTAATTTCAACAGACAATTTCACCTTTGGTTCCTTGCAAAACAAAATAACAGCAACAACAACAATAATTCACCGGTTTTGCTCTTTCAAACCCCGAATTTTGCGGACTGGCACGTGAGAAACCAATTTAATGGATTTCGGTCATTCAAAAACAAAATTTCGTGGGGTGTGCTCATATGAGGACTATTCTGCTGTGGTCCGGGTCTATGCTCACTTCAACTCTACGGATAACGTTGAAATTTTGATGTTTTTCTATTCGTAGTTGAATATTGTGAAGCGTTATTTCACACAAATTAGACTTTTTAAAACATTACACGCCTCATCCACAGGTTTACGTAGGCCTGTCCGAGCTGTTTGGACGACTGCAAGACGCCGATAGAGCCTCCAGGTTCGTATATTTCACCTCGGGATCTCACATTATTACAAGAAATAATACAACGTTCACTCCCTCCCTCCCACCACCACCCTGCCCAACTTCCTTTTTGTAGGTACGCGTCAAAAGCGTACGATCTCTCCAGAAATTTAGACATGGGCGACCTCAACTCACGATATCATCGAGCCGCTCTACTACAAATGGCGACTGCGCTACGCAAACAGGGTGAACTGGGTGACGCTCACGACTACTGCACGGTAATCAAACCCCCCCCCCCCACTACCATATTTAGGGGGGAATCATGAAACCGCGTTTAATAAAACAGGAAGCTACTAGACTGTCGCTTGCTTCTGGGGATCAATTCACCTATGCTAAAAGTATTCGAATTATGGGCGATATTTACCGGAAAAAATCAGAAATTGGCGTAAGATTGCTTCATTAGTGCCAATTTTTCCTATAGTTTTAATTATTTATTAATTTGTCAGAACGCATACCAGCAATACGAGAGTGCAATGAAAACGGCAACGAAAATGGGAGACCGTCTTTGTCAAATGGAGGCCATGGACGGAGCTGCTCGGTGTCTCGAAGCGCTCAGACTTCAGCACAAGATATGCAACTGCCGACCGTTGGAATTCAATTCGCGGTTATTAGAGGTGGCGATAGCAATTGGAGCGAAGGTACTTGGTAATTCGACTCTTTTTGTCTTATTTTCTTCGTCTTTCTGCTCTTTCATTATAATACAAATTATGTTACTGTCAGCTAATGATTCACACCGTTCGAATACGCCTGTGTCGAATATATCAAAGTTTGGGAGACGACGAACACCGCGACGAGCACGCCTCAGCGGCTCAAACTCTCGAAGAAGAATTAGAGCTTCATTGCGGTGTCTGTGATTTGCCTTTTGGCTACGAATCTGACAGTCTTGAAGCTTTACCCTGCGCTCATATTCTTCACGCTAGGTTTTTTTTTTTCTTTTAATTGGGCTGGTCATGTGTGGGGTGGGGTGGGGTTGAGCTGGGATTCTGGCAGAGCGGGGCGGTGTTGCCTGCGCCCGCGGTCAGAAACCACAGCTCACGTGAAAAAGGGCGCATTCAAACAGTTATTTTGTCGTTTCAACAGATGCGCCCACGATCTTCTCCGTCGACGAGACAAAAAGAAGAAACGCTCGTGTCCTGAGTGCGAAAGGTCGGTCAGCTCGAAACTCTACCTTCATTGCAACAATGACAACGACCTACAACAATCGACTTTTAGCCTAAGCTCGTTGAACGCTTCAAGCAGCGTCTAGCGTCTACAACCCGCGATCGAACGGCTCACCACGCTGTGAGAGAGAGAGAAAAAAAACAACAACAAAAAAAAAAACAGGGCAAATTGTGGTGATCGGTCGCGGTGTCCAAAACAATATGAGGCGGTCAATTTTTAGAATGCGCAAGCGCTCAATAAATGCACGTTTTGCGTATTATTGTCACCTGCAACACATTAGTGACGAAACAAAGACATTTCTCCTTAAAAGGAGGTTCGGCATGATACGCACGTTCACATGCATTATGTTATAAGCTGACACTAAACGTTCAAAGAAACGATTTGGCCACACGAATGTGATTTTATGAGCCCTAAATAACCGTATTTTAAAGATAAAATCCTCCGGAACGTGGTACCACCCCCACTTGAAAGATATCGCTCATGAGCTTCATGTGATACATATGAATTGTTTCATCATTAACGTCATTAGTTGTCTAATTTGACAATCATCATCATAAAATCATCAATATTTATATGTGATATTATTGTTATTTTATCTGTTTTCAGAATTTATCGTAAATTGTTAAATGACTGCATAATGTTACGTCATTTTGAACACGTTTAACAGTGTTGTACGGTTGAAAACAAATTTTTAAAAAAATTATTCAAAATCAAACTCGCAAATATTTAAAAAGTAAAATATAAACAAAATATGAGAGTGACACAGCCTGCATCCTCCCTCGCTACATTCTCGGTGGCAAAAAGATTCACTAGAGTGGCAGGGGGGAGGGGCATTACTCAATTTGTTAATTGAATGTTGATCGGATAAAGTATAAGGCCGTTTCGGTCCTTATAATAAATAAATAAATGAATAAATAAAATAGCTACTGAAAAATATTAAGCTTCATGAAAATGGTTCTATAAATGTCATTTGTTACACAAAATAAAAACGATTTTTTCTTCGAAAACTCATTTATAAAAAAAAAAAAAAAAAAAAAAGTTGCGAGCGTGGGAGTCTCGAGAGTTTGCCACGAGATAGGGCGCCATGCCTCGCGCAAAACACCTCACAATTTTCACAATTTCGACGGAGCAAAAGACCCGAAACTTGCAATTTCGCGGATATTTAGCCCCGAGACTAGCCAAGCCGCAGCTAATTGGCCTTGAAATTTGTTCATTGGCTGACTACTCTGAGTTCATAGTAGCTCAAAATTCAATGGCCCCCGTATAATGGCAACTTTGCAGCTTTTGATCACAGCAAACAAGCTGTTTCGCGAGTGTTTAGCCCGAAACTTGCATTTTACGGATATTACTTTAGCCGCGAAAATGTTTTCGTGGCTGCTAATTTTTGAATCCGGACGATGTCACGAGGAGGACCGACCGGCCGTACAAAATAGTATGGCGGGTTTTTAGTATCTGCAGGGAATGAATAGCCAGTGTGAAATTTTCATGGCACAAATGGCCAGTTTTGCCGTTATTAGAGCAGGAATTGCCAGTTTAGCCATTTTTTTAGAGTGGAATAATGGCCAGCTCAGCCCTTTTCTAGGCGCCAATTGTCAGTTTGGCCATTTTCAGGGAAGGAATTGCCTGTTTAGGCATTTTCAATCCGCTGAAAAAATTTAGATTTTTAAGTGCGTAAGATGTGAACGATTGGCTAAACCTCGCTTGTAAAATTGAGAAAAACGTGGATTCGTAGCTGATATTAGAAAAATTGCTAAAATTTGCGGCTGTTAACATTGACTAAAAGCGCTAATTCACAGCTGAAATTGAGAAAACGCGTATTGGCGGATTCTTGGGGTTACTAATACGCGGACAATCATTTCATTTTTTGTATTGAATGTTAAAATAAAATGTAAATTAAGTTTAAGATAAGTAAATTTAATTGGTTTTGTTGAGTTGAACATTTTTTTTTTTTCAATTTTATATCTTTTGCCGACTAGTTTCTTCGACTAGTAACTTCGCAATGCAATGACAACGCGGCAAACGCTAATTCGTGGGCAGAATTAGAGAGAAAAATTAGTCGAGAAACGCCAATTTGCGGAAAGAATACCCAAACAGTGCTGATTCGCAGCTAAAATTGAGGGAAAAAACGGTATTTCACGCCTGAAAATGGAGAAAACTAGTTCTTTCGGCGCAAAATGTAGAAAAACTCTAATTCGCGGCTAGAATTGTGATTAAACGCAACAATATGCGGCTTTAAAACTTAAGAAAAAGCCATCTAGTTCACAGCTGACATTGATACAACGCAAAATCACGACTTCTTGGGGGCAAAATCGGGACTGAAAATGGGAGAAAACGCTAATTCACGCGGCTAAAACTGAGAAAACCGCTAATTCAAGTATTATAAAAGAGAAACACGCTAATTCACGGCTAAAATTATTGTGATAAAGTGCTAGTTAATTTAGCAGCTTTAAAAATTTAGAAAAAGCGCGAATTCACAGCTAAAAGTGAGAAACGCCAGCTCATGGATTCTCAGGGCAATATATTGGGACTGAAATTGAGAAAAAGCGCTAATTCACGAGTGAAATAGACAAAAACGCGAATTCGCGTCTGAACGTGAGGAGAACGCTAATCGACACCGTAGCTAAAGGTATGAAAAATTGCGATTTTACTGATAACATCGAGAAAGCGATTTTAAAAGCGCTAAAAAAACGCGGCTTTGAAATTGAGAAAAACCGCTAATTCTCAGCTGAAAATGTGAAAACGCCAACTCGCCGATTCTTGGGGCATCTTCTGGAAATTGAGAAAAAGGTTAATTCGCGCGGCTAAAAATGAGAAAATCGCTAATTCACGGATCAAAAAGAGAACAACGTGAACTCGAGTCTAAAAAGAGACCAATAGTGCATTTTTTGAATGAAATGCACTTATAAATAAACACGCTATATTCACGGCTAAAATTGTGATGAAATGTTACAATTTGGCAGCTTTAAAAATTGAGAAAAAGCGCGAATTCACACCTAAAATTAAGAAAGTACCGACTCACGGATTCTCGGGGCTAGGACTGAAATTGAGAAAAAGCGCTGATTCGCGGCGTGAAATAGAGAAAAACGTGAATTCGCGTCTGAAAGTGAAGGAAAACGCTAATTCACGCAGCTAAGTTATCAAAAATTGCGATTTTACGGATGAAATCGAGAAAAAGCTCTATAATTGCCAGGTAAATTAAGAAACGTGCTCATTTACGGCCAGGGGCGTAGGCAGGGACGGATATGGGGGATAGATCCCCCCCCCCCCCAGAGCTACAAGTATACGAACGAAGGAGCACTAGTACCATAACGAAGAGCCCCATAAAATCTCCAAAAATGAGCGTTTCACGTTTAAATTAAGTTTAGCAGATTTTCTGGACTTAAAGCAGCCCGAAATGGTCAGAGTACGTCCAGCTTTTTCCTTGGACTTCAGACTAATTCACTAGTAAACTGAGAAAAATCGCTCTTGCATTGCGTATGGTGAACCAAAAAAATCCTAATTCGTGAAAAGTCCCCCTATTTTGCGACTAATATTAAGGAAAGCACTTTAGAAAAACGATAATTTCCAGCTAAAACTGAGAAAAGTGCTAATCCCCTGGTAAAAAAATTTAGAAATCGGTAATATGCTGCTAAAATTGAGGGAAACGCCAAAACTCGTGGATAATTAAGAAACATCGCTCACGGGATAAAAACGATACTTTGCTGCTTAAGCGGAGAAAATGCCCAAATTCATGGCTTAATAATGCGTTTTAATAAGTATAGTAAGATTAAGCGCATTCTCGAACAATCACTTTTACTTCATTCGTTCAGACTTCAATTGCATGCAACAGACAATCATACCATTTACAAAAATATGCTTCAATTTTGACGCTTCCTTGTAAATACAACTGGCACTACCCCCGTAGCGCGCAGATCTGCAGATTCATAAAAGCATGCAGATCGGCCACGTAAGGTTAATTGTTCAGCCTCAAAATGCATACTAGAGCCAATCATACAATTTAAGATGATCCATCTCAATTTTGACCCCACCTTGTCAATGCAACAGGTACTTCCCACCGTAGCGTACAGATCTGCATATTCATAAAAGCCAGCAGATCGGCCACTTAGCATTAATTATTCAGCCTCAAAATGCATACTGACAAGGAGAGGTCAAAATTCAGGTGAATCATCTTAAATTGTATGATTGGCTCTGGTATGCATTTTTAGGCTGTACGATTAACTCTAAGTGACCGATCTGCAGACTTTTATGAATCCGCAGATCTGCAGGCTGCAGGGGTAAGAGCTTGTTGCCTTGACAAGGAGGGGTCAAAATTGAGGTTAATTATCTTAAATTTACGATTGGCTCTAGTATGCATTTTTAGGCTGTACGATTAACTCTAAGTGGCCGATCTGCAGGCTTTTATGAATCTGCAGATCTGCACGCTACGGGAGGAAGTGCCAGTTGTATTGACCAGGAGGGGTCAAAATTTAGGTGAATTATCCTAAATTGTTGTATTAACTCTAGTATGCATTGTCAGGCTGTACAATTAACGCTAAATGGCCGATCTGCCGGCTTTTATGAATATGCAGATCTGCACGCTACGGGGGGAAGAGCTTGTTGCATTGACATGGAGGCGTCAAAATTGAGGTAGATCATCTTAAATAGTACGATTGGCTCTAGTATGCCCATTGGAACGAGCACACAATTTTCTATTTAAAGAGCCTATTTTTATCCAGATCAGACGACATTTACTACGTTGTGAATCAGCTTATTGGCGAAAAAACGTAATTTTCTGACCACATCACCATATCACCAATACTTCCGGAATTAAGTTTCCTCGCTAATAAGCTAATTCAAAACGTAGTAGATGTTGTCTGATCTGGATAAAAATAGGCTCTTTAAATGGAAAATTGTGTGCTCTTTCCAATGGGCTCATCATTTTTGCCATTGCAACAATTATTGCGTGTGCAGCAAGCTGTTTCTGAAAAAATCAGAAAATGGCGGATATTTCGGAAACAAAGCGGAATTTCGGAAAAGTGCAAATAGTCATTTCGATCAGAAATCAGTTGCCCCTTCACTGGTTTTTCTCTGTCCAGTCGCTTTTTGTACACCCTGTATTATATTGACAACTTCTCATACAATATGTCATTTTCTTCATAAAATTGACTATTACCTAATCAAACTGAGGATGTACTCATAAAATTGACACCTTTTAGACTGAAAATTTCCTCAATAAATCAACCATTATGCTCATGGGCTTGAGATGTCTTATAACATTGAAAGTTTTCTCATAAAACAGACAATTTCCTTATTAAATTGACTTTTTTTTCTTTGTGAAACCCACGAGTTTTTTTCAAAAAATGGACAATATGTCACCTTAACATTGCTTTTGGTGAAACATTTCACATATTTGTTGCTCTAGACGCGGCGAACGCGGCAGAGCTGTTGCGTTTACAGTGGCTTCATAAAGACAGTGCGGTCATTCGGGAGGCACCGCCATCTTGTTTCAAGATTTCCGTGCCCCTATGGGGGAAATGTATGTGAAACAGTGGCTTTGCTCATATTTCCATTTTTTTTATATTTTTTTAAACGCGTTTTTGGCCCGATAATTATTTTTCCACAATTGCTAACTAATCAAAGAATAAAAAAAAATAGATTCTCCTTAAATAAAAGGCTTGTTAAGAATTAGTGAATTTTTCAAGTGACAGCTAGCTGGTAACGCTCACTTTGTACAGTCCGTTCTTACCTAAGTTGATTCAACTTTTGTTTTCCTCTAAAGGCTAATTTAATTTATCAGCATTAATCTTAAAAAATCAAGCCATTTTCGTGACAATACCCCCCCCCCTTACTCGATGATGAACAATTGAAAAAGACACACTTAAAATCATAGAATGCACTCTTGCTCGTACTTTGGGCGTTGGTGAGGTGGATTTAATGCGGGATCGGGGAAAGAAAAGACGAAAAGTTTCCTGTTAAGGGATTTTTCAATTCTATATTATTAAGGGGGGGTTTCAGGCGGGTTTCCTCGACCCCTTTCCCAGTCATCCCTCGCCTAAACTTCGCACATAAATTTTGACTCCGTTTCTGCACCAATATTCGACTTCAAAGTCTTATTTTCATCTTCAGGAAGTTCTACAGTGACGTTAGATCTTGCTTTTTCAAATTTTTTCTCTAAAATAACCCCAAAACACTTTGGAGTTCAAATGTGTTTTAAGGTAATTTCAGGGATGAAATTTGGAAAAGCAAGATCTAACGTCACTGTAGAACTTCCTGAAGATTAAAATAAGACTTTGAAATCGAATATTGGTGCAGAAATGGAGCCAAAATTTATGTGCAAGTTTATGCGAGGAGTGACTGGGAAGGGGTCGAGGAAACACGCCTGAAGCTTGGTTCACACCTATCATGCACGCTTCCGATCCGACACCGATCATGCATGTCGGATCGGAGACTGTGGAAACCCTCATAACGGTTAGACTATATTTGGGTTGGAAAGGCAATTTGAGAGGGCTGAGAAGCGTAATAGCCGTGAATTATTAGGTATTAACGCTTATTACGGTCCCCACACCTATCAAAAAATGTATGATCGGTGTCGGATCGGAAGCGTGCATGATAGGTGTGACCTGGCCTTGACACCCCACCTTAAATACAAAATAATATAAAGGGTGGAAAAGCATAAACTTTTGGATAATTTTTGATGTCAGATTCAAAAGGAGCGCATTTTTGCGGTCAGCGGTTTCCGTTTTCGAAAAAATAATTCATTTGTGTCATTGATTGTGTGACCGGGACGGCGGCTCAAAGCTTGGCAAACCCGGGATTTTGAATTTTTTTAGGCCTGATTTTAGCACATGGGCTTTAAACGTAGTTGATTAAAAAAACTGATAGAGTTTCCCATTTGCATAAAATTCTATAACAGGGCAATTCCTTTTGCACCCACCTTCTTCATTAACATAATTATGATTTAATTCAGAGAGGACAGGTGGAAATGAATTGCCCTGTTGCAGAATTTTACGCAAATGTGAAACGCTCTGGGTTAAGATACGAGGGGGTGATTCTCTAAGTAATTGAGGTACCTGACTAATTTCCCATCGTAAGTCACCTGATAACATTGCACTTCTTGAATCAATGAATAAAATCACCGGTGGCTTACGCCATTGATTTCGACCGAAAGTTACAGAATTCATGGGCCTGTTCAATGAAATTAGCAGCAGTTGATATCAACAGTCAATCATGCATTTCATTCAATTTTGTCGATTTAACTAATGATATCCTACGACTTATTGTTGTTGAAGTTATAGAACGGACCTCCAGGCCTTAGATTTGCTTTTTTCGTAAAAATTATTGTGTGAATGAATACCCACCTGTGAGCCGTCGCCAAGGCCTCACAAATAGCTTAATTTTCTTGAAAACGATTAATCCTCGTGCTCTTTTTGAGTCCCTCGTCGAAAATTGTCAAAAGATGAAATGAGTCATGCCTAGGGTTACCATACGTCCGGGATTCGCCCGGACAGTTCGGGATTGGTAACCCCGTCCGGGGAAGCGTCCGGGAACGTCCTTTGTCCGGGTTTCCCAACCGGTTGACACAAACGTCACAAACTGACTGGTTGACGAGCGAAAACGGTATCATGGGTTAGAGAGGTAAGGGAAGGGATGATGGGTGAGCTGCACGGCAATCCCCTCCACTGCGCTTACACGCACAAACCTGCCCCTGCTGTTTCCAAAGCTTGATTTCTACTACTAGACAGGCCTTAGTTTAAATTGCTTTAATTTCGTGGTTTACGTTCTTTTCGTGGGCAATTTCTCAATACAGCATCTATCTACTCGATTTCCTCATTGGCATAAGTGAATTTGGTCAACAGAATGCCGAAACGGAAATGTGTGTTTAACGAAAAGCTCCAGAAAGAATTCAAGTTTTTGAAACTGTGTGAAGGCAAACTGGATCGCGTTCGGTGTTTGACTTGCAATTCGGAATTTTCAGTGGAACACAAAGGACGTCTCGATGTCGAGGATCACATCAGATCAGACAAACATCGCAAAGCAGTAAGTGCCGCCTCTAGTTCTAACATTGATCGTTTTTTCAAAAATGCAGTGGCCACGGATAATGATCTTCAATGTGCCGCTAAAGAAGCCACATTCGCGTATCATACCGCCCAACACGGTTTGAGTTTTAAAACGTCTGACTGCAACTCAAAGCTAATTAAAAAAATGTTTGAGCCCAAGTTTTCCTCTGCACGAACCAAAACTGAAGCCATAATTGTGAATGTTATTTCTCCATACGTATTCAGTAATGTTTTGAAAGATTTAAAATCTGTTCACTTCGTAACACTTACTGTTGATTGCTCCAACAGAAAAGAGGTAAAATTAACTCCTATTGTCGTCCGCTATTTTACTCCCCAAATGATGGCATTAATGTAAAACTACTTCATTTCGACGAGGTTCCCGGAGAGACTTCAGACATTCTGCATGAATACATTTTGAAATGGATCGAAAAATACGAGATTAAGGACAAAGTGATCTGTTTGTGCGCAGATAATACAAACACAAATTTTGGGGGAGTGAACAGAAGAGGAGAAAAAAACGTTTATCGTAAATTGCAAAGTTCATTGGAGAGGTCTCTTCTAGGGATTGGATGCTCGGCTCACATTCTTCATAATACTGTTCAGACTGCATGTGATGTTCTGCATGTTGTCGTTAAAATTTACAAATATTTCTATCAATACACCGTTCGAGTCACACAGTTGAAAGAGTTTTGTGATTTCGCTGGCATAGAATATAAAAAAATCCTGTCTCACGGCAACACGAGATTTCTCAGCTTGCAGCCTGCCTTAGAACGGATTCTACGGCAGTATTCTGCTCTGAAAGCGTACTTTTTGTCGATCGACGCCTGCCCACATCTCTTGAGAAGGATATTTGAAGACCCTGCCAGTGAAGTATACCTACTCTTTGTTCACGGTACGTTGCAAATGTTTCAAACAGCAATTTTGAAATTAGAATCCGATCACATATGTGCTTCGGAAGCCTCGCAAGTTTATTCGGAAGTGGTCGTAAAATTAGAAGACAGAAAGACCCACACCTTCGTACCTCACGCAGCGAAGCAGCTGCTAAATGAATTAATAAATGAAGGTGCTATCAACGAAGACGAGTTCTTCAAACGTATAACCAAATTTTACGAAACAGGATTGGAATATTTAAACGCCTGGGGTAGCTGCTTTGATAAAGCAGATAAATTCACCTGGGTGGCTTTAAATAACGAATTCACTTGGGAACATCTAGAGGAAAGTTCTTCAGTAGTCAACTCAGTCGTACCTGGTTCCATCAATACTGACGAGCTTTTTGATGAAAGATCGCTCCTCATTAAAATGCTGAAGAACCTCAAACCTAAATGGGATTCCCTTCCAACGGAACAAGAATTTCAACCGAAAAGAAATGGCTAGAGGTTTTCGAATGTTTTTCCAAGTCTAATGTCGCTTGCAAAAATATCTGTAAAGTCGTGGAATTCGGCTTGTGCTTGCCTGGGACATCGGCTTCTGCGGAAAGGATCTTCTCAATGATGGGATCAATCTGGAGTGCCGAACGAGGGAGGTTATCCGTTTCCACAGTGAAGGACCTATTAAACGTTAAGGCAAATTCCACCCTTCCGTGCCCTGATTTTTTCCGTGCCCTTCCTCCAAAAAGTACTGTCGTCCGAAAAATATGCTTACTCCGCACCAAAGCCAAGCTCCTCGGGAGAATTTTAAATTAATACGAGTAATACTTAATAATACATGTTTAAAATGATTTTTTGGGGAAAATTTGTCTACCCCCCCCCCCCACCCATATCCCAACCAGTCTACCGTCCGGAATTGGCTCTAAAAATTTATGGTAACCCCCATGCCTTGGAAAACGCTGTGTAATTAAATAGTAAGTATTTCCCAGTTACAAGAGATATTTTTTTTCAAAGCAAACTCATGACATGATGAAAATGAATCTGCGAAGTCCATTGGCGAAGAAACCCGTTGAAAATAGTGCAAAGTAAATAGAGAACAAGCAACAAGTGATACTGAGTAGCTCACTCCGAGCTCCGCTTAATTATCTTTCCTGAGGGATGAGAATCATTTCTGGTGCCACTTCGTATCTCAATAAGTGCAAATCACTACACAATACGAACTTCGGGTATTTAGAGTCTTTTAAAAATTAATTAAAGCACGTAAATCGGACAAAACCACTTCTCTCTATGCAATCTTAGTAGAAGTTGATAAAGAACTTGAAACAAGATGGAGCAGCCAATCAGAAAGAATCACCGAATGGCCACACTGTACCTTATGAAGCCACTGTAGTTGCGTATTGCCCGCCGTGGGGCATTTTGCGTCGTTTCCTCGTGCCGCGCCGCCGCAGCCTTTCGAAAGAGATTTTTTCTCCTCACAATGTGACGTTTCACTTAAAAAACTTTGCCCTTGCAGCGTGAACTTCCGCATAAATTTTGCCCTTGGCGTGGCGCGCGTTCAACGTCTATTTTTCCCCCCTCAATGGAGGGGGGGGGGCATTCACGAGAGTTTTTCCCTTAAATAACTACATAGGCATTTAGCGTCTCTTCGAGAACCTCTGACCCTCGGGCCTCTGAGAAAATTACCCTAAAATAAGAGGTGATCACCCCTCCTCGATATGGGATTTTGGAGGAGGTTTTGATGATTTTTTGTGTGCAAGTGACCTCGACTCCAAGGGAGGGGTCATGTCCCCTATGGCCCCTCCCTTGGATCCGCCACTGCCCCGATATGTGTTGTTCCGCCACAACGAGAATGTGAAATAAAAATAAATTAAACGCCTTCAAAGAAAATTGACTTAAATGTTAAAAAATTGAAAGTTTTGGCAAACTTACGGCGATGACCAGAGAAAACGCCTGCTTCCACCAGTTGAACAGTATAGCGTCACGAGGGCCAATTTTACCAAATTGACAAAATTTGCAATACACAAAACTACCGAAAAATCTGTTGCTCACTCACCACCTGAGCGCTTTATTTTTCGCGTTTTCACTTTGCAATAATAAAAAAAATTGACTTCCACCACGACGCGAACTCGAAGAAAACGCCACACACGACTCTCTGGACTGGGCGATGAGAAAGAAAAAGCGTCCGAAACATGGCCGAAGATTTTGCGACCCAATTAGCATTCGTTTGTTGTTGTCTCTAGACAGTTTTTTTTTTTTTTTTGTCGGGTGTAGAACACTCTTGAGAAGAGGGAATCCAACAAAAAACTTCATTTCTCAAGACGTTGAGTTCCCTGTGCTGCGAGCCACTCATTTTACATTGACCGCTTATTGACCTCCATCGTATTCGTAGATAGTCAATAAGGAATAACTTGAATTTTGCGCATTACTGTGCAAATTATAACACCCAGTTTGTTTATTCCAGTTTATTCCCTGGCGTCGATTGTCGAGGGGGGTGGAAGGGCTATTTTGATAAATTTTGTTTTAACCGGAGAGCTCCTTCAACTTCCTACTCTACGGATACAATCCTCGATTGTTTCGGGGTGAAACAATTGCCTAACCGCCGTTATAGCAAGGGGCAATTTTTGTCACTTACGCAGTTCAGCCGGTTCAACTTTTTCTCCAGTTGGTTTCTATTTAAGCAGTTGACGATTTTGTATTAAAATACCGTAAAAAACTATTTTTCTATTGTTTTCTCGGGATTTTTAACGTTCAAAACGACGGAAATTCGGGCTCTGACCGTGCGTGGAGTGTGACTTTAAATTTGTAATGTCAGGGCGGTCTAGACTAAAGCGGTCCGCGTCTTTTGATAAGAAAGCGCTGGTTTTCTTGGATTATTTTTTTAATTTTTGTGCTAAAATAAGTGGAAATATCGAGAAAAGTTTGAAAACTTGGCGTTAAAGTTCATTGAAGACTTTGAAGCGATCTAAATGCGAAAAAGTTTTAGCGGGCAAAATTCGTTGACCCCCTTCGTCGTTGTCTGACAAATAACAGAGGCGGTGGTGCTAAATCGACGACAAACCAAACTTGAGGGATCCAAGTCGGCCCGTGCTTTCCCCTAACAAGTCGGGGAAATTTCTCAGCCTTGCAAGCCGGCGGCGCGACACCCAAGAAGTTAGCCGTGAATGAGCCTTCCTCGTCAATTTTATTTGGTCTCTTCGGAGTCGACGAACAAACTGGATCGAACGGGTACGCGAGTGTTCACCACCGGCGGCGGCGGCGGTGGTGCACCCGGTGGCGGTCCTATCGCCGCAGCTGCCGCCGCCGCCGGCGGCGGTGGAACGATCATCGCCGAACTGCAGAACGCGACGTCGGTTCAAAATGCCGCCTACCAGGCCGTTCAACTTGAGCTGACAGGCGGCGGCGGTGGAGCTGGAGGCGGTGCGGCGGGCTCGGTGACTCTTCGTCGTCCCTTTGATCCGTTGGCTCATCAACTCGAACCGACTTTTCGACTGACGAGATTTTCAGACTTGAAAGGGCGAGGGTGTAAAGTGCCCCAGGAGGTTTTGAATCGGTTGCTCGAGGGCCTGCACGCTGAAGAAGCAACGTCCGATGATCACCCACAGTCGCACTTATTTCACGCCACCATGCCAGGTTTGGATAAATGTGAGTAAACTTTAATGAGACAATTATCGAGCTATAAGTAACTATCTGCAGGACTCTGGAGCGACGGGACGCCGAATGGTTCACGTAGGTACATCTTTTATGTACGGACTAGGTTTTGAAAGTGACCACACAAAGAGTTTTTTTCTGTCACACATGACTGTCGTGGTAAAACAGTCATCTACTCTTCAATTCATGCAGCTTGACTCTTTCACTCTCTTTCTCTCTCACACACTCTGCAAATACCCAGTGGCGGATTTACGGTGTGGTTTTTGGGGGTTAGAACCCCATCCTCCCCACCAAGACACAGTGAACACTTCGGACAACGATATAGAGAGGAGTGGTTTCATCAAGCTTATAGGATGCTCGGGGCGTGATAGTCCGGTAGCCCACTGTATGCACCTGTGCAGGACGCTTTTAATAGTCTAGAGCTAGGTGATGACACATCTGAGATCGCCAGAAATTTTTCGTGGGACAGACAGGGGCTCGCAACAGAACTACCTATTGCCAAACACACCTTTGGGCTGCTTGAAAACGGCCGGCAAGTGCAAAGCCGTCTTCACTAAAGTCGGAGCCCTGGGCCCGGTATAAAATTGGGCCCCCTCTGTAGGCTGTCGGGGGGGGGGGGGCGCACTTTCTTTCCCACGAAGGGTTCACATAGCTTCAAACAGGCCCGTCTTTACTAAAGTTGGGGTCCAGAGCCCAGGTTGACATTGGGACATTTTTTCCTCTACATGGGAGTTCACAAGGTTTCAAATTAGTTTTTAAACGTGTATAGGTAACTTCATTGGCTAAAAAATACAAGAAAGTTAGCGTAAAGAGGCAAATAGAGTTCATTTTTCTCATTTTTGAGAAATCTCTACCTAGCCACCTGCAAGACCACTCCTTTTTTTCACGTTAGCCTTGAACTTGCGATTTGTTTACTTTTATGCACGAATTATAGTTTTTTCTCAATTTTAGCTGCGAATCAGCTATTTTTCTCAATTTTATCCGCGAATCAATCGTTTTTTCAATTAGGCTGTGAATGAACACTTTTTCTCCATTTTAGCGGCACCGACTCGTCTCATTTTTAGCCACAAAATTGCCCCCGGAAACCGTGAACTTATGATGATTTTTCGATTTTTAGCTGTGAGTGAGAGCTAGCCCTTAATTTTAGCCGCGAATGAGCGATTTTGTTCACTATTAGCCACGAATTAGCTGTTTTACCTAATTTTAGCCTCCCTCAATGAGAGCTTTGTTTCCCAATTTTTCGGCGAATCAACACTTTTTCTGAATTTTATCCGCAAATTAGCGCATCATCCTCATTTAGCCGTGGATGAGCGATTTTTTTTGCCAATTTAGCAATTTTTCACCATTTTAGCCGTGAATTAGTGATTTATCTGAATTCGTGTTCGTCCTGATTTCTCAATTTTCTGTGAATTAGCAAATTTTTCTCAAATTAACCCCTTATTAGCCATTTTTCTTTATTTTAGCCGCAAATTAGCGTTTTTCTCATTTTAGCCCCGCTAGTTTTGGATTTTTCTACGTTTCATCAACGAATTAAATTTCCCCCAATGTTCGCCGCGAATTACATAACGCTTTTTCTGAAATTCGGCCGGGGATTAGCGATTTTTTTTTCACTGTCTGGCACGAAGTTACCTTCAGAAGCCGCGAATTGACGTTTTCTCCATTTAATCCGCAAATTTAGCGTTTTCCTTATACCAGCGCTTCTTATCAATTTTATGGATGAATTAGCAATTTTTCTCCATTTTAGCTGCGAATGAACGATTTTTTGTCATTTTAGCCGTGAATTAGCTAAAATTGAGAAAACGCCAATCCGTAGCTTCTGAAGGATATTTCGACCTAAAATTGAAAAAAAAAATTTGCTTTAAATGTATAAAAAATCACACACAAAAATGAAATGCACGGCTAATATTGAGAAAATCACTAATTAGCGCGGCTGTAATTATGAAAAACTCTAAATTTCAGCTCAAATTGTGAAAAAGTGCTGACTAGCAGCTAATTTGTGGCGAAAATTAAGAAAACTAGATAATTTCCAGTTCAAATTAAGAAAACGAGCTAATTTCCCTGTTAGAAAAGGAGAAAATGTGCTAATTCGTGGCTAAATAAGAGATACATTTTCAGTTCGTGTTTAAAATTGAAAATACGCCAATTCTCGACTTCTAAAGGCAACTTATTTGTGGCTAAAAGTGAGAAAAAGCGCTTGTTATGTTATTGTTATTGCGGGGCTAAAATGTAAAAACCCCGGCGGATAATTTTGGGAAATCACTAAACGCTAATTTTCAGTTCAAATTGGAAAAAGTGCTAAATTGGTTGCTAAAAATGGTTTAAAAATATTTTGCTAAGCAGCTGAAATTAAGGAAAAACACTAGTTTCCCGATAAAGTATAGTATTAGCTCTAACTCGTGAGTGAAATGTAAAACAATTTCAAATTGCGTCTAATATTTTAAAAGATGCCATTTCGCGGCTTCTGAAGGCAATTTGTTTGTGAATAACATGAAGAAAAACGCTAAGTTTACAGCTCAAATTGAGAAAAAGTGGTAATTCGCTGCCAAATCACTGAGGGAAAACGCCAATGTGTGGTAAAAATTTAGAAAAGACGCTAATTCATAAAATATAAACGCTACTTTGCTGCTAAAATTGAAAAAAAAAACGCTAATTTGCGGGAAAAAATAGAGACAAATTTCAATTTTGGTCCAAAAATTGAAAATACGTCAATTCTTGGCTTCGCAATCAACTTATTTGTGGCTCAAAATTGAGAGAAAACGCGAATCCAAAGCTAAAAGTGAAAAAAAAAAAATAATAATAATAATTCGGGGATAAAATGTAAAAAACCTTTGAAAAATTTCTAATTTTGAAAAAATCACTAATTAGAAAAACGCTAATTTTCTGCTACAGTTTAGAAAAAGTGCTAATTCGGCCTAATAAGCGATCTCGCTGTCTTGAAAACGCCAATTCGTGGTTAAAATTGAGAAAAACTGCTTATTCGTGGAATAAGCTACTTTGCGGCTAAAATTGAGAAAAGGTTTGATTCGCCGGAAAAAATTCAGAGAAATTTCAATTTGCATCTAAAATCTTGGTGAAATCGGGCCCAAACTGGCAATTTCACGGCAGGAAACTTCCAATTTCATAGAAATTTGTCAGTCTTCCAGGCTAGCCATAGTATTGCCGCCGCGAAAAAGGTCCCAAAACTACTGATTTCGTTTAAATTAACTAAACAGGACAAAGCTGGAAGCTGGCCAATTCCCGGATATTTAGTCTCACACAACTTGCAATTTGTGCAAACAATGGCGGATATTTAAACCCAAAACCTACAATTTCGCAGGTATTTAGCTCTAAATGGTGTAATTTTTTATTTCTCTCAATTTCAGCTGTGAATTAGCGCTTGTTCTCAACTTTTTCCACGAATAATGAGCGATTTTCAAAATTTTAGCCGTGAATTAGCGCTTTTTCTCAATTTTAGCAGTGATAATTTGCGTCGTGGTGAGGCGCTTGATAGACCCGATGGACAAAATGGCTGGAGCATTGTTTTATAAAAAGCAACAAAGGTCATCAGTGTTATGGTGAAACCCCTCCCAAGATAAAATTCTAGATCCGCCACTGGCAATACCTGCATATGGAGTCAGGGGCGTATCTAGCCCTTGATCTAGGGTTGCCAACTCGAAATTAGACAAAATCTGGACACAATTTTCAAGGTCCAAAATGTCCCGGGACAAAAAGGAAAATAGCGGGACACTAGACTTGATACTTTAACCACGAAATGCTCTACACAAAATGCTCAAACTACAAAATACTTTAATCATAAATTGCTCCAATCACAAAATGCTTTAACTTTAAAAATGCTCTAACCACAAAATGCTTCAACCACAAAATGCTCCAACCACAAAATGCTCCAACCCCAAAAAGCCCTGACCACAAAAATCTCTTACAACACTCGAACAGACAGAAGCATAATTTAAAACACTCAACCACAGAAAGTAATTTACCGCAAAATGTATTAACCACAAAATACGCGAACCAAAAAATACTTGAACCACAAATTGTTCTAACCTCAAAATGCTCTAACCACAAAATGCTCTAACCACAAAATGCTCTAACCACAAAATGCTCTAACCTCAAAATACTTAAACCACAAACTGCTCTATAACCACTAAGCGATCCAACCACAAAATGCTCTAGTTGAGAAATTGTGTGCTTTGCTCTACTAAATATGGCCTGACAGCTGGCAGCTATTCTTTGCTCCTAAAAATGGCTAAACTAGCTACTCCAACCAAGCTGATTATTCTTGCGCCTCAGAATGGCAAAGCTGACGATTCGCTCCTTGAAAACCGCTAAACTGACTATTTGCGCGATAAAAAATAGCCCTCCTCGCCTAAATTCCCAATTATAGCTGTAGCCCAGTAGCAAAAATCCCACTTTATAAATGATTTCACGCGCCCTGAAAATGGCTAAGCTAACGGATCCCTGCCCTGAAAGTGGTTAAATCGACCATTCGCGTGCCCCATAATGGCCAAAGTGACCATTCCCGCCTTGGCCTTGACGGACTTATTCGGGCCCAAAAAATGGCTACGCTACCCAAAATGGCAGGGCAGGCAGTTCGCGCCCTAAAAAAATGCCTAAATTGACGATGCGCGGCTTGAAAATGGCTAAGCTGACAATTCGCGCGTTAAATATACAGAGGATTCCTCCGCCCCTGAAAATGGCACAGGTGACCATTTGCTCTCCAAAAAATGGCCAAACCAATGTAATTTTGTTGTAGCGTTAAACTACATACATGACTTTTTCTCAATTTTAGCGAGAAAGTACCGTTTTTCACAATATATTAACTTCAAACTAGCGTTTTTTCTCAATTTTAGCCGCCAATTAGCGTTTTTCCTCAACTTGATCCGCCAATTAGCGCTATGTGTCAACTTTGGCCGAGAATTTTCAAATTTCCAGCAGTGAATCAGCAAATTATTCCTCACATTCATTTTGTGAATAACGTTTTTCCCAATTTTGACTCAAGTCGCCTCTAGAAACCGCGAACAACGTAACTACTAGAATTTCGCGGCTAAGATTGAAAAAAAAAAAAAAAGTTGATTCGCTGCTGAAACGATGAAAAAGCGCAAAGTCTCTACTGAAATTGAAAATAGGTGCAAATTCCAGACTAGAATCGAGTAAATGCTCTAATTCGCGGCTAAAAATTCATGGAAGGCGCAAATTTGCGGCTAAATTGAGAAAAACGCTCATTCGTGGATAAAATTGAGTGAAACGATAATTCACGGATGAAATTAAGAAAGGCGAAGTCGCGAAAGAAAATGGGAGAATACGCTAATTCGCGGATACAAAAAGGGTAAATTAAGCGGCTAAAATTGAAAAAAAAAACCGTTTATAAAAAACGCTAATTCGTGGATACAATAGGGAGAAATCGCCAATTTCGCTGCTAAAAAAAAAGAGCTAATTTAGGGTTAATAACCTTAGCAGGTGATGTCCGAGAAAAAAAAACAACAAAAAACAGCTAATTCGCGGCTGAAATTGAGTGGAAACGGTCATTCGCTGCTGGAATTAGGAAAAAGCGCTAATTCACGACTGAAATTGAGAGTAAGTGCTAATTCGCGCCTAAAATGTAGTAAAAGCCTGTTCTGACTACGCCCAAAGCCTTGGTAACATTGCGTCGAAATTACTTACATCACTCTAGAGCTTAAACTCTGTGAAATCGCAAGCTTCGTGTGTAAATATTCTCGAAATTGCCAGTTTCTGGTCTTTATTTCCGCGAAATTGCCTAGATGACCGCGGGACCTTGGTCCAGCCGCGGGGCCTGTACCGCGCTCATAAGTCGAAATAGGAAGTTTCCTGGCTGGAATATTCGTAAAATTGCGAGCGTCAAAGTTTTTTATTTTCGCGAAATTGCCAGTTTAGGGCCTTTTTGTTGTTGTTTTACAGTGGGCATCGGACCCTGGGCAAGCTGGCCCTGACTGCGACTCCATAGCCAAACGTATAATATAACTGTGTAATTTGCAAACTTTTAGAGTTGAATAATTGCAAGTTTGATGTTTCGGGTTCAAAGAGAAATTACAAGCTTCCCTCCTGAATATCCGTGAAATTGATAGTTTGGGGTCTTAATGTATTAATTTGATCGAAAACGCAAGTTTGGGTTAGCCGCGATTTTCGTGGTCTATTTGGTGGGCGAATGGGGGACGAATATCCACGAATTTGAAAGTTTCCCGGCTGGATATCCGCGGCATTGCAACTCTCGGAGTCTCAATTCATGCGAAAATGCAAAAGTGTCGACTCTAAATTTCGGCTAAATTGCTAGGTTTTGGATTTTTTTAAAAATAAAGGCCTCCGGTCCAGCTGGTCGAGAGAGCGTTCAAGACCTGGCAAATAAACGCCACGAAATTACATTACTCGTAGAGCTGAAATTCTTCCAAATTTCAAGTCTCAGGGATAAATATTCGCAACATTGCTTGTTTCTCGATGCACGTGAACCTGGCGGCACACATACCACTAACATGACGAAAATGGCTCCATTCGTTTGTTTACGTTTGTTTAGCCCAAATTTTCGTTTGTTTAGCCCTGCAAAATACAATTTTTTAACAAACAAAATGTGTGCCGCCAACTTCACGCAACGGCACACATGACCCCAATCGTTTGTTTCGTTACATATTCGGACAGAACATCGTTTGTTTACGTTTGTTTAGCCCAAATTTTCGTTTGTTTAGCCCTGCAACATACAATTTTTTGAAAACCAAATTGTGTGCCGCCAACTTCACGCAATGGCACACATGACCCCAATCGTTTGTTTCGCTACATATTCGGACAGAACTTCGTTTGTTAACGTTTTTTTAGCCCAAATTTACGTTTGTTTAGCCCAAATTTTCGTTTGTTTAGCCCTGCAAAACATGTATTTATGAGAAAATACAACATGTGTGCCGCCAACTTGCGGGACTTCATTTTTTATATTCTTATAAATACATGTTTTGCTGGGCTAAACAAACGAAAATTTAGCCTAAACAAACGTAAACAAACGAATGGCGCCATTTTCGTCATGTTTAGTGATACATATTCGGACAGAACTTCGTTTGTTAACGTTTGTTATTTCGCGAATTGCAAGATTTGTGTTTTAATTTTTTTTTTTTAATTGACCGGGCACGACATCATCATCCAAAGTCTTGTCGAATAGCCGCAAAATTACATTTTGGAGCTCAATATCCGCGAAATTGGAAGGATTCTTGCTGGAATTGTGTAAAATTGCCATTTTCAGGTATTAAGTTACCCGAAATAGCAAGTTTCTAGTTAAGATTCGTTATTGAATATTCGCAAAATTGGTAGTTTCTGGTATTTGCCGTTACTATAATCTGGTCACTGTATTTATAGCCCAATATGGTAACTCTATGATTTAGGCCTGACACCAAGTGCGACCTTTTCCTTCGTACCCCTGTCTTGACATGACCTCAGTTATTTTTTGAAATAAGTTAATTGTGACCCAAAAAAAGAAGAAAAAAAAAGTGGAAACAATCCAAGTTCTGCTGCTGCCCACCCAGGGACCGGCATGGACGCATGCGTGATCCCCCTACGCCATGACAGCGGCTTCTCTCTCGTTCAAACGACCGACTTCATTTATCCACTCGTCGACGATCCCTACGTCATGGGAAAAATCGCCTGCGCCAACGTTCTCAGTGACCTGTACGCGTTGGGAGTCACCGAGTGTGACAACATGTTGATGCTGCTGGCAGTGTCGACGAAAATGACAGAGAGAGAGCGCGACGTTGTTACTCCGTTGATTATGAGAGGTTTTAAGGTTAGTTGGGAACGCTGTTGGAAGAAGGCGGACGGTTCTTTTCTATTGTTTTTTTTTTTCATTTACGGTTTTTAAGGACTCGGCCATGGAGGCTGGAACGACTGTCACCGGAGGGCAAACTGTTGTCAATCCATGGTGTACGATTGGTGGAGTGGCTACAACGGTTTGTCAATTGAACGAATACATTGTGTGAGTTGTGTCAAACTGTAAATAAGAGACTAGAGTCTTCTAGTTTTCTTTTTCGTCCAATAGGAGACCAGATAACGCCGTGGTTGGCGATGTGCTGGTACTGACGAAGCCTTTAGGAACCCAAGTTGCAGTTAACGCTCATCAGTGGCTTGATGTCCCTGAAAGGTCCGCTATTTTTAGTTGGGTCTAACACAAGGATTTATTGATATTTTTAACGGTTTTTTCTTAAAAACCCAGGTGGAATCGAATAAAATTAGTAGTTTCCGAAGAAGACGTAAGAAAAGCATATCAAAGAGCGATGGACTCGATGGCTCGGTTGAATAGAGTTGGTGAGTTTTAGCGTCCCCTTCTCACCCCCCCCCCCTTCACACTAAATCGACCACTCGCAACATCTTCCAGCCGCTCGACTCATGCACAAATACAACGCTCACGGAGCGACCGACGTCACAGGATTCGGCCTCCTTGGTCACGCCCAAACATTAGCCAAACACCAGAAAAATGAAGTGTCGTTCGTCATTCACAATTTACCCGTCATATCCAAAATGGCGGCAGTGGCCAAAGCCTGCGGCAATATGTTTCAATTACTTCAAGGGCATTCGGCGGAAACTTCGGGCGGTCTTTTGATTTGTCTGCCACGCGAGCAGGCGGCCGCATATTGCAAGGATATTGAAAAACAAGAGGGTTACCAGGCTTGGATTATTGGTATCGTTGAAAAGGGAATGCGAACGGCAAGGATAATCGACAAGCCTAGGGTACGGAGTCTTTTTTTTTTTTATTCTCTACGTAAATCTCTCTTAAACATTTGTCGAATTGCGTATCCTCAGGTAATTGAAGTTCCAGCCAAGGAGAAAGAAGGTGAATTGTGGTAGCCTGAAGCGTTATACCATGAACATTTTTTCGGCAATCATTCCCAACTATTTCGTTGAAATGCTAATTGAATGCCCTCTCAATTTTGTATTTATCATTTTAATAATTGCTTATAATTTTTGTAAATTCGCGTAATTATACCGATTTTAAATAATATCGAACTCTTTTGTTAAGGCAAAAACGGAAGTCCAGCAGCCAGAAATTGATTTATAAGGATGACAAAGGAAAAAAATCAGTTAAATGGTAGAAAATCATTAATAGATAAAAAATAAACTCTTATGTACAAGCAACGTATAAATATTCAGGGCGTGGATGGAAGTTCTACCCCAATTTTTGCTTCTTATTGGATCCTTTACGGCTGACTGAACCCATTTTGACGTCGCGATCCTCATCCTTTCGCCTTTTTTCTGTCCAAACCCTAAAATAATTAGCCGAGAAATTATAAGCACAATCCCATTTGAGCCACGTTCGCCTGCCGCTTGAATCACTTTTTAATCATGCGAGCCGTTGTTTGAAGTTGCCTTTTTGTGTAGTCAGTCGCACGCGCTACACCGTCGGGCCACACGGGTGAAATGCCCAATTCGGCCCGGGCGACGAGTATGACAGCAGCGGCCACGCACGACGGCCGACAGTTGGTTAAATTCAAAGCCGTCTCAGTGAACGGCCCTGAAATTAAGGGGCGAATGAGAATAATGACGCAAATTACACGTCAATTCACTCTTCACGTTTTACCTAAGAAGACGCTGTCTAGGATTTTCTCGACCAAGCTACTGACGGCCTTTTTCGTCACGGCAACGTCGGTCTTTGACGCAGGCGCATCTTCGTCAGTCACGGCCAGGTAGGTGAAAAAATCGGTGAAATGTGACACGGTCGGTGAAAATAGTCGCCCGTTGAGAAATTTCAACACGAAAAATTCAATATCGCACAGAGCTTTCTTGTTCATTTCACAGCCCTTCGGATAATCGACAACAGCCTTCAACAGGTCCACCAGTTGTGTAAATTTTGGCAGACTCGACTCGGTTTCCTCGTGTTTGGCTGGAAGAAATTCAGGAAAATCAGCCGTTGGGCGCGTATCCAAAGGAAAGGGCCGTATGACTCTCAAAGGTTAGTTTCGCATATAAACATCATCATACTCACACTCAGGGGTGGCGATTGTGGTGCCCATCCCAGCTGAAGGGCGCATCTCCCCCCCTCCCCTCCCCCCACAACCAAAATCACCTCACCATCAGCCCTCTCCACACCACTCAACCGGGGAACAAATTTGCGCAAATCACGATATAGATCAAAAATGTATTGTTGTAACGCCCTAAGAAGGGCGTTACGTTGTGCGAAAGTAACATAGAGAAAAGGAGCTCGATCCGACACTCGGTGGGTGAACCCGGCGAGCTTAGGGACGAGCGGGAGAGAATTTTATGTTATTCACATCTAGGGTGGGGAGCTCGCAGAGTCGGGGACAGCGGGAACACACATCAGTGCAACGGGGACCGAAGCCCCTCGCGCCAGCAACGTATACACGCTAAGGCCAGCCGTCGGGCCTGGGGAAAGATGAGTCAGACTGACAATAAATGGCATGTACGTCACTGGGTAAAATAACCTCTTTGTTCCGGTTTAAGCACCTGTCGACTCCCTGAACCCCTGACTTACACAGCGGTACATTGTCACCAGTGCCGGCCTACAGGCGGGGGGGGGGAGGGCTTGTCCTAAGGAGCGCGTCAAGCGCAAAAGGCCGACGAGAGAAAATGACGTAAGAAGAGCATTTGATTCATGAATATTTCAAAACTATAAATTCAAAAAAAATCAGTTAAGGATTTTTTTTTTTGAGATAAAAAAAGGGCACACAGAGAACTCCCGCAAATTACCACAAAATAAGCCGCAAATTACCGCTTTCTCTTAATTTAAGCAGCGAAGTACATAGCGTTATTATCCCAATGTTAGCGATTTTTACTACGAATTGGAACTCGCATTGATTTTTGATGCAAATAAGCGATTTTTTACCATTTCTATAGCTACTTTGAGCTGCAAATTAGCGTTGATCTTAATCTCAGCCGCGCTAATTAGTGATTTTTTTCAGTTTGGCCAATATTTTAAACTATTTTTGCCCCGCATTAAAGGGAGTTATTGCATGACCGTCTGACGGTTAACTTAACAATTATGTGACGTCATGATAAGCGTAAAATTCAAATTTTGAGTTTAAGCGTTAATCACAAACGTTTAAAGATCATATGAGAAGGTGTTTCATTCATTTATTTGAAGCATTTAAGTGCATCTATGCCCTATTTTAGCGCAACTATTATTTGCAATAGGGAGTTATTGCATAGCCGTCTGACGCTTAACGTTTACGGTTATGTGACGTCACAACAAGCGTAGTTGTTTGAGTCGGTGGAAAAAGAGCTATTGCAAATAATAGTTGCGCTAAAATATGAACACATGGTAGGGCATAGATGCACTTAATTGCTTCAAATAAATTAATAAAACACCTCCTCATACTTTACTCTTTAAACGTTGTGATTAACGCTTAAACTCAAAATTTTAATCTTACGCTTATCATGACGTGACGTGACGTCACATAACCGTTAAAGTTAACCGTCAGACGGTTATGCAATAACTCCCTAATAACTCTTTTTCCACCGACACAAACGGCTACGCTTATGGTGACGTCACATAACCGTAAACGTTAAGCGTCAGACGGCTATGCAATAACTCCCTGTTATCTTTTTTTTCCACTTTTTTAGCCATGAATTAGCGCTTTTTCTCAATTTTAGGCCTGAAGTTGCCCTCAGAAGCTACGGATTTGTCCTTTCTCATATTTTAGCCTTGAATCAGCGTTTTACTAAATTTTAGCCGCCAATAAGCGTTTTTCTCAAATTGAGCAGTGAATTAGCCGATTTTTTTCATTTGTATCCGAGAATACTCTATTTTCCCCTAATTTCATTCAAGAATTAGCAAAACTTTTTAGTTTTGTCCCCGAATTGGAATTGTCCACATTTTAGCCGCTAATTAGCGCTGCTTGTCAATCTCATTAGTGAATTAGCGTTTTTTTTTATTTTAGCAGTTACTTAATTAGCGATTTTCTCAACTTTTGCCATAGATTAGCGTTTGCCCCAATTTTATAGCTGCTAATTAGCCATTCTTCTAAATTTCAGTCGTGAATCTGGAGTTTTCCGCAAATTTAACTGCGAATTAGCGGTTTTTCTCTTTTGTACCCGCGAATGGGCGAATTTTTTGTAATTTCAGTTACGAATTTGTCATTTTTCTCAGTTTTAGCCCCGAATTAGTGTTTTGTATGTTTTTTACCATTTTAGCCGCGATTTTGTTCTCACTTTTATAACGTTGAATTAGTGTTTTTTCTTGAATTTGTTTTTGCGTTTGCAAAATAGCAAAAAACTGGGGAACGCAGCAATTTTACTAAAGGACAGCAAATTATATAGCGTTTTTTGTGTTTATTTTGCCCATAATAAAATGGCATGTCTATACAGCGCGAATCAGCGATTTTTTTCTCAATATTTTGGTCTGAAAGTCTCATCGAGGTACCGCGGATGAACGCTTTTTCACAGTTTTAACCCCGAATATTACCGCTTTTTCCAAACTTTTTCCCGCGTACTTGCCCCAAGAACAGCATATTAGTGAACATTTTCATTTATATCCGCTTAAGGGCCTAAAAAAACTGGAGTTCAGAGCATTTTCTCTAATTTAGAAAAATGGTTAGCTACTTCGCGGTTAATTTTTTCCTCGAAGCTTCCGTATAGAGTGCAGGAAAACCGCTAATTAGAGGCTGGAAGTATGAAAACGTCAATTTCGGCTTGAAGGCCAGCTTGTGGCTCAAATTGAGAAAAAGCGCAATAATTTATAGCTAAAAGAAAAAAAAAAGAAAAAAAAAGCTAAATTCCCAGCTAACATAAAGAAACATTGCTAATTCATGGATGCGAAATTGATAAAATCGCTTATTAGCGGCTAAAATCAGGGAAAACACGAACTCACTGCAAAAATCCAGTAAAATCGCAGAAAATGGAGAGAAATCGGTAATTCACAGTTAAAATGGTGAAAAATTGCTAATTTACGCCTAAGTTGAGAAAAAAAAAACGCTAATTCGCGGTTAAAAATGGAGGAAAATCGCTAATTCACTGATAAAGTTAAGAAGAAGCGCTGAAGTGAGGAATAAACGCTAGTTCGCGGTTTAAATGGAGAAAACGTCAATTATTCGCGGCATCTGAAAGTGCGAGGTGAAAATAGGGGAAAAACTCTAATTCGTGACTGACATTTAGAAAAATCTATAATTAGCGGCTGAAATTAGGAAAAACACTAATTTGCGGTTAAAATCAGGGAAAACGGCTGATTGAGGGTTAATTTGAGAAAATTTATAAAATGGCAAGCCGCGGTTTCCACGGGCTGGCCAAAAAGGAAAAAGCGCTAATTTACGGCAGACATTGAGAAAAAACCTTAACTCGCCAAGACAAATATCAAATTCACGGTTAAAATTGAGAAAAATAGCTAATTTACGCCTAAGTTGAGAAAAAAAAAACGCTAATTCGCGGTTAAAAATGGAGGAAAATCGCTAATTCACTCATAAAATTAAGCGCTGAAGTGAGGAATAAACGCTAATTCGCGATTTAAATGGAGAAAACGTCAATTATTCGCGGCATCTGAAAGTGCGAGGCGAAAATTGGGGAAAAACTCTAATTCGTGACTGAAATTTAGAAAAATCTATAATTAGCGGCTGAAATTAGGAAAAACACTAATTTGCGGTTAAAATCAGGGAAAACGGCTGATTGAGGGTTAATTTGAGAAAATTTATAAAATGGCAAGCCGCGGTTTCCACGGGCTGGCCAATTAGGAAAAAGCGCTAATTTACGGCAGACATTGAGAAAAAACCTTAACTCGCCAAGACAAATATCAAATTCACGGTTAAAATTGAGAAAAATTGCTAATTGACCGATGAAATTGAGAATCTCGGCGGGTTTTCTCACTTCTAGTCATGAATCAGCGCTTATCTCGTCTATACGTAGTCATAAATAGTGTCCTCCAAAAACCACGAATCGCCGTTTTCATGATTTGTGCCGGGAACTAGGGTTCACCACATTTTATAAGCTGTTAACTAGCGGTTTTGCCCAATTTTTAGCAGGGATTTATCGAATTCTGGCCATGAATTAGCGTTATTTCTCACCTTTAGGCACGATATGTTGCTTTCAGACACACACATTAGCGTTTTCACGATATTAGGTGAGGCGGGGAGGGTGTGAGTAATAGTTTTTTCACTATTTTAGCCACGGACGAGCAATTTTTTTTTTTTTTTACCGCTTTTACTCGCAAACTTGCCCCATGAACATAATAGTGCGTTAGCGGGTTCTCTAAATTTAGACCCGTAAAAGAGACACCACATATAAACCGCCGATAGAGTAAATTTGTCTTAATTTTTGCCTCGAATCAAGCGTGTAATAGAGGGGCCCGGGTCGGTCTGACCCCTTTTGCCCAGTGGTGTCGAGCCGACTCTGCGAGACCCAACCAATTGATGAATAGCCGCGAAATTACATAATTTGAGCTTAATATCTGAAAAATTGTAAGTTTCGGGTCTGAGCATTCTAAAAAATTGCGAGTTTATGATCTTAATTTTCCCAAAATTGCAAGTTTCAAGCCATTTTAAAAAAAAATAATGGCCACAGAACCCAGAAATATCCACAAAATTGCAACATTTCACTGCACCTAATCGCAAAATTCCAAGTTCCCTGGTTAAAAATTGTCGAAATCGCTAGTTTCTGGGTTTTGTATTTACGAAAATGCAAGATTCGAAAGCTCTTTTCAGTAGTGACTGTGGAACTATAAAATATCCGCGAAATTGAAAGTTCCCTGGCTGAAAATTTGGGGAATCGCTTGTTCTTGGTCTTTATTTTCGCGGAATTGCTAGATTTCTGGTCTTTATTTTCGCTATTTCGCAAGTTTCGTCGCCATTTCGGTTGCCACCGAGGTCGAAACTCGACTGCAGTTGGACCATACAGCAGTGAATGGACAATTGCGGTGGTTGGAACTTGGCTATGGTTGGACCTGTTGCTGTGGTTGAACTATGGCTGTGGTCAAGATCTTTGCTGTGGTTGGACCTTTTCTGTGGTCGGACCTTCAGCTTTGCTGTGGTTAGACCATTGCTGTGTTTGGATCATTGTTGTGGCTGGACCGTTTCTGTGGTAGTGAGTTTTGCTGTGGTTGGACCATTGACGTGGTTGAACATATGCTGTGGTTAGACCATTCCTGTCTTTGGACAATGGCTGTGGACAAGGCCTTTGCTGTGGTTGGACCATTCTTGTGGGTGGACCATTGCTTTGGTTATACCATAGTTGTGGTCAAGATCTTTGCTGTTGTTGGACCATTGTTGTCGTTGGACCATTGCTCTGGTTCGACCATTACTGTGGTCAAACTACTTTTGTGGTTGGACCACTGCTGTGGTATAGACCTCTGCTGTGGTTGGACCATTGCTGTGGTCGAGACCTCTGATGTGGTTGGACCATTGCTGGTGTCAAGAACTTTGCTGTGATTCGACCATTGTCCTGTTTGGACCATTGTTGTGGTTGAACTATTGCTGTGGTTGGACCTTGACTGTGGTTGGACCTTGACTGTGGTTTGACCTTGACTGCGGTTGGACATGTGGTTAGCTTTTCTGTGGTTGGACCATTGCTGTGTTTGGACCATTGTTGTGGTAGGACATTTGCTGTGGTTATGAGCTTTGCTATGGTTGGACCATTGCTATCGTTGGACCATTGCTGTGATCAAGAACTATGCTGCTATGGTTGGACCGTCTGCGGTCGGATCACTGCTATGTTTCGACTATTGTTGTGTTTGGACTATTGCTGTGGTTGTGAGCTTTGCTGTGGTCGAGACCCCTGCTGGGGTTGCACCATTGCTGTGTTTGGAGTTTTGTTGTGGTTGAGAGCTTTGCTGTGGTTGGACAATTGCTGTGGTTGGACCATTGCTGTGGTTGGACCATTGCTGTGGTTGGACCATTGCTGCGGTTGGACCATTGCTGTAGTTGGACCATTGCTGTGGTTGGACCACATTGATGTGGTTGGACCATTGATGTGGTTGGACCATTGCTGTGGTTGGACCATTGCTGTGGTTGGACCATTGCTGTGGTTGGACCATTTCTGTGGTTGGACCATTTCTGTGGTTGGACCATTGCTGTGGTTGGACCATTGCTGTGGTCGAGACCTCTGCTGGAGTTGCACCATTGCTGTGGTTGAGACCTCTGCTGTGGTTGGAGTTTTGTTGTGGTTGTGAGCTTTGCTGTGGTTGGACAATTGCTGTGGTTGGACCATTGCTGTGGTTGGACCATTGCTGTGGTTGGACCATTGCTGTGGTTGGACCATTGCTGTGGTTGGACCATTGCTGTGGTTGGACCATTGCTGTGGTTGGACCATTGCTGTGGTCGAGACCTCTGCTGGAGCTGCACCATTGCTGTGGTTGAGACCTCTGCTGTGGTTGGAGTCTTGTTGTGGTTGTGAGCTTTGCTGTAGTTGGACAATTGCTGTGGTTGGACCATTGCTGGGTGCTATGGTTAGACCATTGTTGTGGTTGGACCATTACTGTGGTCAAACTATTTTTGTGGTTATACCATTGCTGTGGTCGAGACCTCTGCTGTGGTTAGAGAATCTTTAAAACACAGGTACTGCAACACGGATTTCAGCGCCATATTTGGTCCCTCAGTCGTTAGAGTAAACACATTATCATGAATGAAAAAATAGTCATCGTAACAGCAAACGAAACGAAATAAATAAAAAGACCCTACTTTTCAATGAGATCAGGTGATAATTAAAATCATATGAGGGACTAAGTATGGCGCCGATTCGCGTGTTGCAGTACTCGTGTTTTATAGTGCCTTACTGTGGTTGGAGTTTTTTTGTGGTTGTGAGCTTTGCTGTGGTTGGACCATTGCTGGGGTCAAGAACTTTGCTGTGGTTCGACCATTGTTCTGTTTGGACCATTGGTGCGGTTGAAGTATTGCTGTGGTTGGACCTTGACTGTGGTTGTGGTTGGACTTTTGCTATGGTTGCGTCATTGCTGTGGTTGGTCCATTGGTGTGATTGTACAATTACTGTGGTTGGACAATTACAGTGGTTGGATCATTGGTGTGGTTAGACCTTGTTTGCGTGCTTGTCGGGAGGAAAGGGGTTCTGTGAAAGGGCACCTTTGAGTTCCTCCCTTGGCTCGGAATTTTCTTGTGTACGGCCCTAGTCACCTTAGGAGTAATGAGTATACCAACTGTTTAGCACAGTTCATGAATATAATATGTATACCCGTTCAGAATGACTAGCGATAGTGCTCGCCCAAAGGGCGCATCTCGAGGGCTAGAAACGGCCCTGACCTCTGCTCACGGTTTTTCATTCACCCAACTGTTGCTCGGTTTTAAGACATGTGGAGGGTGTATTAGCGGGGTTGGACAAGGAGGAAGCGCTAATATTTGTCGGGCCACGGACATTTTCGAATGGTGCCTTGCTCGCAGTTTATGTTCAGGTTAAAAAAGTTAAAAGAATTAGTATACCCCCCACTCCATCATCAGACATCCTTGACATGATTTCGAGGATTCATGGCTATATGCCACGAAATAGCCAACGTTATCGAAGACACGTAAAAAAATTATATTTACCTGCAACGTCGAGACACGCGAGTGCAACCGCGTACAAACGATGTATAGCGACATCGTATTGGTCCATGAAGGTGTCGAGGAAACGCAAAGCCAGGAACAGCGTGGATCTTTCCAGGCGAAATATCATATCGTTCAGACCTTTGAGCCAACGGGTCAAAAGTGGTCGTAAATGAAGCTGTGACGGATCAATTGTTAAAGCGCTGTAAATTAATTTCTATGAAAAGGCGGCGAGTGACACTCACTTGAGGGCTTCTAAATAGAATGGGCGACATTGTCATTTCCTTGTCCAGCATGTAATTGAAGTAGTCTCTAGCGTACTGATTGTGGGGGTCGACTTTGTTTTTGTTCTTGTTTTGCAGCTTCATGTTTTTCAATGATAACTAACGAATGGAGTGAAATTTTTATGAGTTGGAAACGCTTACAAGAAGATTGGCTTCGATTTTTGAGAAAAAAAGAAAACCTGGAAATTCTTCAAGTCGGAGGGTCTTCTGACGCCGAGACTACGCGACACACAACCAACCAACCAACTGCCGGGAACCGGCGGGCTTTGTCCTGCGCCGCTTGGCTCCGTTCCAGTCAACAACAAACAAGTGGGCAGATCGAAGGTACAAAAAACCCGCAAATTTTAATTTTTCCAAAATCTTAGGAAAGATTTGCGTCACTGTGAGAGTTTTTAGCGACTTTTTTTTGTCTCCTCCTCTCAAAAATGAACACCCAGCGTCATCGTGTCAAGGTCGAGGAGCTTATCGACGTTATCAAACGCTCTCACGCCGCATCGTCATCATCGTTTCAGCAGGTGTCAACTTCCCTCAAGATACGGGACCTGTCAGTCAGGGTCATCATTCGGCCCGAGGACATTTTAAAACGAGCGTGAGAGCGTGCAATCGCGAAAGGAATAAAAAGAAAAAATTGGACGATGTTGTAACGAAGACGAATCGAGGCGGTTGGCCTTGTTTCCCTTCCGCCGCTCGCTGACCCCTAAAACAACCCACCGAACGGGGGCTCAAGCAGTTTGTATTTTATCTTCGATCACGCGAGTCTAAGGTGAGTGAATGAGTTGGCTTTATTTTCCTACTTTTGGTCGACACAAGGCCGTGTTGAGACGTTGGTCCACAAAACCGGTTCACGTTATTGAAAGCTGAGGCATTCTTCTGCTCCAGTATGTATGCACATGGCTCCTCTCTTTACGCTGCTATTTTTATTCGTTTACGTTTAAATATTGATTCCTCTGCTTCTTTCTTGAATCCTTTCAGTAATTTCTTTGTTAGAAACGTCAAAAACCGCAGTATAATTCGCTGGGTCACGCTCTGCTGACCCATAGCAAAATCTGTAGTGCCAGCGTATGATTGTCTACTCTAATTCAATTTGTACCGTGAATTGATCGTCCTCAATGTGATCGGCTTACGTTTCGAGGTCATAGGTGACTGAAAAGAGCCATTGTACACGCCAAACCGAGGAAGCCTTGTCTTAGGACGCGTATGTAAATTCTGACGACCAGCTGGTCTTAATAATTTTTGAAATGTTATTACAGTTGTAGGGTATTTAAATTTGGTAATTTCCACTGTCAAGGATGCTCTCCCAAGTACCCTGACATATTCGTCTTCTGATTTGAGTCAAGGTTTTGTTTACCCTTTACAGGTATTATTGTTGCCTATTTACACTATTTATTTGCACCATTCCGATAAGATTTAAAGCTCCTATTTCGTGCTATCTCCATAACATATTCACATATATTTCAGTCACTTTATACTTAGGGTTGTCAACTCGATATTTAGGAAAAAACGGAACAAAAAAGAGTTGAAGACCCACAGATAATGTCGATGTAATTTTTCTTATTAGGTATGTACAAATAATGGCAATGACCCCGTGCGGAACAGACTTTCAGCGGCTCTTTTAATCAGCGGCGGATTTAGGCTAAAATGTTTAGGGGGCATGGGCGTAGCTAAAGGTTTACTGTAGACTTCACGCGCCCTAAAAATGGCTAAACTGACGATTCACGATTTAAAAAGCCCTAAGTCAGGTGATTCCTATCCCTTTTCTATGTTCCTGGCGCGTCAAAAATGGCCAAACTGAGCGTTTACGCCTTGAAAATGTCTAAAATTGACGATTCGTGCCTTCTTAAGAGTGGCACACTCGTACTATAGAAATTCACGGTCTAACAATGGTCAAATTGATCGTTTGCGGCCAAACATGACTATTTCGCGCTCTTAAAACGATAAACTGGCCACTTGCGTTTGCGCACCGAGCATGGGCCGTCCCTCCACCCCCAGATAGAATGAACATTGTCGATGTATTGTGGGGGTGTGAGAGGACAAACCATGAGTATTTTTCGAAGAAGGGGCTTAAGAGTGATTATCCGGGGGGGAGGGGGCTAATACGATCAACTTGTGGGGGGGGTCCCTAAACCCCCCCTTTATCACTCCTTAGCCCACGCGAATGATATTAGTTGACCGCAAAATTAATTACCCCCCACCCCCAGTAACTTACCCTCGCGCGGTTGGTGGTTGTAACTGAGCCTAGAGCTTTTTTTAGTTGGAGCATAACATATTTCCTGTGGTTTGACCTTTGCTGCGGTTAGAGCGTTACTGTGGTTGGACATTTGCTGTAGTTTGAGTTCTGCTGTGGTTAGAGCGTTACTGTGGTTGGACATTTGCTGTGGTTTGAGTTCTGCTGTGGTTGGACCGTTGCTGTGGTTGGAGCGTTACTGTGGTTGGATATTTGCTGTGGATCGACCTTTGGTGTGATTGAGGCGTTACTGTGGTTGGATCGTTGCTGTGGTTGGAGCGTTACTGTGGTTGGGCCGTTGCTGTGGTTGGACATTGGCTCTGGTTGGACCGTTGCTGTGGTTTAACCGTTGCAGTGGTTAGACCTTTGCTGTGGTTTGACCGTTGCTGTGGTTAGACCGTTGCTGTGGTTAGAGCGTTACTGTGGTTGGACATTTGCTGTGGTTTGAGTTCTGCTGTGGTTTGACCTTTGCTGTGGTAGGGCACGGCCGTTGCTGTGGTTGGATCGTTGCTGTGGTTGGAACGTTACTGTGGTTAGACATCGGCTGTGGTTGGACCGTTTGCTGTGGTTCGACCTTTGCCGTGATTGGGCCGTTACTGTGGTTGCATCATCGCTGTGGTTTGAGCGTTACTGTGGTTGGACATTTGCTGTAGTTTGAGTTCTGCTGTGGTTTGACCTTTGCTGTGGTAGGGCAGGGCCGTTGCTGTGGTTGGGTCGATGCTGTGGTTGGGTCGTTGCTGTGGTTGGAACGTTACTCTGGTTAGACATCGGCTGTGGTTCGACCTTTGCTGTGGTTAGAGCGTTACTGTGGTTAGACATTTGCTGTGGTTTGAGGTCTGCTGTGGTTGGACCGTTGCTGTGTTTGGACGTTTACTGTGGTAGGGCACGGCCGTTGCTGTGGTTGGAACGTTACTGTGGTTGGACCGTTGCTGTGGTTGAACATTGGTTTTGGTTGGACCGTTGCTGTGGTTTAACCGTTGCAGTGGTTAGACCGTTGCTGTGGTTAGAGCGTTACTGTGGTTGGACATTGGTTCTGGTTGGGCCGTTGTTGTGGTTGGAGCGTTACTGTGGTTGAATAGTTGCTGTGGTTTGACCTTTGCTGTGGTTGGACCGTTACTGCTGTTGGATATTTGCTGTGGTTCGACCTTTGGTGTGATTGAGCCGTTACTGTGGTTGGATCGTTGCTGTGGTTGGAGCGTTACTGTGGTTGGACATTTTCTGTGATTTGAGTTCTGCTGTGGTTTGACCTTTGCTGTTGTAGGGCACGGCCGTTGCTGTGGTTGTATCGTTGCTGTGGTTGGAACGTTACTATGGTTAGACATGGGCTGTGGTTGGGCCGTTTGCTGTGGTTCGACCTTTGCTGTGTGGTTCGACCTTTGCTGTTGTTCGACCTTTGCTGTGATTGGGCCGTTACTGTGGTTGCATCGTTGCTGTGGTTGGACATTTGCTGTGGTTTGATCCTTGCTGTGGTAGGGCACGGCCGTTTCTGTGGTTGGAACGTTACCGTGGTTGGACATTGGCTGTGGTTGGACCGTTGCTGTGGTTGGACCGTTGCTGTGGTTGGACAGTGGCTTTGGTTGGACCGTTGCTGTGGTTTGACTGTTGCAGTGGTTAGACCGTTGCTGTGGTTAGAGCGTTACTGTGGTTGGACATTTGTTCTGGTTGGGCCGTTGTTGTGGTTGGAGCGTTATTGTGGTTGAATAGTTACTGTGGTTTGACCTTTGCTGTGGTTGGACCGTTACTGCTGTTGGGCATTTGCTGTGGTTCGACATTTGGTGTGATTGAGCCGTTACTGTGGTTGGACCGTTGCTGTGGTTGGAGTGTTACTGTGGTTTGAGATTTGGTGTGATCTGACCTCTGTTGTGGTGGGGCAATTGTTATGGTTAGACCACTAACCACAGCCGATGTTCCCACCCCAGCAGCAGCAACAGTAATGGTTAATTATATTTTGTTCATTGCTGTTGTTGGACATTATGCTGTGGTTTTTCATATGTTGTGGTTGGACCTTGGCTGTTGATGCTCATTTACTTTGGTTGGGCCTTCTTTGTGGTTGAGCTTCACTATTGTTTTACGGAGGGGGGGGGGTCGAGTTTACCGAGCCCGCCGGCGCCTAAGCCCTTGACCCCATTTTGCTGTAAGGCAGCGTTGAGCTGTGACACGGTGCACTCGGCAAGGCTGGGGTTGCAAAGCGAGTATTGTGTTCATTACACCATCGAGACGTACTGGTGGTACGGACCACCAGTGGTCCCTTTTTTTGTGGTTTAAACTTTAATCTGTTGTTAGTGTTTTTTGTAGCTGGGGCTTTGACCTTGGCTACTATTAGACCTATGCTGTCGTTTTGTTGAGGTTGTGCTTGTGATGGTCGCGTATTTACACTCTTTTTACGAGTTCAGAGCCTCTTTCGCATGGATTTTGTAGCCGAAAGGCTCGGCCAGTGTCGAAACTGGTGTAATCCTCCCAACAAGATCAGAGCTCACGTTTTTTTTTTTTTTTTTTTTTTTTTCGTTCGTTCCTTGTTCGCCGCGTTTTCCAACCAATAAACTAGTTTTATTGTTAGTGGAAACGCTTTTAAAGGCATCTTTTACACAATAAGTGGTATCACGCAATTCAGTGGCTAACGAGGAGAAAAAGGGTTGGAGTCGTGGAAAAACTGCGAATTCAACGCTAAAAGTTAAAAAAAAAAAACACCAATTCGCAGCAAAATTGTAAAAATCGCTAATTTTTCTGATTCAAGTGAGAAAAAGCGCTAATTTAGGGCTCAACTTGAGAAAAAACACAAATTCACAGCTAAAATTGAACATCTGCTTTTGCAGGTTAAATGGAGGTAAATACCCGCATAATAACATAATTTGGAGCTAAATACCTGTGGAATTGTAGGTTTCGTGTCTAAAATATCCTGAAAATTGCACGTTTATCAGTATTGCGCTTTGCGATAAATTGTAGTTTCGTGGTCTCATTTTATGGGCTAAACAACAACGATGCCGGACACATATAAGCTACGAAATTACAGCATTCTGAGCTAAAGATCTGTCAGTTTCTGGGTCTAAATGCTTGTTTTTCTGGGTTTATTCTGGTAAAATCCGCCATTTTCTGTGCTCTTTGTTTCCGCGAAACTTCGCGAAGTCGTGTCGCCCATCAACAGTTTCGCTATTAGTTCACCGCCATGCGCTCTAACAAAAAACTTTAAACGTATAATAGGGTGGCTATAACAAAAGTAGCGTTCAACTTCGCGTACAGTTTCAGGCTTGTTAGCTCGTTGGAACATCCATTTTCGCTCTTATTTTTCACTTTAACCGTCAGCAGATAAAATGTAATGTAAACGTTTGTTTAATTAAGTGACTTCATCAAACAACTGCGTCAGTTCATCCGGTAATTGATCGCTCGTGTTTCTCTTGTGTTCTCGTGTGTGTGTGTGTGATTCGCTGTTTCATAAGATTTTTTGTTTCGTTTCAACAGTATTTTGACTGCATCAAGTTAGCCGTTTTCTTCTTCGCTCTCTTTGTCTTGCGTTGATTGTCGACGAATATTCCTCATTTTGTAGAAAAGTTTGTCTAATTACCCGAGTGTCAGCAATCCATTAATTTAAACAATTTTTTTTATATTTCATCGTTAAGATTAACCGCCGATCCACCTCGATAACTAAATTACCCAGGCTGCTCGACCTTCAGTAGAAAAATGTTACAGTCATTTATTATTGTGTCTTTTATCTATTTATTTTTTCTTGTTTTTCAGCCACACGCTTATCCTTATGGCTGACAAAAACGCCAGGAAGTCTCGGTGGTACTTTGGAGGGCTTGCTTCGGCCGGAGCGGCTTGTTTTACACACCCGCTTGACCTATTGAAGGTGATTTATAAAACATTCACAAAATTAATTCTTATTTTGGTGCTGGCCTGTTTCGGTGGTACGAGGGGGGGGGAGGGGTGTTAGTCAACTTTGTACGCGAGGATAAAAAAGACGCTGAATTTATTTTTGGAGCGGTGGCGGCGTCGTGGGTGAATGACTGGGAGGTTGGAAGGGAGGAACCAGAAGCTATTTTAAAATTGTGGTGTTTTGACCCCTTTTGAAATGACGTTATTTCTACTAATAGAAATTAGATTTATCTCTTTGGCGATTGAGTTGAGCAAAATTGAAGCCCCCCCCCCCCTCATTCCAATATGTATTTGATGTTTCTAGCGAAAAACTTTAGTATTCCAGACCTCGTGGTTTTAAGACTGGCAATTTAGCACAAGGGGGGTGCCCAACAGGAGTAGGCGGTAGCGTAAGCTGTTCCATAAGCTTTTAAAGTGTATTGGAAGGTGGGGGGGGGGGATTATTCCAAGTTGCTGTGAAATATGCGGAGGGGTTCAGCTTTTCTTAATATTTGCCTGGACTTTGCATCGCGAAACCACGAATTGGTGCGTTTTCTCGAGTTTCTAGCCGCGCGAGACAGAAATTTTACTCAATTAATACCGTGGATGTGCGTTTTTCCTCAATTTTAGTTTAGACGTAAATGAGTTAGCGCCTTTTCCTTGAATCCTTAATTTTGGCCAGGAATTAGCATCGTGAAACCGCGAATTTTTGCTTTTTTTTCTCAATTTAGGCCGCGAATGAGCGCTTTTTTAAAATTTTAGCCGTGAATGAGCTCAATTTTATCCAAGAATCAAGGTTTTTCCCCCCTAAAAAGTTTAGGTGCAAATGAGTAGGTACTTTTTCTCAACTCTACCGAGAACGATCCGTATTTCTCTTTTTATCCGTGAAAACCGTGATAGCCGTCTCCGTAAACCGCGATTTAGCGAATTTTCTTAATTTGGACCTGGATTTTGCATTGCGAAACCTCGAAATTAGGGCAAATTTTAGCCGTGAATGGGTGCTGTTTCTCAGAACATGCTTTTTTTTCCTTAATAGTTTTAGCCGCGAATGGGAGGGGGGGGGGTTGTTCTCAATTTTAGCCGCGAATGAGTGGGGTTTTCTCCATTTTACTGTTAACTTTGCCCCTTTTCTCAGTTTTTGGTGTGACAAGGTGAATTACAGTATTTTTTAAATTTTGGCCTGGACACGTTGCATCGCGAAACCGCGAATGCGTCATCAGCCGTGAATGGGCGCTATTTTTAGAAAATGTTTTCTCTCCTCATTTTTGGCCGCGAATAGTGTTTTTTTTTTTTTTTCCTCAATTTTAGCCGCGGCCTTGCCCGAAGCTAATTGGCGCACTATTTTCTCAATTTTTCGTCTAGATGGTGTGAGAGCGTATTTTTGAGCCTTTTTGTGTCATGCTCTAAACATTTTTTAGCCCAACCACCAGGAATGACTCAAAATGGCGTTCTTCAAATGAGGCCACATATGGATCTCCAGTAGCACTTTAACCGATATAAAAAAAACAAGAACAAAGCCACAGGAACTTTGTGTTTTTTTTTTGTTTTTTTTTTAGCCTTTTTGTGCCACACTAACCGTTTTTGAGCCCAACCAGAAACGGCCCAATACGACGTAAAAACGGCACAAAAAAGATCAAAAATAGTTCAAAATTTCTTGTGGATTTGTTTTTCAGATTTGTTGGAGTGCTACTTGTGGGAGGGGGGGTCCATTTGAAAAACGTCATTTTGGAACATTAACGTTTGGGCTCAAAAACGTTTCAAATATAGCTCAAAAAGGCTTTAAAAATAGTTCAAAACGACAAATCTTGAGGATTTTTTTTTTTTTTTTTTTCAAGATCAGAAAAGTGCTACTGAGGGTTTATTTAGCAGCATTTGAAAAACGTCATTTCTGGATGGGCTCAAAAATTGAATAGCATGGCTCAAAACGGCTCAAAAATAGCACCAAATTCTTGCGCTTTTGTTTTTTAGGTTTTTGTTGAAGTGCTACTAGGAAGTCCATTTTGTAGAAAACGCCATTTTGAGTCATTTCTGGTTGGGCTCTCTGGGACGGCACAAAAAGGGCTCAAAAATAGCGCGAAACTCCTGCGTTTTTTTTTTTTTTTAGGTCTGTTGACATGCTATTAGGGGGTTGAGTTGTAGAAGCATTGAAAAACGTCATTTTGAGTCATTTCCGGTTGGGCTCTTTGAGACGGCACAACATGGCTCAAAAATACCGCAAAATTCTTGCGCTTTTTTTTTTTTTTTAGGGGAAATTAGAACGTGAAACGTCAGAATGCCCATTGTTATAGTAATAAGGGAAAGGTTTAGTTATTTCTAGGGCACGAACCCTTCAGTTTGATCATTTTCATGGTCGCGAGTGGACATTTTCGAGTGCAAACGGTCAGTTTGGCCCATTTTTTGGAGCGCGAACAGTTCGTCAAACCAATTTTTAGGACGCAAAATGGTCAGTTTGGAATTTGTCTGGGCGCGAATCTTTAGTTTGCCATGTTTTTGGGCGTGAATTGCCGCAGTTTGACCATTTTAAGGGTGTGAGTTGTCAGTTTGGCTGTTTTCAGAATGTAAATTGTCAACACGCCCATTTTTTTTTTACAGCGTCAATAGTCAGTTTTAGTCGTTTTTAGGGCACGAACCGTCAGTTTGCCCTATTTTCAAGGTCACATATCGTCAGTTTGGCCACTTTTCAAACGTTGATGATAGCGCAATATCGTCAGTTTCGCAATTTTGGAGACGAAAACGTCCCTGTAGGCCGTTTCAGGGTGTAAATGGTCAGTACGCCCATGTTTAGGGCGTGAGTTGCCGCAGTTTGACCATGTTAAGGGTGTGAGTTGTCAGTTTGGCTGTTTTTAGAATGTTGTCAGCACTCCCAATTTTTTTTTTTTTTAGGGCGTCAATAGTCACTTTGGTCATTTTTAGGGCACTTTCGGTCAGTTTACCCTATTTTCATGGGACGCATATCGTCAGTTTGGCCATTTTTAGAGCGTGAATCGTCAATTTGGCCATTTTTCAAGCGCTAATCATAGCGCAGTATCGTCAGTATCGCAATTTTGGAAGGGAAAACGTCACTGTCGGCCATTTCAGGGGGTAAATAGTCAGGACGCCATGTTTAGGGCGTGAATTGCCGCAGTTTGACCATTTTTAGGGTGTGAGTTGTCAGTTTGGCTGTTTTCAGAATGTAAATTGTCAGTACGCCCATTTTTTTTTTTTTTTTTTTTAGGGTGTCAATAGTCAGTTTGGTCATTTTTAGGGCACGAACCGTCAGTTTGCCCTATTTTCATGGGCGCATTACGCCAGTTTGGCCATTTTTCGAGCGTGAATTGCCAGTTTGGCCATTTTTCGAGCGCGAATGGTCGGTTTGCCAGTTTTTCATGGACAAAACGTTAGTTAAAGCCATTTTATGGTGGCGAGAGTCTTTTTTTTTTTTGCAGTTTTCAGGGCACGAATAGTCTGTCAAGCTCATTTCCAGGGCGCGAATGGTACAGTTTGCCGTTTTGGTGGTTGCGCGTGCAAAAGCCGTCAGTTTGGCTATTTTTAAGTTGCTAGTTGACATTTCACCAGTTTACACGGTGCGAGTGTTCAGTTTGTGACCATTTTTCCCAGCGCGAATAGTTCGTCGAGACAATTTCTAGGGCGCGATTGTTTAGTTCGGATATTTGATGGCTCAAATTGTCAGTTTAGAATTTTTCAGAGCGCGAATCGTCAATTTGCCGTTTTATAGCGTGAATAGTCTGTTTGCCATGTTCAGGGCGTGAATTGCCAATTTTGGCCAGTTTTTCGAGCGCGAATGGTCTGTTTTTGCTATTTATAGGACACGGATCGTCATTTTCATCAATGTTATGAGGGGCAAATCGTCAGTTTAGGACAAATATTGTTAGTATTATCGATTAAAGTACGAGAGTTTGTCGATAATGCATGCACAAAGTTGTAGCCGTAGGAGCATGCGCCGTTCAGGCGACCCTCGTTGAGGTGCGCCGAAAATACAAACGCTGAAGATGGCGAGCAACCGAAACCGGTTTGTTTTCGACGCACCTCTACGAGAGAAGACTGACGACGTACGGCTTCTACGCCAAACCACCACCTTTTCACCATTTTTAAGACGAAAATTATCAGTTTAGCCAATTTTTAGGGTGCCAAGAGTCATGAGGCGTGAATGGTCAGTTTGCCAAGCTTTGGGTGTAAAATATTTTATGGCGCAAATTTTCAGTTTCGGCATTATGGGGCACGTCTAAGCAAAAACAGGACGCTAGGATGGTTCCTCGGCTCCCCCCTATCGCTCTTCAGTTCCGCTCGCCTTACCTTCGATTTTTTGCTCATGAATGAAACACTTCCAGGTTCAATTACAAACTCAACAAGACACTAAAGTGAGCGCAGTCAAACTAACGGCGAACATCATCCGAAATGACGGTGTTCTATCCCTCTACAATGGTATATCCGCCTCGCTTCTTCGTCAGTTGACCTATTCAACGGCTCGTTTCGGCATTTACGAGGTAACCATACGAAAAAGTCGTGGCAATAAAGTTAAATCCGAAATGATCTCCGGCCAGTTTTGTTTCTGATGCCGGTCCGTCGGGACTTTTTCGTTTCACGAAAAGGTGGGCAAATCGTTAGACTCGTCGCCTGGACAGATGCCCTTTTGGAAATCTGTCGTCATTGCTGGTGCCGCCGGTGCGGCCGGTGGTATTGTCGGCACTCCCGCCGATATGGTCAACGTCGAATGCAGAACGACATTAAACTACCGCCTGAAAAACGTCGCAAGTATGTTGTAATTTCTACAGGAAGAAACGAATTTTCAAAACAATTTTTTTTTTTTTGTATAGCTATAAACACGCAATTGACGGTTTGGCTCGAGTTCTACGAGAAGAAGGTTTGTCCCGTTGTTTTTCAGGCGCGACGATGGCTACCAGCCGGGCGGTGCTCATGACGATTGGTCAACTGTCGTTTTACGATTTATTCAAAGAATTCCTCCTCGGCACTGGCTCCTTCGTCGACAATCCCACGACTCATTTTCTATCTTCATTAATGGCGGTGAGTTCGATTTACACCGTGTATTGTTCAACCCTCTTGCGATTCTTATTTCGTTAAAAAAAAAAACATTTAGGGAGCCGTCGCGACAACAATGACTCAACCCCTTGACGTTTTGAAAACTCGCGCCATGAACGCCAAACCTGGAGAGTTTAAAGGCATAACCGATTTATTCTTCTATACCGCTAAATTAGGCCCCCTGGGATTTTTCAAGGTAACAACAATTATTTTATTCCTTATATTGTTACCACGGTGTTCTCCTCCGAAAAACAGGGTTACGTTCCAGCTTTCGTTCGACTAGCTCCTCAAACAATTTTGACGTTTGTCTTCTTGGAACAACTGAAATCACATTTCGGATACATTAAAGGTTCCTAAAAGTGCTTTAATATAGAGAAAGTAAGCAAACATAAATTGCATTTATATTTATTTATTTTTTACAAAATAGTAACATTCCTGAGGTTTATATGTACAATTTTGTATTTTCACACATAGTGAAAAAAAAAAAACACACACGATACGAAAAAGTTACCGCCAAAGGCCTTCACAAAAATAAAAATGACGATCAAAAGTTTTCCATTTCGTTGTTGGGTCGTTCGAAAACCAAATTTAGCCCCAGATTCTCGCAAATTTAGCTGGTTATTGAAAAAAAAAAATTAATATCAAATTTCGGGGACACTTGCCGTATTAAAACCAAATTTTACCGGGCTTTAACTCTTGGGAGGGTTTGGTGAAAAAATACTTTCACAATTTTATCATTTTCAAAATAGATTTTCGTTCTTCAATCTCAAAATGTCGTGCATTTGGCACCTACAAAACACAATTTCACAACTTTTTACTCGTTCAAAGCCCGAATTCACGCTTTTAAAAAATCAATTTTCATGGTTTTAGCTTTTTTTCATGTTTTAAATTTTTTTTTTTTTTTGTCAGAAAAATGAATAATCGTAACCGTTACTATGGTAAACAATTGCCATGGTAGCTGTTACCCACTACCACTGCAACTGTTGCTATGGTAACCGTTATTACCATGGCAACCGTTGGTATGGAAAACAATGACCATGGTAGCTCAGTCACGTCAATTTTCATAGATTTAGCTCTTGTTGTTTTTTGTTTTTGTTTTTTAAATGAGCGTTTCCATAAAAATAATGGATTGACTCTTTCAAAAACCAAATTCTTGAATTTGGTTTATTGGAACTCGAAATTTCGTCAATTTTGTTTTTCTTGTTTCATCCTTGCTTTTGGAGTGAGTGTCAGCTCCGAGTTTTGCTGAGAATGAGTGATTTTTTTTTTTTTTCAATTTAGGCGTTTTTTTTTTCTGAATTCTTCATTTCTCTCGAATTGAGTCACGAATTATAGCGTTTTTCTCCGTTTCTGCTGCGATTGAGTAATTTTTCTCAATCGCAAATTAGGACTTTTCCTCAAGTTTATCTGCACTTACGCGCTTTTTAGATCCTCATGGCAACCGTTGCTGTGGTAACCGTGAGAGCTTTTTCTTGACTTTACGTTAAAATTAGCCCTTTTTCTGTTGGTTTACCTGCGCTTGAGCGCTTTATCTCCATTTTAGCCGTGAAATAACGGGCTTTCTGTTTCAGTCGCTTATTAGTGCGTCTTCTCGAGAATATCGGCAAACTATATCGTTGTTTCTTGAATTTAGTCCGATCCTCAATGGACGGTTACCATGGCAACCGTTGCTACGATGACCTTTAATAAGTTAACCCTTGCTCTGGTAACTGTTACTACGGAAACCGTTGGTATGGTGGCCGTTATAGATTTTTCATAATTTCACGGTGAATTAGCGCTTTTCCTCAAATTTTCAGCTTTGGATGAGCATTTTTTTTTTTTCAATTTAGGACCAAATAAGCGTTTTTTCTCAATTCTAGCCGCGATTCATGTCTCCCGAATTGATCCACAAATTGGTGCAGTTCTCAGTTTCAGCGGCAATTGAGTGTTTTCTCTAATACCGTTACCATTTCAACCGTCACTATGGTAACCTTCAGCGTGGCAACAGTTGCTGTGGTAACCGTGAGAGCTTTTTCTTGATTTCACGGAAAAATTAGCACTTTCGCTAAAGTTCAGCCGCGCTTCAGCCCTTTATCTCCATTTTAGCCGTTACCTAACGGGGTTTATGTTTTAGCCTCTTATTAGCGCGTTTTCTTGAATTTAGCCCTTTCCTCAATGGATCCTTTTCATGGCAATCGCTGCTATGGTAACCGTTACCATGGCAACTGTTGATATGGTAACTGTTGCCATAAAAACCGTTGGTATGGTAACCGTTACTATGACAACCGTTACCATGACAACCGTGAGAGCTGTTTCATTATTTCACGGCAAATTAGCGCTTTTCTTCAAGTTTAGTTTTGAACGAGCTTCCAATTTTCCAATTTAACCCCGAATAAGCCTTTTTTTCTTAATTTTAGCCGCGATTTATTACTCTCGAATTGAGCCACAAATCAGGATTATTCTCCGTTTGAGCCGCTAATGAGTGTTTTATCTAATACCGTTACCACCCCCGTTGTAAAACTAAAAAAAATTGCTCAGCACTTGATGAGGTTTTGTTTTCAACACAACATGTAAAATAAGAGGGAAGGGGATTAATCGCAATTAATCGTGTTATAGTTTCAAAACGAGCCGTATGGTAACCGTAACCTTGATAACCGTTGCTGGGGTGACCGAGAGAGCTTTTTCTTAAAAGCGCATCTCCATTTTTTGCCGTTAATTAACGGATTTTCCTGTTCTAGCCGCTTATCAGCGCGTTTTCTAAAAAATATCCGCAAATTAACGTTTTTTCATGAATTTAGACCATTACTCAACGGATGGTTACCATGGCAACCGTTGCTGTGGTAACCGTGAGAGGTGTTTCTTAATTTTACGGCAAATTAGCGCTTTTCCTCAACTTTAGCTTTGATTGAGCGATTTTTTTTTTCAATTTAGGCACGAATGAGCGTTTTTTCCTAATTCTAGCCGTGATTTATTACTCTCGAATTGATCCACAAATTAGCGTTTTTCTCCGTTTCAGCCGCGAGTGGAGTGTTTTCTCTAATACCGTAACCACGGCAACCGTAGCTATGGTAACCGTTGAGATGGCAACCGCTGCTATGGTAACTGTTACCATAGCAACCCTAGCTGGGGTAACCATGAGGGCTTTTTCTCAATTTCACGGCAAATTAGCGCTTTTCTACTAGTTTAACTTAGAACGAGTGTTTTTTGACATGTTCATGTCTTTCATATGGCACATAAAAAAAAAATCGTCACGAAATTTGCTCACGAAAATTGCTAACGAAATTTGCTCACGAAAATTGCTAACGAAATTTGTCCCAAATGGTCCCGTTGCAACGGTTACCATAGCAACGGTTGCCATGGTAACGGTTACCATAGCAACGGTTGCCATGGTAACGGTTACCATAGCAACGGTTGCCATGGTAACGGCTCACCTAGCAACGGTTACCATGACAACGGTTACCATAGCAACGGTTGCCATGGTAACGGTTACCATAGCAACGGTTGCCATGGTAACGGCTCACATAGCAACGGTTACCATGACAACGGTTGCCATGGTGAAAATGTTTCAATGTGTTGCAGACTCGTATGCAAGCGTTTTCATATTTTTTTTACATTTTCGTTTCTTTTTATTTCATTCAATAAATTCCGTTCGTTTTACTGTCGTTCCTAAACGGTATCATTATACTTCCTAAATTGGTGACCCCGATTCGAACAATTTTTTTTTTGGTTCTATCAATTCCATCAAGCCCAACGTCATTCTTTCTTCACTAACGAAAATTAATTATCTCATTTGAGGACAAATGAGAGTTTATTCAAATAAATATGTCCAAGGAAAAGTGATTTGCGTCCTCTCTAAGCCTTAGAACCATCGTGTCTTGCGTACACTTGCGTTTTCTCAGGTCCAGAGGCAGGTCATTTTTTTTCTTACTGTAAGATAAATGATAGTAGGTTCGTAGTAAAAAGATTAATGACTGGCTGGCTTGCCACTTGTTCTTATTTTTTTTCATTTTAGGCATGAATAAGCTGTCAAATTGATCGAGAAATTAGCGTTTTTCTCCGTCTCATCTGCGATTGAGTGTTTTCCAATACTGTTACCATTATGGCAACCGTTGCTGTGGTAACCGTTACCATGGCAACCGTCGCAATGGTAACCGTTACCATGACAACCGTGAGAGCTTTTTTTTTATGTCACGGCAAATTAGCGCTTTTCCTCAACTTTAGCTTTGATTGAGCGATTTTTTTTTTTCAATTTAGGCACGAATGAGCGTTTTTTCCTAATTCTAGCCGTGATTTATTACTCTCGAATTGATCCACAAATTAGCGCTTTTCTCCGTTTCAGCCGCGAGTGGAGTGTTTTCTCTAATACCGTAACCACGGCAACCGTAGCTATGGTAACCGTTGATATGGCAACCGCTGCTATGGTAACTGTTACCATAGCAACCCTAGCTGGGGTAACCATGAGAGCTTTTTCTCAATTTCACGGCAAATTAGCGCTTTTCTACTAGTTAAGCTTAGAACGAGTGGGTTTTTTTTTTTTTTTTTTTTTTTTTTTTTTTTTTTTTTTTTTTTTTTTCATTTTAGGCATGAATAAGCTGTCAAATTGATCGAGAAATTAGCGTTTTTCTCCGTCTCAGCTGCGATTGAGTGTTTTCCAATACTGTTACCATATGGCAACCGTTGCTGTGGTAACCGTTACCATGGCAACCGTCGCAACGGTAACCGTTACCATGACAACCGTGAGAGTTTTTTTTTAACTTCACGGCAAATTAGCGCTTTTCCTCAAGTTTACCTGAGATTGAGCGATTTTGTTCAATTTAGGCCGCAATTTATTTCTCTCGAATTGATCCCGCAAATTATCGTTTTGTTCCGTTTCAGCTGCGATTGAGTGTTTTACTCAATTTCAACCGCAAATTAGCCCGTTTTTCTCATGTTTTTCGGCGTTTGAGCGATTTGTCTCCATTTTAACCGCGAATTAACGGGCTTTTCCCCCCGTTTTAGCCGATTATTACCGCGTATTTTCAAGAATTTAGTCCATTCCTCAATGGACGGTTACCATGGTAATCGTGTTGCTATGGTAACCGTTACGATGGTAACCGTTGATATGGCAACCGCTGCTATGGAAACTCTTACCATGGTGAGAGCTTTTTCTAGCGCTTTTCCTCAAGTTTTATTTTAGAACGAGGGATTTTTTTTTTTTTGTCAATTTAGGCACGAATAAGCGTTTCAACTCAATTCTAGACGCGAATTATTTCTCTCAAATTGATCCTACAAATCAGCTTTTTCTCCGTTTCAGCTGCGATTTAGCGTTTTCTCAATTTCAAGCGCAAATTAGCCCTTTTTTTCTCAAGTTTTGTCTGCGTTTGAGCGATTTACCTCCATTTTGTAACGCGAATTAACGGTTCCCCCCACCCGTTTTAGCCGCTTATTAGCTCGTTTTTTTCAATAGGAGATTCGCAAAATTATCCGCGAATTTAGTCTATTTCTCAATATTAGCCGCTGTTGCCAGTTTTATTCGAGAAATTATTTCTTCATTTGACACGCGATTTATTACCGCGTTTCCTCAATTTCCGCCTCGAGTCGGCGGATTTTCTCAAATATAATCCGCGAATTCGCGTTTTTTTTTTTTCTAAAATTTTGGTGTGAGATTCCCGTTTTTACTCGATCCAATCTGCCCCCCTCCCCCGCTAGCGGATTTCTCTCAAATTGATCCGCGAATTTGGCGTTTTTCTTAATTTCAACAGCGAATTAGCGCTTTTTCTAATGTGTGATTATTTTTTTTCAACTTCGGCCGGGTATTTTAGCGGTTTTTCCTCAGTTTCAGCCGCGAATCTGCGCTTTTTCTACATTTGTCCGCAAATGGTGATTTTTTTCCGCACTTTGTCCAAAAATTTTTGTCGCTTACTCACCCCCCCCCCCCACCAGGCTTATAGCACAGTAGCGCGCGCCGTCTCAATGTCAGCCGCTCTTTTAAGGACCTAATTGTATTTTCTACATTTTAGCCGCAATGGTGTCGGTCAGACAGCTCGAATTCCGCGTATTTTAATTAATTACAGCGGACAATGAGCGATTGTTCTCAATATTGGCCGCAAATCCTTATTTTGACATTTTTTTTTTTTTTTAACTTTTCGGAGGCACCTCTGAACATCAATAAAGAACGTGTTAAGCACTGTGTGACGGACAGGCGAAACTTTCGGCACGCTCCCCCCCCTCCCTGTCCCCAAACTATTTTTTTTCCTTTGCCCCTACAAAGGTTTTACGGTTTGGTTGGCCCTCAACAATTTAATTAGGAAGAAAATGTGTTTTATCGATAAAAAAAAAAGTGTCAAATGTCCTCAATTAGGAGAAAATGAAGAAAACTTGTTTTATTTTACACTTAATATCACAACTAGTCAGACTGAAAAGTGATGAAGATGGAGGGAGGGGGATCGTTAAGTACTAGCCATCATGCTAAAGTGGTTACATTTAAATAAAAACACAATATAAATTAATTTAAAATGACAACAAATGAAGCACACAAGTTGACTTGGTATGTGAATTAAATATAATTATTGTAAAAAGGTAGAAAAAAACACAAAAGTTGGATTTAACCAACTACGAGTCTATCAATTGACTAAATTTACCTTAACGCTAACGATAGGAAACAAGGTAAAAATACTGTTTGATTAGTGATTATTAATTTGAATTGAGTTTTAGTCGAGAGCCGATTTTTTCGCCAGTGACGTCATCGACGAGATTTCACTCGAATGTTCGGGGACGAGAGACGCGAATTCAATTTCATTCGATGGATTCGTCGAGTCTTTAAATAAAATATTGAAGGGGAGGGGGTGCGTAAAAACGCTGTCAGAAAATTGTGAGTGGGGGGGGGGCGGGTGGCGGACTCACCGTTGTCAGCCGTTTGTTTGTGAGAGGGAGCGTACAGAACGAGAAGAGCGAATATGTAAATGTTCCACATTCCGTAGACGCCGGTGAAAAAAGCTGAGGTGTACTCGAGCGCTTGATGTTCTTCCCATCGTAGTTGACTCTCGGACACCTTTTTGTGTGTGTGTGTGTGTGTGTGTGGGGGGGGGGGGTTTCTATCGTGAAAAGACTGAACATTTCAACGAAATAAAGCTCGTACCTGTCCAATACTGAAAGCGATAACGGTGAGAGCGGCGCAAATTAAAGTGGCCACCATGAGAAAGTTGAAACGGTAAATGACGCCCATGTAGTGGAGACGTCGAGCCTGAGACATGGCGGGCAGGCTCGATTTTTTCGTTCCAATATTTCTGAACACTTTCCAAATCAAATAGCAGAGAATGACGAAATAGCCAGCGCCGCACAGACCACCGACGATCAAGAGCGCCGTCTTGAAATATATTTTAAAGGGTAAGTGAGGAGGAGGTGGTGAGAATAAACCAGAGCGCTAGAGATGAGTAAAAACAAAACAAAACAAAATAGTTACCGCCATTTTGGTACCAAAATCGGTCACCCAGATGGTATAAAATGGATTTCTAAGTTTAACTCCTCTTTCGCACATCTCGAACATGAACAGTGCCGCACATCCGATTGCCACACAACTCAGGTGAAGCCAATAGTTTCTCAAATGATTTTTTTGGCTATCCTTTCAAATTAAAAGCGATAAATAAAAATAAAAGCGTCGAAATTGTTTAAAAAAAAAAACCAACAAATCACGTACTTGTATCTGAAAATAGAAAGACAGGCTCCTTTTAGGTTAAGAATGTAAAACGGTAGTTCAGTTTCAACGTACCATAAGATGCTCAGCTGCAAATATTAGCCAAAATGATAAAAGAGAGGCATTGAAGATTCCTTGCTTGATGTCGTTTAGAAGAAGCATAAAAGGAAGTTCGAAATAAATCGTTAACAGTTCAAGGGGCACTAAAATAAATTAAATAAATAAATAAAGCCAAGCACAATCTTTCAAAAAATAGTTCGCTTACAGTTCAACAGGGTCAGCGTACAAGCTAAAAACATAATCATATTCTCAAGCAGCAGAGGCTTCCTCGGGAGGCTGTGCACGCGATTCCAAAACCAAGTCATAACTACCAGAATCATTGGAAAGAAGAAACACTTCAAAGTCACCCAGACTTTTGTAAAACCTCCAGTCTGGTTGATGGCCTTTTAAATTCACAAATACAAACGTGTTCGAGTTCTTTTTGTTTTTTGTTTTTTTTTAAATTCGAATCGGGAAAAACTCACGTAGAGCCAGGCGTCGGCAATGTGTCCCAAATTTACGTTCATCCCCGAGTCGTCATCAACAGGGATTCGAACGTTGAGCAAATAGAAGTCATGGTGTAACGAGCCGAGTTCAAATAACGGCATTAGGGAACAGTTGTACGGGTAACCGTCTTTTTTCTTAGGGAGGGGGGGGGGACAAAAAAAATTGTTTACAGATGATGGGTGGTGGCATGGGGGGAGGGGGTGGGGGGCCGGAAAGTCTCACCACTTCAATGCTACAGTCTAAATTTCTCTGTTCCAACGATTTAGCGTAAAAATTCCACTGACCCGGCGGGTCTCCTTTGTTTTGATATCCAAGTTTTGCGTCGATAGTCAAAACAGACCGCGGAGCTAAATAATAATTTAAAAAAAAACAACATAAAATTGAAAAATTTTGATATAAAGTTGGCTGCTAATTTAATAAATCGCCCTTACGAATTTCATTTTGTGGATGGTACAACATAGTGAGATCCAGCACACCGATCAGATTCTGTTGCCAACGCGAGTAGTCCAACAGAACACGATCCCTCGGCGTGGGTATCTAGAAAGAAGATGGAAGGGGGGGGGGAGGGCGAAAAAAATCAAATAACTCCCCGATTCGCTCAACTTTTTTTTTTTGACTAACCTGAAAGACGAACACAATTTGATTTGCGTAGGTGATAAGGTGCTCGTAATTTAAATCGTCAAGATTCACAGAAGTACAGGGCGTGGGTCCGCGAATGTAAAACCACGTGTCGCTGTTGTTTTTCTCGTCGACGCATTTCGTGGCGAGAGCAGATTCAGTTATGGACGGCTTTGGTGCTGGAATGGGAGGGAAACAAAAATCAGGTGACTGGGTACAGAGGGCGTAGCTCTTGATCTAGGGGTGGGCAGCTTTACTGGGGGCAATGTCAAATGAACCATTGCCTTTTGTGTAGGTATATTCGTGGGGGGGGGGGCGGGGTCGGGAACTGGAAATCGACAATTTATGGTCATCACATCAGATACTGAATTTGCACAGAAACGGTCACCATCAGTCGAAAACTAAATTTCCGATGAAAACATGTCGTTTGTAGCCTTACATTCCAGATTTTTCTCTCCTAAAACTGATAAATTTTTTGTAGGTTATCCATGGATGCAGGGGTGGACAAAATACTTTGAAAATGTATTTTAAATACAAAGCCCAAAATACTTTCAAAAATTTATTTTAAATACTGAAATACAAATACTTTTTGAACTGTATTTTGATACAATTTAAAATACTTTTCAAAAATTCGATTTCGACGGCAGATAGTGCGAAAAACACGAAAAATAAATACTTCAAAAATATCAGGTCCTTCAATAGACAAGTTGACAAAATGTAGCAGCGCGAAATGGCGCTGCCCCGCGATGCGCAAAGAAAAGTAGGCAAGTTGTCACGAAGTATTTAGTACCGAACCGGCGAGCACTGGTGGATCGTGAGCTGAAAAGGAGTGAGGTCACTGGTGGACCTATATCGAGGCCCGAAATCTTCAAGAGGCCCCTAAAAGTCTCTAACTATACATAAAACCTCTATTGGTAACCTCTAAGGCCTTTTCCTAATTTTAGCCATGGTCTTTTCCATATATTGTAGGTAAATTACCGCTATTTCCACAGTCTATCCGCTAAACAGCGTTTATGCCAAGTTTAAACTGCGAATTTATCCATTTTAGCCGCGAATGAGTGCTTTTTGTCAACTTTAACAGCAAATTAGCGCTTTTCGCCGCAAATTAGCAACTGATTAGCGGGGTAATCCCCCCCCCCCATAAAGACATATGTGCTTTTCCCCAACTTTAGCAGCAAAGTCAGTGATGATTCTTCAACTTTCCTCGAGTTGGCGTTTTCCACAATTTTAGCTGCAAATTAGCGATTTTTTCTAGCGGTTTACTCAGTATGAGCTGAAAATTACTCAATATTAGCCGTAAAATTCTCGAAATGTTTACCACAAATTAGCATTTTTTGTTCACCGTAACCATACACTGCGGAATAGTGATTTCGTCTCAGTTTTAGCCGCGAATTTGCGAGTTTTTCACTCATAGCCATATATTACCGCTTTTTCTCAATTTTAGCCTCAAAGTCTCCCGAGGAAGCCGCGAATTAACGTATTTCCAATTTTTGACGCAAATTTAAATTTATCTCAATTTTAGCCGTAAATTAGCGCTTTTTCGTAATTTTAGCAGTGCAGTAGCTATTTCTAGCCCGTGTATTAGCGAATTTTGTTCATTTTAGCCACGAATTGGCGTTTTCCGATATTTTTACTGCAAATCGGCAATTCTTCCATTTTTGACAGTGAATTAGCACTTTTTGTTTCAATTTAGGCTGAAAATTAACTTTTCTCTTTATTCTAGCCAGAATAATTACTGATTTTCTCTATATTAGCCGCAAATTGGCACCGCATTAGTAATTTTTTTCAATATTAATTATATGTAGAATAGGGCTTCATCTCAGTTCTAGCCGTGAATCAGTGTTTTTTCTTTTACTTATAACCATGAATTTGCCATTTACTTCAATTTTAGCCACAAAGTTGTTGTCAGAAGGCGGAATTAGAAATTCCAACACACTTTATCCGCGATTATTTTCCTCAATTTTAGCCGTAAATTCGCGTTTTTTTCAACTTTAGCTGCTTTGAAGCGTTTCTAATCTGTGAATTCGCGAATTACCTTAATTTTTCAGCCACGAATTCGTGATATCCTCAAATCTTAGCCGGGAAATAACACTTTTTCCCAATTTGAGCTGAAAACGAGAGGTTTTATTTATTTATGACAGGCTAGTTATAGTGAATTTTTCAATATTAGCTGGTTTTTTTTTTTACACTTCAGTCCCACGTTGGCATTTTTCCTTCAATTTTTGCTATGGATTAGCGTTTATTGTTTAGTTTTAGCCTCGAACAGAAGCTACGCATTTGCGTTTTGTCAATTTTTCAAGGTTTAGTGACTTTGTGGGTCGCGCTCTCTTCGGTATACAAATTAACGGCCAACGAAAAATTTTGAGATCTTTTTTATAACGACAATGAAAAATTGGGAAAATACGAACTCGCGATCAAACTGACTAATGTTGTTTTTTAACATAATATTTGTTATTTTTAAAAATAAAAATTGAGGTTTGTTAGCTGTTGGCACGCTACAACTTTAACCAATTTTGGCCACGGGTTAGCGCTTTTAAACAATTTTAGCAGTGCAGTAGGGATTCTTTCGTTTGTTTGGCGATTTTCCTCCATTTTAGCCACGATTTGGCGTTTTTCTCGTTTTCAGCTGCAGTTTAGCCATTTTTTAGCAGCCAATTAGCACTTTTTTCTCAGTTTGAGTTGAAAATTAGTGTTTTTCTTAAAGTTGGCCCCGCTAATTAATATTTTTGTCATTTCTAGCCGCATAGTTTTTTTAGGTTTTAGCCCGCGTGAGCAATTTTTGTCTACGGATTAGCGCTGTTTCTCAGTTTGAGCCTCGATTCTTTCAGAAGCTATACAGATTAGATGGATATTAATGAATAAATCTGTCGCCGGTATTTTAATTAATAAATTAATTAGTCTGATATTATCCGGACGACGATGGAAGGGCATAGCCCAACACGATTCGAGTTTCGAGAAAAAATGGCTCCCCGGCGGGATTTGAACCCGCAACCTCTGGATTACCAGTCCAGCACGCTGCCATTTGCGCCACGGAGACGCCTATGGGAGTCGTACTCCGAGGGATAAGCTAAGCCGAACCCCACCCAGGTCCATTGAGATTTTCGTTCTCTCAATTTCAGCCGCGAATTATTGATTTTTCTTCATTTCAGCTGTGAAATAGCGTTTTCTGATAATTTTGCAGCGAATTAGCACATTATCTATTCTCTTTTTTTTTTATTAATAGGCGATTTTTCGCCATTTGAGTTGTGAATTTGCCATTTTGTCCAGTTTAAACTCGAATTAGCGTTGTTTTTCGCAATAATTGCCACGAGTTTTGTTTACTTGTACAGCTTTGTGTACTTGTAGGCTAGGGCTCTGTATGATCCATTTTTGTGCAAAGTTTCCATCCGCTAGCGTCATTTTTGCGGCAGTTGTGCTAACAAGGAATTCGGAACTTCCACCTCCCACCATGACTACCCTTCCCTCTCCACTTTTTCGAAAAATGAAAACGTCAATCGAAGGCTGTTATTACACCGGGTTTTTGTGCCAAATATGGTGTCACTAAGTTAGGTTATACTGGTGAATGGCGGCGAAGAAGTGGAAACTAAAGAACGTTGAAATTAAAAGTATTTGTATTTTCGTTGAGTGTGAAATATAAAATACTTTTGAAAATGTATTTCAAATACAAAGCCCAAAATACTTTCAAAAATGTATTTTAAATACAGAAATACAATTACTTTTCCAAAAGTATTTAAATACAGTTACAAAATACGTATTTTGTATTTAAAATACAAAGTATTTTAAATACTCAAGTATCTTGCCCACCCCTGCATGGATGTAGTAGGTCTGCAGGGGCGTAGGTACGCGTTAATTTTCAGTTAAAATTGGGGAAAAGTGCTAATTCTCAGTTAAACATGGGAAAAATTGCTAATTTGAGCCAAACGCCAATTCTTGGCAAAAATTGACAAAACTCGGTAGGTAATGCACGGGTTGGGAACGCTACCACGATGCTAAAATTTAGAAAAAGCGAAAATTCGCTGCTAAAATTGAGAAACATCACTAATTCTCTAATCAAGTGTCGCGAAATTTATTATTTAAAAATGATGATTTTTGACAGAAATGGATGGATAGATGAACATTTTTTGGTTAGAAAAAAAAATTACATTTATAATTTAAATTCGCACCTTCTGAAGGCATTTTTGTGGCTAAAATTCAGAAAAATGGCAAATTTATGCATGGCTATAGTATAATGTTAAAAAATACGCTAATTCACGGCTAGAACTGAAAAGAAGGAATAATCTTTACCTATAAAAGTTATACAGTCTTGCTAATGTGGTGGTAAAACGTGAAAAACCGCTAATTTGCGGGTAATATTTAGAAAATAAAATAATCAGCCTGGTCAAAATTAAGAAAAATGTTAATTTTAAGCCTAGAAATTGAGAAAATTGCTAATTTGCAGCTAAAAATGGAAAAAATCGCCAATTTACAGCTAAAATTGCGCCAAACGTCAATTTGTGACTGAAATTGAGAAAATTCCCTAATTCACAGGTTTGAAACGCTACGACGCGTCGCCGCTACAATTTAAAAAAAAGCGCTAATTCGTGGTTGAAATTGAGAAAAATTCTAATTTGCGCCAAAAACTGACACAAGAAAAAACACCAATTTGCGGATTCTGAAGGCAACTTTTCAGGCTGAAATTTAAAAAAAAGCGCAAATTTATGGCAATAGGCGAAGAAACAGCTAATTCGCGAGTTAACTGAGAAAAATCGCTCGTGCATTGCGTATGGTGAACCAAAAAATCTTAATTCGTGAAAAGTCCTCATATTTTGCGGATAATATTGTGGAAAACACTTAAGAAAAACGTTAAATCCCAGCTAAAACTGAGAAAAGTGCTAATCCCCTGTTGAAAAAATTTAAAAAATCTGTAATATGCTGATCTGGACGAACAACGGGTTTAAATCTTCCTCCCCTCATAAGTGGAGTGGTTTAATATTTGAGTTAATCTGTTATGTTCAGACTTTTCATATACCTACTAAATTTACGTTCAGCGTGAGCAGAACATGAAAATACGTATATGATACGGTGAAAGACCGACGGCTGGTAAATCTTAGCATTTACCAGTGAGCACAGAACTTCTGACTGTACCCTAAAGGACGAGGATGCTCCAAAATGCGTGAACTGCAAAGGAAATCACCCTGGAAATTACCGGGGATGCGAAGTGGCAAAAGCCTTGCAGAACATGAGGAACAAAGCAAATAAGCCGCAACTTACTGCAGAGCCTCGCAGCCGCTCCAATTCAATCGGAAATAGTGAAAGACGTAAATCTCTAACGATAGTCGCTGCCGAACCAAGAAGTGTCGAGCACGGAGAAAATGCTCACGCTCATACTTGAGAAGTTAGATGAGCAGAAGCACACTAACAAACTTATATTCGAGAGAATGAATAAGCTTGAAAAGGGCTTAGCAGCTTACGGATTACTCTAATGGACAAGACATTAAGAATTGCCACTTGGAATGCAAACGGATTAATTAGCCATATTGGAGAAATTGAATTATTCCTCCAGATTAATAAGATTGACATCTTACTTATAGCAGAAACCCACTTCACCAAAGCTTCATATGCAAAAATAAAGGGTTTCAAATGCTACCATGCGATACATCCAAGTAATAAATCGAGAGGGGGATCGGCCGTCATAATTAAAGAAAGTATTAAGCGATTTCGGTAAACGTCCATTTTAAAAGCAAGCACTTCATTATTGCATCAATATACTGTCCTCTCAGGTACGATCTAAAAAATGAAGACTACAGAGTTCTATTCAAACAACTTGGAGAAAACTTCATAATCGGAGGTGATTACAACGCGAAAAATACCTACTTTGTACTTGGTATACTAATGTGAGGAGTGCGCGTACCAATTTCGGGCACGGTCGGGTCAGACCCCGGTCAACATAGGTATTTTTCGGTTTGAATAGTCTGAGTCAACATTTTAGGGAGACCCATTTATAAGCCACCTTCCGACATATTCACAATTTTTTTGGGGCTGTCTAAAACGCAGATCTGCAAGATTAACACCTCGCATCTGCAGATTAACACCTGAAATTCCGTAATTCAACGAAAACGGGACTATAATTGAAAAATAAAGTTACAGTAGATCAATAATAGGCACAATATTGCCGATCGTATTTTGATGAGACAATAATTAAAAGCAACTCACTCGATCAATCAGTTTTGCTTAATTCCTTCAGACTTAAAATTGCATACTAAAGCCAATCATACCATTTACGAAGATTTGCCCCAATTTTGACCCCTCCTTGTCGATACAACTGGCACTTCCCCCCGTAGCGTGCTGATCTGCATCTTCATAAAAGCCTGCAGATCGACCTTTTTGCGTTAATTGTTCAGCCTCAAAATGCATATTAAAGCCGATCACACCATTTACGAAGATTTGCCTCAATTTTGACCCCTCTTTGTCAACACAACTGGCACTTCCCCCTGTAGCGTGCCGATCTGCAGAATCATAAAAGTATGCAGATCGGCCACTAAGCTCTAATTGTTAAGCCTCAAAATGCATACTACAATCATACCATATACGAAAATTTCCTCAATTTTGACCCTTCCTTGTCGATACAACTGGCACTTCCCCCCGTAGCGTGCAGATCTGCAGATTCATAAAAGCATGCATCTCACGCTATGGGGGGAAGTGCCAGTTGTATTGACAATGAGAGGTCAAAATTGAGGCAATTTTTCGTATATTGTATGATTGGCTGTAGTATGCATTTTGAGGCTAAACAATTAACGCTAAGTGGCCGATCTGCACACTTTTATGATTCTGCAGATCTGCACGCTACGGGGGGAAGTACCAGTTGTATTGACAAATGTAAATGGTATGATTGGCTGTTGCATGCATTTTAATTCTGAACGAATTAAGCAAACCTGATTGATTGAGTGAGTCGCTTATAATTATTGTCTCATCAAAATACGATCGGCAATGTTGTGCCTATTATTGGTCTACTGTAACTTTCTTTTTCAATTATAGTCCCATTTTCGTTGAATTACGGAATTTTAGGTGTTAATCTGCAGATTTGGGGTGTTAATCTGCAGATGCGAGGTGTTGATCTTGCAGATCCGCGTTTTAGATAGACCCAATTTGTTTGGTACAAACGAACAGTTTTGCCATATTAAAGGGTGGGTCGTAAGTTTTGCCATTTTAGGGCACGAATTGTCATTTTTCGAGCGTGAATCGCCAGTTTGGCAACTTTCAGAGCACAAATTGTCAGTTTAGTCGTTTCGAAGTAGCGAATCGTCAGTTTTACTAATAAGGGTCGCAAATAGTCAATTTAGCTGTTTTTAGCCATTTTTAGCAGAGCGTAGCGCAAATAGTACATGAAAACGTACGTTTGGTCATTTTTTTGGGCGAAGATCAGTCATTTTTGACACTTTCAAGAAGCGAATCGTCGCGAATGACCAGTTTAACCATTTTTAGACGAAAACACTTTAAAGATTGACATTTTTAGGGCGTTTCGTTATTTCATTAGGGTATGAATTGTCAGTTTAGCCATTGGTGTGCCAAAGGTCTGTTCGGCCATTTTATACCCATGTGAACATCCCGAGATGAACTACGCGGTGCCACTGTCAAGAACACCCAGAACCCCCAGTCTTCTATTAGAACGGCGAATACATTGGCGACACGTAAACCCTTCTCGGACAAAGAAAGAAAATGAACAATTTTTTTTCAAAGCGTTACGAACTTACCAATCAGTCCACCGATGAGAAAACAAACGATCTGACTGACGAGGAACACGGCCACCAAGACAGCGAGTTTTCTACCGCTTAAATTTTCAAGCACAGTTCCCGACATTTTCAAAGGCGTCGCTCGTTCCGAATGCCAACGCGACGACAATTTTAACCCAAAAATTATATTCGAAAGACTGGAAAAGCTCGAAAACTCCGAAGTGTAAACACAACTATCTATACCTGTGTGATGCTGTGAAGACTGGCGGTGACCGGCGGCGGGGAAGCGCACATTGAAGGTGTTTGTTGGGGAGGGGGTAGAGGGGCAATTGTTTTGAAGCTTTTGGCTTTTGGAAGGTTAGGGTTGGGCCCTTCGACATTTGAAGTTTGAACTCACTGGCGTGGCGGGGTGGTGGGGGGTTATGAAGTGAAGTTGACATTTTGATTTTTGACGTCAAATACGTAAGTATTTTATTTTAATTATATTGTTTGAGTTAAATTAATAGTTTATGTACACTCGCGGAATTAATTATCATCGAAAGACTTTCGTTTATTCGAGGCCTCCGGCGGAGCATTCGGATCCCAAAGGCCGCTTTTGATAAACCTTTTCGCCGTATCTTTTTCCAAACGGGGAGCCTTCTTCCTGTCTTTGACTCGTTGATATTTTTTCACATACTCCTGTATTCGCTCAATTTCCGACTTGACGACATGTTTAGAAGGATCCTCACCCAACGTCCTCAGATACATCCAGTACAGTGATGACAATGTATAGGAGACGAACAGGTCGTGTTTGATTTTGTCCTCGACTTCCAAGGACTCATAGGCGTCACCGTCCATCATCAGCTCGAGGATGGTGTCAATTTTGGTTGTACTCTCGCGAAGGGCTTGAATCTGTTTTATTACTTGTTTGTCGTTTTCAAGCTCGCCGAATTCACTCGTTACACTCTCTCCCATGGTTTACAAAAAAACAAAAAATGAAATTCTTCACGAGAAAGTCCACGATTCCACACAAAAACCGATTTTGTTTACTCTATTTTGTATTTATCAACAAACTCTCCTCGTGTCCGATAAAAAAAGCGCTGACACCGAGCGGTTCAAAGTGAAGTTGAAACGCGGGGTTTTTCCCTGGTGCCCAACATCCCAAAGTCATGCAGAAAACCAAGTTATCCCACTTAAAAAGGCGGACTGAAGCTAAACGTGTGTTATAATTTTTGCTCCCGTTTGGAGCACGGCGGTAGCTTTTTGTCCTAGCTTTTCCATTCTCACTTTGATTTGGGTTGCGTGTGGGCAGGGGCGGATACACAGATTTGACCGGCCCGGTGGGAAAATATCGGCCCAATATACATATACATACGTACATATATACAGGGTGATTCAGGAGGTATGTGAAAAACTTGCACTGGTGATAGTGCGTAACTGGACGCACAAAAACGTCATGTAGACGCATAGCCGAAAATGCTTTAGTTCCGAGCTATATGAGCATTTTCCTATTTTTTTCTAGTTTCATTACTTTTTACGGTATTTGTCGTGTTCTCGGCTCACCGTCGGTGGTTATAGACAAAGTGGGCTCGGAAAGAAGACAAAATCCTGTTCCTGGGGGCTTATTCTCTAACTCTGAAGCAATAGCTTTTTCGAAGTCATATGTTTATTTCATTGATTTTCTTCAAACAAATGAATGAAATAGACACATGACTGGCGAAAAAAATATTGCTTGTTGTTAGAGAATAGGCCCCCTGAAACCACCAGAAAATGTCGCTTGCGTGGCTATTTCAGCCATGTGAAAAGTGAAGAAGTGTAGATTTTAAAAATAACTGATAAGTTTCACATCAGTATCAATCAGGTGCTAGTGCATGCATAGACTGGTAAAGTTGTGCATAAAACTATCCCGTTCTGTGTACTTTCGAACTGTGTCCTGCCCCCCTATTCTGTAACTCTTAAGGCCCCGCGCACACTAGGAGAAAAAAGACGCCAACTCGAGCGTCGGCGTCTTTTTTCTCCTAGTGTGCGCGGGGCCTAACGCGTGCATAAGCGAAATAAACAAGGCGAATAACTGAAAGTAATCAGCTGAGAAATTTTGCTAAAGCGCCCCATACACTGTCAGTTTAACTGAAGGCAATCGTGAGGCCTTCGATCGGGGTTACCCACACATTTTCAGTTAATCTGAAGGCCATGGACTGCAGTCCACCTGCAGTCCGTGAAAACTGAAGGTGTGTGGCCGTAGGACCGGCTAGGATCGGACGTGAGATCGTTTACTGACAGTGTATGATACCCGTCGATTTTGGCCGGACGGTCGCCTCTTGAGGCGACGGCCTGCAGGCAATCGCATAGTGTATGGGGCGCTTAACGCACGTGTTATGAGTTACAGAATAGGGGGGCTGATAGTTGAAGTTTGCAACCCTATGACTTCAGCAATCAAGTCCAAATGCAAAAAATGAAAACTTGCTTTATTAAAACAAGCCGAGTAGGTCAGGGTAAATGTCTTTTTCTTAGGGTAATGTGTTCCTCCTAGCATATATGCTCCACTCAATGCTTGAAGTAAGGATTCAAATCACAACGAGCCTCAGAATATGCGATTTTTCTCAATTTTTGCCACGAGTTAGCGTTTTTTCTCAATTTTTGCCGTAAATTAGCGCTTTTTGCTAATTAGCTGCAAAGTTGCCTCCGGAAGCCTCGGCTTGCCATTTTCTCAATTTTCTGTGAATTAGCAAATTTTCTCAACTTAACCCACAATTATAACTACACATTAGTGTTTTTCCTCATTTTAGCCGCTAAAATTATAGATTTTTATGCATTTTGATTTCAGACACAAATTAGGGGTTTCCCCAATTTCCGTCGCGAACTACGTAAAAGCTTTTTCTGAATTTGGCTGTGGATTAGCGGCCAACTTTCTGGCACAAAGCTACCTTTAGAAGCGGCGAATTTGACGTATTGTCCATTTAAATCGCAAATTAGCGTTTTTCCTCACTTCAGCGCTTCTCAATTTTATCGGTGAATTAGCCACGGATTAGCGATTCTTCGTTGAATTAGCGTTTTTTCCGAGTTTTTGCGGTGATTTCGTATTTTTCTTGATTTTAACCGCTAATGAGCCATTTTTTTCAATTTCATTCATGAATTAGAGCTTTTTCTGTACTTTATCCGCGGAAGCTTTAAGGAAACTGGTAGCCGCGAAGTAGCGCTTTGTCTCACTTCTGTCCGTTAATTAGTAACGGCGCGGCGTACCGAGACCGCGACGAGTGGCGAGGGGGCCAGACCGCCCCAGGCTCCCTATGTGGGCCTAAAAATGTGGATATTAAGGATCTCTGTTCATGTTTGTATACGTGAAAACGAGCTTTTGGCATGCAGTTGGACTGCGATATTGGCTCCTTTCGACGATTTTCAATCCATCCGACCCAGGATGGAGTGCTTGCAGGTGATTAGCAAAGAGTGTGTAGCTGAATAATCGATTTAGCCCACACACAGTCCGTAAGCGGATAAAGATGAGAAGGCGTACTAATATGCTATTCTTACAGACAAGTACCAACGCGCTGCAAAAAGTTGGGAAAAATCGCTAGTATTCGTGGCCAAAACTGTTCAAAAGCTTTCATTCGCGGTATCTAGATGAAACATCCAGGCCGAAAATGAGAAAAAATCACTTATTCGGAGTGTATAGATGCCATTTTATGCCTAAAATGAAGAAAAAACGCTAATTTGCTGTTGGTAAAATTGAGACGTGGCCCAGTTTTTGCTTTTCTGCAAGCGCTAAAAGGCAAGAGAACCCGCTAAGGCTGTACAATCGAAAAAAAAACACGCTAATTCGGGGCTAAAATTGAGAAAAATGACAAATTCCGAACTAAAATTGCAAAAAATCACCCATTCGCGGATAAAAAGTGAAAAGCCACTAATTCACAGGTAATTTTCGAAAAATGCTAATTCACGACTACAATTGAGAAGAATGGCTAATTAGCTGCTGAAATTGGGACATAGGTACACTAATCCACAGCAAAAATAGAGAAAAATAGCTAATTCGCTAATGAAATCGACAAAAAGCGCTACTTAGCGGCTAAACTTGGAACAATCCTATTTCGCGGACTCAATTGAAAAGAATAGATACAGCTAAAATTGTAAAAAAAAAAAAAAAAAAATCGGATAATTTACGGATAAAGTAAAGAAAAAACGTTCATTCACGGATTCAAATGAAAAAACGCTGCGAATTATCGAACAATGCCTTATTATTTCGACTGTGGGTTTATTATTCATCGATATAGTCAAATCCGGCTTGAAATTACATGAAAATCGACACCCCACACCCCTATGATCCCAAATCCTTTGAAAATCCCCATTTTGGACCCGCTTTTGGCCCATAAAACCCCAGGGAGTTATTTGATCAAACTGATCAGATGTTAGGACCAACTAGACCCCAAATGGAGTCTATGTGCGAAAGAACGAGTTTTTTCGAGCAATCCTAGGGCAAGATATGGCCCGGACGGCGGACGGACATTTTTTTTTATTGCAGACTTTGAAACGTAAAACTACAAATTTTGAGGGGGGGTCAAAAAATTGTTTTTGCGATACGATTACAAAGACTTATTATTGAGAAATAATAAGTCAAAATCGGCTAATGCACGGCTATATTAGAGAAAACGCCAATGGGGAACTTGCACATTTTTCAAAAGTTGGTGTTGCTTGAAGAGGGCTCTTCCACAAGTCTATTGCTCACATTAAACTTCAAAATCAGTCAAGGATGCTTTTTTAGTGAATTTTTAAAAAATTTGAGTGGGGGTTCGATTACGTAAAAACTTACTTATTGAAATGGATGATGCGGGGAAGAGGGGGTTAGATACGTTTACTGGGAATACATTTTTCATGTTATTTGTAAACAAACAATTTTAGAGTTCCCTCAAATGCTTCACAAGTAAGTATTTACGTCATTTCTCCTCGCACCATCCATCCCCTTCTGAAGAACTTTGAACCTTTTTTAAAAATCTTAAAACGCACCAATCGGGTTGCAACTTCCGTTGTTATCCTTCAGTTCACGGGTCAAATCACCGGTATGCTTTTCTCCCCAATCTGAGATTCATGCAAGTTCCCCATTCACGACTAAAATTTAGTAATAACGCTGACTCGGGGCTAAAATTCAGCAAAAGACAATAATCTGTTGCTTCTGAAGGCAACTTCGGGCCTAAACTTTAAAAAAAAAAAAAAACGCTAGTCCATAGCTAAAAGTTGAAAAACAAATATTGCGGCCAATATTGAGAAAAATCACTAAATTAATCAGCGCGGCTGAAATTAACGAAAAATGGTATAAAACAGCCTTGTGTCTTGAGTCATGGGTTGAAGGGTGTCCCGTTTTTAAGAAAACCCTGCTTGATAGGTTTTCTCATTTGTCTCATTGTACCTATGCTTAATAGGCCAGTTCCGGGATTCTGTAAGGACCATTACCGGGAAAAATTAATCTGTAGTTACCTGTTTTCTCAGGAGGACTGCGATCCGTCAAAGAGCTGGGGAGGGGGGGGGCAGGCATCGGCCCTCCGGCCATTCGGGCTCAGCCCGATCGCCCACCCCCTGTATCCGTCCCTGCGTGTGGGTTGTTTTTGAAAGGAGTCAGACCCGTGAAATTGAACTTTAAAATGAGCCAACGCTTGGAGCCAACGGTGTTAAATTATATTTTTGTAGTAGCCAGTGGTGTGCCCATGGGGAGGGTTTTGGGGGTCAGAACCCCTCCCAGAGTACTTCAGCCCCAGAATAGTTAATAAATAAAAATAAAAAATAAATAAATAAAGTAAGTAAAAAAGTAAAAGAAAAAAAACAAACAATAGTATCCTGATTTGTATGACCCAAAAAGTTCGTTGTTTGGCAATTTAGCCCCGCTAAGTAACTATCTACGACATTAATGGTATTTATACCACTGTCCAGGCATGGATTTAGGATTTTTTCAAGAGAGATGGGCTTGAGAAATTCTACTAAAGATGGCTTGATAGCCAATCGCTTCCTAAAAATAGCTAAATTAGCTATTCCCACCATAAAGAATCCTGAACTGAATATACGGGCGCCCCAAAATGGCTAAAACCAACGATTCGTGTGGCCCTTAAAATTCTTGAAAGATCATGATTTCCGCAATGAAAATGGCTAAATCGACCATGAGCGCGCTAAAAACAGCCAAACTGACAATTCGAGCCTTCACTTGACAGACAATTTGCGCCCTAAGAACGGTTAAACTGACTATATTCGCTCCCAGGAAAAGCCTAAACAGATGATACCTGTCCTGTGAATAGCAAAATCGACCATTCGCGCACCAAGGATGGCTAAACTGACCATTCGCACCTTTAAAAAAAATGGCAAAACTGATCAATTCTCCCTTGAAAAAAGCTAAACTCTAAAAATAGCCAAACTGGCGATGCCCGCTCTAAAAATGTCCAAGCTTTCTTTAAGAGTCCTAAAAATGGATCAAGTGATAATCTGAGCACGGAAAATGCCTGAACAGAAGACCCCTGCTCCACAAATGATAAAATCAACCACCCACGTACCAAGATTGGCCAAAATGACGGTTCTCGCGCCTTGACTTAGCGTACTATTCTCCCCCCTACCCTATGACAGGAAAAACTGACTCTACGCGCCATAAAAATGGCCAGACTGGGCATTCAAGCCACAAAAAACTGATCTATGAACCATAAAAAATACCGAACTGACAATTTGCGCCTTAAAAATTCCCTAACTGGCTATTCACGCCCTAAAATTGACAAAAATGAATATATGTGCGGCCTATTCATAAATAGTTAAACTGACAACTCGCGCCTTTAAATTGCCTAAACAGATTAATCCTGTCCTGTCCTGGCAAAAACGACCATTCGTGCGTCAAAAACAGCCAAACTGAGCCTTCACGCCATGAAAATGTATAAATTTAGCAATCGTGCCCTAAAAAAAAGCAAAACCGGCTACTCACGCCCTGAAATTGACATACTCTTGCTCAGACGCGGATCCAGCATTTGCTCAAGGGACGGGCGATCGGGAAATTGTTTGCTTCGCTCGACTGACTGAAAATGGCTTGACAGTAATTCACTACCTACCTAAAAACTGCTAAACTGACTCAAATCGCGCCCAAAAATGGTAAAACTGACGATTCGAGCATTGAAAATGACTATTTGCGCCCTGAAAATAGCCAAAATGACTTCACGCGCCCTAAAAATAGCCAAACTGGCGATTCCCACTGTTCGGGATTGAGAGACCCCGAAAAATGCTTCATACATGTCAATGTCAATCAAAATTTAATTAATAATTGTTTTTATTTTCAAAATAAATCCCCTCTCCAACCCCCCCCAAAAAAAAATCCGATCAGCCCACTAGCTGCAATCGGAGCTGCAGATCGAGAACGAAGACGAATATGTTTTTGGTTTCGTTGTGAAAAGACGACAAAGTATTTTCCTTTTATTTTTCTTCATATGATCTTGCTTTTTTGGGGGGGGGGTTGGAGAGGGGATTTATTTTGAAAATAAAAACAATTATTAATTAAATTTTGATTGACATTGACATGTATGAAGCATTTTTCGGAGTCTCTCAATCCCGAACACCCACTCTAAAACGACCAAAAACACTCCAGGTGGCCTGGAAATGCCTTAACAGATAATTCCCGTCTTAAAAGCTACGAAATGGACCATTTACGCGCCAAAAATGCCCTAACTGGCCATTGTCGCCTTGGTTTGACGTTCCTCGTGCACTAGGCACCCTCAAACTGGCTATCCAATCCATGAAATCGGCAAAACTGACTCTATGCGCCCTAAAAATAGCTTAACTGACGATTCGCGCCTTAAAAATGCCTAAACAGACAACTCTTGTCCTTAAATTGGCCAAACTGACCATTAGCGCTTGGAAAACTGTAAATGTATCACTCCCACCTTTTCGACTGGTAAAACTGATGATTCGAGCACCGAAAATCTTACTACTCGAGCTTTATAAATGAAAATGACCTGATGGTAGTTGCCAGTTTGGAAATTTTTAAGGCGTTTTGAGGTGGGAATAGGCAGTGAATTAATAGCAAGCTAATTTTATTAGAACGAAGCACACAATTTCATAATCCTCTCCTTTGACTAAATCTTGGATCCGCGTCTGGACCCTGCGATATTTTGTTTTTTGTTTTAAAACGGCCAGCCATGAAATTTCTCTTTGAACGAGCCAGTACGCTCATTTCTCCTTTGAAAAGGTGTGAAATCCCGTTAAATTGGTTTGTCTTAAAGGGAGCTAGCCCCACGAAATTGGTTTCTGACGTACAAAATCCGCGAAATTTGGTCTCAGAAAGTGCCAAACCGGCAAATTTGGTTATTGAAGTAGCCAAAACCACGAAATTAGGTTTTGCGGTTTGTTCAATCCGTGTTATTTGGACATTCGACAATGAGCGGAATTGCATTCATGAAGAGTCAACCCGGTGCAAATTGGCTTTTTAGGGTGTCAATTCTGTGACATTGGCTTTTTGAGCGAGGAAAACCTTTGAAATTCGTTCTGAGAGCAATAATCCACAAAATTTGAAATTTGACTTGATTTTCGAGAGGGGGGTGGGCTCATGAGCTTAGGGCTAAGCCCCTCTTAACATTTTACCTTAAATCCGCCCCTGCACTTGAGTTTAAGAGAATATTCTTAGTACTCTCTCTCTCTCTCTCTCCCATAGTGCTTATTTGTGCAAATAAATAGCTCAAAACGCAAATACACAAATTTATAATGTTTTAATGTGAGAAAAGTATAAGTTGTCCCATGAATTTCCACTGTGCTAGTCGGCCAAAAAGGGACAGTGGTGCACTCTGACGGGATAAAAATTGCAAACTCACGTTTGGAGTCACTTTTTTCTATCAGTGAAACAACTTGGTTTTCTACATGACTTTGCTGGTGTCCAAATACACTGATTTTTGGTGGTTTTGTCCCCGATTTCGTCCGAGAATCGAAATGTGAACACAAAACCGGACCAGGGGAATTTATCGCCCAAATAAAATGAGAACAATTTATCAGCCACTCCCAAGAGCGTAGCATCAAGTTTAGGCTGCTCCCAGAGCTCGAGAACTCCTTTCTCAACCTCTCGGAAAACCTGACTTCAAACGTTAAAAATTGACAAGATACATTTTTGTGAACTTCTGTTCATAGAAAAATGAGTAAATTTGGAGTTAAAGAGGGCGAGAAAGTGTTAATTTTGTTGGAAAATCCTAAAAGTGAAAGTCAAGGCTTGGAAGAGCTGAAGACATCGGCTGGATCTTCGGGTTTCGTCAAGTTGTGCTCACAGGATGACGTTAGTCAAGGTAATAAAGATAGCCATAAAAATTGTTTTCTTTCCTTTTTGACATAAATTAATTCGCAGAAAAAGTGTCAACCTACGACGTTGTTTTGTCCAACATCCTCCCACCGCATCCAATTCAACACAACTTTGACCTTCTGGTCCGACTCGTTCAACTTTTAAAGCCCAACGGCCGTATTGTCATTCATGAGGTTGTCGACAAACAACAAGACGAGCAATTAATTTCAAATTTAAAAATCGCCGGTTTGATCGACCTGTCTTGTGGTGAAGACACCCCGGGCGTGCAGTACATAGGGCGGAAACCCAATTTTGAAGTATAGAAATCCCCCCCCCCCTCAACCCTTACCTTTGTGTAGCAGTGGCTTGAAGATTGGTGTGTGTTTTAAAGGTTGGGTCGTCGGCTAAAATCGCGTTAAAAGCGTCAGATTCAGTAGCCGCCGTCTGGAAATTGTCAGATACTGTTGAGGATGAGCTCATTGATTCTGATCAATTACTCGATGACGATGATTTGATCAAGCCGAACGCTGACTCATTGAAGGGTACGTTTTGATTGAAGCCTGAAAGAAGAAACAATGAGAATTTTTTAAACATTTTTGTAGCCTCATGTGGGACTGACCAGGAGGGGAAGCGTAAAGCTTGTAAAAACTGTTCCTGCGGCCTTGCCGAAGAATTAGAACAGGAAGAAAAGCCCGATGGACGTGGTGACGCTCCCGCTAAGTCATCGTGTGGCAATGTAATTACCGGGCTTGGGTCGTATTTCAGTAAAAATATTCATTCTCTCGATTTCTCGTTTCAGTGTTACCTGGGGGACGCCTTCAGGTGTGCTAGTTGCCCCTATTTAGGCATGCCAGCTTTCAAGCCTGGGGAACAAGTTAAATTGGATACTTCGGTAGCAGATTTGTAATTTTTAGCGTTCTTGTCAGTTTTTTCTTAATTACAACGTATTTTTTTTTGGAAAGGAAGAGGAGTTTTTAAGCGAATAATTTGGTTCTACACTGAATGGTTTGTTTCAACTAGTAATAGTACAATTTTTTGTTTGTTTCATTTTACAATTCATCTAAATATGGTACTCTGTTGGTATCGCCTACCGCACCCAACGATTTGGGCGATTTAACAAAAGACGATAGAGCCTGTGTAACGGCCTGCGCCGTAACAGCGTCAATTTCTGCCGCCAGGTTGGCTGGCGACCTGACGGATCTGACTAGAGCCGCTTGTCCGGCCAAGTCGAATAGAAGTCCATCGGAGTTACTACCCAGAATTTGTGATTTCAGTTGCGCCTTACCACGGGCAACATCCTTTTCAGTGACACCTTGAGCGGCTACTTTCATGGCTGATGATACGATCTGTGGGTGTGGGAAACGAGGTTTAACACCTGGTTGACAGGTGGGAATGGAGGGGGCGGGGGTTCAAGGGTTACTTCTTTCGCGTCGTTACCATCGCAGGTAATGGCAACACCAAACAGCCCAGAATCTGAATAGGCAACGTTGAAAGCTCGAATGATCGCTCCCGGTGTACTGCAGACGGATTTGGAAATAGGGTCGACGCCCGAGCCCCATTTCACCGAGCTACCAGCTCCAAGAGCTTGTCTTAGGACGGCCCAGGTGAACACATCCTTCTTGTTCAAGCTTGAAAAATGGTGTAGGGGGGGAGGGGCAATGATTTAAGGTGGCTCTAAAAAACAGTACAGAGTCGACATACCCAGACGCTTCCCCAGCAATGACGATGTCCACCTTATTCGAACCTCTTTCCTCTCTTGCGTCCCCACCCTTATAAACTGATGGGCTAGACGCTATAAAAACCCCGGGAGGACACACCAACAAAATTGAAAAACAGCGGTTAGCAGGTTTTTAAAAAAACAAGAGTTCTCACCCGATTTGGATTCACCACTCGTCAACCCGAGGCACTCAGCAAACTGAGTCATGCATTCCATGTCAACGCCTAAGCCTATCACGGACGTTTTACTGGTGACGAAACGGCTTGAAACAAAGTGTTTAAGCTGTAAACAAATTGAAATATTGAACAATAATATATCAGGAGGGTAGGGCGGGCAGAAGCCTTTGTACCGTCTCCGAGTTGATTTTGTTAATGTTGAACTCTTTGACAAATAAAGAGTTTCCGAGACACCTCCTGTAGGCTGCCTTGTGGGCCAAATCGAAAGCCACAGCCTGAAAAAGCGCGGTTTAAATCTTACTGGCCTTTACTTTAATGTTTATATGAACAACCTGAGATGGAATTGCAGCGAGCTCGTATTTAATGCGGGGGACATTGTCCGACAGTTCCCACGGTTTGAAAGTTTGCTCGGTGACTACGGCTTTTAAAAGGGCCAAGCTTTCATCCCTTGGTGCCAAAAATAAGACAGTGACAGTTAAATTGTTCCTATGAGGAAGGGAGCGGTGCTTACAAGTTTTCCTGAAGCGACTCCAAGACGTAGGTGATCGTCTCACGATCACCGACCGCGCTCAACGACGAGCCGAGACTTTGAATTTTACGAGTCAACAAAAATTGACCGGACGACTGAGTGGTTAAACCGCAGGAGGCACGTAAAACGTGGCTAACTCCAGCGTTCTCGGGCGATTCATATCGACTTCCAGCCCTGTGTGCAATTGAACCAATTTCCCCTCTTAACTAAGTTTGACCTAAAACTACCCCCCCCCCTCCAGATTTTACCGAATCGTCACGGCGACCTTTGCCACCTTCAAAGGATTCTCCGAGGCGACAACAATTGTTCCATTCGAAAGAGTGGTCGACTTGGGCTCGGCCGAACAGGCCGAGGCGGCTGCCTGAGTTGCTGCGGCCGCGAGACCACGGGTTTGCTAGAGTTAGGCCACAATTTAAGTTTTTGCCATAAACATCTCGGTAGAAAAAACGTAATTTCTTACCGAAGCGAGTCGAAAAAGAGGCGATCTAGTCACAACGCTGCTCATTTTGACCAAATTCAAGATTTGGGGTTCTTCCAAATGAAAAAAATGGCAGAGCTGATAATTTTTTCGCCTTGTGATAATAGGGATGAGGGAGTGCGGGGGGAAGTGAACCTTCTAATTTAAGAATTTTATGTACAGGTTTCCTCGTTATCACAGCACGCCGTTTTCTTGAATTCACCTCAGTGCTCGTAATTCTCCTCTTTAAAATGGCTAAACTACTTCCACCGTACACTCTCTGTCCAATAATCGACACAAAAAAGTTGTTAGGCGTCGCCGAAGACAAGGATCCTGGGTGCGTCATCGTGACACTGGGAAAGAACATGGTCAGCCGCTACAAGGTATCCCACTTGACGAAACTGTTATTCTATCTTTAAAAAAATAAGAATGTATCTATATAAACGTATTCGCCTTTCGGTACAGTTGTCGGACCAAAAACAAGTTCAGTCGTGGACATTTCAAAAGAAATTGAGTTCAAGCGTCGTGTACGATCATTCGACCAACACATACGTCGGTGTTTTTGACCACAGCTTCGTTGGAATCTGGTCGGAAGGGTTTACACAGGGCGACAAACTCGACAAGCATTGGGTGAGTGCCTCGAATTTTATTTTATTTTTTTCGCAAATTTTACGATAGGCCCGCGGGCTTTTTGTCGCTGAAGCCGGGTTTCCACTAACGTGCCATTTTCTGCAGTGCCAACGACCCCTATTATGGGGGCGTTTTTGGCTGGGTTTGGTAAAAATGGACGTTAAAATCACCCACTTAAGCCCTCCATGTCGGTTGTGGATGGTGTGTTAGGCAAAAATGGCCGAATTTAATAAATTGGATGGAGCCGCGCATTGCAAAGACGAAGATAGCAAAGGAAATTGCAATGTATTACCCGAATACTTAGCCAGGAAACTTCCAATTTCACGGATATTTAGTTCCCAAATGTTGCCATTTAGCGGACTATAACCTCAGACTTTAAGAGCTGTCGTGGGCGGCTAAACCGGGTTCCATAATCACTATAAAGAATCCAGAAACTTGCGATTCGCGAAATTAAAGACCACAAACTAGCAATTTCACTAATACTTAGCCCATAGAAACTCTTTTGGGAAAATAAAGACCGGAAAATTGCAATTTTGCGTAATTAATGACTGGAAACTTTCAATTTCGCTCAAACCTGCGCAATCACAAATACTCAACTCTAAATGTTAACAATTACAAGGCTATTCGTCATGGCCGGCTGGCCCAGGGTCTGTACCCACTAAAAGAAAGGCCAAAAAAATTGCGATTTTGCGGGAAAATATAGTCCAAAAACTTGAAATTTCGCGAAGGTGAAGACAAGAAACATCCATTTTTGCGAGCACTTGCGATTTAGCCCCAAAACTGAAATTTCGCGAAAATAAAGACTAGGAACTTGATGCCCCCCTCCCCCATCCGTCCGAACGGTACCAGTCGCATTTTGCGGATTAGCCTTGAACTTTTCCGCTTTCGCGCGCTGATCCTGCCGAAATTTGGATACTTGGTGCCTACTCTATAACGAGGCAGTACACACAAGTTACAACTTGACGACCCCTTTTCCTCCCGCTAGGGCGGCCAGACCAGACGTCCGGGTCCGGGCTCATTTTTTATGTGACCAGGGAGAGGTCAAATTGTCGTCTTTTTTATATCTCTGGCACTCACCCCACTTAGAACATTCGACCGTCAAAACAAACAATTAGGACAATCACGCGCTTTTGGCACTTTACAAAACCAAATTTCGTCATTTTAACTATGCCAACCCTATTTTGTCGAATTTTGTTCTTTGTTCTTTAAAAAACAAAATATTTGCTGATTCGTCTCGCTCAAATCCCATTTTCGTAGGGTTTTATGTTTTCAAACCCCAAATTTCGTTGGTTTTCCTCTTTCAAAAACCAGTTTTGTGGACTTCCGCTCATTCGAAACCAAATTTTGTGGACTGGGCTCCTATAAAAGCGAATTTCGGTTAGCTCTTTACAAAATCAGTTTCACAGGTTCGGTTAGTTCGACAAAATAAACGAACGGTGAAAAAACAAATTTTGTGATTTCGACTTTTTCAAACTCAATTTTCGCTCTTCCATAACCAAATGTTTCAAATTTGGCACCTTGAAACCCAAATTTCATAATTGTTTGTAATTTCCTACCCCAATTTCGTCGATTTTCACGCTTTTACAAATAATCCAGTCAAATGGTGTTCAAAATTGCTCTGACAATTGCTCTGATACAATTGAAAAGTTATAGAGTTCAGAGTAGGGGAGTTCGGATGTCAGCCACAGTTGGAGAGCCAGTTAACCTACAAAAATGCCGCCAAAAACGTTCCCAGATATGCTGATTCAAGCTGGTTTTCGCGAAAAAGTGCCAAAAACCTAAAAAAGTTCAAAAATGTCGCAGTTTTTCTATAATTTAAAAGAGATGTGAAGTGAGTGATGACTTACTTTACTCCACTCTTAATTACTTACTTAATTACTCCTCTCCACACCACGGATGAGAAGGACAGGACCTCCTCCCCCTCCTCCACTTCTATCACCGCACCTCGACAAGAAGGCAGCGCGCAAGCGCTTTGAAGTCCTTTTTGCATTTCATCGAATCACTCACTGTACACCTCGAGTAAAACGTTATTCACGTATTATTCAGGGCAGATCTTGCTTTTTGCCGCCCTGGGGCTAATTTAATTTTGCCACCCCATGCTGCTTCCAAGGCGGAAAACCTCAAGTTGACTTTTGACGGGAACCTCAGAATGATGAAATCTTGACTTTTATTGACGAACGCAAATGACATTAGGGGACTCGGGCCCCCAGCTCTCGATCCAACTTGACAAAAACCGAGTGAGCCGTGTTGATGTTTGAACAGGGCAGCGAGCGGTGCGTCCAGCCGCAACACCCTCAGTCCCCGTTTTGCCCTTACAGTTCATCCCTCGTGAACCGGGTCCTCTCTGACTCGGTTTTGGGGCAAGCCAGCGTGCCTGGGTCTGAAATCTGAATGGTAGGAGCGAAGGGGTCGACTACCGAGCCCTCGAAAAGCTTAAAGTTGGAAAAATGAGGATTTTTAGGGGTTTCATTCTCAAGAACGTAGGATCGTGAAAAGGAGATTTGGTAACCGCTTTGACACTTGGACGCGAAATTCTATGTTTCTGGTCTTTTATTTTGGCGAAATTTCAAGTATCTAAGTATTCGCGAAATTGCTTGTTTTTGGTCTTTATTTTTGGTGAAATTGCAAGTTTCTGGGCTTCTAGACAGCGCACAAAGGCTGACGTTAGCCACAAAATTGCAAAATTGGGGGGTGGCGGGGATGCGGGATTGAAAGCTTCCTGGCTGAATGTTCAATTTGAAATGTTGACTATTTTTACCTAACCCACCATCCACCAAGGGCTCAAGTGTGCGATTTTCAGGTCCATTTTCACCAGCCCCAACAGACAAAAACGTCTTTATTAGGGATCGTCGGCGCCTTCGAGAATGGCACGTTGTGCCTCCTTGGTTTTGGGCGATATGTGCACAGTTCTTTGGAAATGGAGAAAAAAGGCTAATTCCCAGTTTCGGTACGCCCTTAGGCGGCTGAAATTGAGAATGCACGCTAATTTTCTGTTTTGGAGCTATCACGCGGCAAAACGTTTTGAAAAACGCTATTATTCCTGGCTGACATTGCGAAAAAGCGCTCATTCGTGATTAAAATTGAGATAATGAGTCAATTTATGGTTTCTGATACAACTTTCGCGCCAAAATTGAGAAAAAGGGCTCATGAGTAGTTCTTCGGGAAAATTCGCGACTAAAATTAAGATAAGCGCTAATTCCCATACCATCGAAGTTGGTATTTGGGTAAGCAAAGGGAGGTTGACGGATAGAGATTTTCGCCCAGGGCCCCGATAGGTGTAGGCCCACCACTGATCCCGCTATTGCTCAATTCGCTAGAAGGATGCAGTGAGCTGTTTCCCATGATCCGGCCCTGGTATTATTTCAATCCCACATCCCCCCTGAGTTCGGAAATATCCATACCTTATTCAATCATAAATCCATTCCTGACTTCGAAAATATCCATATCCGATTTAATTCCAGACCCTCCCCCTGAGTACAAAGAGAGCATCTTTGGTAATGGAGGGGATAACCAATTTTCTGAAGCGCTGTTTCTGAAGAACAGATGGTCCGATAAATTCTGTTCGGATCACAATTTTGTGTTGTGTCAATGTGTTGATATGGGTTTTCATGTCAGTTTACATTTTTTTCCACGTCCAATTACCATTTGACTGTATTAAAACCACATTTCGTGATTTCTGCTCTTTCAAAAACCAATTTCCATGAGCTTTGCTCTTTCATAAACCATTTTTGTGGAATGGGCTCCCGTAAAACCCAATTTTGGGGAGTTGGGTCCTTTAAAACCCGATTTTGGTGATATTTGCCTGATCAAAAATCAAATTTCGTGACTTTGGCATATAGCTATTAGTTTCGCGGGTTCATTTAATTCCATTAACTAATTATGCGGAATACGAACGGTAGAAAAGCAAATTTTTGCAATTTTGACATTTTCAACCTCCAATTTTTCTTTTCTATGACAAATGTTTCAAATTTGGAACAATTCAACCGATTGTTTTTAATCTCCGACCCCAATTTCGGGGATTTTCACGCTTTTAAACACAAAAAGCTCCTACGGAAATCAGTTTTGCAGGTTAATTGGCTAATTCATAAATTCATTTGGCTCTTTCGAAAACCAAATTTTCAAATTTGGTTTGTTGAAAACTTGAATTTCGTCATTTTGGCCCCCACTCGATTTTTTTTTAAATTTCACTCTTTCAAAATCTAATTTTGCGGATTTGATTCATTCGAACTAGTAAACAATTTTAACATCAAACTGATCGACGATTGATTAGTCGTTGTTGATTCATTTTTCAAGCGTCCATCGTCAAGCTTTTACTGTCGGAGTTGCGCATCCTCGCCATTTATTCCCTGAAAACATGAAGAAGTATCAGCTCCATTTATTCTGTGATGCCAGTTCTGTGGCTTACGCTGCTCTGGCGTAACTGCGCGCTTGTTCGCCGTCTGGTGCGGTGACTGTGCGATTGGTCATGGCTAAAACTAAGGTTGCCCCCTTGAAGACGATGACAATCAATCGTCTCGAACTGGAGGCCACCCATTTGGCCGTCCGTTTATATCTGGCTCTGAGGAGCGAGTGGCATTTGGATTTGGAGTGGCTTGGACTGTTTTTGGGCCTGGTTCGATTACGCGTGTGACTTTGGCGTGGTTGGCGACTGCGCCATATGATCTGAAGCCGTTTGTGGCGAATAGGGCCGAGGCTGTCACGGACTCTATCCCTGTACTGGCGGTTTGTCCCTGGGTCTGAGAATCTGGCCGATGCGGCTTCGAGGGGGCTGTAGTTCACCTGAACTGGTGAACAACTCCGTCTGGTTTTGTGGGCCGAGCTGGCTGAGTGATGCACCGGATTCGTGGCCCTCTGTTCCACTCTCATCCATTGGGTAGCCTGTTGTGCGTTCGGTTCCAATTTTTGTGGTTCGCGAGGAAGATTCTGAGTGCTTGCCCTGTTACTTGCTCTGTGTATATCTGGAAAAGTTTTATTCCTACTTGAAAGCGGTTAGGGTAGGAGCCACTGTGAGGTGGGCTGTTTACAACTTTAAATATCCTCCTCAGTCATCGGGATATCGTTGAAATGAAGACCTGCTGGGTGAGGTACACTCAGGAGTCGGTTTTCGCTGGGGATCTGGAAGCCTATCGGCGTGGAGATCTCTGTTTAAATACTTTGCAAAAAGTTGAGTCCATTTCTGGTTGTTGAGGGTGTACTCCCTGTTGGGGCGTTAGGTCCGATAATAGTCATCCCCTGATTTTACCTAAACACTGCCATCTGACTCATGTTTATATTTACCATCTCCACCGGTCAACGAATCATGGTTATGCTTCGTTGGTCCTTTCGTTGCTGGTACGCGAATTCTGGGTGCTGTCGGTGAGAGGTGTGGTCCGCCAGCGCATTTTCGGCAGTTTGCGATGCTATCGCTTCCGTGCTAAGCCGTTGGCGCCTCTTTATGGGTGACTTGCCGGCTGCTCGGGTTACTGTGTCGAGACCCTTTACGCATACTGGGGGGGATTTGCGTCACCTAATTTGCATCGCTTAATTGTTTGTATTTGATCCTGCCAAGGATCTGGTCCTCCGTAATTAAAACCCTGTGAATAGCTAAACTCTGAACTGAACATTTTAGACCTCTGGGACTGGGAAAACTGACCACTTATTAGAGTAAGCTACACCCATGCCGAAGGTTGGTATTATTACAGGGCCTTCACGCGAGAATCAAATAGAAGCCAACCCAACGAAACGATTTTTCAAACTGCTCTTCCTTCTCGGAAGAGCAAAACTCGAGAAATTCGGTTGTCGTAAGATCCAAAGTGGTGGAATTGCTTTTAGTGAGAGCCAAACATGCGAAATTTGTTATTTGTACCGACCAAACGACTTGTATGGAAACAGAATTTGACAAAATGGCTTTCTATGTCAAAATTTGCGAATTCGGTTCTTAAAAGAGCACAGGGTTACAAGGGTCACAGAAAGTCAGACACAGTTACCATGGCAACCATATTTATCTTAAATTTTCCCCTCCCCCCACCTTCTTCTCTATTCGCAGTTTCATTTTCCTATTCACTCGATTTTGACGTCCGAGCACAGGCCAGCGACACTGGTCTATGAAAACGGTCTCATAGGCACGCTGGAGACGGAATTACCGCACAGAAAGAAGACTGAACGAGAAGGTCAGACACCACCTTTGACTCACAATGAGAAAATTGTCGAGTCGAAATTAGTCACGTTGTTCAATCGTGACTACGTGTACCTTTACGTGACTTCAGAAAACAACGTAAGGATTTTATGGGGTGAACGTTTATTTTTCTTTGTTGTTTCAATTTTTTTTTGTGTGTGTCACGCTTCAAGGATAAAGCCAGAATTCTCCTTAGACCCGTTGATAAAGGAAAAGGTTCGGATATTGACTATGAAATCGACCAAAATGTATCGGCGTTGTCCATACTCGAAGGGTTTTCTCCATATGTTGTGATGCTGAGTACGACATACCCGGCCCGTAAATTTTACTTTTCAAATATTAACAATCTTAAAAAATTTCAAGAAACAAATGCAACGTTCTGCAGTGTTTGTCTCACCGTTGACGAGACCTCGAATACAAAAGACAATTCATCTCGTCTAACAACCGCGTTAGACATAATTAATTGCGATTCACCGTCGTCAATTTTAACTCTCGATTCCGACCGACTGCTCATTTACGGCTCTGCCGTCAACTCAGAGGGTAAATTTGTTTATTTTATCTCTCAAATTTGTTCTTTTTTTCGCTCATTAAAACAACTATCGTTTCCTTCAGGGGCGACACTCGCTGTAGTCAGTTTAAAGTACGGCCTAACGGAAGCGATACAGCGAATGAAAGTGTACGAACCGGCCGGGTGTCGTATGTGGCTGTGCCACGGTCACGTTATAGTGGTGAATGGAACACATTTGGTGGTTGTTCCATTTCAAATGAATGCCGCCAGGCTTGTTTCACTTATCGGAAAAAGGTTAGAATTGTTGATGTTAAAAGTTATTCACATTACTAATTTTTTAACGTTTATATTCCACAGAAAAACAGTTAAAGACCCCTCAGAGGACTACACCCGCAGCAGGTAGAATTTACTAATAATTTACCCATTTTTCGATCTCACCCGCAATGATTCCCCAAAATTTGACAGAGTCAAAAGTCATTTACTTGGTGATGTCATCGAGAAAAAAAACTTGGAGGGCGCCCTAACTCTTTTTGAAAATGATGATCTCCCCGATGACTCGATTCTCAGCATACTGGCCATGGCATTGAAAGAAAACGAGTCGGTCACCAGGGAAAAATTGATTCGCAAAGCTCTGTATTATCCTCTGATCGGTGACAATACGACTACTAAGGAAATCAGAGCGAAAATTGACTTGGACAGTGCCTTGCAGGTACAAAGAGACTCAGTGAAGAGAGGGGGGAGGTTTTTTTTTTTTAAATTTATCAATGTTGTTTTTGCAGTTATTGCAAATTCTAACCGATGAAGTGGAAAACAGTGACGGCAATAAGATTCTCCTAGATTGGGCGTGCTTACTTCTCGATTCGCACTTCCCACAATATTTACTTTCGAAAGACGCCAACGTATTGAGATCAGTGCGGACGCTTTACGACACCGTTAACAGCAGGGTAAGAGGATTTTTTAATTAAAAATTGAAAAAAAAAAAAAAAAAATGGTGGTTAGTGAATTGCGGGGGGATGGAGGCCAGTTTTACGGTTTTTTGGTTTGTTTTCGTTTCAGCTGCAATGGACTAAATCCTACAAGGCTCTTTTGGCCGACATCAACTTTTGGAAAAAGGGCAAATCGCAATCGATTAAACCGGTTAGCCCGTCAGTTGGTTATACGATAGAAAAAATCAAACTTTACTAGTTTGTTTTTTTTAAATATGAGGAATTTTTTATTTTCTTACCTTTTCTTTACAATTTCGGCCATCCGTACGAACCAATTTTGACGACTGCGATCGCAAAATTTGTCTTTTTCGTTACAATGCCGGGACGGAACTCGACATTTCGCCCCGCGCTCTCATTCTGCAGTGCGTAGACGCAGATGGCGCAGCAGGTTTTTTGAACAACCGTCAGATTGCCAAGGAGAGCGCTCTCGTTGACGTGCGGTCCAGAGCTTGAACACTGGCAACGGGCGGCTCTGTCGGCGATGCACATGGCTCGAATGGGGTCGCTTAGACAGCAGGATACGGTGTTGTAGCTGTAGGAGAGAGAGACAGAGAGAGAGTGAGTGAGAGCGAAAATTAAGAAAGCGTATAAGATCAGAGGGTTAAGACCCCGTCCTGCAGTGGCGGGAATGGATGCGATTTCAACGCTTTTTACGGGTAATTTAAGCGTGTAATCGTGATTGGAGCGTTATGAGAGTTTTTGTCATGTGTCAGACCACGAAATATCATTTTAACCCGAGAAACTAAAACCCCGACACCCTACATACGCTAAACCCGCTACAAATGCTAAAATCGCGCGATTCCCGCTCACGTAGGGCACGATGTAAAGGTTGTTCTAGACTTCTAACGCCTATAAATCGGCCTCCCCGCTGCGTGAATCTTGTTACGTGTTTTCTCAATTTCTGCCCCAATCGAGCCATTATACTCAATTTATCCTTGAAAAGGTCTCCTTTTCTTACTTCGGCGGTTTTTCTTATATTTTTGGTTTGGATTATTTACATCGCAAATGAGGAATTGGTGCGCTTTCTCAATTTTATCCGCGAGAGAGCACATTTTCTTAATTTAACTACGAATTTGCATTTTTCCTCAATTTTAAGGATGGGGGGGGGGCACAGTAAACAACGCGGGTCGGTCATTTTGTAAGGTGGAGGTTAGTTGGCTATTTTAGGGCCCGATTTAAGGGGTGCGTGGAGTCAATATTTTAGCCGATTTTAGAGTGTGCATAGAGTCAGCTTTGCCAATTTTAGAACGCATTTAGTCATTCTTTCCCATGTTTCCCCTAAGACGCCAGTGAATGCGGCCAGTTTGACGATTTTTAGGGCGGGATTTTTTTTTTCCCCCCCAGTTTAGCCATTTTCGACGCGCGAATTGCCAGTTGCGCCACCCGTTGGACGCAAATGGTCAGTTTCCAGCCCAGAACTGACAGCTAGGATTACCAGTATGGCCATTTTTTCGGCACGAATAATCAGTGTGACTATTTTAAAAGGCGCGAATATCGTCAGTTCAGCAAATTGTAGGGCGCACTGAGTCGGTTTTAACAATTAATGTTCGTCATTTTCAAGGTGCGAATGGAGAGTTTAGCAAATTTTAGGGCTCCGAGCGTCGTTTTTGTTATTTTTAGAGTAACCAAGAGTCATTCTTGCTATTTTAAGGGCGCCGTAAGCCATTTTGGCAATTATCGGACGCAAATAGTCAATTTTGCCATTTTTTTTAAAGGCGTGAATAGTCCCTCAAGTGATTTCTACATAGTGCGCGAATGCTCCACTAACCAATTTTATGGCTTGAATTTGCCAGTTTGCCTATTTTAAGGGCACAAATTGGCTGCTGTTCTAAAGGCAAAGGTTCAGCCATTTTTAAGGCGCGTAAGAGACAATTTTATGGCCTATTTAGTCGCTATCGCCATTTTCAAGGCGCAAATTGTCAGCTTAGGCATTTTATAGGCGCAAATCGTCAGTTTAGATAGTTTTAGGGCACATAGAGTCAGTGTTGCCATTTTTTTTGGACATAAATTGTCAGTTTTGTCATTTTTAAGGCTTGAATAGTCCGTCAAGTCATTTCCATTGTGTTGCACGAATGTTCAGTTTACCATTTATAGGGCGTGAACAATTGCCAGTTTGGCTATTTTCAGAGCGCTCATCGCCATAGTGGGTCAGCCCAACTGACAATTTTAAAGGCGCGAATCGTTATTTCAGGCGTTTTTAGGGCGCCGAGGGTCATTTTTGTTACATTTAGGGGCGTGAATTTGCGTCTCAAATGGTTAATTCAACCGTTGTGTAAGCCGCGAACAGGTCATTTTGCCGTTTTAAGAACGTCAATACTCCGCCAGGCCATTTCTAGAGCTCCAAAGGTCAGTTTAGTACTTTTTTAGGCGTGAATAGCTGCTGTGAATATGGTTGGTTTTGTCATTTTCAGAGCACGAATTCCACCATTTTCAAGGCGCAAAACGTCAGATTAGCCATATAAATATTATGTAGTGGAATGTAAATAGTCAAGCCATTCCTTGGGCGCGAAACGTCATTTTTAGGGCTCTAATAGGCAGTTTTACCGTTTTCGAGGCGAGAATCGTTACTTGGACATTTTAAGCACCAAATCATCGGTTTAGCCTATTGTAGTGCGCCGATAGTCTCTTTTTTGTTTTTACTAATTTTTCTGCCATTTTTAGAGCACGAATGGAAAGTTTGCCAGGTTTAGGGCGAGAAGTCACAGTTTGGTGATTTTTTAGGGCGTGAATGTCAATTTTGCCGTTTTCACTGCAATAGCACGAACTCGTTCAGTTTAGTCATTTTAAAGGCGCGAATAAATCAGTTCCGCCATTTTGCTGACGCGTATTTTCAGTTCTGTAGGACGCGTACGGTCAGTTTGGCCCTTTTTAGAGCGAGAATAGCCCAGTTAGGTTATTTTAGGGCGTGAATCATTCAGTTAAAGCGTTTTTTCAAGGCGCAGATCGTCAGTTCAAGGAAGGAATATCCAGTTTCGTAATTTTTCACACTTTTAGTTTCTGAATAGCCAGTTTGGCTCTTTTTGGGGCTGAAATATTCCGTCGTGCTCATTCTAGGGCGCGAATGGCCAGTTAGCCATTTTTAGGACCTGAAATTGCCCGTTTGGCCATTTTCAAGGCCCTAATAGTCGTTTTTGCCAATATCGGGATCGTACAGTCTGTTCAGCCGTTTCTCTATTTCACTCAAAACCCTGAAATTCACCCCACAATCTAAAACATTAGACCGACAATTGAAAATCAATCATGCGCGTTTGGCAATTTCAAAAACAAAATTTCCATCATTTTTTGACTCTTGAAAACGCCAGTTTCCGGTTCGCAGTGCACTGTCAAATAAATTTATCGAATTTTGCTCATTAAAAGCCAATTTCGCGGATTTTTTTTTTGCGCCAGTAAACCAATTTCGCTGGGTGGCTCAAATCAGATTGGTCTCTCAATTGGGCGACCCAGTAAAATATTGGTTTGCCGGCAATTGTGTGCAAAATCCGAGAAATTTATGCGCTTAATGCCACGCCAAGGTCACAATTTACGCGAAACGTCACAATATGGGTGAGAGAAAAACTGTCGACGAAAAACGAATTGTCATTATAACCGCCGATTAGCGCTTATGATCAGTTTAAGCCTTAAATTGACGAATTTCTCTGTTTCAGTCGCAAATAAGCGGTTTTATCCCGTGAATAAGCGAGTTTTCTCAATTTTAGCCACGGATTGGCGTTTTTCAGAGATTTCAAGAGCGTCAGCAGCGAATTAGCAATTTTTATCAATTTGAGCTGAAAATTAGCGCTTATCCTCAGTTTTAGCCGTGAATTAGCACGTTTTTTCACCTACGCATAATAGCCATGAATTGGTGCTTTTTCTAAATATTTTGAGGCACGAGGTGGCTTCTGGAGTTGCCTGTTTCATATATAGTCGCGAATTAGCGTTTTTTTCTCACTTTTAGCAGCAGAATAGAGTTTTTATTCCATGAATTAGCAACGAATTAGCACGTTTTCTCAATTTGAGCAAAGAAATGAGCGTTTTTCTCAATTTTGCCGCGTTAACAAGTGATTTTTCAGAATAATCCGCAAATTTGCAGGTTTTTTTTTTTACATTTGAGCCGTAAAATTGCCTCTATACACAGCGAATCATTCAAAGCGCCAAGAAAGAGCGCTTTTTCACAGTTTTAGCCACGGCGAATATTAGTGCTTTTTCCAAACTGCCGCCTACTATCAGACGGGGCGGCCCCCGAAAAGCTTAAATACGGAAAAATGAGGATTTTTAGGTTATCCATGGATGTGAAGAGGTCGGACGGTTGGAGAGCGATTTGGCGATACGAATTCAGTTTATCAGATTTGGAGAATATAACGTTGCAAGTGATATCAGCAAAGACTGTGGGCTGAATATTCGATTGAGCCCCCGAAAAGCGCTAGTCTGGTGGCTCAAATTGAGAAAATGCGCACTGTCTTGAGGAAAATTCGCGGCTTGAAAGAGAAAATACACCCTGTCCCCAGTTTGTGCTAATCGGCAATTTGCAACTTGCTGACGCGGTAAAAAATTTAAAAAAAAATCTTATTATTCGTGGTTATATAACTGCGAAAAAGCGTTGATTCATGGTCCCGCGAGGGCTAGATTTATGCCTAGGCGGACTAAGCAGCTGCCTAGAGGCCCCCGGCCAATCGGAGGCCCCTGGCCTCTGGATAAAATTGGGGGAAAGCCCTAATTAGCTGCTAAAATTAGGAAAAACGATAGTTCCTGGCTCAAATTGAGAAAAATGGCTCATTCACTGGGTGAATTAATAAAAACGCCAATTCGCGAAGGTGTCAATGGAGGAGGGGACAGGAGGGGCTATAAAGGGGGGAGGGGATAAAATTAAGAAAGCATGCTAATTCACGGATAAAGAGTAGAAAAGGCGTAGAAAAACTCCAATTGACTGGCGAAATAAGGAAAAATGACTATTTAGCTACTAAAATATACGAAAAACGTTAATTGGTGGCTGAAATTGAGCAAAAAGCGCTAATTCGTGGCTGAAATTGAGAAAAATCGTGAATTATCAGCTAAGATGAGGAAAAACGCGATTTCGCGGCCAACGTTGGGAAAAATCGCTAATTCACGGCGAGAATTGAGAAACCCTCGTCTTCTTAGGAGCAACTTTTTTGGTTAAAATAGAAAAAACGCGTTAATTCATAGCTAAATGCGAAAAAATCGCTAAATTGCGGAAAAAATTAATAAAAATGTCTAATTAACAGTGTAAAATTGAGAAAAAGAGCTAATTCGCGGCTAACTCGATTCATGGCTGAAATTGGGAAAAATCCATGTTTAGCTAGTAATTTAGGAATAACGCTAATTGACGTCTAAAATTAAACTAAAAACGCTAATTCGCTAAAGATGAGAAAACCACAATTCGCATCTAATTGAGAAACCTATTCCCGGAAACGGGTAAAGGTAGCGTGTAGGCCTTGGCCAGCTGGCAAGGCTGCAGGACTTGCACGTGCCAGGTCACTTCCCTGAAGTCCTGACTGGTCTATCCTGGCAATGCGCCCTCCAGGGCATCAAATCAGGGCGGGAAGAAGGCACACACCTGGTACCGCGCTAGTTCTGTACAGCTAAACTTGTAATTCAGGCGCTAAAAAATGTGTACGCAATGTGGTACAAAAACCCCTTCTCAATCAGCAGCCTATAGAGGGGCCTCTCGTTCTCTAAATCCGGCCCCCTGGCTGCACGCACACCAAAAATGGATGAACCGACAGCTTTCGCCCTCCATGAAATGGCTTGACTGGGCTATTAGCGTCCTAAATAATGGCCAGACTGACTATATGTGCCTCGCCCGTACTATTTCGTTCTAATCAAATGAGAATGAGGAGACTTTGCCGTTTTCCACCCGACTTTTTCTCATAAATTGACAAAATTCCCTGACTTTTTACCGTATTTTTCGATTCTAGAAAATTCCCCGACAATAGACAAACCCCAATCATTTTCTAGGTCTGTATCACAAGATCAGGGATAAAAAATCCACACTAAATTGACCGTTTTGGTGGTAGTGGGGGTGAGGGGGCAATTGATGTGGTTTAACTAGAAAATTGGCCCATTCCACGTCAGAGTAGGCTCCATGGTTGAAAAGCCGCTCATTTTGTGACTTTTGACAAACATGCCTGAATCTGGCAGTTATATTGTTGCCTTTAAGCCACAGAGAGCTTTGTCGTTAAGTGACCAAGAATGGTCAATTCAAACCTAAATTTTGACTTTCCGAGGGGGTCAAAACACTACGACCGTCGCATAATTTAGGTACTACTCACCAACACCAAGAATCCGCGTTGATAGCGATGAAAATGTTTAGGCAGTCGATGGGCGTTGCTGTTTGTAGCGGCCATGACTCGGGAAGACGGAAAGTCGGCGTCCATAAGTCGAGCGTGACGTCGTAATGTTGTATCGTGACTCTTCGGTCGTTTTCCAAAAAGAAACCGACGAGAGTTGACCCGTAGAAGGGGGACGTGAATTGCGTTAATTCTCCACCCGTAGAACAGGGCGGGGACAGGCGTTTCCACTGCTTGGCACTTTTTGGCAACGCCTAATTTATTTTTTTTAAATTGTCGATTTAAGTGGTAAAAAATTGTAGCGGAGGTTGTGGAAAGTGTTGAGACTCACAAATAATTCGTGCCCGGTGTTTTTAACATTTGGTCCGCAAATAAAGAGGGACTCGTCGAGCGTTGTGATTCGACCAAGAGACACAGAATCCGGATACTTTGGCAGAGGGTACCATTCGTTGTTTGGAACGCAATAACACTCGATATTCCTCAAGGGACCTGTACTGTAACATTATTACTTCCAAATTACTAACGGTGTTTAGAAGTATAATTTACTCGTAACAAAAACTTTTCGTCCGTTTGAAGCTGCCACTAGAGGCAAGGAATGTTCAAGCCTCATGGATGAAAATATTAATGTTGGCGGTTCACAAATTGGGTAATTTTGGCCTGCATAAAGTGGTAAGGATCTGCGACATCTCTCTGGTAGTCTTCGTATAGCCTCGACTGTTGGTGCGAAATGATTGTCTTCAATACCTCCAAGGACTAGAATTACCTGTTGTAGAGCAATACTTCACTTTAAAACAAATGTAATTCGGGGTAGTACCCACAAAAATGTTAGATTTACGTCTTCCAGGGTCGTTTTAAAACGAGGTAAACCTGAACCTCGGACGGTAGGTCGACTCTGGGGGGCATTCTGTTCGAACCAAAGGTTCAAAACAGCCGCACAAGGAGACGTTTCGGGAAACAATGCCAAACAGCGTTCTTTCGTTTTGATCCAATCGCTCAATTCGATCGGGTTGATTTTGTCAAGGAACTCTTTAAGGCGGCGTCCTCTTTCGACCTCATCAAAACCCACCCACCTGCACAAATTCTAAAATTTCACTCGTACAAAAAAAAAAAGAGCCAAGCCCCGGGGATACTATTATAACGACCGCTCACGTATATCAACTCATTTATGCAGCCAGTGACCAGGTAATCGGCTTCAAGACTCTCTCGTATCAAGTCGAAGGAAACTTGTATGAAACTATTGTCGGCTACTAGCGACTTGAAATTACTCGCAAAGAACTGTCGAGCCCTTGCAGCCAAATCTGTGTATCTGCCAGGAAGAGAAAGAGTAAAGAATATTTAGGACTGAAACGTCGATGCACCTTGCCTGTATTTATCTGCCTCTTCGACCGTTTTCCCCACATTTTCTATCCTCAAATTTGCTACCAAAAAATCTGATATCAAGTTCCTGAGTGAGCCTATTTGGAAGAAATCTTGGAGAGCCATCATATCATAAACGTCGTCGGTAAACTGAAAAGTCGATTAGAGTTAATGCTCTAAGGCGCTAAAAGTCACCGGTAGTTACCTCAATATTTCCCGTGTAAATATAATTGACCAATTTGGCGATCAGCTTGCCTTCAAACGGTACAGGTATCAGACTAGAGTCAACATCACCACAAGGGAACGACAGGTGGGTTCTGTCGAGATTAAAACGCTAATAAAATAATTTCTTTCAACATTACTAAAAATTGGCGATTTCTTTTACTCGAAATAAAGAGAAGCCCCGGCGAGTATAATCGAATGGGCTCGAACGTCAAACGTATTCGTGGCAATGGTAACGTCAGTGAACATGTCACGCTCGAGGAACATAGTCAATCGGGCCCTAAGTAGAAATAGAAGACAGTTGTCAGGCGTTTGCCTATGGTCTAGGACTTTTTCTGGTTGTGATGCCATGGACCTGAAAAGGGTCGCAAAAACAAAAACGTATTTTTCCATAGATCGTGCCGGAGAGGAACTTTACCTTGACAAAACGAGATCGTGACAGAGGAATGCCTCGACCACAGCTAACACTAGAAAACCGTTCTTTTTAAATACATTCAAGCCCAACACTCCTCGGTACAAAAACCATAAAAATTATCACTAAAAAAAAACTAATATTTTGCGGCATAAAAATCTGACTTTAGAGCGGCGTTCATTGACAAGATGATAAGCCAATCCCCGATGTCACAAGAGATCTTCAAACTCAACCGCTAGGCAGAGTGGGAGGTTCTTTTCGTAACGAACTTGGTGTTATGGAATGTCAAAAAAGCCCCCCCCCCCACCACCAACCAACAATTGAAAATACAACAGAAAATTGAATTTGTTCGGTCAGTTAAAATTGTTTCCTCCACCAAAATTTGCTCGGAAACTTGTACTTGAGGCTCATGAGTAGACTATTCAGCTATACAAGGTCTTTAGAGGTAGAATTGCCTACTCTAAATCTGACAAAATCGGAACAAAAGATTTAAAGTTCAAAATCTCCCCCCCCCCCCAAAAAAAACGGGACACTCTACAAGGTGTCGTCATTTGAGGCAGTAGCGTACTGCCCCCGGAAAGCTTAAATACGGAAAAATGAGGATTTTTATTAGGTTCATTCATGTGAAAAGGTTGGACAGCGATTTGGCTCCTTTCTACGAATCCGACATCCCACATGGAGAATATAAACGTTACAACTGATATCAGCAAAGAGTGTGGGCTCACTATTCGATTGAGCCCCTGAGAGTGCTATTCTGGTGGCTGAAATACAGAACTTTGCGCCTTATTCTTGAGGGAAATTCATGGATAAAATAGAGAAAATAGACCGTCCCCAGTTTCGTTAGGTCCTTAAGCGCAATAATGTACTGATAGGCAATAATTTACAACTGGCTGTTGTTTTTGGGCCAAGCCCGCGGCTACAATTGAGAATACACGCTACCAGTGGCGTAGGTAGGAATTTGTCCTGGGGGGGGGGGATCAGATTGAAATCTTGTAATGGTGATGGGGAGGGGGGTAATTTCACATTTTAGTCATTATTCCACCCAGCCAGCACACTTATGAATCTGGACATCTTGCTGGCCTCAATGTCTCAGTTAGGGGCGATTTTTGGACTCTACCCGCAAATTAGCGCTTCTTTGGCCGAGTGTATCGTTCTTCTCAATTTCAACCGCAGATTAGCAGTTTTACCCCACCCCCTCCCAAAACCACAAATTTACGCATTTCCTCAACTTTAGTAGCAAAGTATCGTTTTTATCCCCTGAGCGATGTTTCTTAATTATCCACGAGTTTTGGCGTTTTCCTCAATTTTAGCAGCATATTACCGATTTTCAAAATTTTTTTTACCGGGGCCCTATCGCACAATGTTTTATTAGCTAATAATATAGCTAATATTAGCTAATAAAACAGCTGTAATATTAGCTAATAAAACATTTTGCAATAGGGCCCAGGGGATTAGAACTTTTCTCAGTTTTATCTGGAAATTAACGTTTTTCTTAAGTGTTTTCCACAATATTAGCCGCTAAATATGGGGACTTTTCACGAGTTAGGATTTTTTTGGTTCACCATACGCAATGCATGAGCGATTTGTCTCAGTTTACTCGCGAATTAGCAGTATCTTCGCCTATTGCCATAAATTGGCGCTTTTTTTCACTTTCAGCCTGAATCCGCAAATTGGCGTATATTCAGTTTTTGGCGCAAATTGGAGTTTTTCTCAATTTCAACCACGAATTAGCGCTTTTTTTAATTGTAGCGGCGACGCATCGTAGCGTTTCAAACCTGTGAATCAGCGAATTTTCTCAATTTCAGTCACAAATTGGCGTTTGGCGCAATTTTTGCTGTAAATTGGCGATTTTTTCCATTTTTAGCCGCAAATTAGCACTTTTCTCAATTTTTAGGCTTAAAATTAACCTTTCTCTTAATTTTGACCAGGCTGATTATTTTATTTTCTAAATAATACCCGCAAATTAGCGGTTTTTCGCATTTTACTACCGCATTAGCAAAACTATATAACTTTTATTGGTATAGATTATTGCTTCTTTTCAGTTTTAGCCGCGAATTAGCGTATTTTTTAACAATATACTTCAGCCATGCATGAATTTGCCATTTTTCTGAAGTTTAGCCAAAAACTGCCTTCAGAAGGTGCGAATTTAAATTATAAATGTCATTTTTTTTTTCAAACAAAAAATTCTACATCTATTCATCCATTTCTGTCAAAAAAATCATCATTTTTAAACTATGAATTTCACCACACTTAATTCGAGAAATAGTGATGTTTCTCAATTTTAGCAGCGTGGTAGCGTTCCCAACCGTGCATTACCTACCGAGTTTTGTCAATTTTTGCCAAGAATTGGCGTTTGACTCAATTTAAGCTGTAAATTAGCAAGTTTTTCCATTTTTAACTGAGAATTAGCACTTTTCCCCAATTTGAACTTAATTTTAGCTGCGCTAATTGGTGATTTCTTTCAATTTTTGCAGCGAATTAGTGATTTTCTTCATTTCGTATCCGCGAATTAACGTTTTTCCACAACTTTATATCTGCTAATTGCTCCCAATTTCAGCTGTGAAATAGCGTTTTGTGCGAATTTTGCGGCCATTCAGCATCCTTTTCCTTTTTCATAAGCGAATGGGCGATTTTACGCCATTTCAGTTGTGAATTTGCCATTTTTGTCCAATTTTAACCTGAAAGCGTATTTTATTTGTCAATATTATAGCGTGTTTTCTCAACTTTAACCGCGGGGGTTTACCCAATTGGTTGGTTTCCACAATTTATTCGTAGAATGGCCTCCATGTACCGCGAATCAGCGATTTTTGTCTTAATTTTATAGTCTGGAAGTTGCATCGCGAGACCACGAATCAGCGCTTTTTAGCAACTATAGCCACGAATATTACCGATATTGCCGATTTTTCGGGGGGCGAAACCCCCCCCCCCCCGGTACCACGGCACACTACTGCGTTGGGTCTCAAGTCCATGGAAAAAGCTGGACGTACTAGGACCTTTACGGGCTGCTTTAAGTCCTGAAAATCTGTTAAACCTAACTTCAACGTAAAACGCTCATTTTTGGAGATTTTATGGGGCTCTTCGTCATGGTACTAGTGCTCCTTCGATCGTATACTCGTAGCTCTGGGGGGATCTATCAACCATATCCCCCCGTACCAACGCCCCTGCACGCTACTAATTCAAGGCTGTACAAGTAAAAAAACACGGCGGCTAATATCGACAAAAACCAAGGCCGTCTTGGTTATACCGCGGGCCTGGGATAAAATTGGGTACCTGATATACTAATTTCACGGGTTTTGCGCACTAAAAACTAAAACCTCATTTTTGCGGAGTCTGACTCACTAAAAAAAAAACATGTATCATTTCTCGGGGTTTTCTAGCTAAAATCTCCATTTTAGGCTTACAGAAAACTCTATGTCCAGGTTGTTCTGTAGCTGAAAAACCATTCGCCGCTTCGCGGAAGAGTCCAGTTTGGGGGACTAAAAAACCCCAGTTACCATTCAAAGAAACGAAAATTCCAAAAATATCAATTTGGGGAGGGGGGATGTCAGTTATTCGACGGAAATTCCGAAATAGAATGCCAAAAGGACAGTTTTAAAGCAGAGATGTTAGGTTTTGACGGTTCACGACCCCTTTAACTGTGCTAATTCAGTTTCTGGGGTCGGATTGACAATTTCTCGCGTCGATTTACCATGCGTTACAATTGATGAGCTAACCAGTTCTCTTTATGGTGACTCATCGCCGAATGTAAGCCTACAATAGGCATTGGGATGCATCTGACATGTTCTTCACTGCAAGCTGCCCACCCCTAGATCAAATGCTGACTACGCCTCTGTCCTTGAACTCGCGATTTTTCCTCTTTTAGCCAAGAATTATCGCTTTTTTCTCAATTTTAGACGTGAATTACCTATGTTTCTTATTTTCATCCGCGATTAGCGTTTTTTTAACTTTATAACAGTGCGGTTAGATGTTTCTTCTATGCTGATGATGTTTCGCTGGTTTTTCCCTCTTCTGTTGACGCCTCGTCGTGCTGCGAAGACGTTTCTTCTTGGTGTAAAGACAACGGTCTACTCCTTAACGAGCGGAAAACGAAATGCCTGAGCTTCCAGCTGAAATGTTGTGAATCGGACCCTTTACCCTCGATTCTTCTTTTAATTGGAGGGGTCACGTGGATGTAGGGGAAACTAGCCAAAGCAATATTCCTGCTTCGTCGGCTTAAACTCTCGGTGGATGAGGTTACTCTTCGTACAGTATACTTTGGTTTTTTCCATACTCGTATCACCTATGGTACCCTTTTGTGGGGTAACTCGGTTGGGGCTCGTAAGATATTCGTGCTTCAGAAGCGTGCTCTTCGTCTACTCTGTGGTTTGAAACCCACTGACTCGTGTCGTCAAGTATTCCGGGAGTCTGGAATCTTGACAGTGCCGAGTGCATTTGTTCTGCAGAGTCTTTGCCTATGTTTGTGATAACGCCGCCCTCCTGATGAGCAGTGGTCACACGCATGACTCGAGAGGAAAGAGTAATTTAATTCAGGCTGGCTGTGGCATCCGAGAGTTTTTTAACTCTGTCGGTCAAATTCTTTAACCATCTCCCTGAAAGTGTTAGATCTCTTGAGCCTGAGCCCTTCAAGCGAATAATTCGTTCGACATTAGCAGAGGCTGCACTGTACTCGGTGGACGATTTCTTGACGAAATGTTTTGTGAACAATTGAAACTTATTTATTGACACTTGACACTGTAATGCCATATATGGCGGCCACAATAAAGTTATTATTATTATTATTGCTGTGAATGAGCGCTTTTCACAAATTTTAGTCGACAATGGAGTTCTTCTCGATTCTAGGCATGAATTAGAAATTTCTTTTGCATTAGCCATGACTTAGCACTTTATCTGAGCAACGAAGCGGCCGTTCAAACCGTGAATTTTCTCAGTTTTGGCTGTAACTTGGAATGTCCCGCAAAGTATCGCCTCTTTTCAATTTCAGCTTTAAAAGAGCCCTTGTTCTCATTTCTAACGGCAGTTATCAGTTGTTCTTAATTTTGGCCATGATGTGCGATTTTTTCACATTTAGGTATGCGAGTTAGCGCTTTTTCCCCATTTTAGCAGTGAGTTAGCAATTTTTCTAAATTTTAGGGTGCCGGGTTGATTTTTGCGTGCATCAGTAAATTAGAATGCCCCGCAAATTATCGCGTTTTTCAAATTTAGCCGCGCGTTAGAACTTTTTTGAAATTATTTCACATTTAGTCATGAGTTAGCACTTTTTTTTCATTTTTAGCCGTGAATTAGCACTTCTCAATTTTGACCACGAACATACGATTTTATCACATTTAGCCATGCTGCCGCATAGCGTATTTAGCGCTTTCTCCACATTTTAGCATCTAATTAGCAATTTTTCTCAATGTTAGCAGCAAACTGCGAATTTATGCTGCTAAAATTGGGAAAAATCGCTAATTCACACCGTATGGCGAACAAGAAATGCTAGTTTGTGGCCAAAATTACTGCTTATTAAAACACTTTCTTAAGAGAAACGCTCATTTTCAGCTCACACTGAAAAACTGATTTGAGGAAAATGCCAACGAATAGAAAATTAAGAAACATCGCTTATTTACGGGATAAATACACTACTCATTTGCTGCTTAAGTTGAGAAAAAGTGCTAATTCATGTACATATACATGTATGTATGTATAGTGGGGGTGGGGCAAAACCGCTCATCCGGTAATAACTGTAATCTTACCCTTAAACTAAATTTTTCAGTTTTTTTCGAATTAAACAGAAGGTTTTAATCCAAAAGTCAAGTTTCTACTCAGAAAACTGAAGTTTTCACCACGCAACTGCATTTCACCCAGTCAGTTTTGGTGTGGAATTGTCAGTTTTTGAGTAAAATATCCAGTTTTGGGGTACAATAATCACTTTAGGGTGGAATGACCACCACAGTTAGGGTAAGATCGTCCGTTTAGACGTGTAACGTGAGTTTATAGATGAAGTCTTTAGTTTTGAGGTTAAAACCGGCATTTTTCGGATGAAATTGTCAGTTTTTGTAGTGAAATATACGGAACAAATCTTCAGGTCGGGAATAAAATCGTCAGTTTTTGAGTAAAATCTTCCCTATTCGATTGAAACGAAGTTCTTCTCACGGTAAAATAAACATTTTCGGAATAAAATATTCAATTTAGAGGTGGATCCGTAAAAGTTTTAGGGGCAAAATCGCCAGCTTTGGCGTGAAATCTTCTGTTTTGACGTGTAACGCCGTCTCGTTTTTAAACAAATCGTCAGTATTATGGTGATTCTGTCAGTTTGAGTTAAAATTGTCAGAGTTTTCAAGCCAGAGTCGTAAGATTCGGCTTGTAATCATCCATTTTGGGGAAAAAGCCAGTCATGGTGTGAAATTGTCAGTTTTGGAGTAAAATGTACAATTTTGGGTCGGATACGCTAGTTATTATTGTCTTATTTGGGAACAAATCGTCAATATTGTGGTGAAATCGTCGGTAAAATCATCAGATTTAGTGTATAACGTGAGTTTTATTGGGCGTTAAATCACCAGTTGTGTGGTGAAAACTTCAGTTTTGGGGTAACACTTCGGCTTTTGCGTGTAATTGATGTCGCTGTTTCGGAATAAAAGGTTATCAGTTTCAGAGTAAAATCTTCAGTTTTGGGTTAAAAAATAATGTCAGTTTTTCACGTCTGTCAGGCAAGACGTTGAAAAGTTGGACACCTTGTATTGGAGGGCTGTTATGCCCTCTACAAGTATCAGTATTTCTTGGGGAAACATTGTAAATTTTTGGACAGAGAATGCTGGATAGAAGGCTACAACGACAGTTTTTCAGCAAAAATGTCAGTTTTTGATGGATTCTGAACCTTTTTGTGAAAATGCAGTTTCTGTGTTACAATTTGACGATTTAAAGCGCCTGTATCCTGTAGGTATCTGAGTAGACGAACCACCAGTCCTCTTGCTGGGTTCTCTGGTACATCTGACATCCTTCTGCCCACCCCAAGGACTAAGGGCTGGCTACGCCCGTGATACACATGGTGAGTATTCAAAGCAAATTGAAGCAATTTAATCGGTTCAACGCGCGAAACTAGAGCTTTTTGACTAAAGTGTAAAGGATCGGGCCTCCCGGTGTCTCTCCACATTTTAAGCCTGCTACCGTCGCATGATCACCGTTCCTATAATGGGTAGCTTTTATGCCATCATGAAGTAAACTTAAAATTACGGTAATTAAAAAAAAATTGTGTACGCACTCTCTGAGACGACCTCACCCCAATTTTCACGATGATCTCGGCGGATGCAAATTCGCTAAAATCACTGCCCCACGCAAACTGAAACTGAACGGTGGCACTGTAATCTTCCGCTTGCCTTCAGCTGTTTTTTATATCAAACAATCGACTGCAGACAAACTTCATTTGTTCATTCGGCAGTTGTCTGCCTGTTGAAGTGTTGACCTCGCCCCCCACCCTTCACCATTCGTCATCATCCTCATTTTTATGGCGTCGTTTGAAAGGTTAGGTGGAAGTGTAAAGGACGCGTTCTCTTTTTCCCAGATTTTTAGAACTAAATTTATCAAATCAAGACTAAAAAAAAAGTGCCGAATTTGAGTTCAATTGTTGTGTTACCGCGAGCGCGAGTTTGTTCTTATGAATGGAACTGGAGCGACTTTGAAATATCGAGATCTGGAAAACAGGAAAAAGGCTGTCAAAGGTGAGTCTAATTTTATGTCGTATCTAAAATAATTCGTTGATATTGATCGGAGATTCTAGAAATCCATCTACTGCCGCGTGTCTCTATCGCAAATTACTTGTATTCAGTATATATTTATGAGTGTTTAAGTAAAAATGTTTTGAATGTGTGGGAAGGGCAGGGTGGAATATTGTTGGGAGGGCGGATCGCTTGTCGGGCGACCGAGTACACGCTGGGGCATTCCAGGGCAACTCTGTACAGACTCTGTCATTCTAACGGGCCAGGCCACGTCAGTTTCGCCCTAAAATGAAATGAGTTCAGTCAATGAAATGTGCAGAGCAAGCACTGGACATTTGACTTTGGAAACGAGGAAACTATAGCCGACTGGATCATGCTCCGCAAAACTGCCAATTTCGACTAGGTATTAAATGTTGAATTCTGCACGAAATCCATAAAAAAAGGGGGTGGGGCAGCGAAGGATTGCTTGGCGAGTTAGTTTTAGCCCCGTGGTCGGCGAATGATAGATCAAACTCTGTGAGCTAAATTTACAGATTTAGTATGCTTAATATGGTGTAGGGTCATTGAAGAGGGCTAGTGCCGCAATCGCCCACTAAGAAATCTGAAGATTTTACCACAGTATACAGAGTAAAGTTATAGTTAACGCTCGGATTGAGCCACAAACTGGGACAAAATGTAGGACTCCCTAATTTGCTGACAAAAAAAAAAAAAAGGCGTTCGGGCCGGGTACTTGAAATGCTCCAAACCAGCCGAAATTGGGCACGAGTCCTTTTCATACCAACAGCTTAGACCACACCAAGTTCCATTGCCCTAGCTCCAAAACTACTGGTACTTTACTTCGAAGCCAAGTACTCGAAATCTGCTGACCAGAAACAAAAGTCTACAGCCCGGGCACTCAAAATGCAGCAATTCAACCCAAATTGAGCCTTTTTTTGGCGCTGGGGGTCAGTACACCCAGTGGCGTGCCCAAAACCTTTTCTTTGTTGGGAGGGATTTTAAAATTACAAAAATGTCAATACGAACATTAAAAATTGCTGAAATCGCAATTAAACGGCTAGTTCTGATTTTTTATTAGTGCATTTCATTCTGAAAATGCACTATTGGTCTCGTCGTGATGGTGGCAAACATGGGTCATGTCATGTTTTTTTCACGTTTCAGAACCTCTAGAACACGAATTCAGTGGTCTCCGTAATTCATATATATATATATTTCTTTATATATTTATATTTATACAGGGTGTTCATGAATTACCTGGACAGAAGAAAACCAGTTATGGGGCACATCATTTGCCATCAAAATGACTATTTGGAGTTTTTGGAAATTCCGCCTTGTTTCCGAGATATCACACATTTTATGATTTTTTCACAAATTCCCTTTTTTCCCACTTAAATGCTTTCCATATGCTTATAAATTGGTATTATCCCAAAACTAATCAGCTCATTGGAAAGAGCACAAAATTTCCTATAAAATGTGTCCACTTTCGGGTGAAAATTATTTTCGTACCATTCGAGAGAGCAGCCGATTTGCTAAACAAACTGGTGACTCATATTTCAATACATTTTTCCGACGCGATTTTCACCTCTTCGTCATAGGGAAGAAAAAATTTGAAATCAGTGGAAAAACTTCCTCATTTTGTAAGCTTTCCAATGATGTGCAAAGGTTCATAGTTACAACATTTTTCCGTTGAGATATGAGCAATAAACTTGAAAAATCCAGCCAGGAAACGTGAAATTCATGCATTTCTTCGACAATATTTTATTACACAAGGAGACATTTTTTTCTTCTTTTATTTTATTTGTGACTCAATTATTCATCTTTCATCTTCTTAGTCAATAATTTAAGTTCCTCTCCCTTCCGAAAGATACCCCCACCCCCACTCATATGAGTGCCTAAGTAATTATTCCAGGGGGAGGGGGGGATGAGTTTACGAATCGAGCATAAATTATTAATTAATAAGATAAAAGATAAATAATTAAGTCAAAAAAATAAATAAAATAAGAAAACGATAGTTCCTTCGGTTATAATGGTAATGAAAAAATGCTTGAATTCCTCGTTTTCTGACTGAGATTTTTCAAGTTTTTTACTTATATTTCAACGGAAAAATACTGTAAGTGTAAAATTTTACACATCGTTGGAAAGCTTATAAAATAAGGAAGTTTTTCCACTGATTTCAATTTTTTTCTTCCCTATGGCGAAGAGGTGAAAATCGCGTCGGAAAAGTGTATGGAAATGTGAGCCACCAGTTTCTTTGGTAAATCGGCTGCTCTCACGAGTGTTACGAAGGTAATTTTCACCCGAAAGTGAACACATTTTAAAGGAAATTTTGTGCTCTTTCCAATGAGCTGATTAGTTTTAGGCTAGTACCATTTTATGAGGGTATGGCAAGCATCTAAGTGGGAAAAAAGGGAATTAATGAAAAAATCATAAAATGTGTGATATCTCGGAAACAAGGCGGAATTTCCAAAAACTCCAAATAGTCATTTCGATGGCAAATGATGTGCCCCATAACTGGTTTTCTTCTGTCCAGCTAATTCATGAACACCCTGTATACAGGGTGGTCGGTTTTGAGTAGCAAAAAAAAAATTGGGTAATAGTACACCAAAAATGGGATAAAAAAGTCCTATTCGGATAGTGGCCTATCTCTTTTTGTTTTCGAGTAATATTTTTTAAAGTGATTATTAGGCGCAACTGTATTTTTCAACGAAAAACTGCTATTTCTCAGCTTCTACTTCACTTTTTTTCAAAAGTAATGGCAGTTTCGTAATCTACGGAACATTTTCTATGGGAGGAATGCAAAATCAATATTCTAAATGGTCAAAAGCGCCTAAAAACGTAACGTTTTCGTTGCGTCAATGCAAAAAAACAAACAATTTGACTTCAAAAAACAATTTACTGTGTCGCCAAAAATTGCTTCACACGTTGTCCAGCGTAATAAAAACTTCTCCGTTTTCCCAGCTTTCCAACGGTGTACTCGAAAGTGGAATTATCTCCCTCCTTTGACGAAAAAATTCGAAAAGAAGCGAAAAAGTCATACATTTTGGGCTAAAAATGTGAATGATAACAGGTGCCAAAATTCATTTGAATTGCTCTCTTTCTTGAGAAATCCAAGCTCTGTCATAGTAAAAATTAAAATAATATTGCATTTCAAGAATAAACAACAAATTTACACACAACCAACTCAAAAATTATAAAAATGACAAAGAAGTGTGCGCATTTAGGGCACCTGCTGGTTTTTTATTTAAGTAGTGAAAAAGTCATACATTTTGGGCTAAAAATATGAATAATGACGGGTACGAGAAATGAGACTGTACGAGAAATGAGAAAACGAGCACGAGAGTGCATCAGGAATGGAGGCGGGCACTTCGAGCAGCTGCTTTAATAAAAATCCAGCAGACGCGAGACGCCCTAAATTCGCACACCTCTTCGTCCATTTTATTAATTTTTTATTTGTTGTTTATTCTTAAAATGCAATGTTATTTTAATTTTTCCTGTGCCAGAGCTTAGATTTCTCAAGAAAGAGAGCAAAACAAATGAATTTTGGCACCTGTTATCATTCACATTTTTAGCCCAAAATGTATGACTTTTTCGCTTCTTTTCGAATTTTATTGTCAAAGGAGGGAGATAATTCCACTTTCGAGTACACCGTTGGAAAGCTGAGAAAACGTAGAAGTTTTCATGACGCTTGACAACGTTTGAAGCAATTTTTGGCGACACAGTAAATTGTTGTTTGAAGTCAAATTTTTGTTTTTTTTGCATTGACGCAACGAAAACGTTACGTTTTTAGGCGCTTTCGACCATTTAGAATGTTGATTTTTCATTCCTCCAATAGAAAATTTTCCGTAGATTACGAAACTGCCATTACTTTTGAAAAAAAGTGAAGTAGAAGCTGAGAAATAGCAGGTTTTCGTTGAAAAATACAGTTGCGCCTAAAAATCACTAAAAAAAATATTACTCGAAAACAAAAAGAGATAGGCCACTATCCAAATAGGTCTTTTTCATCCCATTTTCGGTCTACTATTACCCAATTTTTTTTTTGCTACTCAAAACCGACCACCCTGTATATCTTTATGGCCGTTTCCTTGTTAGCACGATAACTCTCGTAGAAGTAAATTTAGCGGAACGCGCTTTGGCACAAAAATCAGTAGTCATAAGACACCGGTCGGTATTGCATTTGGGCCAAATCGGTCAAGGTGGAGGGGGGAAAATAGGGATTGAAATGGTAAAAAAATCACTAAAAATCACCAGTTGATTCTAGAAGCATCATATTCGGTACGTATACTCCATGTTAGACTAGCCTTTGATTCCATTTTAATTTTTTGAAAAAGTCAAGGGTGAGGGGGTGATGTCCCCGGGGTGGAAGTAAGTGTGAGGCCTTGTTAGCACGATAACTCTCGTAGAAATTAATTTAGCGGAACGCGCTTTGGCACAAAAATCAGTAGTCATAAGGCCCCGGTCGGTATTGCATTTGGGCCAAATCGGTCAAGGTGGAGGGGGGAAAATAGGGGTTGAAATGGTAAAAAAATCACTACAAATCACCAGTTGATTCCAGAAGCATTATATTCGGTATGATGATTCCATTTTGAAAGAGCCTTTGATTCCCATTAAGTTCAGCTTAAACAAACCCGGCAGCAAACAGTACGAGGGAGGGTCAAACATTAACGAAACAAATCATGGTCTCAACATTACTACTTCTGAGACGGCTTAGGGTATCCGTATACAAAATGAAATGCACTCTTTCCGACCGCCAGCTGCCGGAGCGAATTTTTTTTAGTATGTTGTTAGGACCATTACCAGTAGTGTAAATCCAAGTTTTCAGCTTTGAAAGACTTTTGCTACTTTCGTGGCACTCGAAAAACCGCGAAAATTTTGCACTTTTTTGGGTTTTTCACGTTATCTTCTAAAATATGCATTTTAAGATAAAACGCACGAAATACTAAAAAACCACATGAAATTTGGTACAATTTGAGACCTAACGTACCTCTGTAGGTCATATAATAACCAAGATACATCTTCTCGAATTTGGATTTATTTGTCAAAAAATTGAAATTTCAAGTTTTAGTCAACTTTAGACGACCTTTAGACGAAGACGACTTTGGGAGTCGTACTCATAACATAACATCAGTTTAATTAATTAAAAATACTGGCGACAGAATTATTCATCATATATCCATCTAACAACATCTAGATAAGATAAAATTCGGCGTGGTTTACCGATCAGGAGAAACGCCTAGAGTTTCGAGAAACAATGGACCTGGGTGGGGTTCGGCTTAGCTTATCCCTCGGAGTACGACTCCCAAAGGCGTCTTCGTGGCGCAATTGGCAGCGTGCTGGACTGGTAATACAGAGGTTGCGGGTTCAAACCCCGCCGTGGAGCCATTTTCTCTCGAAACTCGAATCTTGTTGGGCTATGCCCTTCCATCGTCGTCCGGATAACATCAGTTTAATTAATTTATTAATTAAAAATACTGACGACAGAATTATTCATCATATCCATCTAATAAAGAAAGGGTCTTTCCTTTCAAGATGTGCAAGTGTTCAAGGGATTCAAGAGTGTCCCTGAGGCAGGGGACCCATTAAAATACCCTCGCCTATTGCGCCGCGCACACCGCCAATCCATGCGGTTCACTGATGGGTCCGCAAATAATTCGACACATTCGGACTTCGGGCTGTCCATTGAGGGCCCATCATCCCCGGAAACATTCGTGCGGCCCCTAAACGTGCGCAAGTGGCCAGAAATGGCGCCATCACGACGAGCGGCCATTCAGAGAGACTCGTCAGACATTTTCAAGGCTTGATTTGACCATTTTTGATGCGTGAATAGTCGGTTTTCAGGACAGGAATCATCTGTTTAGACCTTTTCAACGTGCAAGTCGTCAGTTCAACTATTTATGGGGCACATAGAAGAGCCATTTTTGACAATCTTGGGGTGACAATAGCCATTTGGACCATTTTTACGGCGCTAACTGTCATTAGTTAGTGCCATGAATAGTCAAGGTGTGAATCAGTGGTTTTGCCATTTTTAGGGTAGTTTTACCGATTGTATGACTCGATTTCCCAGTTTGGCCATTTTCAGGACGCAGAGAGCCTGGTTTTTCATTTATAGGGCGTGAATAGTACACCAAACCAAGGCGTAAACGGTCCGATTTTGCTCATTTTCAGAGCAGAAATCACCGGTTCATGCATTTTAAGGCGCAAATTGTCAGTAATTCATTTTTAGGGCTCTTACAGGCAGTTCTTACATTTTTAGAGCAAGATTTAACGCTTTGGCTTTTTTTTAGCGCACAAATAATCAGTTTAGCAATTTTTAAGGCGCTATTCGTCAGTTTTGCTATCTTTATAGGGCGCACATAGTCAATACAAGGCGCGAATGGTCCGTTTGGCTATTCTTGGTTCGTGAATTCACATGACAGAAATCACCTCTGTCTTCAACAAGGGCCTCAGTTTAGCCGTTTTTAGAGCGCAAAGAGTCAGTCAAGCGAATGGTTAGTTTGGTCATTTTTGGCACGCGAATGGTTAATTTAACCATTTTCACGACGGAAATCATTACCTTTCCTGAATTTTCAGGGCCGCACAAATCGTCGATTTAGTAATATATTTTTGGCTATTTTTAGGACACAAAATAGTCAGTTTAGCTATTTTCAAGTCGCGAACCGTCAGTTTTGCTATTTATGGGCGCGATTATAGTCGGCCTAGTCGTAGGTATAGCCAGGCTAGTAGATGGTAGGAATAGCTAGCTTACAATTAGCTATTTTTAGGCTGCAAATGCCTGTCAAGCCATTTTTAATACAGCAAAGCACACAATTTCTCAAGCCCCTCTTCTGATCCTGAGCAAATCCTGAAGAATCAGCTGAAGTCAGTGGTATAAATAGTACTGCTTCTTAGCGGGGCTAAACAAATCAGGTTTTTGTTGTTTCTTTCTTTTGTTGCTTTCTTTGTTTTTGTTGTTTTTAACAGTTATTTATTTTATTTCCATGTTTTCCTTATTTTTTTTGCTATTTCTTAATTATGCTGGGTTGAAATACTCTGGGAAAGGGTTCTGGCCCCCAAAACCCTCCCCATGGGCACAGTACTGAGTAAGCCTCTACCTAAAATTTTAACCTGGTCGGTTGAGGGAAACTCGAGAAATTCCTAACTTATGGAAAAACCTACTGACTATACGGTTTTTTTCCTACTGACTGTGTATGTATTTTCAATCAGGGGTGGATTTAGGGCAAAATGTTTTGGGGGGGCTTAGCCCTGAGCTCAAGATCCCCCACTTCGTCTCACAAGTAAAATCCCCAATTTTGCGGAACATTGCTCACAGGATCGACTCCCTAAAAAAACCAATGGCACCGGTTTGACTCATTCAAAAATGAAATTCCACTAGTTAGTCCGATGTCTAAATATCACGTATTTGGCGCTTACGGAGCCAAATTTCACGGTTTTGACTAATTGATAAACCAAATTTCGCGTTTGCAGATGCCTTAAAAACAAGCGAAGGTTGCCCCGTCCCCCCGTGTTAGCGATGAGCTTCAGCCCTGGGACGGGCGTTGTTATGGTATTGTGGAGGTTCATGATGACAGTGTGTGAAACCATGAGTATTTCTCAAATTTTTGAAAACGGGCTTGAAAAAGATTCTTGGATGCCTCATAATATGATTTGATAGATCGGCGGAATGAGATTTCTATAGCAACGCTGCCATTGATCCCGATTGCACCGGGTTGACTCATTCAAAAATAGAATTCCACTGGTTAGGCACATTTGATGTTCAAATATCATGGATTTGACGCTCAAAGAATCCAATTTGTGTTTTAGGCTAAATCAATAACCAAATTTCGCGTTTGCAGATGTCTTAAAAACAAGCAATTCGCCGGTTTGGCACTTTCTGAGACCAAGTTTCGTGGATTTGGCGTGCCAGAAACCAATTTTGCAGATCAACGAGGAAAGCAAGTCAATTTCACGGGAATTATATTTTTTCCCCAAAGGTAAAATTTCCAGAGTACTGGCTCATTTCAAAGAACAATTTCACGGCTGTGGCTCGTTTTAAAACAAAATATCGCAGGATGGCCCTTTTAGAATGCAATTTCGCAGTTGCATGTCTCATGGGTATCACTGCACCATAAACCAATTTTGGCACGTTTGAACCATTCAAAAAATCCATTTTGTGTGGCGTGGCTCATACAAATAAGCATACTTGTTGGGCTGGCTCCTTAAAAAACCCAATTTCGCTGCATCAGCTCCAGTCCTGGGACGGGCGTTGTCATGGTATTTGGGGGGGGGGGGTTCATGATGACAATTTGTGAAACCATGAGCTTTCAATGGTCATTTTTAGCTAAAAATTTACAACTTTGACCATTTTGAAACTGAAAGGTTGGCTTCCTGAGCGACAAGAGCATTGGCGCACCGAAATCGGGGCAAGATGGGTGGTCTACTCTATACTACTCATAGGGGTGCCAAAATCGGAATGAGACAACTCGAGACCGTTTATCTGGGTGAAACTATGGCTCATATATTTTGTTTTTAATTCCCCTCACTGAACCACGGGCAACACACTATTTAAATTGTTGTATTAGCAGTGTGTGTAAGGGGGGTGGGTGCCACTCATCCCTGGAGCAGTTGAACGCAGAAGAAAGAGGAAATAAACATTTCTGTGGCTAAATAATGTCGGTTCTTCGAGGCTAAATCGCTGTAAAGTAGCCTACAAGTTCGTATTAGTTTATGAGTGCGAATTCTGTGGAAAAGTGGCAGTTACCTCCAAATTACCGGACAAAAAGGACCATTTCAGTAGAGAAAAGTATGTTTTTGAAGGAAAATTTAATATTTTTCAGTTTGAGTGCAAAATGTCCAGTTTCACGGTCAAGTAGGCTGTTGCAAGGCATAGATTGACGCGGTTTCCGAGACAAGGTAGTTAGTTGGTGGCTTCTGATGTTTAAACACATTAATTGATTGGATTTTTTATGGTTAGGATTTTCCAGGTTAGAGTTCTTTGAGGTTGAAGATTTTTGTGGTTGGAGCTTTTTAGAATTGTGTCTTTTCGGGGTTAGAGCTTGAAGAAAATCACAGGCAACCCTAACCTCGGAGACGAACCTTTTTTGATCATATAGGTAATTTGTTGACTTTTAAATTAATCCTTGAAGTTTCTCAGTCCAAAATTTTTCAGTAACAGGATCGTAACCTCCATGTTGCAACCCCCCCCCCCCCGGGATTTGAGCACTCTGCAGTACTGAATCCCTGAAAAAGCAGGGTTGATACACACGAAATCCATTTCCAGGGGGGTTGAACCATTCAAAAAAGTGATTTCATGGATTTCGGTGTTTCAAAAATGCCATTTCGCGGGTTCAGGCACTTTCCAAGTACCAATTTCGTAGATTTTGAGCTTACATAACCGTATTTCGTGGTTTCGACTAATTCAAGAACCAATTTCACCTTTGGTTTCTTCTGCGGATTGGGCTCTTTCAAAAATGAAATTTGGGCTCATTCATTCTAAAACCAATTTCAGTGGTTTGGCTCCCTCACAAAACAGTTTTGCGGGGCGTCCTAGAAATCCTCTATACTCTGCCTAAAACCAGGAAATTCTTCCAGAAATATTTCTTTTTGGCCCAAATCTCGTTGCCCTAATAGACAATTGAGCACCGTTTCCCGAAACACTTGGACATCCCCGCCCACCCCCACTGGTCATCGGAAAGCGCAGGCAACCTAAGTTTAGTTAAGTAAGGCGACGGGTTGCGTTATTTCGAAGCGATTAGGGTGCGGAATGCGAATGGCTGCCCACCCTTCTCTCTTAGTTTGCCTTTGTTTCGACGTCCTGCTTTTCCCAAGACTAACCTGCTAAAATGCTTCTAAAAGGATTTGGTCCTAGAAGAGCGGGAAGCTCCTTGCTCTTTTGATAAGCTTTTCTTTGTCCAAAAGTTTCTGTAAAATTCAGTAGAACGTGATTTTATTAGCGTTACAAAACGAAGTTTAAATTTTAAACATTACTCGAAGTCCTGTGGGGTCAATTGAACTGCCCCCCCCCCCTCCCACAGATAACGATGAAGAGAGCTTTTAGTGCCACCATTTCTTCTATCTTTGGTCGTTCAAGCTCTTCAGCATCTAGCACAGTTTTATGTGAATTTAGAAGCGTACATTTTTAAAAGTTTAAGCTCGTAGTTGACTGTTTTTAAATCGCCGGGCGTCAAATGTGTTTTCAATCTATGAACTCGTACGCTTGTTTTATCGACGACGAAAGCCTGAAAATTAATTTTCTCTCAAATTAATCAAAACAAAAAAAGTTGCCTTAAGGGTTTACCATGTAGGGAAATTTGACATTTCCCGACAAATCTAAACATTTATTGTCGACGTTTACTCGAGCGGTGAATTGCGGCGCGAGGTCAGCTTTGCATAAATCCCATAACTGAAGACTGAAGAAAGAAATTTCTATAAAACGGGGCTCATTAGAGCTATTTGATCCACTTGAACAGTACCTGCATTCATCGAGGATGACGAAAAGGCCAGCTTTAATGGGAGACCATTTCACTAGCCTTATTGGCGAACTATGAACATCCTGTTTAACAAAGGATATCAGGGGATGATCCTTGTTCGTTGAATAGAGTTTGGTAACACCGTCGTAGTAGGCAACCTAATAACAAAGGACGGTGATCAGAGGAAGGAAATTATCTTATACGACGGTTATAATTTTACCAGAAATAACGAGGTGTCTACCGGGTGAAAGTCGACACAAGTTACTGCGTTGAAAGTGTCTACAGGAAATTTAAACGTAAGAATCGACTTGAGTAAGAAAAAAAAAAAAAAAAAAAATCCAAGGCGTCGTTTACCGATCTGACCGAATCGAGGGATTTTCGCTTTGGCGCCATAAGGCGAGCAGTTGAGCACGACGCTCGCGCTCGTTCCAACGAGCGCGCTCGGCCAGTCGGCTCTATTGACCGACATGCATGTGCATTCGGTACAATCGACAACTCGGCTGGAACGTACAAATAAATAACGCACGGTTTCAATTTTTTTTTGTGTTCAAAAAATAAAGGGGGGAGGGCGATATGTATGTATAACGGAGTTATTAATATTCATAGACAGTACTCAGGAAGGTGGCTGAACGCGTTAAATGAAGCGCTCAAAGCGAGCTTAATTTTCCCCCACGGTGCTAAACACAGGTCATTATTTACAGTGCCCTCGTTTATATTAACGACGGTCCACACAAGTAATTTCCCATCTTCGCTGAGGGAAACAAGCTGCATTCATTCAATATTTATAATGTTTTAGTTTTCTGCTTGTACAACAACAAAACTGTAGTTAATTTGTACCTCCGTGGAGCTTATGGTCCCATTAGAAAAGCGATCCACATGGTGGAATTCTCTTCCGGTAGATTTTACATTTATTACAGTAGAAACATGATTTTCATCTGACTGGTCTTTGCTGCCTATATTGCATGAAAAGAAAAAAAAACGCTTCATAGAACAGGCAAAACTTAACAACGGGATATTCTACATACATGTACAATAAGTAGGCGATCTCAAAATAAAAGGGAGGTCGATGTTCGAAAGATTTTGCGTATGCAAGTGAATTCTTTCGTTCAAATCCCACAGACTAATAGTTCTAAGAAAGAATAATTTACATTTTTCTTATGTATCGTGCTTCACCGTATTGGCCCCTGTACCGAAAAAAATACCGCGTAAAAAAAAACAACTCACCCGTCCGCAAGACCCGCGAAGAAAAGTTGGGCGTTAACATTGTCGAAACAACAACAGGAAACATTACACGGTGACACGAGCATGTGTTCTGGAAGGGCGGGTCTAAGAATGTTCCATATAGACAAAATACAGCGACTGTAATATTGGTCACCCTGTATTTATGAGAAAGGAAAATGAAAAACGTTATAATTTCTTCATTTTTCCTCTCTACTGTCTAATATACATCGTCGCTTTCGTCATTGTTATGACACACAACCAGAATGTTTGGATTGTGCGGCGAGAAGGTGACACTCGTCACGGCTCGATCGATCAGACATTGAAGGTTTTGAAGGCCAATTTTCGAATAACCGTCGCTAAATTCCATCAAATCAGCAGTGTCGTCTGCAAGGGACGTCATTTGATAATTATCGGCAGCTTCCTCTTCTAGAATTATGAGCATCACCTGGGAGAGTAAAATAGGCCGTTTTCCAATTTAGAATTGGTTTTAATAATGGAGGGAGACAAACGAAATCGATATGTTTATACCTCGCTCGCACTTGTTACGAATTTCTCCAATTTTCGGACGTCATATGACGGATATTGAGTCACCCTGGGCAAGTCATCACTTCCAAATCCACGTCTATCCTGAAAACGAAAAACAAACCACAGTATTTTGTGCTCTAGCGTACTGAAAGGGGCCCCCCAAAAACTTAAATACGGAAAATTGAGGATTTTTAGGTTCTGTATTCATGGATGTAGGTATATGTGAAAAGGTTGGACGGTTGGACATCGATTTGGATCCTTTCTACAAATTTCAGTCTCTCCTAACGTCGCAAGTGATGATATTAGCAAAGAGTGTGGGCTGTATATTCGATTGAGCCCCCGAGAGCGCTTCTGGTGTCTCAAATTCGGGAAAATTCGCGCCTTCCTGAGGATAATTCGCGGCTAAAATGCAGAAAATACACCGTCCCCTGATTCGTTAGGTCCTTAAGCGCACTGATGTGCTAATCGTTGGTGTGCAACTCGCTAACGTGGAAAAAACTTCGGAATAAAAACGCTTGTTCACGGCTAAACTTGTTGAGGGAAAACAATTCGCGGACGAAATTGTGGTAAAATTTTCAACTTAAATACTGAGAGAACTGAGAAGAAGTGCTTGATCGATAGGTAAAATTGAAACAAAATTGCTAATACAATGCTAAAATGTTAAGATGCTAATTTGCGGCTTGAAAAAATCAATTTTTAGCCTGGCTAAAAATTAGGAGAAAGGCTAATTTTCAGCCAAAATTGAGAAATTTGATGCTAAAAATTAAAAAAAAAAAAAAATCGCCGATTCGCAGATAACATTGCGAAATACGCCAATTCGTGGCTAAAATTGAAAAAAATCGCTAATTCACGGGTTATAAACGCTAATACGCAACTAAAATTAAGAAAAAGCGCTAATTCGCGGGTAAAATTGAAAAAAAAAACACTAATTCGCGGCAAAAAGTGTGAAAAATGTCAATTTGCATTAAAAATTGAAAATACGACAATTCGCGGCTTCTGAAGGCCACTTTGAGGTTAAAAGTGAGAAAAAGCGCCAATTTACGTCTATACAGGTAGAAAAATAGCTGATTTGCGTGCGAGAAAAATCGCTAATTCATAGCGCAGGGTGAACAAAAAAATGCGGTTTGTGGAAAAACCTGCTATTTCGCGGCTAATATTGAGGAAAATACGTAAGAAAGCGCTGATTTCCAACTCAAACAGTGCTAATTCTTTGCTAAAATATAGAATAAATTGCTTTTGCTGCTAAAGTGAAGAAAACTCAACTTGGGGGGCCTCTTAGAGATTTCCGCCCTGGGCCTCGACAGGTGCAGTTCAGCCAATGCTTTTGTGTCTTTTTATTGTTGCTTAAATAAGCGGTGGAGTCTTTGCCCGGTAAACTTCAACCAAACGAAGGTCTAGGCACAAAACGACCCACAAAGTTTGTTGAACCTTTAGAAAGTTCTAACCACAAGAAAGCTCCAATCACAAGTAGTGACGCACGACGGGACCAAAACCAGTTGACTCCCCGTGCCATGAAACCCCAAGTTAAACCAATTTATGGGTTGCTTGGGACTGTTTTTGTTCAATTTTAAATTTTGGCCGTTGTTGCAAAAATCGTCCAAGAGTGGCCGCGGTTTTAGGAGCCTTTATTCAAAGTGGCTTGATTTGAGCCGGACGGTCCCACTGGTCCACGGCCATAGTAACACGGGCTGCTTAAGTTTTAAATGTTGCACGCTATGTTGGTGCAGCATACTAAAGGGGTGTGAGCGGGACACCATTTAGATCAACAATTCATGCTGGAGTCTGGGAGGGAGGGGTGTATTCTCTCCATAAGAGACCATTGCATTAAAACTCCACCGCACTTGATAGACGCCAGTATGGACAGTTAGCGTACTTACGCTAAAATATACGGCCATATCAGTTTCTTTTCCTTCCATTCTATGGTACTCCACGGGAAACTGCGTCCATTTATTCGTAGTTCGAATGACGTCAGTTTCCGTACTTTCTGATACGACGTTCTCGCCAGTTTGCGACGCCACCTGTAACAATTATAAAATTAAAGTTCCCTGAATTTAAGGAATCCTCAGCAAATTACCTGTTGATAATTATTTCTGCCGAATAATTTAATAAATTCATCGTACGGAGTAGGTGACAATTCCAAGAGCGAGTAATCCGAAACGAACAATCGTATCATAGACGAGAGATCACGTGCCCGGCTACGGGCGTCTCGCAATGCCTGACGATGTTGTTTTTTTATTGATATTTCTTATCTGTATAAAATTGTATCTCACCTGGCGGGACTCACTACGTTCACAAGCCTCCTTGAAATTTAAAATCCTCAAGTCGTTCGTTGAGCCACTCTCGGGTGAATCATCTTCAATTTTTGTACTTTCAGTGGACGATCTAGAAATTTAACGCTAGTAAATATAAACACTCTTTGAAATCGCTTGTCTCATTTCGAATGACTTGCCTTTCTTGATGAATAGAATTTTCTCGAGACACGGCCTCCTTAATTTCATTTAATTGTCTTTGCTTGATCAGATCAGTTTTGATGGGTTTCAACATCAAGTCGTAATTTCCGGAATCCAATTTTTTCTCCTCCTCAAGTGGTTTGTTATTCTTGATTTCGGGCTCAGGGGTGGCGGCCCTCGACTCTTCGTCAGTACCCGTAAACCCCGATTCGGTGTCTTCCTCAAAATCCGACTCATAATCCTGAAAGACTCACCATGACCACTCTGAGAATATTCTGTTCCACTTAATAGGGTCTTGGAGGGGTCGGTGGTGAAAGGGGAATCGTGTGGGGGGGGGGGTTATTACCTCGAAGTCGTCTTCATATTCGTATTCTTGTGATTCAGTCTCTGCGTTGTCTTCATTAAGTCTATTTAAAACGTCGTTTTGATTGAAAGCTGAAAAAAAGGTTATCGCCTTGAACTCCCCTCTGGTTCTTTCGTACGACCAGACATTGCTCCGTTTCAATTCATGCAAGGCAAGCATTTGGCCAAATTGAACACAATGAGTGGATTTCCCAAACCTGTAAGCTATAAACTATTGAATTGACCACTGGTACTTACAATTTTTGTCGGGCATGAAGAGTTTTTCTTCGATCTCAGCTTCCTTCTGAAGATCAGTGGCAATTGAATCTGTTTCGAAATCTGATTCGTAGACCTACGTGAATTCGAATTGATTCATCATTAGTTCTCAAATCGGCCAGGCTACAGGGTACTACTGGAAAGTAGTGAAAACTTCCGCTGCTCCAGGGAAAAGGGACACATTTGAGTACTACCAGACTATGATTTGCATCATAATGCACTGAATAGGGCACCAATGTGGTACCATAACTCTCTGTTTAGACTACCAATCTGAGTATTATCCCAATAATGGCCAATAGAGGCCCCCCCCCCCCGGAAGGCTTTACTCCACCAGAAAAATAGAAAACTTCGTCCAGGAAATAAGTTTTGTCGGTCCAGATAAACTATTCGTTGCCCTAATAGGATAAGGGTTGTAGCTCTCTTTTTAGGCCGCGAAACTGGGAATTATGACCCATAACTGGCTGTTATAGTGAAAATATGGACATTCTACACCGAAGTCTCGTTGTTTGAAGGATAAAAGATCACTGGGTCCTGCATTGCATTTATGCGCGAGACATAGCCCGGCGAAATTGGTTTTGAGGCAACTTTGCGAAATTTTGTTTTTCTTGGGAGCTTTAGCCTCGTGAATTCCCAGTTCTAGTTGCAATGTTTCCAGTTTATCCCTCTCCCCTCAGTTTAAAACGCTGATTGTAAATCATTAAAAGCTGTAAAAATAAAAGTTTAAAAAACAAACCTCGAAGTCTTCAGCGAGCGAATTAACTTCAACCGCTGGCTCTTCATCCTTGACGAATGTTCCCTGTCTTGATAGCGGTGGCATTTTGCCACCGGAGACGGCCGGTTTTTCCGGCTCAGTGAGATTTCCAGTGTACGAACGGCTGCTTTTTCCCAAAGCTGTGAAAACCAAAGCGCCAGGTTTTTTTAAGTTGTAATAGTCTCCACACAAAATTACGTACTTTTTGACGAACTACTCAGCGTCGTCGGTTTGCTTGCGATACCTCGGCTCGTCACTTTTGATCGAAGCCCAGTTTCCGGAGCACCTGACGGTTTAATTTTAGTCGACGATGTCGTCGCTTTTGCATCGACGGTACTACCACGCGACGTTTTTGAACGATTGACAAGGGAAGGAGCTATTGTGCTGGTTTTTGTGACTGACGGTGACGGTCGAGTTGTCTTAGTGCTGTTGCCCTTCACCGGAGGTGACGGTTTAACTCGCGAAACTGAAGGTTGGACGGTATGAGTTGTAGTCGTATGGTCTGTCTGATTCTTTTGTTTTGTCGTCTTTGACGCGACTGGTGTTGAGACGCCGCCTTTGCTGATTGACTGCGGAGTCGCATTTTTTTTCTGATTCGTTTCCGAAGCCGACGTCGTCGGTAATTTCTTTTTAATGGTGGTAGTGGCATTTCTACTTGTTGCAGTTGTTGACGACGTCGATTTTTTGGCTAGGGTTTGTTTTGGCTTGGTATTCGGAATCTAGAAAGTCAAAATGAAATAAATTATTAAGATCACTGAAGATCTGGCACCAGTTCTATAAAGCCGCCTTCACAAACAAGCTTTAAAAAGCTGAGCTGTGGGCTTCAACCAATCAGAGTGCTTCGCGCTGTGTACTCGGAGCGCTCTGATTGGTTGAAGCTCACAGCTCAGCTTTTTAAAGCTTGCTTGTGAAGGCGGCTTAATTGTTGATCTAATACAGAAAACTTATCCCCTCCAGACAGGTTTCACCTAATTTTTGAATTTTAACGATTTTCTGTGAATCGCAAGGCTCTTTCACGATTTTTGTGCCTAAAGATTGAGCTGGACATGGTTCGCTTCCGCTAATTACACTGTGAAACTTGACGTCGTCATACCATTGTGCAACTTTCTATCATAACAAAAATAGCTTTAAAAAACAAACAAAAATAATCTCATACTCACGCTTATAAAGCCGTTAATTTCACTCGCGCCGCCAACCTTTTTCGCCATCGCGAGACACGGATCTTTTAGAAAAACATTTGTCCCCGCAAGCCTACAGGGGCGGGTGGCGTGGAGTTTACCTAGCTCGAATGGTCGAGAAGGGTGCAGCTTTTCGCGCAACGATCGAATTATTTATTCCGTAAGGGTCATTTCACGAAAAGGTGCACCTAAGAAGGGGTTGAGAAGGTTTTTTTTTTTTGTGTGTGTGCTCCAGCCCGTGGAACAGGTACGGGGGTTAGTTTTGTTGGTCACGTTCCCAGTGTTATGGCAACTGGTATCGACACGAATGTTGTTTCCCCCATGGTTTCCCCCCTCAGAGCGAGTGGGGTGGGATTGAAAATAAATTTTTCCTTTTGTCCTTCAAAGAACCTTAAATACTATTTAATATTTATACGGTAAGTACGGAACTTCTAGGCAATTTTCCTTTCCATCAAAAAGCGACGAGCCGTGCCGCCCTATTTTCTAAAGTAAAACAATTCCTTGTATCAGTTGTATATGCCTAAGAAGAAACTTTATTTTATGTATGAGGCTACACTATTATTCATGCTTTCTGATAAACGCTCAAAAACCAGAGGAACTCCCTAGGAAAAGCTTTTTTGGATTAGTTACTTTTCTGCCTATGCATCCACCCTTATAAAATGGACGTCCGAGATCTCCCGGCCCCTTGAAAGAAATTTGACAAGAGAAAGACCCATCAATCCTTTCTTCTCTTCACCCCGTCCCCCCCCCGCTTCCAACTCCAACCATTATAGCAAACTATAATCCCTTCCCTTCTACCGACCAGCAGCGAGTTGGCTTATATATCCCTTATTGCCGAATACAAATTTAAAAGGCTTTCAAACGTTTGAAAGACGTCAAATCGAAATCAAACGGAAGGCCCCACCCTCCTTCCCAATACTTTTCTAAGTGTCAAATTTGTTACTTTTTGTGGCAGCTGCCATATACACTCGCCCCCTTTTTTTCCTCGGTTTAATAAAAATCTATTTGAATCCCTCAAATGAGTGGAGGGTCATCAAAAAGCTGTGACTTAAGATTTTTTTGTTTCAATTTGTTAGAAAAAGTAGATTTGGATTAGCGAGGGGAACCGCATTGTAAGTTGGAAATTGGACTGCAGCACCTCTAAATGGGCAGAATCCTGTTCTCATGGGTCCATTATTTTGTCTCAATTATTTAATATAACAAAGACGTTCATTGTTTTATTGTTTTTTCCGTGACCATAATTGTTCTACTGCTTCCTTTCCGAGTGGCGCGACGATTAAATTCGTAATTTCAGACTATTTAAAAAAGTGTCATTTTTTTTCTCTCTCTCCAAAGGAAAATTTTGCAATTATCATTCTGGATGTAAAGAGGAAATAGACCTCATTAAGTGAACCGGGCGAAGGAGAAAAAGAAACTATTCCGTCACGATTGGCTGACAAATGCCAACGACCCTTGTATTACAATAGGTATACGTTATTTACTTGGCGTTGTTTGATACAGGCAGCAACTTGACCCCCCCCCTCCCACCACCTGCAACATTTTTACATTTATTTGTAATTTCAAAGATACTATTGTTGTTCTCTCACAGACTCCATCCTCCTTTATCACTCACACAATCACCGGAGAGTAAATCCAATCGAACCCGTTTCGATTGTTCGCCGACAAAATTCTTTGTTAAATCCTCCACAAATGAAGGATGTCAAGAAGGTCGCTGTGCATATACAAACTATCAGGAAATGGGTCGTTCCGGGCGCGGACAAAAAAAAAAATTAAAAGAGGAACTTTATTCTCCGGTGAAACGCGTGTGGGATGCTCCCCAATAGACATTGTTATACACGCAGTCTCACTTAACTAGCACGGCCACGGTATACTCAGTGCCCTTTTCGAATTGATTTCTCCGGTATTTCGGCGCATATCTATTCATTATATAAAACTGCGTTCTCCAATACGATGTCGTTTGCATTGAGGGGCAAGTCCTCCCCTCCAACCGGTAAGTGAAGTCTCAACGAAGATCCTCGGCCGTGGCGGGCCTTGCAGCAGTAGAATTGGTCTCGAAGGAGCCAACACCCGGAAAATTTTGTTTACGAAGGAGCTAGACGCCTAAAAATGGTTTCTGAAAGTGCCAGAACTGTGAAATTTTGTCTTTTGAAATAAATTAAACCACAAAATTGTTTTCTTTTAATGATTCAAGCCAGCGAAATTGCTTTCTGAATAGCGTGAAATTGCTTTTTTGAGTGAGCCAGCCCGTCAAAATTTGTTTTTAACACTCTCGGAGATTTGGCTGATCGCCAAATACGTCTTTTGCGTCGGCCGGCTAGAAGAAACCAGCCTCGTCTGGCAGGCCAGGCGTAGTAGATCTACTACACACCAGACTTTTATCCCAGCCGGGTGTAGTAGAATTACTACACTTGCTAATTAAAGATTTAAGCATCCAGACCTTACTGTCGGCCGGGTGTAGTAAATCTACTACGCAACTTGTTTTTATTTAAAATATGCGGGAAACAGACCCGAAGGTAGCACATCATTAATTCGAGAATTCGACTTAGAGGAATCGATTTTTACGCGTGGAAAAGGGTCCGGCCGGGAGGTAAGACTGACTCATGTGCATCCGGCCGGTAGGGAAGACAGAGCGTAGTAGATCTACTACAGCCGGCCGGCAGGAAGAACCAAATGTAGTAAATCTGCTACATCAGCACCGAATGTGTTAATGAGACAAACCCGCGAACATTTTTGTTTTTTAAATAAATCAACCCACCGCGTTCGGTTAGATTGATCGAACTTCACGAAACTTAAACAACAACAGCCAAACCCGTGAAATAGGTTTTTGGCAATTGTTTTGTGTCCGCGACATTATGGTTCCTGAAAGATTTCTTTTGAGGAACCAAAAGGGAAATTGTTCTAATTGTGAGAATTGCCAAAAACCGTAAAATTGCATTCTGTAAGTAGCAAATTCGTGGAATTGCGTTCCGTACATTAATGCCAAATCCGTTGAATTGCCGTTGTGTTACGTTGAATTACGGCAAAACCGCGAAACTGCAATTGATTTGCCGAAGTGCCAAATCCGCAAGATTCGGGTTTAAAGGATTGAAATCCGCAAATTCTATAGCCATCGACCAAATCCAATTTAAAAAAGAAAAGGGATGGGAATCATCAGTTTTGCCTCCGTGGTACCTACCACATAATCACGTCTAGCTGTTCGTCATACTATTGTGGAGGTGGTGGTGGGCTCTGGCGGCGGACCGTCACCTATCGAGGACCGGAGCTCTCTAGTCACTAAATAAACAAGAAATATAATTTTTACGTAGCGTCAAATTATGGATTTTCTCTTAAGTTAGCCACGAATTACCGCTATTTATATATTATATCCGCCAATTAGCGCTTAATGTGCTTAATTTAAGCCGCAATTTGGATATTTTCTCAATTTTAGCCGTGAATAAGCACTTTTTGTCAATTTTACCCGCGAATTAGCGCTTATCTAAATTTTGGCTGCAAGCAACGTTTATTTCTCAATTCTAGCCAGGAAGCAGCGGATGTTTTTACACCTATAGCCGTGAATTTGCGTTTTTTTCACAATTTTAGCCACAAAATTGCCTTCAAAATTCGCAGATTGGCATATTTTCAGTAACAGCCGAAAATATGAATACGTTCAATTTTGCCCACGAATGAGAACATTTCCACACTTTTTCCACGAGTTAGTGAGTTTCCTCAATTTTAGCCGCGAGTGAGCACTTTCTCTCAGTTTCAGCAGCGAAGTATCGTTTTTATCCCCTGAAGTGACTTTAACTTGAGCCGACGAATTGGAGTTTTCCTCAATTTTTGCTGCAAATTAGCGACGTTTTACCTTTCCAGCAGTGAATTAGCACTTGTTCTCAATTTGAGCAGCAGATTAGCGATATTTTTACCTTTTTACTGTGATTTACCAATTATTCTCAATTTGAGTTGCGAATTGTTGTATTTCTAAATTTTAGACGGGCAAATTAGTGATTTTTTTCAGTATTATCCGCAAATTAGCGGGGTTTTGGTCGTTTTTGCCCCGCATTATCTATTTTTTCCCGCGAATTAGTAAATATCCTCAATTTTACCATCGAGGTAGCGTTTTATTCCGTAAATGCGATTCTACTTGATCTCAGCTATGAATTGGCGTTTTACTAAATTTTTACTGCGAATTCGGTATGTTTTACTTTTTTAGCAGTGAATTAGCACTTTTTCTCAATTTGAACAGCAAACTGGCATTTTTCCCCAATTTGGCCGCGCTAGTTAGTGATTTTTCTCTATAATGGCGGCAAATTAGCGGGTTTCTAAACATTTTTGCTCCGAATTCTCAATTTTTTTTTTTTTGAAACCGGTGCTATGGATTAGCGCTTTTTTCGAGTTTCAAACCCGAAGTTGCCTTCAGAGGCCATGGATTCTAATGTTCCTAAATTGCAGCAGCGAATCAGAGTTGTCCTAAATTTTAGCGGTGAATTAGGGTTTCTCTCAGTTTCAGCCACTAATTTGAGATTTTTTCATTTGTGTCCGCAAATTATTGTTTTTTCTATACTTCATCCGCGAATTAGCGATTTTTCTCAATTTTAGGCGTACCAGAAGGGGTCATTGTTCTTGTTTGTTCAAATCGAAACAGTTCGAAAAATTAACCCTCAAAATTTGGAAAGGTTCAACAGCGTTTAAATTTGTTCAATTGATATTATTATTTTTGCCTAAAAGAGCGAAAATTATTGGTTGATGGGGTGCCGAGAGGAAATTGGTTGAATGGGTGCGTTGCAAGGTCCGCAGGGGTGGGGAAAAAATAACGCTACATATAAAATGTCTTCGAAGGTTAACAATAGAACCTACATAGGGGAGGAGAAATTCCCTCTCTCTCTCTCATGGCACCAAATCACCACTAGAACTTTCACAAAACCCTTCAAGCTCAAACTTTGACCACTCCCCCCCCCCCACACACAGATCGTGATAACTTAAGCCCCTCCACCCTCATTCCCATCGCTCCAATCTCAATAGGCCCTCCCTTCCCCTCAACCCATCTTAGGGTCCTACTACCGAAAGGTCTCCGCGCTAGTAAAACGAAAACTTTACAAGACGGCCAATATAAGGGGAAAAGTCAAAAGGATTATAGCGCATTAAGAGTTCCAACTTTTTGCCCCCGCCTAGAACCACCTCCTCCGTAAAGGGTTAACTTGTTATCAAGAGAGGAAATGTTCAATCCGGGTTAAAATCAAGTTTTTGTCGCTGGTCACAGGGCCGTGTTAAGAGAGAGTTGAGAACATTTTAAAACCATCGGTGTATTTCTCTGCGTAAATTCAGCTCTATCGTTGAATTAATTAAATTCGGAAAAGTGCTCATTAAATAACAATTTTTTTTTCTTCAAAAAAAGACAACGCGAAGCTTTCAAAGTCAAAGAAGATTAATTTGCAATAATTAATGAGGATAAAAGAAAAGGCAGATGCTTCCCTCTTCATGGCATCTTCCTCTCTTTTTGAAGAGGCCACTCAAGAAAAAGAGTTCGTTTCAACTTTTCAAAGCTATGCGGTTACAAACTGAGCTTAAACTATTCAGCAGACATTTTGGTGGGGACACGTGGCGATGTTTGGCCGGCACTGTGGGGGGTAATTTCATTTTATTTTGAAAAGCTGCACAAATTTGCGCAAGGGGGGATGTTGAAACATGAAACGAAACTAGAGAGAGAGAGAAAAAAAGGAAAAGCTGAAGAAGATTAAAACTGGCGTGGAAAAAACATGGGCACGGTATTGATCCTCGAGCTTTGTAACTAATAATTATTTCACGACTCTCTCCCTTGAAATGCTCGGCGTACCGTGTGAAACATTCATACACGACCTCATTTGCCTCTCTTTTGCTTCGAGCCTATTGGGTTTGGTTTGAAGTAACGTTTAGAAAAGCGAATGGGATGGGGGGGGGGGGTAAAATAACAAAAAAGGCGAGATAAAGGTAATTTTCGTCTATTCCTCAAACGCGTTGGCTTCACCATTTTCGGTAGTCATTTCCTTGAGAACATTCCAAGTTTTAAATTGATGTTCCAAGGCAGTAAAACAAATCAAAAACCCTTGAACAATGAATTTTTAACTTGACTCGTCCTATTCATCCAACCAGTTGGCGCTTTTCTAAAAAAAATTTTTGTAAGAGGCACGAGGGCCAGGGTGAACCACGCAGCACATGCTCTAAGGGGCAACACCTGCCCTTTTTATACGTCGACCACCTGATTCCCTCCTCGTATAAAAATTAAATTGAAAGGTGGTGTTTTTATGCAGTCTTGCTAATGTGCATAGCGTTTATTTCGTACCTTAATGGTATTAAGGTCTTCAATAAACACCACGGTAAATAATACGTCTGTAATTTGGTCCTTACATATAGTGTTTTCTACTTTTGAGCGGCCCCCATCACCTATATGTACTGTGTTGAAATCACCTATTTCACTAAAATCCGTTAGGGAATGGAGACGATAATACCGAGAGTTTCACTCTCGTTTAAATCGTCACAATGAGGCAGTTAGCTCGACAATCGTATGAATGATGACAGTTTGTTCTTTATAAAGAAGCTCCACCCCCACACTGCTTACATTTGCTATTTAACGACAATGCGTATAGACATTTGAGGAGTAAGGGGGAAGCTTTCGTTTTCGCTTAAAAATATTAAGCCTTTGTGGAAGTAAACCGAGTGAGTAAAGTTGGCGAGAAGGAGGAAAAGAGCTTAATGGATCGTTCAGAATCGTGACAGATTGGCTGAAGTGCAGCTTCAACGGTAACCGCAAGGCGTGATCGCTCACCTAACAAGATGGATTCTCTTCGCTGAAAACGAAATATACCTATACAATTTATTTTTGTTCACCTTTTCATCCAGAAAGCTCCGGATTAGGTTGACGATGATCCAATGGTTTCGTAGGTTCGTAACGAGGGAAACGTTAATAATTATCGGCTAAAAATAATTCCTCTCTTGTCTTCGAGTAAAGCTATCAAACGTCTCATTATACAGTTAAAGCCATTTAAAGTCGTTGACGTTTAGCCAAGTTTCTAAGAAACTCGTCGTTGAGGGCTTCAAATTTTGCAGATCTGATACCTTCAAACCCTCTTCTCAAACATTCTAGACACCCCCCGAACGTTACCCTTACCTCGAGCTTCCCTTTTTACCTGTATATCTTCCCCCAGAAACCCCAGTGGCTTTTACCTCTGTATTTCCCCCGAGCCACCAAACTTCGACTCTCACTCCCTCCCCCCCCCCAACAGAACTGGGAACCTTCACCTTTCCAGAGTCTGGTAGATACTCAACCCCCCTTTTCGTGCTGCATTGATGATGGGCGAAGGTATATAAGGGAAAAACGAAGGATTCACCGTAGCGGCTCTCCTCCATCAACCCTTTCTGCTGCCTTCTGTTTTGCCATTGCTCCAGCACCCTCGTGTCACCTTTATAATTCACGAGTACCCAGAGGCCAAGTTATGACCTCACCGCCCCACCCCCCGTCCGCACACTCACCCAACACAGCTCAACCATCTCTCCTAACTTATTATAAGCTCCAGAATGCTCTTCTCGCCTCTTCGTTGACGGGATGGGCGGGGAGAGGAGAGAGAGCAGTACGCTTCCCCCGCTGCCCCCGTAGTTATTTTATTAGTTTATTTACGCCGTACTGAGTCATTTATTCACTGGATTTATGTAGGTCTTTATAATGCTGTTACTCGGTGCAGTAATGGACAGGTTGAAAAAGGAAAAAAAAATATGAAGGAGAAAGAGTGTGAGAGAGAGAGAGAGCGATGAGAGAGAATTTAAGGGTGAAGAGTTGATAAATTTGAATTAATGTCCAAAAATAATGTAGGCAGTGAAAATTTTTGCAGGAAGAAAAATTCCCTGCGGTAAAAAAATATTAAAAGAGTAGTGCGGTAGGGGGGGGGAGGTACTTTCCTACCACGTGCTGCACTGACACGTTCTATACACGACTCAAGGACGGCATGGATGCCATGAAATACGGCCACTGTGACAATCTTTGGTCCGCAGGATATTTCGGACGTCAGAACCCATCAATGCTGGCAGGCCCTTTTATCGCCCCCCCCCCCTTCCGAAGTCACACATTTTGTGGGAGTTTTTCTACCCATCCATGATGAGAAGGCGCCTTCATTAAATTTTCACGCTGGGCGCCTATAGACCAGTGATGTGCGAGACCTGAGAATTCAGGGTCTCGGTCACCAACATGAAAAGTTGGTTTTGCGGTCTCGCAGTCGCAAGCGGGTTTCTTAATGGCTATAAGGTTTTTATGACCAATATTGTATAACCAAACTTGCAAATTTGTTTTTTCAACGTCTCAACCCCGCGACGTTAGCGCCTTTTCTCAACTTTATTAATGAATAAGAGCTTTTTCTTAATTTTAGCCCCAAATTTACAGTTGCAAAAACATTAACGACATTTTCTCAATTTTAGCCGTGAACTAGCGTTTTTTTAAATTTTACAGCGAATTAGTGCTTTTTCTCAATTAGACATTGGTGTATATTAAAATTGTATCCACAAATTAGGGGCCGGTAGTCCACTGGAAGAGTTTTCGAGCGGCACTAAAAAGCGCGACAACGACGAGCGTACATCCCAAAGGCTTAAATTGAAAGCACTGCAGCTAAGCCTGAAGTGGACGATGTTAAATTCAATTTGAGATTTGGGATGTAAGCTCGTTGTCGCGCGTTGCAGCGCCGCTCGAAAACGCTGCCAGTAGACTACCGCGGCCTTAGCGATTTCTAAATTTTAGCTGTGAATGATCACCTTGTCACAATTTTTGCCCCGAATTTGCGTTTTATCTCAATTATAGCTGCGAATTAGCGCTTATCCTCTATTTTTGCTGCCCATTAGCTTTTTATCAATTTTGGCTGCGAAATAGCGATTTTTCTCAATTTTAGCCGCGCATCAGCCCCTTTTTTCGCTTTTACCTATGAATTGGCGCTTTTTTTTTCTTCAATTTTAGTCGCACTTGCTCCATAAACAGCACATTAGCCGTCATCACAAATTAGCATGCGTTTTATCCCAAAATTTTGGTCTGGAAGTTTCATGGACAGACCTCGAAACGCATTTTATGAACTTTAGCGTAAATATGAGCGCTTTTGCCCAATTTCAGTCACGAGTATTGGCATTTTTGTGAACTTTTAGCCGCTTACTATCACCTTGAACTGCGGGTGACCGGAGTTTTGCGGTCCGGAGGTTTGCGGTCACCTTAAAAAAAGGATAATCCTATACCTGCAAAGGGTAGCAGAAAGAAATACCTCGGAGAACTGCGGTCGTGCGTCTCCCCAACCTATAGCTCAACTTTCCTTCCGTACAATCGTTCCACTATCATTAGAACACACAGCTTTGAAATCAATGAAACAAGCTTGGTTGGTGGAGTCGAAGTTCTGGGGACTAAGTTAGGGATGCTATAGCTATGCTAAAAGTTTCAGTCTTTCAGTCCGTGAATAGGAATGAAGTGACTTATTTCTCTAGATTTTAGGATGTTTTCGTACGAGGTGTTTGTAAACCAACAAAATGACTCAAGAGCGTTCTCCGCAACATCCGTTTGCAACAGTCAGTCACATTCGCTTTTTCGACAAAGTCGAGTCAATCAAGTGATGATTGCATGTTGGTACATAGTTACTAAATACTAACTGTTATCTAAAGGTGTAGCTCAGAACTCTACATATATTTTGGCGAACAAGAACTGATTAAAAACCTACTCCCTTGTCCCTTCATTCCTATTCACGGACCGAAACTTTAATAGCATGTAGCATCCCAAACTGGTCCCTAGATGTTCAACTCGATCTACTATGCAATCTCGTTGATTTCAAAGCAATGTGTTCCTACGGCAGTGGAACGATTGTACAGAAGGTGAGGTGAGCTATAGGCTGGGGAGAGACATGACCGCAGTTCTCCAAGGCATTTCTTTCTACTATCCTTTACAGGTATAGGATTATCCTTTTTTTATGGTGACCGCAAACCTCCGGACCGCAAAACTCCGGCAACCGAACTGCGCACATTTGCGGGTTTTGTCAATTTTAACCGCCTATAGTTTTCCCAATTTCACCCGCTTCAACGGAAACTGGGGATTTAATAATATAGTCCAGTCAATGAATAATGAAAAACGAGTGTAGACGACATGGTCGGTTTAGTGGTTTTTTATTTTTCCACTTTGTTTAGGGTAGTTGGAAGGTAAACCACTTAAAGTCCCCGGACGTCCGATGTGAGCGGGTTGCTAGAGACCACGGTAAATGTCATTTGTTTTGGTTTTTCCTTATTATGCCGGACCCCGCAGCGCTCCGTAGCATCGTAGCGTCAGGACTTCTTCTTAGAAAATATGCCTTACAAAGTTGCCACACATTTTTTCCCAGGAACGTCTTGATATTCTTAATAGTTTCCAACTTGCGTGACTCTGTTATATTAGAAAATTGTGTTAAAAACCGCCATTTTCTGCTGTTTTCGACTCTTTGCTTGTAACGTCTCTACTTGTGGTACCTCGCGATAGTTCTCGGAAACTATGTCCAACTATCCAACGGGCAAAATGAAGCGTGATCAAGCTTGAACATGTAGCTGGATTTTATACTGCTCATAAGCCCCGTTATTTCTACCGTTTTGTAGTTGGATTTGTTAAAAATGAAAAAAAAAACTTGGTCGGTTCATACGGCTGTAAGTTGTGGTTATTTGGTCGAAAATGATCGAAAAGGGCTCATTTCAAATGAAATGTAATGCTCTTCAACTTATTTTCCGAGAACTATAGCGAGCAGCAGAAAATGGTGGTTTTCAACACATTTTTTTCTAATATTTCCGAGTCACGTAAGTATTTTAGGAATAAAAAGAAGTTCCCGAGGAAAAAGTTGTGGCAAATTTTGCCAGGTTTGGTCGTTGGCGCTACGATTTGCGGTGTCCGATATAATTAGGAAAAATCGATACAATTGACCTTCCCGGTGGTCTCCAGCAGCCCGCTCACATCGGTCGTCCGGGGACTTTTCGTATGTTTACCTCCCATCTACCTCAAACACAGTGGAAAAATGAAATCGTATGATGAATGTCGTATACATACGTACATATTCACTTAACGGTCGCGGTCAGGTTGCTAAGGAGTTTACACTAGTTGGAGGGCAAACGACCCCCCTTCACCATGCCACTATGACGACAACAACTGAGCAGTGGTGATTGAACCAATTGAACTATGTTTGCCTACCAATCAACCTGACACCCCTGACCGCGACCGATTGACTGGACTAAATAATAATATTAATAATAATTAGAGGGCGCCGGGTTTCGAACGCCGTATTCTGATCCTAGTACCTAGTATACGCGGGCGTTTCGGTTGGTGCGGCGGTTTTTTGAACGCACACCGCCGGGAAAGCCCTCACGAATCCGAGTGCGCTGTGCCACAGCTCGCCGCTGCCTTGGAGCGAAATGGGATTTACGTACTTTCCCCAATATTAGCCGCAAAGTTTCCTGCTGAAGCCTTCTTATCTTTTTACGCCAAACGAGGTCTGTTTCTCAATTCTTGCCGCTTGAGAACCTCATTAAACTGGGACATTAGCGTGTTTTCTCAATTTCTGGCGCGCGAACTTGACCGTATAAGATAAGCTTTCTCGATGATCAGCTTGCACTGGGTTGTCCGATACACCTCCAACATGCGGTTAATAGTGACTCTCAAAAGTGACAGAAAAGTAAGTAGTGTTTAGCCCTCTGTCGTTGGGGTTTTTTTGGTCAATTTCAGGACGGCCTATCGTGGTCCGTGTGTGTGTCTTCGGGCTATAATAATTTGTGGCAGTCGATTATTCGTGGGGCCCCGAAAACTTGTCAAAGCTTCTCAAAACCATCGGACTCATGGGCTGGTCGGCTCGGCTCGTGTACTTCAAAAAGGCGCAATATCCTGCTGAATTCGTGGGGGGGTTCATATCAGTTGTGGAACTTCCTTATTTAGTGACCACAACTTAATATTTTTTTGAGTGAGCTACCTTTTATCGAAGTGTTCTTTTCAAGCATCTAGATACAAATGGCGATTTTTGTTCTCAGAACAGTTTATTTTCCAATGACAATCACAGAAGTGTTAAATTAAGCACAGAATACGTTTGACGCCCTCGGAGTCCCTACAATTATGGCTATTTTGGGGGTTTGTGCGAGGGGATGGCACTGAACGTAAACGAAAAATGGCCGCATTTTCTGTTTACTAAATTAGGCGAGAAGGGAAAGATTGGATTCAAACAAAAGGCTATAAGATTAAAAACAAATACTTTTACAAAGGGAGGCGGTAAGGCTCTCAGCAAGGGGGTAATATTAGGTAAGGGGTGGGCGGCTGGAGCGCCGTAGGGGGTTGTTGTAAACAAGTTGTTTGGCGGCGCGATGTTTGCGGCGGTGGTCGCTTGGAGCCGCGTGAAGAGATATAACTCTAGACGGCGGGAAGCGGTTTGAACAGTATAGATCGCAAGGTGAGCGCAAGTCAGGTAAGGATGGCTATGGGGAGGGGGTCGGAGAGGAAACCTATGGTTGAGTCGTGCCACCGCCGCTCCAGCCGCCCCCTCTTGCAACAAACCTCATTTTTTTTTTTTTTTTTTTTTTTTTCTTCAAAGTTTCCTAAAGGATGGTACCAGCTGGGAAGCGTTGGCGGGGGTGTGCCTTTTAAAACCATTGAAGTGGGGGCGGCACTGGTGGGGGCAGGCAGAGAGGCCAGAGGCCGCGAGGGCACGGCAGCAGCGCATACCCCCGCACCTTCCCACCTCCCCACCGCACACCGTTGGGTACCACTTTACTCACACAGAAACACACTGACAGTTGAGCCCCCGAGAGTCGCCTCAGCACAGCCACGTGACCCCCAGTACCGTCTTTACTTCGAGCCGAGTGAGATGTCCCGTTGAAGAGGCCGCGAGACTCTTAAAACACAATTTTGAATTCCCGCTCCTTTCCCCCCCGGCAAAACTGTAGGCCCGCACGAACCGTCAAAAAAATATTTTTTCGGACGCTCGCGACTTTTAACAAAATCGGACACTCTTCGCCTTATAAAATCATTTTTCGTTCGTTTTTTGTTTACGGTCCTTCTTCCGCTCGTCCAAAACATTATAATTTTTTTTTTTTGAAATTCACCTTTCCCTCCGCTTCCTTCGAATCCCCATTGCTCAGCCGTGGATCCTTACAGTTCGACCGGGCAGAAGAGGATCCGGCCGCCACTGGGAGGACTACCAGTCGACTCGCCGGCTGTACTCAAAAGGTCCAGAATTGAACCCAGTGTCACGACGATGAATCCCGCCGCCGGACAGGACCAACAACTCGCTATTTGCTCGAGCATCGACTCAGTCAACAACAGCACTCCTGAAGAAGAGGTTGGATTTTTTTTTTCTTCCCCTCCGTTAAAAATGGGCAATATTTATTTAAACTAGAGACGGTCTCATTACAAAATTACTCCGTCGCGTAAACTCTCAACATTCCCCCTCCTCCCACAGCCTACGTAATTCTCATTCCTTCCGCCTCATCAGCCCCCGCAAACAACTCTTTGTCCGCCGCCTCTCAAAGGTTTACCCGTAGGAAATTCATTGCCGGTGTGTCAAGAGAATCTCGTTTGTCACATGAATGTATTATTCGTGTTCTTCAGCGGTTTAGGTGGAGTTTAATTTGAATCGACGTGTATATCGACATTTTGAGTAATTGCAATAAAAATAGTGAAATCATAACACGCTTATATTCGTGGCTTTTAAACCGCTAGTTTGATCGTATTGTTGTCCGTTAGCTTTACGACAGTGGAAGGGGAAAACAACAAGGGCATTACATCTTTAAATTGCTAAAATAAACCACTAGAAAATTTATTCCAGTTCCGAAGAATGTCGTAAACTCTTGTCACTGCTAAAAGAATGACTTAATTCCTTGAGTTACCATTCAATATTTCATTTGACCATTTTTATGTGTTGTTTTTGTGTTATTGTGTATTTATGTATCAGAAACATTTTCATATAATTTTATTTCTTGTTACGAACGTTCCGCTCATTGAAGCGGAAATATACAGCACGACTATAATTAGGGCGTTTACGCGCGTAGTGCAAAAACACTTCACTGTATACGTTGCATTTTAATTTCATGCCTCTCTATACCGTTGGACGATAAATATTGTCGGAAGACGAAATCACTATAGGAGCACTAACCAAATTTTGTTGTTTTTGGTACGCCCTCGGGGCGACAGCTTGTACAGGAACACTTTCTAATTACCCGAAATTATTACTTGCTAACTAGGATCACGTTACGTATCTGCTTTATGTGAATTCATTGTGTTTCCCTTTTTTATGCTCCCTATTTGGAGAGAGAAATGGCTGAGAAATAAATAAAAAACATGACGGTTTTGCAAATGAACATTTACAATAGAAATTAAAAACGCCCCCCCCCCCTTAGGCTTATATTCGTTTGACTTATGTTTGTTTCTGACCTCTTCGCGGGTAAAGCAATGAAGATGTAAAGCCCGTACCTTTTTCGAGGCCGCATGAGTTTTGCGGACTCTCACCTGTATACGCGGTCGGAACCGAGACTGTGAATGGTAGTTGACGGCAGGTTCGGAAGGGGGGAGGAGAAGGAATATGAAGGTTCCAGGTTTGGAAGTGTTGTTTAAAAGCCTCAGAAAACCCATTAATTCCATTTCCCACCTGGCTTCCTGTTGAATCGGTGGGAAGCCTGTACCTCTTTCCCCCTTCGCATCACCTTATACTATATTCACTCCCCGCCACCATCATAAACCCAACGAATTCGACAATTCTCTCCCTCACACAACGGTTCGGCCTGTTTCCATTAATTTTTACCGCATCAGTCATACAACTCCGGAGGGTTACTTGGTGGTAAACTCCCCAAGCCATTGTGCCGTCGGCATTTTTTATCCACACGTTACAAATTAGTCGAATAATTATTGAGAAAGGGGAAAAACCAACTGCGGCAGGAAAAACCAGCGTCGCACTTGATAGAGATTTGAACGGTCTCCATAAGTATCGAATACCATTTTGTTGTGACTCACCAAACAAATCGGCAACTTTTGTCCAACTAAGTCACTCCCATCTAATTGCTGGTATTCATTAAAATAATAGCATCGCTTCCAACCCCGCCATAGTCAATCGAAAAAGCTTTTAAACGGATTAGGAAAAAAAATCGACCTCACGTTGTATAAATTGTTTCATGTCATGGCTGACTAGATAAGAAATTCGTTTGTGGATACCCCTCCCACGCTTCCCCACTACGTGGCTTTCAAATAAGAGCTCAATCATTGGCTGTTAGCTCATTACAATAATCGAAACATTGGGTCGTCGCAAATTTTAACGGTTTGGCCACAGCGTTGCCAGTCGTAAGTGAATCTCAACGGTTGTCAACGCGAAATTCGGGGAAGTTCAGAGTCAAACATGACGGGGCATAAAAAACAGGACTTTTTATTTCCTGACTGCATCGAAAGGTTTCCACCTTTCAAAATGTATTTCCCATGGGTCTCATCACCAAAGAATCAGCGGGTTTTGACTCTATCAAAAAACAAATTTCATTTGGCTAAATTCGAAGGTTTTTCTCTGCTTCCAGTACAAAATCGGCCCAATAGCTGAATTCGAGCCCACGCGTGGGTCACCTAAGCTCAAAAAACAGTTAAAAGCCTATCCATTTTCAACTCGGTGGACCTTCTGTTAGAGAATAGGCCCCCAGCCCTCCGAAAAATGGGGTTCGAATGAGCTGGCTCAACTAAAATGATTTTTGAATCATCAGCAGTGCGACATAACGTTTTTAATGCTGTGATACCTGCGAAATTATTGTTGTTTTTTTTTTCTGGCGCGAGAGCTTTACAAAATTGGTTTTGAATGGGTCAACTATGCGAAATTTTGTTTTTGAAAATGATTTTTAAAACGAAAAAAATTCGTTACGTTGCTTTATGAACGTTTCAGCCGCGTGCAATTTGGTTTTTGAGGCATTGAAACCAGCCAAGCTTTTAAGCGCGGGATTGGTTTTTCATGAGCCAACTTCGCGAATTTTCTTTTAGGGAGCTAGCCCCGCGAAAATGGGTTTGAATGAATTAACTCTGCGAAATTGCTTTTTAAATGAACCAAACATGCTGGACAAGTAGCCTTTGGAATCAAAAAAGTGTGAAATTGGCTTTTTAGGGGGAGCCAACTTCGTGGTTTCTGACGTGCCAGATCCGCTAAATTTTGTTTTGGAAAGGCCAAACCGGCGAATTTCTATTTATAAGGCGCCAGAGGTGAAATCCAGTTATATTGAATTAGACAGAACCTTGAAATCAGGTTCTGTGAGGTGAACCTCCGTGAAATATTTGGACGCTGTAAGTGCCTAAAAATTGGAATTGCTTTTCTGAATGGGCCACAAAATTATAGCTTTCATAGAGTGAATCAATATACCCTTAGTTATACTATTTTATGGCTAAATTACCAGTTTTTTTCAAAGCGCAAATCGGGATTCCTGTCAAAATTGATGAGTTTCACTTCACAAGACCAGTTTCAAGGCCAAACTTCCTGGCCAAATGGATAGTTTCAAGAGAAAAACTGACAGTTTTGTGCCAAATATCCAGTTATATGGGACTATTGCCGAATTGAGGGACAAATTGCCGAATAATAAGTTCCTTCGAGGGCATATTATTGAGTTTAACTGTTTAACGGACTAAAATGATACTGTTTTACACATTGGAAGGCTACACAGACAGTATAAAAGTTTTAAATTACTATGTGGGCGGGGGGTGGGGGTTGAAAACAAACAAGCGGGAAACAATTGGTTTGAAAGGCTCATTTCAAAACTAACGTAAATACAATCAGAGGGTAACTGGAACTCTGGAGCTCCAGAAGAACTGGAGCTCCAGAAACTTGCAAGATATAAAACGGACATTGCGAGTCACACACCGTATCGAAAATGAAACCGGCCCGTTGGTGAAATTGAAAAAAATATGTTGGCGGTGGGGGGGAGTGTACTGGAACGTGCATCGCATCAGCGATGTGGACCTATACACAAACACAATACACATAGACCCTTTGAATCAGCTTCTGCAATGAATGCAGTTTATCGAGATACGATTGCTGCATTACGGGCACGGTGACTGTCTTAATATTTTATAAAGCTTTTTCTTTGATATTGCGATTCACTATATTTGCTTCATTATCATTGCGAAAGGGTGGGTGCGGGATTCACTACGAGGCGGGGAGTCTCAGGGTCAATTTGTTCACTAACCGCAGTAATTTACTTTTTTTTTTTTTTAATACCAAAGTTTACACCCCCCCCCCTCCTTTTATATTTTGGAACGAGTAATGTTTTAACAAAGCGGGAACTTTATATTTGTACGAAATCCAAGGCAAAAACGATAATAACAACACGGTCAATTGAGCTGAAATAATCAGAGGGAGGGAGAAAAATATTTCCTCTTACCCCGGTAGGTGAAATAGGAAAATATTTTTGAAAGCGAGTGCCGTGTGAAACTCGACTACAATGCTCCCTCTCTCTCGCCCCCCCCCCCTACCGTGTGAAACTCCCACAACTCAAGGTGGAACAAAATAAATTGAAGTTGGACAAAATAAATATTCAAAAAACGAACACTTTTCCTCTTCAAACAGACGGGCGATTAAAAACAAGAAAGAATTATTATTATTGTTTCAACGTTCCTCCCCTCTGGAACCCCCTTCGTACAGTCTTCCGCGTTTTCAACTTGTATGTATGCCAGTCGCAAAAAAAAGGGTTCTCAACCCTTTTCTCAAATTTTAAGGTTATTTTTCTAAAGCATTTCGATTTGAGCCCTTTTTGGAGTCCCTGTTGTCTCAACGGAATTGGTAAGGAAACGCTGTTCCCTCTTGACTCGAATACGTGAGTCAGGCCGTAAGCTGATGGCTCCTGAATTCAGTGATTACCGCCTGCGAACACAGCCTTTACACATTCGATTATAGTAAAGTCTGCCTCCCGTCAATTGGCGTTTGAGTGTTTCTGAAGCGTCCCATCTCGGTGCCTTCGGTCTTCCCAACAAAAAATGAAAGTAAATAGGCAACCCCGCTCGAAACTCACCACAATAAAAAGAAATAGAAGAAAAATAACAAATTTTGAAGAGTGGTGCAGGTGGTTTTTTCTACCACGATATAAAATGACTGCTATTTCACGCTTTCAGTCAAACACATTTTATAGCCTACGGATATACTTTATTCGCGTCAGACCCTGACGAGCTAAACTTAAAACTCACTACACCGAGAAAAACAGCACCTACATTTTAGTCATAAAATCAGTTTTTTATTATTTATTCAAAGTAGCACAGAGAGACCTTTTTATATAAGCTTTGTGTCTATCTGAACGGAAATTCTCTTCAAATTAACATTATTACATGGTGGGAGGGATCTTTAGCGAAGAATGGGCGGGGTATTCTTTTGTGCTGTACAGGAATAAACAACTTCAAACAAATCAAACGGTAAAAAGAGGAGGGGACTTATTTCTTTTTATCTTTCTTTTTTTTTCGTAAGAGAACTTTAAAAGTTGGTTCGTGTTGATAAGTTTTATTGACTCGTAGAAGAGCAGCTACTCGTGTTTTTCTCCCTCTTTTTTTTCGAGGCTATATCATTCAGAGGTGTTTTATTGTTTATTATTGTTTGTTTCAACCCCCTTCCACACTTCTTCTTGTTAGGATCGTAAGAGAAATTCCCATTCAATCCCTTCTTGCCCCCCCCCCACAGCAGTAATCGCCCTGTCCTCGTTTAATCTTCGTAAGGTAGCGTTTGTGAGGTATTTAACTTTACATGTCTGAAATAGCTAGCTTCAGTAGCTTATCTTGAAACTAAATTGGCTAGCCTCGCGCATAAACGTTTTCTCTGCACACTTTATGACCTTCTGATAAGCGCAGGGTACCTAACTATTTTGTCGAAGGGGAGAACCCAACTATTCGTGAGTAAAAATTGATTCAATACCTTCCAGTAGACACTTATCGGGGCGACAAAAAAAATGTCTTCTTGATACACAGAAGTAGACATTTTAGGTCTTGGTTTGGGAAGGCGAAACCAAGTGATTCGAGTTTTCAAACTAAACATTTAGGGAGGGGGGGAGGTGTCAAGAATGTGTAGCTTCACCGTCATGCCTCCTTCTCTCTTGAACCATCTGGAAATTCGGCTCCGTATAGAATCCTGATATAGTTTTGGCTCAGTGTGATTCAAAGTCAATTTCCCACGTTGAGCTCTTCTAAAAATGTTTCACGGTTTTTGGTTCTTTCAAAGGTCAAATTCATGGGTTTGACTCCTTCAAAACATAAGTGTTACGTGATTTTGGCTCTTTCATCTAGAAGATTTCTTGCTCACTCCAGTCCAATCGTTGAAGCAGTGGTGGGTCTAGGATTTTATCTTGGGAGGGGTTCTACCATAAACATGATTTATCCTTTCTTTTCTACTGAGCCTCAGCCACAAGCTTGCCTCTAAGGAACCTCAATTTTAGACGCGAATGATTTACCAATTTTATTCGCGAATTATCGCGCTACCTCAATTTTAGTCGTGAATTAGCGGATTTTCTCAAATTGATCCGCTATTTATCGGTTTTGTCCGTTTCAGCAGCGAATGGGCGCATTCTTGTCCACTTGATCCGTGAGTTGACGTATTTTCGAATTTAAGCGTTTTCCTTCTTTTCTTATTGGCTATGCGGATTAGCGCATTATATCAAATAGATCAGTGAATTATAGTATTTCTCCATTGTAGCTGCTAATAAGCGCTTTTTGTCAACACTAGCCACGAATAACAGACTTGTTTCTATTTTAGCGGCGAATGAGCGTTTGACACCGATATAAGGCGGAAATTAGCGGTTTGTTCGAGTTAGCCGTTTTTATAATTTTCGCTCTAATCTTAGTTTCAAATTAGAGATTTCTTGCTATGAATGAGCGCTTTTTCGCTATTTCAGGCGTGAATATAAGCGTTTTTCCCCAACGCTTCGCCTCGTACTTGCCTCAAGATTGCCCAAAGGAAGACCTGCTCAATTTTGCTAGCCAAAACTCGAGGTTAGCGTAGTTTCTCTGTTGTGTCCGCAAAATTGCCTTCAGATATCTCGATTTGGTCTATTTTTTCGGGAGGCCGACAACGGGGCCAAAGAGGTTATATATTCAGGTGGACTGTTATCTACCCCCATCCCATGCAATCCTATGCAAATCGTGATAAGGTAACCCTTGTGTAACCTATACCTACATAAAAAAAGTTGGCTCCGATGTCCGGAACTCATTTTTTCTAATTTAAGTGAGCGGGTTTTCTCAAGATTTGTCGTTAATCAACGCTTTGAAATATACAAATCCATATCCCCCCCCCTCTCTATGGTGGCCCAGTCGTTTCTTCGTCGGTGCACTACTGCTGCATTGTAGACGTGGAATAACGAATAGAGGGGGTCGATGAATCATCTGCATCAAGCAGTTTCGCCTTCAACAGTCCCTTGGTAAAAAGTAAAGGAAATCTCTCGAATGTCAACAAATTATTGTAGACGCCATCCTCCTAGCTCTTAGCTCCCAAAACCCACCCCGTATAATCGCCACTGGGCTTAATGCAGTCGAAGCCTCCTATGTGTTAGGAGTTTTCTGTAGTAGGGGCTTGATTTCGTGGTGGTCTGGTGATGGCGTTAGAGCCATACTGGGGTTGGAGCTTTGCTGTGGTTGTTGTACCTACTTCTTAGTTGAAGCTGTTTCGTGGTTGGACACTGCCATGGCTGGAGCTTCAATGTAGTTTGAGGTTCTAACTGTGGTAGGAGCTCTGCTGTGGTTGGAGCCCTGCTATGGTTGGAGCTTTGCTGCGGATGGACCTTCGCTGTAATTGGACCTTTCCTGTGGTTCTTGTGGGATCTCTCTACGGTGGTTGGATATTGGGCCTTCTTTAGAGCTGATGCTTAATTACTATGGTTTGGATCATTACAGTGGTTGGAGCTTTACTGTGGTGTGTTGGTGCTTTCCTGTGGTTGGGCCTGTACTGTAGTTGGAGAGGTTCAAAAAGCTTTTTTTGTGTGTTTGGAGCTTTGCTGTGGTTCTTGGTTGTGGTCGGGCCTGGCCAAACGTTGCTTCGCCGGCGGGGGGGGGGGGGTTTAAAAACCTCCATCTTCACGGGACTTTTCCATAAACCGGATTTCATTGTTTTGACTTTTTATAAAATCAGTTTCTACAGGTTAGGCTGATTGATGATCTGATTTATCACATTAAAAACTAAAATTCACGGATTTGGTGCCTTCAAAGTATGAATTTCGAGATTTTGGTTCTTCCGAACTAACTTGAACTAGTTTTCGCTAATTTAAACTGAAAACTTGTATGTACTAATAGGCTCCTTAAATCCCGTTTTTAACGTATTTACGATGATTCAGGAACAAATATCGTGATTCTGACTCTTTCTAACCACAAATATCGAGGATTTTGGGTGTTTCAAAAATCATTCGATTCCGGGAGTAGACCCTCAACACACCCCACTTCTCTTTGCATTGTCACGACGATGCCCACTGCCCATTCTTTCCTATGTTGGGGAATGAGGCCCGGAAACTCATTTTGTTCACCTAATTTCCCGAGTTTTGTCTTCTGCTAACGACTGGAGAGTATGTTTTTCATTTCCATCCCTTCACAAACTGCAGATTTATGGTTTTCGAACGATTTTGTGTATGTGTGCTGAGGCGGTATAGGCGGTGTGATAGGGGTGGTAGAAGAAGAACGAGAAAAAGGCGGCTCTTCCGCAATAAGTTTCTCCCCCGCACCGGTGGTATAATCCTCTCTTTTCCCAACTCCCATTTATTATCGCGACCATCTCTGGGTCACACACATACAACTTCCTCGCCTTCTTCCCATCCTTATCGTTGTTGTCCTGTGACACAGAATCTAACAACTTAGGAGATGATGGTCCTCACAGTAAGACCATGAAATAGCATTGTTGGTGGTGGTGGTGGTGGGGGGATACCTTCCGAGAGGCTTTTCTTCCCCACTTCGCAGTACTCTGTCAACACCGTTAAGCATCGTCATGTCGCCCATCAATGAAAATAATCTCTTTAATTCTTTTATTCGGGGCTTTAATACTCGCCTGTAACTGGCGGTGTACTCAAAACAAAACTTTATAACGATGAAAAAAGGAAAAGAAAAAAAGAGTGGAGTTATAAATCGGAAGCATGCACTAAAAATGGTCCATATAATAGCAAGAGATGATATACTATTTTGATTTTCATGGAAAATAAAAGTGAATTTTCTTTTTTTCTTCTTTCTCTCACACTACTCCACCGTCATTCTTTCTTTTCTTTTTTTCTCCTCCAATCACACCAGCAGATGGTGAAGTCTTCAACCTGAAGACAGCAAGGAGAATGGGTCTATACAATGATAGAGAACGGAGAAGAAGGAACCTCAGGGAAGGTCCACGACCTAAAATGGCTCCCTAGAATAGGAGGGCTTCATCCTTTTAAGCGTTTTTTTTTTTTTTTGTACGAGCTTGAAAATTTTCAAGTAATGCGTGCAACTCGACAAAAAAAAAAAAAAAAAAAAAAAATAGTCATTTATTTTGTTTCGCTCCGCTCACCTCATTTCGATAAGACGGTAACTGTCGAAGTAACCCGTCTTATCTGTGAGGGGAAAAAAGGGGGAATTTTTTCGTTTTAAATTATGCTTATCGCCTGTTCTACATGTCTAATTGTATGCAAATGACGTGCATAGAAAATACAAAGGATTTTTTTTTCTCTCTTTCGAGCCTCCGAAAACTTTGAATAAGTGGCAACCGTGCAAAGAAGCAAAATGTTTCATTGACCAAACGTGACCATCCCGGTCTTCTTCTTTTTCTTTTTTTTTTTCTTTCTTTTTTGTTCTTCCTTTTCACTATTCAACGCTCAGGATGGAGCGGAGGATGAAGAATCATCCTGAGGATGACATCTCTGACTTTGAAGAATATTTCATAAGAACGATTGGAATAAAAATAAGGCGATGAATTCTTTACAGGCAGCGAAGAAAATATAATTTAATTCCTTTTTTTATACATTTTTTATTTGTTTTAATATAAGGCAAACAAAAAAGAGTTTGTCTTTTCCCTTCATCTTCATTTTTAAATTTGTATACTGCTCGATAACAGATTTCGACAACTGAAGTGACTTGGTGTTGTGCCGAGACAGGAGAAAATAAAAAATAATTTTGTCCCGCTCAGTCACTCTCTCTCTCTCTCTTCTGGACTCTTTCCCTCTCCCATTGACTTTTCTCCTTTCCCGACTTCATTTCTTTTTCCCAGCTCGTCTCAGTTGCTCTTATTTTCTATGCTTTTATACATAAAAGGAGGACTCAGGGAAATTTTTGTCGTTTTAGGTATATCCCTGTTTTATCTTTTTCGAAGATTTCTCTCTCTTACTCATTCAAGTTATCAAGATCATCTCCTCCCACCACCATACTGCTTTTCGTAAACAAGTGTGTTAATTTATTAGACTTTATTCTGTTAAATGAAGAGAAAAAGGCTTCGCTCTTTAAGATGTCGTTTCGAGATAACCAAAATCGATGTTATAATATTAACTTTACGTCTTATTCAAGTTGATATATATATAGGAAAGAGTGTTGGAGTGAGGGGGTCCTTTTTCCTGGCCACAGAGCGCCGTGAATGGAAATGGCCTGGTTTTGAGTTTTAGAAGCATTCTGTGGTCGTCGAATTTCCAAACCGCAATGGTCTTTTTCCTTCCTTTTTTTGGGGGGAGGGGTATACTGTCTATTTGGTAACTGAGGAATGGGTCGACGAAGGCGTTATTTCTACCGGATGGAGGAAAATGAGAAGGAAGGAGGAGACCCTTTCTCCACAGACTCTTGAATAGGTATACTTTCACGTTTTCCAAACACTTCTGTTTTTCTTCTCACGCTTTCCCCCTAGAACTTGTACTTTTTTTGGGCGAGGTTTTGCACACACGAACTGAAAATCTCCCCTCCCCCCTTCCACCATGTGAGACCCTCCCACTCTTGATCTTACGAAACACATTAAATATTTCGTCAGTATACGTCCAAGAACAAACTTCAGTCCTTTTTTCGTCAAAGTTCCTTCTCGGGACTTTTTGATTTGTTTATACGTCTCAGTTCTGAAAGAGTTGTTTCAAGTTCTCAAGGAACAGTGAAATCAAATTACGCAGGAGTAGGTACGTCTTCTCGTAGTCCTCTTGTCATTGGTCGTGGTTGAAAAATGAATAAGAGTGTAATTCAACTCTCGACCCGTTCTGCTCAAGCGACAGCCTTGACGCCCAGTAACTTGCAATTTTTATTTACAGGCATGGTCTGTCTCTTCTGTCTTTCAAGCAGAACCGCGTATTTTAAAGGGGCGGGGGACAGGGGTAGGATAGAAGAGGGTGAAGTGCTGTATTATAACGCTCGCAGTGCGTTTTTGATTTCTCGTATTAATTTCGTTGAGTGAACACAGTAACGTATTGAGTGGTACTTGAGAGGAAATTATATTACAATCGGTAGAATTTGGGTGCTTTAAAAATATAGACATTGGGGGTTGAGCCGGGAGGGGTTAGCGTTGGGGAGGGGGGTCTCTCGCGCGATTCGCTCTTTAAAAACTTAAATTTTGCGGAATAGTTCTCCTTGGAAAACCAATTTCGCGAAACAAATTTTGGAAGGCTGACTCTTCCAAAGGCTGGCTCGTTCGGGACCTTAAATTTCGCGGCTTTGGCTGTTTTAAGATCTTAATTTTGGGAAGTTGGTGTTGGCTCATTCAAAACACCAATTTGACGGATTTTCGCTCCCCCCCCCCCTTGGTTCTTTCAAAAATCAAATTTCACGTGGTTGTCCCATTCATCAAAATCAATTTTGTGGGTTTGCCCGCGTTCAAAGTGCTAAATTTCGCACCTTCAGAGCTCAATAAGGCTGATTTGACTCTTGTAAAGAGCAATTTCATGAGGATGGCTGAGTTAAAACATTGCGACTTGGTAAAAAAAAAAAAAAATGATTTCGAAGGTTTCGTTCTCTCAAAAATCAATTTCGTGGATTTGACCCCGAAACACTTCGCGCTTGAAAAGATTTCACTTTTTGAAAAGTCATTTTGTGGAGCTGGCCCAGCCAGAAAATTGGGGCTTTTGCCTTCGTCAACTGGAGATTTTGCTTTTCAGACACCGACGCTTTGGGTCCCTACAGTGATGGCGGAACAGGGGGGGGGGCTTGGATTTGTCGTCCCCCCTCCCCTCCTGGGTATCGTCAGAGTGGTCGTCATCCCCCTGGCAAAAGAACCTTGCTGAAATTTCGTGGATGTGGTGCTTCAAATCACTTGAATTTGAGGCAGCGGGGGGGGGGGGAGTGACTCTTCTACGGACGTCGTGGATTTAGCTCTTTTCCGACCTTCCTTTGGTGATGCTATCGTTCCTCTCCGACATCGGTTTAAAACATCGTACGCCTGGGTAATTTGGTGATTTTGGCTATACTCAGAAAACAAACTTCACGGGATTGTGTTCTTTGAAAACACAATGTCGCTGGTTTGGCTTCTTTCAAGAACCAATTTAGTGCTTTTGGCTCTCTCAGAAGCCACACTTTTTGTGGTTTCGGTTCTCTAAAACACCAAGTTCGCAAGTTCCGCTAGTTCAAGAACTAAATTTGGAGACCCCTTTACGTGACAGGTTTTCCGGGTAGCCAAGAGTTCGTTGCAAAATACCAGTAAGGCTGGCTCTGAACCAGATAGACGCAGACCTGGAAATGTCTGGCCATTTAAAGAACAATCATGACGGGATTCAGCTTGATAACGCGATTAGGCATCCTTTAAAATTCAAACAAATGAAGATCTGAGACGGGTGTAGCTATCTATTATTCGAGTTGATTTGTAGGTATTCACCCTCTCATTTTTCCCCCAACGTTTTCATTCTTTACTAAGTCCCCCCCCCCCTACAACACCCTGGAACAATACACCCTTTCCTTCTTTCAAGTTTCGACTGCCATAGCCAATCTCCAAAGTATTAAAAAAAAAAAAAAGAGGAAATTGTGTAAAAGGTACGTAGAGATAGGGAATGGGTACGGCAAAGACCTAGGTTTTACCTTATATCTCAGTATAGAGCTCCCGGCCGGCCTTTGTCTCACTCAGAACGTGAGCCAATTTCACCTACACGTCAGACAGTTTACTCTCTCTCTCCCACCCTCCTTTTCCCCTGCGCCGCATTTCCTAACTGAGTATGTCTACACCCCCTCATCACTTTTGGATGTTTCCTTTTTTTTTATACTATATCCTATTTTCCGACCCCCCTCTCTCTCACTCACTCACTCTCTCTCTCACTCTATACACTATTTGCTCTTTTGCGTCAGCCTCTTTCTATTTTACCAGAGTTTCGACCTTTCTGTCAGCCACACAAAAAAATAGGAAAAAAGAAGAAACAAACAAAAAACTCGATGCCTTCGATCAATAAAAAAAAGTGGTTTTTATCACTTCATTCCCGAGGAGAAGGGCTTCTTGGCACGTGATTTAGTTTTGAGACATTATTTTACGCCTTCATTTTGTTGTCAAACGGTATAAGCATCTTAAAGTAGCCAACAAAATTTTCTTTTAAATCCCCCCCCCCCGCCCCGATATACAATTTTTAGATATTTATATGTGAAGAAGCCTATTTTTTCTAAATAGTTTGAAATCATCACTTAGAAATTTCTGTTGTGTTTTATTGAATAAAAAACGTACCCGCAGCAATGAGAAGGGAAAGTAAAAAGACTGAGAAGTTTCGGTATTGCTCATGCCCTTGACCAGACGATAGTTTGAGACGAAGAAAAGGAAATACGAGCTAACGGGAAGGAATTGAGTAAAACAAAACAAAAATTATGCCCCCTCCCTTCAACCTCCTACTCGTCTACTCTTACAGAGGAGATATTGTGCATAATCGCAGAATTACCTATGCGCCAACATCGGAATAAAAATAGGCTCTCGAGTAAAAAAGTGACGTATAGGTAAGTCGCTCGAATTCAAGGATTTCACGATATAATGAGCCCTTCAAAATCGGATAATTTAAAGCCTATCAAGCCCCCCCCCCTCCCACACCGTCAACACCCTCATGCTCGAAAACCACTTGAGAATGAACTTTCGGGGCGCGATGGAAAAAAATATTTATAGACTTTTTCCCACGATACCGCGTTTCGGAGGGCACTTGTATTATAGGAAAGTAATGCGATATAACGCTGAGGGAAGACGATGATTCAGCCCTCGGAAGATGAAGAGGAAGACGACTTGAGAAGAAGGAGAATAAGAAAAAAAAAGGACTTTGAAAAGAAAGGTGAGGCCGTTCGTATGCCTTGAATTTTTAATTGGAAGCTCACTGTTTCATAAACATGCAACGCTCATTTTTCTGAAGAGTATGCAGGAGAAAAAAAAGATGATGTGGAAACTTGTAAGTCATAAGAGTAATATTCAAATCGAATAAACAGGCTGAATTTAAAGAGGGGAAGGAGTGGGAGACTCCGTGGTCTGTGTACATGTCAATCTGGTTCAAATTTGCAGGAATTGTGACATTCATTATCCTTCCTGTTCCAAGGTTGTAGTGTATTCCGCGTAAAAAAAAAAAAAAAAAAAAACTGTTGTTTCATGTAGCGCTCTTCATTCCAGTATTTTATCATTAAAAACTCACGACATTTTTGTTTTAATCTCATTATTTTTATGTTTCAGGTACGTTCAACTCAAAATTATTTTCTTCCTCTGGACGACCGGGTGAGTTTTAACTCTATAACGGTTCACACATTATGGGTACAGGGTTTTACGCGTAGAAGGATGTGCTAATGCTAGCGTGAGAGATCAGCAACATTGATCTAATAAAAAAAAAAATTTCCATTTCCATTTGCTTTCATTGCATTCAGCGAGTCTTTCCAGCCGTCATCTTGATGTTTTTTTTTCTTTTTCACCGTTGAAGTTTACTACTTCCAATGGCAGTATCATTTTCCGGTTGGAATAGTTTTCCCCAAAGTAATTAACGAGAAAGTAAAAAAAAAAAATTAGAAGTGCAGGGGGGGGGGCTTGTTACTCGTACAAGGAGAGTAAAGAAATAGTCCCCTCATTGGTGAAGATAAAAATGCTCATTAAGATAGCGAGTCGTAATTATTACTTCTATGCAATTTTCAATCATTAAAACTTTGCAAGAATTACCTCATTAACTCATCATAAGGAGAATAAGGAAAATAAGGTCGTTTGAGTGAGAGTGCACCCCTCTGTGAAAATTAGTGTTGCGCGACCTCTTTATTGCTTGGATACAGTGCAGCGGGGAGGGCAAGGACGGGTGAACCCCCCCCCCCTCGGAGTGAATAACCGAAGTTGATAATATTAACAATAAACAAAACTGCAGGATATTGACGCTAATAACCGGTCGATGTCAACATGACAGGCCGGAACAAGGATGGAGCCCCCATGACAGTAACTATCCTAGCCCCCAAAAAACAATTGCAAACACGCCATTTTGCGGATTCTTAACCCCGAAACAAGCGAATTCACTGGTATTTATGGCGACAATTTAGCTTCAAAATCTATAATTTTGCGGCTATTCATCAAGCTTTGAGCGCTCTCGGGGTCAGCCGGAACGGGTTCCGCGGCCACAAAAACAAAAAATCCCAAAACTTGAAATTTCCCCGAAATTTTTAATTTTTGAAGCAATTATGACCCAAAAGTTACACTGTCTTGGATATTCAGTTGGAAAATTTTCGTCTTTTGACACTGTCGGGGCCAGTTAACTGTAAGGCCAGTAACTTGCAATTTTGTGAAAATAATGACCAGAAACCAGCGATTTCACGAATTTCCAACCAGAGAACTTCCTATTTTGCCGATATACAGCAACAAAATTTTGCATGTTTGCTGCTATCCGTCAGGTCCCGCAGGCGAAATCGCGACCCCGCGGTAGGCTCCTTAACCACAGGAAAACGGCCCGAAACTCGCGATTGCGTGAAAATTAATACCAGAAACTGGCGATTTCGCGAATGTTCCGGCCAAAAATTTGCAATCTCGCAGATTTTGAGTTAGTGATGTTATTTTGTGGGCAGACTTGCAATTTGTCTATAATAATTACCAGCAACTAACAATTGCGTGAGAATAAAAACCAGAAACTAGCGATTTCGCAGAATTTTTAACTACGGAACTTACAACATTGTGGACGTTTTCATCTCCAAAATGTTGCATTTTGCGGCTATTCATCAGCCTTCGGACGTCATGGCAAGATAGCGTGGGCTTCACGGCGAATAAACACACGAAAATGCCTAAAACTAGTAATTTTGGACACATTAGGGTAATAAACACGCAATTTTGAGTATGTTCAGACTCGAAACTTACAATTTCGTAGATATTGAGCCCAGTATGATGTAATTTCGCGGCTATTCATCAAGCTTCGGGAAGTCTTGGGGCCGGCTAGACCAGACTCCACGCCCAATACGTACAAAAAAAGTGCCCCGGAACTGGCTATTCCGCGAACGTAGAGGCCTTAAACGTGCCATTTTCCTGATATTTACCCCCGAAAATTGCGATTTTTCAGATTTTCGCGTTTGTAACAATTTCGTGGCGACTTGCCTCCAATGTTTCAGTTCACCGGCTTTTTGGCCATGCAATTTGTTTATTGAATGACTTTAGCAGGCATCGTTACGTTCAAAAGCAAAATTATTGCTTTACAATTTCACTGGTCTCCACCAAAAAATTGTTGTTTCACGGTTGTTTTTTAGTTGTAAATATGCAGTTTCGTGACTATTGACAGCCCCATACTTCCATTTCGCCGATATTTCAGCCTAGAACATTGTGATTTATCTATCGAATCGTAAAATTTTCGGTTTATTCCGCTCCGTAAGTTTCCATAAGCTTCACGGCTAAAAAGCCACTTTTGACTGTCATTTGTCGAGTCAAAGTTACGTTTTAAAGACAAACCAATCGGGTTCTGCTCTCTTGAGTCGGCTTGAATGGTCTTTGGTGTTGATGGGTGGAGGTGGGGCGACTATGCCAGTTTCTTGGCAAAAATTGACAGTATCTCTACAAAAAAATCGTCATTTTTGCAGTGGGAAAATCATTATCTTGGGGTGAAATCGCAGGATTTTTTTGTTTTTTAAAGGAAAAATGTTGAGTTAGCTTTCGATTTTGAGGATTGTCCCGTCCTGCATGCCTACGCCCTTGTGTATAGGTCCAAATGAGGCTGTGAAGCGGAGGGAGTAAAAAGTACTTTATGTACCTTATGTTGGAAGCTAAGTTGAGTATGTATAAATAAAAAATATTTCACTCATAATCGTGAAGGCCTTCCAAAAGTACAGTAGTGTTTCAAAAATTAGTACCTTTTAGGATTCTTTTGACGATTCCAAAGGACCACAAACTTCGTAGTATATTGTCCTTCCCAAAGAAGGACCTTTGGTCATCATAATTATGACAAACTTTTTTCATTTTCCACCTACCACGTGGCACTTTATATTATCACTTTTCTAATTAAATTCTTTAAAAAAATTATAATTAAATTCCAAACTGAACAAATTCTAGAAGCTCGCTGAGGAAAGAAAGAAAAAAAACAAAAAAAAAACAAAACATCAAAACTGCTACGTGATCCCTGCTCGATTCTACACAATTCCACTCTCTTTTGTAGCCATGAGTCACTGAACACTTGGAGCGACCTTGATGGAACCCCCCCCCCCACACTCACACCCAGCCCCACCTCTTTATCCTTTTACGATCGGTGCCATCCATCTCTGGAATCGTATTTCGTATTAATTACTTGCAGAGACGTTATTAGTTCAACCTGTTTGTTTCTATGAGAGCCCTTCTTTTTTTTCCATCTCTTTCGTTTTTATTTCATTTGAGTATTACACGTTTTAAAGTGAAGGAATTATTGAGCTATAAGATTCGTCTTGTGGGGCTTATTTTTTATTTGATTGATTCATGGGCGATGTCTCAAGAGATTGTCACTTTTAAATACGATCGCGGCGTGATTTAAACGCAAACGAGATTTTATAGGTGTGAACTTTTTAACTTTTGTACAACATTTTTTTCAAAACTTTCTCAAACTATAGCGAGTTCATCGTGCTTTTATTGTAGCAGAAAATGTCTGGGTTATAAAATGTAAATCTTGGGCTCTCTCCAGGCGCGGAAACAGTTCCGCTATTATAATAGAGGTGGTGGAAAGGAGAAGACACAACTCTGAGTCGATTCTTCGCCGCCGTTCGCTCTTCACGAGAAAACAACGCGAGTCATGCGTGACGGGGGAAAAAATCGAACAATAATAATAAAAATACACCCCCTTTCCTCACCACGATGAATTCAAGAAATTGCATGCGGAATTCTGGGCTATTGCTTCGTGATTCAAGTACTTAATTTTTGTACACGACTATTTTTGTATGGGCTATGACTTCGACGCTTCCACATAACACGAAAACAACAGGCACGTTATACCTACTTGATAACTGCACAAAACCTATAGATGCTTAGATTTGTTTTTTGATTGTTGCTTGAAATGTTTTTTCTTAGATTCCCCCAATGATTTTTCGGTTTCTTGGCCAAATATCCTGTTCCTGAGTTTTTAAAGCTCAGTATAAATTATAATGTGGCCTGTTTGCCATCCAAAGCGACCGATTCAACCAATTTTAAGCATTTAATCTTAAAATTGGTCTTGGGCTGTGAACCTGTTTGTATTTTTTTTTTTCCACGCTTCATCACTTCATCTCAGTTACATAGGTGAATATAGCGATTTGTCTCCATTTTAGACGCGAATTAACGATTTTTCTTGCAATGAATTTGTGTTTCTCCTGATTTTAGGCGCTAATGAGCGATTTCACCCGTGAATTAGCGCTACATTTTCCAATTTTAGCCACGAAGTTGTCTCCGGGAACCGCGACTCGCCATTTACTCAATTTCTTTAACTGTGCATTAGCAAACGTTTTCAACTTAACCCTATAAATAGCTATTTTTCTTGATGTTAGCCGTTTATTAGCGTTTTACCTAATTTTCCCCTCCTAGCGATCCTGAATGAGCGTTTTGTTCCCCAATTTTCGACGTGAATTTACGCTTTTTCTGAATTTTATCCGCGAATTAGAGCATTATCCTCATTTGGCCTTGAAATTAGATATTTTGTTACCTTTCAGCCACGAAGTTAGCTTCAGAAGCCGCTAATTAGCGTTTTCTTAATTTTAACCGCGAATTACCCTTTTTTTTCACACATCAGCGCTTCTTCTCGATTTTATTGGTGATTTAGCGATCCGCCCCCCCCCCACTATTTTATGGGAATTAGTGATTCTATCTACTTTAGCCGTGAATTCGTGATTTTAGCAGCTAAAGAGCGGTTTTTCCCAATTTTATCCGTGAAATAGCACTTTTTCTCAATTTTCCCGGCGAATCAGCGTTTTTTCTGATTGAGCAACGAAAACTGACATTCTGAATTAGCCGAGAATTTATGTTTTCGTAATTTTAGGCGCGATTTAGCGCTTTTTCACAATACCATTGGTGAATTATCGATTTTTTCACTATTTCATCCGTGAATTAGCGTGTTTCGTAATTTTAACGCGAATTACTGTATTTTGTTTTGTTTTGTTTTTTACTTTACCCGCGATTTTAGAGTTTTTTTCAATTTCAGCCGTGAAAGCAATGTTTTACCTGGCGAATTAGCTGCGTATTTTTCTTAATTTTATCCGTGATTTAGTACTTTTCTCACTTCCGACCGTGAATCAGAGATTTTTCTAAATAATTTCAACGGTGAATTAGCCGTTTCAGCGCCCAAATTAGTGTTATTTCCAATATTGGTTCGGATTAAGTGGGCACGAATATTAGCACTTTCCAAACTTTTATCGGCTTAGTTGCCCCAAGAACGCCTTTTCAATTTTAGCCGCTCTCGAGGAGGCGCGCATTGTAGCGTTTTTCATTTGCACAAAAATCCGAGGCGAGCCAAAATTCAACATTTAGAATGATAATTTCCCACTGCTGGCCACCATCGGACCATTGTGAAAGGCTCACCACGCCACTTCTTGGCCCACAGGCCCTGGTTTAGCCACCCCTGATCTAGTGGTCTCATTCAGTTTTTCTAATAGCGGCTAATTGTCTGCGTATAAGGGAATGAGCTGAATGAAAATGATCATCTCACTTGATAACGACGTGTCTATAGCGTGGACTGCGTGTTACGCCCCGTTCATCCATCCTCTACGAGTCAAGGGAGGACCAGACTGCTGGGCCCGCGAGAGACTGGGAGATCGTCTTGAGATGGGTATCCACTTGCAAGGCATCCTACTTTTGACGTTTTTACCTCGGACGTTTTACTTTTGACGACAGCTACGGGATCGGGGTGGAAGACTGGTCAAGTGGCCGAGCCGGTGCCCTAGTTGGCACCTCAGTGCGTGGGTGTGAATCGACAGAAAATGAAGAAGAGTTCCGATTATAAACCTAAGAGTTGGCGTTATGTGGGTGTGTGTGTGTGTGTTTTGAGTCCAATCATTCTAAAACGGGAAGCAATCGCCGTTAATTGCTAAAAGCGGGGGTTTTCTTTGCTCACTCTTCCTTTTACTTTGTTTTCTTTGCCCCCTCCCCTCTCCATCAGTCCGCATCCTTTCTCACAGGAGATGGTTGTCTCCGACCAGGAAAATCTTTCGGACGTACAGGTACCACGAACTGAATCCCAAGTGATTTTCCCCACTTCTTCTTCACGCCAATGCTCTCCACTCGTTCGCCTCTTCCTCCTCTCCAAAACCCACCACCACTTAGTTGGATATTTAATTCTAATTGACGAACCTTATCCACACGTGCCTCGAATCCAGGAAGTTCCTCGTCGGTCAAGTAATAATCATCCGTTTTAATTTTGTTTCCATTCTCTTTCTCGGATAAACTGTCAAATCGAAAGCTGTCCCCTTGCCCTTTTAATTCATCGTTTTTCTAATAAATCTCCAGCGGACAACGCTATTTATAGCTTTGAATAACGAAAAAGAAGACGAAAAAAATGGGTTTAGGCGTCAAGAATAAAAGCATTCTGAAGTTTTGATGGTGGAAGGGGGAGGTGTGAAAAAAGTTTTCTAAAATAAACCTCTCCAACCATTGTAATGCTAAGTCATTGTAATAGCCTGAAAGTTCAGTTCTGATTTCCATGTGAACACCAGTCGTGAAGGAATAGATTGTTGCACTGGTGGTGATGGTGGTGAGGGGGAGGTAGAGATCGAGGAAATCCTTTTCATTTAATACTTTTAAAATGTGACGAAAGGGAAGCTCTACCTCACCTCCCACTCCCTCCATCGACCAGACTTCCATGGACTTCGGGCTTGCTTTTTTTTCATTTTGGGCTATGGCGTCATAAAGAATGAGACAACACGAGAAGAATTTCTTTGTTTTTTGACTCACCATTAATAAATGCAAAATCTTACAAGAGAGTGAGTTGTGGCGAGGCAATACCCCGAAGGGGGATTTTTTTTCCTAATAGGCATGGTCGTAAAAAGAAATCTGAGCAAGTGTGCGGAGAAAAAAAAGTGTTCGAACACAGCCAGAGGCTTCTTTCTCCCTGAGGCCTCGTTCATTCAGTGAACTGTCTTTAATGAAGATGCCCCTTGCTCTTTTGCCCTGACTAAGTAATGAAGCAATGAATGAAGAGAGACAGAGTTACCTTCCCGTGTATTTTTTTTCAACATTTTTTGTTCTTCTTTCGTCCGGGTAACGAAAAAAAAAATGAAATTAAGAAAATGAGATGATGGCTCCAAGAAATTTCGTTACCCCAATCGCCTTGCAGAAGCATCGATTAAACCGCACAATTTTCCCCCTTTCGTTTTCTCCCCTTGGACTCCTCCAGGCGGAGCCCCATCACTCAATCTAAAGCGTCTTCTCCGTAAAAATTGAAACGGTGCTTTCCATTGTTGAAGCCACGGCCTTGGAAATCCTTGTTTCTCTATCTCTCTTTCTTTTTTCCTTTTCCCCTAATCCACTAGATTGAATAACTTTGAACATGGATACCTTTTTTTTTTTTTGTTATTCTGAATCCAAATTAAATTTATATTTGAATTTGAATGAGGATTTCACTCCACCTCTTCCCCTCCTCCATACCCCTACCCAATTACAGATTCCAGAAAAGATTGGCCCTTAAAGTAAGTAATATCATTTTCTAATGGATGCAAATGCCCCTGTAAAAAGAAAAGAAATAGGGAGAAAAATGTACAAGCTACTGGATGCTATTAACGTTATTTTTAAAAGACGGTAGACGTGCGCTAATGACTGAATGACTCAGATAGTTGTTAGTACGTTCATACAAGTTAGTGCAAGTGTTGAACAAAGAGTTCCAACCACTGACTGAAAAAAAAAGAGAGACATTTTTTTTATATTTGTTAAAACAAATAAACCCTTCCCTCCCCAACATGAAACCATGTGCCATTACGCAACTTTTTTCACTGATGCATTGTTTTTAAATTAAAACTTTGTAAAAGTGGTTGATATTTTTAATAACATGATTTTTCTTCTCAAGTAGCTGAAACGCGTGGTTGTGCCCCATTTTTCGTCTTATACTCTCCCTTATTCTATCGTTCCCAAAATGCGATAATTCACTGAGTTTACTCATTAGTAAAGTTGACTTTGAGTGTGGAAAGTGAACTTGTTTTGAAACTCACTTTTCCCTCCACCCTCCCCTATAACCATTCACAACGGAAAACTTAAACTCTCGAGAGCGCCAAAATCCCATCCCTGCCCGCCAACTACCCCAAGCATTACTACATAGTCACAGTGGAAACAAACCTCCCCTGTCGCCCCCCCCCCCACAACCTACCAACTGTATGACTTTCAAAACAATCATATACGCGTGCTATTGAATAATTAGCCGCGCGCCGTGCCGTATGTCTCTCTCGTTTTATACGCTCATTCTGCCGGCAAGGGGAGGTCGGTGTTGGGCCCGTTGTCATCTCACAAGGGACCATATTGTATACCGCGGTACACTCTTCTCTCTGTAACAACCAAATCCCAAAAGTGAGAAATAGCGTACCCTTGGGTCCAGTTTATTCTCGTCCAGCCGAATAGTTTTGTGGGGAGGGAGCGCTGGGTTTTGTGTCGATAGTCTTTTTTTTGGGGGGGGGGCGTAATTCACGAATTCACATAAAATAAGATTTTGTACTTTGAATTGCCAGTTTTATGGAGTTGAGTATTCAGTTTCTTGGACTGAATCGAATGGCTTCTGGACCAACCAGTTAGTTTCAGCGTCATAATTTACCAGTTTTAGACAGAAAAAAGTGATATTGTGGCCATGAAACTGTTAGTTTACGACTGAATTTTCTTTTCAGGTGGAATATGGTAATGTTCCAACTCTTTACACGAATAATTAATTTTTGATGATGGAGGACTTAAGTTTGCTCGTGTGATAGTTGGGAGTAGAAAAAAAAATCGATATTTGACTCCTTGGATTGAATTGACAGTTTCCGAGCTGAATATAGTCAGTTTTCGTCACAATGTTACCAGTTCACTGCGCTTATTCTTGAGGTTGTGTACAAGGTCATGTGCTATGTTCCACTGTCGATTAGTCGCAGACTCTTTAAAAATCATTTTTACGGCCTGCGGTATATATCATGACTAAAATATATCTTTTAAAAGCCAATCAATTAGTGTCTTGGGGCTAAATTTTAGGTTTTCTTCTTGATTAGTCAAGTTTTGGGGGGCGGCGAATCAATTTCCAGCATGTTAAGTCAATTTCTAGGAAAATTTTGCTGTTTCTCATCGATATTCTGTCGAGAAACGGTGATTTTTGCGCAGAATAAAGCCGGTTTCTGGAGTAACAATTTAAGGGTTTTTAACTTTTAGGGGCAAGATTTCCAGTTTCGCCGAAACGAGTCCGTGATGAACCATTTTAAACGGTAAACGACCATTGGTATTTACGGGAAAATTCCAATTTTAACGGATTTATACCATTCATGCGGTAAATCACCGCTATGAGTGGTAAATGACTTCAAATGGTAACAGTGGCGTCGAAATTATTCCAACTACGTGTAGCAGAATTCTGGAAAAAGGACCAACTCACCTCTAGAGATATTCGCCCTTTAAACCATAATTTCGCCCCAGGAACTGACATAGTTGTGACTTGGAAACTTTCAATTTTCTCACACATTACAAAAGATCCGAAACCTTGATTTCGAGGATCATGAGGACCACGGGATTTTTAAGAACCCTTCACCGGAAACTGCCGATTTATTTTTAAAAAATTGTCATTTTCGTCGTTAGAACTGTCCATTTCGATCTGAAAAAGTAAATATCGTCATTCAATACTGTCAATTTTGTCATATAAACTGCCAATATCGCCTTCTAAGGCCTGAGTCGACCACGTAGGTTTGAAGTTCCGTTCAACACCAAGCTGAGCTTAAGTGCTTGCACCCCATACAGAAATCAGAATTTTTAATACAAAATCGTTTAACCCCCCCCCCCCATCATTGCTTAAACGGGCATTGTCGACATAACCCTAAACTGTCAATCTCGTCATTCAAAACTGTAATTTGTCTTTGGACTATCAATTTTGTCGTATAAACATTCATATCGTCGTATAAACTTTTAATTTCGTTCTTGAAACGGTCAACTTCGTCCTTGAAACCGTCAATCTCATCGTATACTGCCGATTTCGACCTTGAAACTGCTGATTTCTCCGTTCAAAACTGTCAAACTTTTACTGTTAATTTTTTTTTCGAAAGTTCCAAACTGGCCTGGAAACTGATTATTCCGGTGAAATAGTTGAAACTTGGCCTCTGGAGCCCCAAAATATAGACTTGAATGTTATTTATATCATCTCTTCGATCACGGACCACTTAGTGGCTAGAGAGGTGTAGCGACCAACCATTGCAAATGGCAAATAACATTTCAAATGTTAAATGACCAATTTAAACGGTACATTACCATTCAGAACGGTAAAATACCACTTTGAGCGGTAAGTGTCTAGTACAAATGATAAGTGAACATTTCAAATGGTAGATAACTATTTCAAATGGTAAATAACCATTGCAATTGGTAAATGACCATTAATAATAGTTAAAGTACCACTTTGAGCGGTAAGAAGCTAACACAAAATGGTAAACGACCATTTCAAATTTTAAACGCTAATTAAGCATTTTATATGGTAAATTACCATTTCAATCGGTATAAATACCAATTTACACGGTACATTGCCACTCAAAAGAGTTAAATACCACTTTGAGCTGTAAATATCTACTTCATCATAATGGTGAATGACCATTTTAAATAATAAAAAAATATTTCAAATAGTGAAGCTACAAAGTAAAAAGTAGACTGTGAGTACTGTGAGTCTCTACAAGTAAATAACCGTATAACTTTGTACAAAGTTTTGTGCTCCCCCCTCCCCTTTGGACTCTTCCCCTGTTTAACACTCAGGGCAGTGAGATGATCCTTTCTTTCTGTAGCCTTACTCCAGCCTTCTCACTCATTCACTCATCCGCTTTCTCTCTCCCGTATACGACAGGCGAGATCGTCTCTCTTTTGAGAAAGGAATTCACGTTCACCCGATGGAACAAAGAAATGGTCACAAGGCGCTCTGCCTCTGCCGCTCTTTTCCGGTCAAATAGTCCGCAAATACAGTCATAGGGTGTGTATAATGATTGGGCGGGGGAGTTTTCGCAGTCAAAAATGAAGAAAAATAGCAATTTTTGAACTGGTAATAATTTAATACCTAACCAAAGTTTGAGTTATTGCTTTTGAACTCATAGATTCTGAGGTATAACATTAACTTCATATGAAAGCAAGGTCGTTTCACTATGAAGAAGCGTGGGGGGGAAGGGGCATTTTCCCACGACCTTCGAGCGTGCGAGCACAAGTTCTTTCTCTTCTTCTTCTTCGGTTCAATTCAATCCCTCCAACAATAATGATACGCAGAAATACTTTTTCGGAACTTTTAAAAAACAAAGCTAATTCAACTCCTTATGGTGATGTTCACGCGCTCTCATAATTAAAGGGAAACATTTCGACCTAATATGCCACTCAAACCCCATCTCTGGAAACATACGAAGAGAATCAAAACCCGAAGCCTACACGCAACGACTTTTCCAACAGAGGCCCTGAGCTGGGGAACTCTCATTTTTTGACAAATTCTTCACGCTTCGTGAAGAATCTTCGGCTTCTTCTTTCCCAGGGCTCTCCGAGTCTCCGACGAGTTTCATGAAAGCTATGCATTTTTTTTTTCTTAATTGATCAATTGGGCGAGCCCTCCTCTCCGGAGTCAGTAGCTTCATTTTCCCAGTTTGCGTCTCCGTAACCCAAGTAGTAGAATGCTGCGAATGACGCTCCCATTATTTGCGTAATCTGTTCAATAACTTGGTTGAAATATTTATAGTCATTGATGATGGTCGTGGTGGTGGGGATTGGGCCGCAGTAGGGGGAGGGGTTTAAAAAGTACTTATACACAAGATTAATTATAGGTATGTATTTAAAAATAAAATACATGTGATTTGTTTTGAGAAGCCCTCGACGTTTGAATGCATATAAAACAGTGGCCGGAATGACTCACTCGAACTTGCGTAAGCTGAAATTACGAGTTATTTTCTTTCCGACAGAGGGATTTCATGGAAAAATAAAACAATAAGAAATGAGAGAATGAAAAACCGAATCAGATAAGCGAGGGGAAATTCATGTAATGACCTTTTTTTTAGCTTCTTGTTCCTCCTAGTTGACACCGAGAAATTGTAGAAGGCTTGATCACTTTTTTTTTTGATCCTCTAATTTTCCTTTATCTAATGTAACACGACAAAAATGCAGCAATAAAGATAATGAGACTACTCGCAACAATTGCAACACTACACAGACAGTTTGATGCTGAAATGAGTGGTGGGGGGGGGGATACAGCCATCCTGTAAAGAAGAGGAGCCTGTAAAGGGGGAAAAAGAAAGACGGTAGGTCAAGTGCGGCGGGGTGGAGGGCTTAGAGCTTGCTCGTTCCACCGTAGATCCTGTGTGCCCCGGGCAGGATGTGCTCAATTCCCCCTCGACCCGACCCCACTCAGCCCTCTCATACCATTTCATCCTGGACGGCCATATCGTCCAAAAAGACCCATCCTCCTCGTGCACCTTCACCTCATCATTCTCTCCAATACCAAAGCTATATGCTCATTCTTCGTTATAAACTACACAATTGAATGCCCACGGTTCTGTGCCCCCCCCCCCGCTACTCAGTTCTTTTTTTTTACCTATCAAATCCATTATAGAACTATAGTGGAATTGCGGGTCGCAGTCTATTTATTCGTTTTCAATAGGTACGCTCGAAGTGGGAGGATCAAAAGTTCAAACATTTCCAAATAGTAATTCTGATTGAATTTTGGGCTTCCGAAACGGTTCATTTCTAAGGATTCTACAAAATAAACTTTAAAGCTACGGAAAATGTCAAATTTTTACGTTCAAAATTGTATTTTTCAGGCTCGTAAGGAGGTCAGAATTCAATGTTTCGGTTTTGGTCGGTTTTTCCGGAATGACCCTATCGTGCGTCAAGGCTCTTGCTTGAACTCCTGAGCAGTCGAAGTTTGGAGGATTGGAGGATAAATTTCTTAAGGCTCCTGAAAACCGCTCCCCCCTAATGGCCACAGTCACGCCGGAATCACGAGGAGACCCTGCCCGCTCCACCACTCCCCACAACAAGACTTTTTATTTACCCCATGGACGGGGGTGGAGTTATGGGTCCCTCAAGCAATGCTTGACTGACCAATGCACCCGGTTTCGCCCACAACGTCACGGAGTGACCACTGCAGTGCATTAGCGTACTGAGGTAGTTACGAATTGGGCCGACTGCCCCTCTCCCTCGTTTACAGTAAATTTGGCTGAAATTGTAAAAAAAGAGCCCATACGTGGCGAGAATGAGCTAATTTCCGGTCTTTCGATGAAACTTCCGAACCAAAATTAAGAAAAAAAATTCGCAGTGCATGGAGGCCTTTATATACGGCTCAAACTCAAACTTCGCTAATGTGCGGTTCTTCGGCGAAGTCCACGGCTAAAATTGAGCAAAAGCGTTGATTCATGACTAAAAGTTAAATAAATCGCAAATTTGCTGCTAACATTTGCGGAAAAAATATGTTGCTAAAATGAAGAAAAACCGGTAGTTCTCGGCAATATTTTGATTCAAGGTTCAACATAAAACATTCTCCAATTTCGCCGGTGTAAAATCGGTAATTACTCTAAAGCGCGGCTAAAATGGAAAAAAAACGCTACTTCGCGCGTAAACCCGAGACAGTGCTAATAAATGCAACTTCGTGGCTATAATTGAGGGAAAAGCCATTATTTAGCGCATTGTATTCATATTCCTCGTCAATTCTGTAAGGGGCCACTTATAGGCTCCGCCCCGGTGTATATCCACCAGTCCACCACTGATGCACCAGCGCGTCAAAACATTTGTCAAAATTGGGCCTTTTTCATTATCAGCTATTTTGTTGGCCTGTCAAGGTCCATTACAATCTAGGATCTTATTCGCAAGACTTCAAAGCTGCCGGGTACCCCTCCCCCCTTGAAATTGAAATTCTTTTGCCAAAAAGGACACACGTCGTTTGAATTTTGGGTTGGTCGTATCAAAAACTCGGCAGTGATATAGCCTTGGACACCCTTATGTACCCAACCTGAAGTACACCCTCCCTCACCCACTGATACCGCCGGAGATGTGGCTTAGCTTGCGTCCCTCGTCCCTCCGATCAACGGTCTGTTAATGACGGGAATGCCGCTAATGTGCGCTCGTCGATACGTCGATAGAAGAGCTTGAGTAGCCCTCAAGTCGTAGAAAACCGGAACTATGAGTTCGTCTTGAGGGGGGGGTTTCAGGCGGGTTTCCTCGACCCCTTCCCAGTCCCCCTCACCTAAACTTCGCACATAAATTTTGGCTCCATTTCTGCACCAATATTCGATTTCAAAGTCTTATTTTAATCTTCAGGAAGTTCTACAATGATGTTGGATCTTGCTTTTTAATTTTTCCCCCTAAAATAACCCCAAAACACTTTGGAATTCAAATGTGTTTTAAGGTAATTTTAGGGGTGAAATTTGGAAAAGCAAGATCTAACGTCACTGTAGAACTTCCTGAAGATTAAAATAAGACTTTGAAATCGAATATTGGTGCAGAAATGGAGCCAAAATTTATGTGCGAAGTTTCGGCGAGGGGTGACTGTGAAGGGGTCGAGGAAACTCGCCTGAAACCCTACCTGAAGCCCCGTTCACACGAGGCGCTGTAAAAGGAGCAATTTTATCGCGCAATATTGGTTGCCTCGAAAGTTGTGCCATCGATTGGTGACAATTTCAGGAATGACTTTCAGACACTGCCATCAGACTTTCCACATTTTGAAACCTCTCACACTTGCTAGCGAAGATAAACAGAAAGCGATAAGTCGAAATCGTCACTATTTTTAATTAATTTAAATTAAATTAATTTGCCTATGTACTCCCTCGACCACACATTTCTTTACACTCATCTCTGACAATAAACAGTCTGACAAGAGGGGTCGACAATTAAGAAGGTTACTGGTTAAGGGAGTAACATTGCTTGTGTGAGGTTATAAAGATTGCCCCGTTGATTGCTCGAGAGATCGCCTACAATCGATGGTATGCAATGAATTGCTTACAATCTGGAGTATTCAGACGATACAATAGGTGGTAAGCAATATAGTACGCGACAGATAAGTCTGTTTATCGCCTCGTGTGAACGGGGCTTTACAAAGAAAACGGCTAGGATTTTAGCGCTCTTCTTTTTCCCCCTCCACTATTGCCCTTTCCTATCCTCATCCTTCTCCTCACCACCAAAGTTCAAATATGTACGAAATCTCAGCGTACTGTTGCGCAAGTGATTTTTCTCTGTCTCACACACTCTCTCTCTCTCTCCTTAGGGCCAGAGTAAGACCACCGAGCCATCGCTCTGCTTGTATTTCTTCTTCTCTTTTCTCGAAATTCTTCATTCTCACACGAAAAAGACTGCTTTTTTTCGTGATGAGGGTTACAAAGCGGCACGCTGAAACATACTGACAAGAAAGTGAATCCCCAGGTTAAAAAACGTTCCGAGTGTGCGAATTGATTGTTTTTTAAAAGGAAAAATTAATAAGTTTGAGACAAAGGAAACTCTCACGTCCTGTATTTTTGTTTTTTTTTTTTCGTAATGTCAAAGCATAAAATGACGGGTAATTACTTTGAAAGAGCCGTTAACTCTTTTTTCTCTCTCTCTTTTTTACTGCTGTGTGTTGTGAGAACCAGAGCCTATACAAAGGAAGAGTTTGTTACATTTCTCTGAGAACCATTTTTTTGCTTTTGTTTTCAAAGAAACTCGTTGCTCAAGAAAATATACCTTTTATTTGATTTTCTAGTTAAATACAATATCAAACGTTATGAAATTTCAAAAATCGCTCGGTATAATGAAGTGGCCACTAAGAGGATTACTTTCTTAAACCTCAAATAGTTAGTTCGCGGGTTGGGGGCGGGGGCGGTACTACTTAAAACGAAGTTTAAAGCTGAATGACCTAATCGATCTGGGTTCTAAAGCGTTGTAAAGATAACTTCGAGTTTTGTTAAAAGGCCGACTACCCCCTCTCCTCACTTTCTTAGTCGACCCCTTTCCACAACCACGCCCTTTTTCTTGCTAAGTGGAGAACCTCCGGCAGATCAATTTCAAAAAGCTTTTTAAAGCGTCTTTATTTAGCGCCTCTTGAAGAGGAAAAAAGTGAATTTTTGTAAGTTGTTTTTGTCAATTCTTATTTTGACATGTTCTCCATGGTGGGATGCAAGCTCTGAGTGTTGTGGGGGGGGGGAGAGGTGAACAAAGGAAAGTGGTATGCATAAAGGATGAACGGGTGGGGTGTTGAGGAAGGGGTTGAAACGGACGTTCCAGCCTGCTGGACCGGAAACAAAACTGGGCATTAGGGAAACAAGGTAAAGGGACCCCAACAGTATACAGAAGGCCTACAATAACACAGATACATACTACCCCTCTCAGGTCAAATCGACTATACCACCGTGAGGGGTTTCTCATCTTAGCGCCCCCTTACAATAAAGCCCCAGTGTACAAGTGTAAGGGGGGGGGGCGTTGTAACTCAACCCTTCTTAATATCCGCAGACCACCGCATCGGCACTGTATGGGTATACCGCGTCGAATGAGCGTTACGCGGGGTTGATCTTGATGTTTGTGGTGATGGAGGGGTGGGGGTGAATGAGAGAAAAAGAGAGAGAGTGATAGAGTGAGAGGAGACACCTGTTCTCCAAGCTTCATCGAGCTCCAGGTGACTCTCCACACCTGTGCTGGCGTCTGCTTCCCTTTCCCATTTCTTTATATTTTTTTTTATTAATCCACAGTCGCATACGGACAGAGAAAATAAAACAAGAAACATACAAGAAAGCTCTGGAATAAATAAAGTACACGGACAAAAATGGATCAGATATTTTCCTATAAAAAAACACCCCTAAAACATTTCACACAAGTAGAAAAATACACTAATAAGAGAGGCTTTAATGAAAAATTTCATTTCGTTGATTCTAGTCACGCTTTTTGCAGGCCCCGGTAATTAGATCCTTCAGATCATTTTTGCAACAGTAAAAATAAAGGTTGTTTTCAAGAGAGGGCACTATAATGAAGAAAGATATGTTCAGGAGCAAAAAAAAAAGGTTGGGATGATGGAAGGAAAAGAGCTGGAAGAAGAGAGGCACGTGCCCAGGTTGCCTGACACCTTTTCCTTTAAGGAAGTTAAGAAGCTGTTGGACCACATGGCTTTCTTGTGCCTCCTCCTCACTCTCCATCTCATTCACATGTTGGCGTTCTTTTTTCTCTCTCTCTCTCGCTTACTACCGGTCATCATTCAAGATTTTAAATCAGTGCCCCCCTTCCCCGTTCATCTCTTCGCTCATTCGTTGTTTACTTTTATTTTTTTACTTTATTTAAAGACAGTTCTTTTGTCCGAGTTGATGGCGTTTGTAGTTCCTCATTTTTTCTCTGGTAGCCTCAGGCGTCTGTGGAGGGGTATAGGAAACGATTATTCGAAAAAAACAAAACAAAACAGTAGCTTATGTGGTAGTACATCAATCAAAGCGTTGGTGAGGGAGGGGGAAGGGCTTAACGTCCGTAGGGTTTTCAGGACCTGAAATGACCCTTTGTTTGGATAACTCTGAATTTGCATTAAACATGAAGCGTGCTCCCCCCACCCCTTGCTAAAGTCACTCTATTGGTGGCGAATGCTTCCGAATATCCTTCCGATTTCTTATCGATTTCTGTTTATTGCAAAGCATTTTCTAGTGAAATTACACACCTTGTCATAAATCGATAAGTTGAAACTGAAACCCTAAAACGTAAATAATACTCATCTTAGGGCTTCAGCTTTATTTCAAGTCTTAACTATGGTGGGAGGGGGGTCATGGAATGTTTCTGAAAGCATAACTTTTTAACTGTCTCGTCCGTTTCAAAACTTTGAGCGCCCCAAAGGAAACAACTTTTTTTTTGTGCATTGAAGATTGTCCAGAAGTTTTTTTTTCCACTTCTCATTTCTCTAACTATTCTTCGAGGGTTCCCGCTATAAACGCCGAGAAAGATGAGTTACGAGTATCTCAATTTGTTACTTTGTTGCCGTAAAACGTCCTTTTCTGCACTGTGGTGTTGCGTGTGGGGGTGGGTGGACGGGGTTTGCCCGTACAAACTCTCTTTAAAGTGAGTGTAAATACACTCTCCCGCAGTATTTGTCAAAACACTTCTTCTCGTCACATTATAATAGTCACTTCCCCCCCCCCTTACCCCTCGTCGTGTTACGGTGTTGACGCAACGGTGGCACCTTCGGGTAGCACCTTTATTCGACGAAGTACAAAAAAAAAGAACCATGTTCTTCTTGGCCTCTAAAATGCTTGCAAAAGAAAAACAAAATGAATTACCCACGTTGTACATTGTATAGAAATAACGGCTCGTTTCTCCACATTTTCTGGAAAATTTCCATTTTTTCAGGTAGCTAGATAAATTTAATCTCGCAAACTCCTTGATTCCTCACTCGGCCCTTCATTTCCAAGTTATTATTCTTCCCCCTCCTCACCACCCTTTACATTTCCTTCATTATCCTTTGTTATGTAAATAAAATTGGTTTAATTATCGTCTGAGTTTCAGTAGGAAAAGGGATAACTTGCTTAGGAGTGTGGGGAGGGAGGAGTGGCTGGGAAAAGATATTTGATTTACAAATGAGGAAACTAACAAAAACCTCTTGTTAATCCAGGTTTAAGGGTCGGCGACTGTATGGAAAAAATACGCTAGGGGGGGGGGGTTTGAGGGTTAAAAAGGGATTTTCTTTGTTCGAAACATAAAACCTGATGAGATTTTGTTGTTGTCGCTAGATATAATCCTGTAGTGATCAGTTAAATGATGACCGAAAAGAAGAGTCGACTGTGGCTTTGCTTGTGGTGGGGAGGATCTTAACGGCGGAATTAGGTCAAGGAGTCAAGAAAATGAACAAACTGTGTAAAGTCGCTTGAGGTGTGCGAACGCCCGTATGCTAACGTCTAATGCGCGCCCCTTTTTGTGTGATTGCTTGTAACTCGGCGAGGGAGAAGTACTCGAAGTATAGCAAACGCTTTTAATTGATTAATGGGGCTCTCAGCGAACCTCGCCGAAGTATAAAAGGCGAGAGTGTGGGTGAAGAGCGCGCGAATTGGATAGGGAAGACGTTGCGTGAATGCAGGAAGGTGGAAGTTCTAAAGGAAAGGGATTGTTCAAACAACAGGTAAAGCCTTTCAATTTGCCTGGATAAGGAATTTGTGTACAAGCTCTCTTCAGGAAAGCAGCGAAAGGCTTTTCATTTCATTACTAGCCGTTTGAAAACTTGCTATATCCCCCCTCCGTCAACGCCACGTTCTTTTGTGTTGATTTATGGAGTTCGGCGGGGATGCTTGGCTATTGGCATACCTCCATGTCTTACTGAAAGCTGATCGGACAAACACCAGAATGAGTGTGGGTGCCCCAATTCAATTATAGTGCGTCACCGTCTTTTATTTCATCTGTATAAATAATAAATATGCCTGAACAACTCCTTAAGACATGTTATGCAGGCATGTACCCCGTTTTCGGGGCGGATACTCCAGCAGGGTCCCATCACTCAGGCAGACTCAGACAGGCAGGGTGCCTATAGAGTTCCGTATCGAGGGGAGGGGGTTAAAATTGAGAAACCTTGGAGTCCTTTCACTATAAGTTCACAGCTAAAATTGAGAAAAAACCCTCATTTGCCGCTAAAATGTAGCAGAAAATATAATTTCGTGGTATCTTGATTCGCGGGTGAAAAAAAGAAACCCGAATCCCTTGTTTCTGCAGGCCCTCAGGTACTAACGTTCTGTTTTTGGGGCGACTCTACAACAAAAATTGACAAAATGACAAAAAGCGCCAATGTGTTTTTCTTGGAGCAAGTCCGCGGATGAATTGGAGAGAAAAAAAAAACGCTAATTGGCGGCTAAAGGAAGGACAAACTGCGTTGAGGGCCAAAACTGAGAAATCTGTTAATGTGCAGAGCTCCTCCTTATAAAGAATTTACTCCCCGCAGTGCGTACGACTTTCGCTCCCGGCCGCCGAACTGAAGGCACTTCTGTCCGCAGCTATGTCCTCTCATGGGGGCTTATTCTGAAAGGCGGTATAGCAATAACGGTTTCGATTAACATACCTTTTTCTAGGATTAACACATCGCTAATGCGGTATTCACTAACCTATTGGTATTTCTACGGCCGCCATCTTGCCGTAGCAATATCTTTTTCTTGACTTTTTTATATAGACATAATTATCATTTTCTGCATGATCAGCCGTAATAATGTGATAAGTGTACCGTCAAGACTACAAAGTCCACTGCCCTTGTGAAGATTTCTTGGCGTTGCCTAATTTTTTAATTTTGAGTATTAAATGTATTATAAATGTGTTATGTGATTTTGACTACTTTCGTAACAATATCACTTTTCAAACAATATGTTAAAGTTTCGATGTCGTAGGGAACAAGGCCCCTAGTTCGTCTCCTTTGTCCCCTGGGAAAGTACTCCGAAGAAAATCCCTCAATGTATCCCCTTCGATCGTACAAAGCCTTTGAAAGCCAATTAGGTTCATAATTATTTAATTTAACTGTTCCGTAAAGTCTCCCATTGACCACACAACTTCATTTCAGAGAAATAAAAAAGAAGAAACAAAAGAAGCGCGTCAGATGAAGAGGGCTTCCCTGCCTCAATTCTTCTACCAACTCACTCTATAAACATGATCAGCTGATCACCTCATCCAATCACCCTTCACCCATTTTTACTCTTTACCTCACGGCGTGTGTAAAGTAGGTCTTTACGCACAATGAGCATCTGCTTGAAACACTTCTTTACGAACGATTGTAGAAATAGTATATTATGCACTTAGGCAAGAAAACGATTTTTTGGAGGCCGAGAGAAAAAATTGAACGGGCGAGACGTAGCGTAGCCGAGCCCGGCCTTTTCTCGAGACCCCAAAAATCACTTTTTTGACGCAGTGTGTACAGTATTTTTTTTTTTAAAAAAAAACATGGGCTGATTTTTTGGGCCACGGCGATAAAGTGAGTGTTTTATCCCCAAAGCTCTAAAATAATCAGCTGCTTAAAAAAAAAAAAAAAATTGTTATCTTTCATAACGAGACATGTAAGTGCCACTTTACTTGCGAGTACTTTGTTTGGCTGGCGAGGCAAAGCCGAGTCGGCTAAATGAGTACGAGCAAGTGAATTGAGTTATGTACGATATTTTTTGCGCGAGAAGTGAAATAAAATAAATATTTGACAACAATTATGTGGATGAATGAAAGTCTAAACGTCATATTCTATCGCAGACAGGTCTACGAGAAGGTTATACCTGCTGGCTTTTCTTTCACTGGCTTGTACTCACCGTACTCATTCTTAGTTTAGGAGTCTGGTAAAGTAACTTTACTAGACTGAGTCTGGTAAAAGTAACTTTAACAGACTAACAAACATTCTCAATTCACACACAAAGATGGGACACCTTTCAACCAATTCTTACCGCAACCCCTGTGCACTATGGGCACCGCTGGTCAAGACAGTACCCACTTTTAACTTTTCTTCACTGCTGTTTCAAAAAACGAAAGAAAATACCGACGCGGGCTAATGATTCGTAGTTCTTCCTTAAAATTTAAATACCAGTGGTTTATCGAATTATCACCTAATTATAAAGTATCCATGAGATAAGTCCTTTAGTTTTCAGTGAGACCCATTCTCGGTCTCGTGCATCACTAGACCCCATCTTCCCGACGGCAATTCACTTGGTCACTTCCTAGTCCAACTAGCATTATTTTCTGTAAAACTGCCCACCGCCAAGCGGCCGACACCGGTAACGTGCAAGCTTTGACCAGCTGGCATGGCTGACGACGGCAAGGATAACCAGGACTTGCACGTTCCGCGCAGGTCATTTCCAGGCTGTATACCGTCAGCTGATCCTGGCGTCGTGCTTCCAAGGGGTATCAAGTGAGGCGGGAAGAAGGCACAATCGTGGCAACCCCATTGGGTATTACCAGATCATTTGGGCCACCGAATTACCCTTTTAGGGTCGTCCTCCCGCGCGAGCTTGCAATGAGGTTGTACAGCTCTGTCTGGCCTCTTCCCGACCTGAAGCCAGGCATTCCGTTGATAGTTCATTAACTCGCAGAGAGAGAACCGAGCCGAGTGGCAACCGCACAGCTTTAGCGCTCTCTCAGGAAATTGTTTCACTCTCTTGGGTTGGGTAGTAGCACAGTGCGGGTCTCGAATGAACCAACCTCACTAATTTTGGTTTTGAAGGAGCCAAACCCGCGAAATTGGATCCTGAATATGCGAATACGAAACGGAAGAGCCAACCCCCTCAACTTGAATGGGTTAACACAAAAAGCATTCGTTTTTGATGCTGGGAGAATGTTTTTTGGGAGAGCTAGCCCAATAGTCCGTAAGTGTCAAATCTATGAAATTTGGACTTCGAAAGAGCCTAACCCACCGAATGGGTCAACCTCGCGAATGGGGACTTTTGGGAATGGGGAGTCAATGCGACAAAATCGCGACTTTTTGAGTGAGCAAACCCCGTTAACTTGTGTTCTGTGGCTGTGCGGGGGCTAAAATTAATCCGCAAAATTTGGGCTTTTATGCCTGGGCCTTAGCCAAGCTAAGAGAAACAGAAATGATAGCTTCGCCTGACGTCTATTTCCACTTTTTTGTTTTAAAAAAAAGAAAAAAAAAGAGCCATACGCCGCGGGGAAAAGCGAGTTTTGAGAGTGCTTCTAAATGTCAGGCAGATTGTCAGGGGGTTGTACAATGAGTAGTAAAAAGAGAGGCGCGACTTGAGAAGAAAGAAGGGCAAGAGGGTGAACAAGTCGAGAGTCTTTCAAACACAATGGATATGAAGTCTCAGGCGCGGTCGGATGTGGTGGTATAAGGGGAGAGAGGGGTTGAAATGTAGAACAAGAGAATTATAAAAGAAAGTATAGGGTAACTTTGTAAATTCCTGTTAACATCCTAAGGACAATTGGAACCCGTAGCCTGAGAGAATTCTTCCTCCCCTCCCCCTCTCTCTTTTTCATTCTTCTTAAACTCTGATCGAGTTTCAGAAAGTCGGTGGTTTGCGAAAAGATGATGAATGAGGGGGGTGAGAGTGCTGCGCCAGCTAGATGAGCTTTTATAAGTGGATGAATAATAAGAGCCGTAAGGAAGAAAAGGTAAGGATGTTGTCGAGTAGGGGGCAAAGAACAAGAGGGTTTCTCTCGACTCAAACCTTCATTAGCTCCTGTTCATTTGCCTTCGGGGAAAAGTCAAGGGATGAACAAAACTAGGGAAGAAAATTTCAAAAAATAAAGAAACATGAAATTTTCAAAGAAACAGTAGCTCGGTTAATTTACTTTGTTTACGAGCTAGACTACTGTATTTATTCGTTTAAACTTTTAAAGCGTTGACGTTGCAGCGATGTAGATTCATCAATGAGGGAAAAAAATGAGAGCTACGAGCGCCCCGAAGGCAACTTTTCCCTGCGAAAAACAAAAAACCTTATGCCCCAATAACACTCGATCGTATTAAAATATCCATAGAACAGACAGTTTCACCTTACGGTTTATGATCAAATAAAAAGTAGATAAAACTTTATCATCCAACAAGAATTTTATGGAAATCCATTTCCTTCGCCACCAGCCAGCGTCCTTCCAAGTTTTATACTTCGCTGGAACATATTAGTCATAATGGGCAGAAAGGAGTAACACGGCGAGGATTGGCCACGAAAAGCTATACGACGATGTGTGTGTGGGGGGGGGGAGGTAGGCAGTGTGCCCCGGGAAAGTTTTTATGTTTCACCCTCGTTTTCATCATCCGTCCCTTATTTTCATTTTCTTCACCGTCGGTCCGGACTAAAACACATTCTAATAATATGGGACGTTCCATGTCCACCATCATACGACGGGAAATGAGATTGAAAGAGGGAGAACAAAAATGCTCTTTACGAGATTGACTCACGGCTGTTTGCTTGGACGGCAATATGGAACTTCATAAGTGGGCGCTGATCAACGTTTGAATATAACGTGCTGAGGGTAATTTCGAGCGTATAAATGTATCTGCTCTAAGAAGAGGAATATTATTCACGTTTTTACGCGAGCTTTTGATATTCTTAACGTAATATTTTGTATGTATAAAGAAAACAGTGCCGTATGCATGGTGGAAGGGGGTGCCGTATCATCCCAATTTGTTCAATTGTTTGTGTTCTAAAACTTAGTTGAAACTTTGATATGAACTCTGAAAAAATATTGTAGCAAAGAGACGCTTCACTTTATCTGATTCAATTTTCAAAGAGGCCTTAGTGAGTGAACGACGATACTTTGTAGACCATCATCAAAGCTCTCTCAACCCCCCCCCCTCTATTATTTTTATCTAAACAAAAAAAATGGTATTAAATAAATAAATGACGCGAGGTGAAAAATAGAGCTTGAAGCTTTCTCACTCTTTTTTTTATTTGAAACAATATTTTGTTTCGATCATAATTTCGATGGAGTTTATTCCTTTTCTCTTCAACTGACCCTGCCCTCACTATCTTTTACCATCCACCGCACCCCCTCATACACTACCAACCCATTCCCTTTCCACCTCCACACTATTTTCAGTCCTAGATACGCGATCTGTCTCATCCATTTTCCTTGGGGGCAATATCCCGGAGTATACACTGTACGAAACGTCGAGGAAATTAATTTCCGGAAAGTGACAGATTACTCGATTGAAACTGAAGGAAAAGGGGCCCTCCTAATGGTGGGAAACGATGAAAAACGGCGTCCCCCTCACTCACTCACTCATTCTCTCTCTCTTTCGCTCTCAGAGGAATATGTATAATTATGGATGGCAAGTGAGGTTGATGGGTCGGGGTTTAGTAAGGGGGTGAATGGGCAATGGGCTCGCCAAGTCGTTAATAGAACAGTTTTCAGCCTGCTTTAAAAGCGGCACTTCAATTTCAGATTCCAGCAGCTTCATTAATGCAATTTAAAATTGTATTTTATGCAGTTCAAAATTGTATTTTTAAAATGAATAGAACAGAATCTTTCAAATGTAGATTGAGAAGGGGGGGGTGGTGGAGAAATACATTTAGGGTCTTTGAGGACCGGAACTTGGGTTGGCAACCCATCCTGGTCCTGCGGTCTCGTCAGCCCGGAAATTGAGTCCAGAACGGAGTCGATGGACCGCTCAATTGATGGGCTGATGAGACCAGGACCAGGACCAAGCAGTTCTGACATAGCTGTGAAGTTCTGAGGTCGAAACGGAGATTGGATCTCGGTGCAATTTTAATTATTGTCTGGTTGGTGAGTCCAACCTCCAACATCTTTTTTGGTTCATTATTTAGTATTTTCCAGAACAAAAATTACGCCGTACTTGAAGAGTATTTCAAGTGGATTTTATCCATTCAAACCCCAATTTTGTTAATCGGGCGCTCTGGGAAATCAATTTCGAGAGTCTGGCTCTTCAAAAACCCAAATTTCACGGCATTTGCACTCACGGGGGTTTCATTCTCCAAATGCCTCTTTTGCAACCTGATTTTGCCGATTTGGTGTGGTTTTGGACAGTTTTAAGAACTAATTTCGCCATTGGCTTCTTAAGATAAGTCAATTCCGCCTGTTTGGCTCCTCAAAAATCCAATTTCCCACTGGACCCCTAAAAAACCCAATTTAGCGGCGTTGACCCGTAATACATGTATACACCAAGTGGTTGACTCGTCCAAAAAAGTAATTTCATGGGTGTGGGTCCTCCAAAACAGCATTTGGGTAAATTGCTTGGGCTCTTTTGAAATTCTAATTTCGTGAGTTTGGCATTAACACATCGCAATTTCGCGAATCACTGAACGCGACACTTACTGAACGCCATATCGTAATTATCTTGAAAGAAACCAATTACGCCGGTTTGGCTTTTTTATAAAATCAATTCCACGGATCTGGCACTTCAGAAACCAAGTTCGCGGATCTGCCAAACAGAAAAGCAAGTTCGTGGGTTTGGTTCCTTCATAAAAGCAATCCCGTGGGTTGGGCTCTTTTCGAAGATCAAATCTATTGAATTTGGTGCTTAAAGAATGAAATTTCGAGCATTTGGCACTCACAGAACACCATTTCGTGGTTTCGGATAATAACCTTTTTAATACCTAATTTCACGGATCTGGCACGTCAGAACCCAATTTTGAGGGACTGCCTCCCTATAAAGGCCAACTTTTCACGAATTCCACGTCCAAAATGAAACATTCCAGAGTGCTGTATTTAACTAATTCCCATGGAGCAAATTTTATGGGTACCGTGTTTCTTTCGTAAACAAAACTTGTTAGGGTTGGCCCGTTCAAAACCAATTTCGCCGGCTTGCCTCCCTCGAAAAACCAATTGGTGGGTCCAGCTTCTTGGGGGGAAAAAAAACATATTCTCGCGGGTTTGGCTCATTAAAATGCCCACTTGGTTTTGCACTCCATTGTATACGTCCCTGACAGGGTGGCCAGATGTCAAAATAGTTTCCGAGGACGCCTGGCACTAAAAAGTATGACGATTGTGATGGAAATTAGGGCAAATAGTAAAACGCCTAATCGTTGATCAAATTTATGTTATTATTGTTTCTAGTTTGAATGAATCAAATCCGCAAAACTAGATTTTTGAAAGAGTAAATAAAGTCAACCTAATTTGGATAGGGGCCACAGTGACGAAATTTATGTTTTTATACCAAAGTCGGGAATTTAGTTTTTGAAAGAGCCAAATTAATTTATGAATTAGCTAGTTAGCCTGCAAAATTAATTTCAGTTGGAGCGAAAACCGCGGAATTTGCTTTTTAAAAGCGTCAAAATCCGCGAAATTGTGGTCGGAAATAAAAAAAATCTGTTAATCTGTTGAATTGGATTTTTAAAGTTCCAAATTTGAAACATATTGTCATGGAAAAGGGAAATTGGGGAAAAAACGCTAAAATTGCAAAATCTGTTTTCCTATCGTTCCTATTCCGCCTAGTAGTTATTGGAATTAACTGAACCTGCAAAAGTAATCTTATTTGAAATATTTGGTTATGGAAGAGCGAAAATGGGGTTTGAAAACGCCGAAATAACAAAATTTGCTCTTCCGTCGTTCGTTTTTTGCCAAGTTATTTTGTCGCTGTAAAATTGATTTTATAAAGAGCTATCCAAAATTCGCTTTTATAAGAGCCCAGTCCACAAAATTGGGTTTTTGGATGAGGGAATGTCCACAAAACTGGTTTTTGACAGAGCGAAACCAATGAAATTGGGGTTTTGAATTAGAATAGCCCACGAAATTGGGATTTGAGCGAAGAATCCAAGTTTTGTTTTGCAAGAACACAATTCGGCAGAATAGGGTTGGCCGAGTTAAAAATGACGAAATTTGGTTTTGTAAAGTGCCAAACGCTCGTGAGTGTCCAAATTGTCTGTTTTGACGGTAGAATGTTTTGTGGAGTGAGTTTCAGATGCTAAGCCTCTCAGTTTGAACGTTTGAACACAATTTAGTCCCCTGATACTTGACAATTGAGCCCGGACGTCTCCGGACGCTCTAAAAAGTAGGACATACCCCAGGGGTAATACCCCTGACTTTATTTCGAGATTCCAGGGTTTTGGGCTGATTCCTAGGTATTGCAACTAAGCATTTTTTGCCCAAAAGCTGGCAGTTTGTTAGCGGGTATTGTCCTAACAAAGCTGACGTCACACCCGCTACCCCCTCCCAACCGCACACACAATTCAAGACTGTGAGGGATGGTGTTTTAACGTGCTTTCCCAATGATCAGGACTTGAACTGGGAAGAGCTGCTAACCCTTCTTCCTATGCCTTTACGCACGCCTATGTCATTCGGTGACTCTGGTTTGATCTAACTGCCGTTGTTGTCGCGGTAACTATTCATTTAGCAACGAACCTTAATATTTAGTCCAGATTTTTACGACCATTTGAGACTCGAATTTGAGACTCCAGCTTGCCCTCCCACCCTCAAAGAAATCGTTTCGGACAGTCTTTGTTTTTAGTAAACTGCTATCCTGTTCTTACTGCCGGCCTTCAAAACGTATTTGAGGTGACGAATTAGCGGTGTTTCCGTTGAATTCTTGGAGTTCTCATGCTGAAGGGAAACAATCCCGCAATTTCTGAGGCAAAGTTGCACAGTCTGGATTTGACAGAATGCATTATGGGAGACACCCAAAACCCCTTTATGCGAATTTGTTCGCACCCCCCCCCCCGCAAAGGCGTGTCGAATTCGGCTGGTATTGAGTGGTGGGGCGAGGTAACGATTGACCCTGTCGCCGTTTTCAGGCGAAAATAAATTATAATTCTCAACAAACGTGAAAAATGAAGGTGATTTAATCAGAAATATAAATGGTGAATCAGCCTGTGGGAAGGTGAAAAATTACGGGGTAGTAGTGAAACGTAATGGAGGAGGTAATTCAATTTGGAGGAGGAGAAGAAGAAGAAGAAGAAGAAAAAGAAAAAAAGTATTCCTCCTCACCCCTTTGATTTTAATTTTTCTTCACAGTTACGCAATTTAAAATTCAGACAAATTTACGACTGACTTTTATACAGCATCAAGCGTTATTTAGGGATTATACATCTCAGTCCTTTCAAACAATGACGGTTCAGCCGAACACCCGACGTTTCACGGTGAAGGGGAAAAATTACGGCCTTGGCCTTGACACTAGTTACGCTGCATGAGTCAAAACTCTGTCATTGTTACGTGCCCCCCTCCACTTTCCACCATCAACCCGATCGGACCTACCTACTCACTCCGACTCACTAGCCTAAAAAGTTTTTTTTTATATAATGGCCAGTTCATTTTTAGAAAAAAGAGGGAGTCTCGTACAAGTTATGCCCTCTCATATTGTTATTTATTATTTGTTCATTGTTAATTATTTGAGGGATTAAATTACTTTCGCAAAAGAGATATTTTATACGAGCTGGTGAATTCAAATTTATTTTACCTTAAAAAAGTGATCAATCGTCCATAACCTTTCGCTTATCAGCCTTAATCTTTTACTATGCCTTTAAATAGAAGCTCTAGCCACCATGGATCGTGCTTATTATAATCCTTTTAAAGCAGCGGTTCTCCCTTTATAACGCAAAATAAATTGAATGAAACTGATAATTTCCTCGTGAAGAAGATAAAGATTAAAAAAAAAAATCTTGGTTTGCCACAATGTATCCAAACCGTTGGAAATCATTCGTGGTTCGCTATGTTTCTTAATTATTGCATCACCGTCTTGATGATTTTGGTGAAAGCCATGAAAGATATCTCCGAAAATCGTAATGGTTTGCCGTAATTTCGCCCCCTCCCGTCTTTAAAAACATCCATAAATCTCTCGTTTGAGAAGGTTCACAAAATACGTTCTTCTTTTCTTTTTTCGAGTGTTGCTAAAGCCTCGTTACTCGAAGGTACTTTCAATTTGCTACGGTTTTAGATCGTCTGTCGTAGTCGTGCGGGGGCCGTCGTACCCACCATCAGTGTACTCCTTCGAGACTCTTACTCCCTCTTCCCGAATGATTATGAAGATGGATGTGGCGATGGGAGTGGGGGAAGAATCGCTTTCCGTACTTCTTTGTTTCCTTCATCTTTTTCCTCTTTTCTTTTTTTTTTTTTCTTTCTTTTTCTTTTTTCAATCCACAGCCTCCATCCTCTTCTCCTGTGGGTCAATCAACTTTGGGTAATGAGAGCGCGTAATTTCCTTAACTTTTTATACGCTTTCTCGACTTTATTTTTTACCTCGTTTCACAAGGCTGACTGCCTTATTCCTGTTAACAATTGTGTTTTTGTTAAGGTGAACCTTACGAAATTACAAATTCTGAAAACCCCTAATACTTGGGTGACTGTATCTTGAGGCTTCCCAAAATTTGCTCCACAGTTGAATTTTCCGTTAGGAAACTCGCTTAATTTTCTCTGACTTTCCCATTCAGCACTAGGAATAAGCTCACAATACAAATAAAACGGCTTTCTTTGTTGTTATGGAGGGGGGCGGGGTGACCCTTGTTTACTCCCCCCACCCCTTCGCATTGTACCTATGCCCCTGCTAGTAGACATATCAATGACTCAGCCTTTTTTAGTGTACAGGTGATTCCCCCCCCCCTCACAATGGTATGTTTTGAATCGTCGAACTGTTGTCGAGCAGGTGAAAGTCGGGTTTCAAACACCTGATGCGGGCATGTGGGACTCAGAGCCCTTCCCCTTGCTTTATCCAGACATCCTTTGTTAAGCCTAATTTGACGATGATCTTTTCATTATAATTTATAGTTATTACTGGGATAGGTGATGGGGGGGGGGATCTTATGCAATTTCCTCTTGTAAAGCAAAATGTAACAAATGTCGATAATAAGATCGCAGACAAGTTTATTGGCTATAAAATCATCGAGATTCCCGCGAAAAACTTTTGCTTATGTGCTTTCATTTTGAACCACGAAATCTCAAGTTCCTTTTATTTATTGTATTGTATTGATTTGTATTGTATTTATTTAGTTATTGTATTTATTTAGTAACGTACTGTATTTATTTTTGCTCAGCATTTTAGTGCAATTATTGCGAGCTTAGGGGATTTTTTGGTTTTGTTGCAGCGGAAACCTGGGTTAGTCCCCTCCAACGCAGTACCCAAAGTCTGGCAAATATAGCCGTGAAGTCACGATATTCGTAGCTAATAGAGATCTGCAAAATGAGAGTATCGCGTCCGAATCTCCGTGAAATTGCTACTTTCTTGTATTTATTTTCACGAAATTGTGAGTTTCGGGTCAAAATATCCACGAAATTTCAATTTCCTGGTTTATATTTTCTCGAAATTGCCCAGTTTCGTGTTTTTGGTGTTGCCGCGGAACCGACTGTGCATGCCATTGGAGCGAAAAAACTGCGTAATTTGAGGTTTTCCGGCCGAATATCCGTGATATTATTAGTTTTGGGGCCGTTTTCTTTTAGTTAGCTTGGACCTCGTAGGCTATTCGACCCCAACAGCCAGGTAATATATACCTGGTCAAATAGCCGTGACATTGCAACATTTGGAACTCAGTATCTGTGAAATTGCATGTTTTGGGGTTTTCTTGTGTGTGCTCGTGCGGAGGCCGTAAAATGCCTGTAAAAACCGCGAATTTTGCAACATGTCAGTACTCTCCGACCTGTAGACAGTAGAATCAGTATAAACCATCGAGCAACTATATCACCCGACCTGTACCCGCGTGATCCACCCCTCACGACCCCCTGTCTATGTTCATTGTCGAGGGGGAATATTCGCGTGGGCTCAAGTGAACACGAAAACCTGTACACCCTTGTGACTTGAGCTTGCTCTGCCCATGTCAGAAACACAAGATTTGAGGCCCTGTATCGGCCGCAAAACTTTGTTCGGCCCCCAATTGTTTGTATTACGGGTACAACATGCGCTAAGTTACTAACAAAATGAATCTGGAACAGAATTGACATTTTTTGGTGTAACGGATTAACGAGTAGCGCCCTAAACCGATTTGTTTGTAAGCCTCGAACTACGGGAGCTCTCCCAGTCTTTCCATTTGAGGCTCCTTTCAGGTATTAAAGCCTCCATTTAATTCGCTCTGAATCGGATATTTTATACAAAGTGAGTCTTCGTTTTTTAACCCTTTTGTCTCGGCTGTATAATTCAATTTCAATTAGGGTATCTACTTAATTTCTAGGGCATTCAATTGTAGGTCTTCCCTTGAAGATTGACTACTTTTTTTCCAAGTATAATTAATCCAATTTTAATGCTGGCAGGCTTTTTATTATTTTCATGGAAAATACGTCCCAGGCCGTCATTTTTCTGGGGAAAGTGCTGGGCTTGAACATTTCAAATGAATAAAAGAGTCAATATAAAGAGCTATCTTGAGTCACCAGCGGGTCTTGCTTTGGATTTATCAGCTTCTTGTAATGGGATGGAATTAGGACGACTTAAGATTCCTTTCTTTTATTTCCAAAGCTGCTTTGAAATTGCTAGCACCCTGTACCCCTAAGTTCATAAGCAATCAAATTTTATGTTTTATTTTCTTTTTTGAATTTCTAAAAATAAATCAGGCCTTTAAGAAGGGGTAGGATTGTTCGATCTATTCAAGGCAAAAATTAATGAAAAGTTGCGGCGGGGAGGGACAAAAAATGTACAGAATGCTTCCAACCTTCAACCCTTTCATGATGACAGTAATTGATTATACCTCGACTCTTTTTCTTCCGAATCCCCGCACGTTTTCCGCCTTCGCTCAATCACAAAACGAAAACACAAAACTGCCATAAAATACGACTGTCATTTTAATGATAAATCATCCGACGAAACAGTCACGTTGTGGTTGATAAAATACGCTCTGAAGGGTGTAGAGTGATGGTGTGCAGGGGGGGGGGGTGATTTTCCCCAAAATCAGAAAAGTTATGTTTAATAAATTAATAAAAAAAGACTAATAAAGGGCACGGACTTATACTTAATAGTATTAAGCAAGGTTCATTACTTTATCGTGCATCCCCTTCTTAAATTCCCTTTCTGTCGTCATTGAGTGTGCGGAAGGGAATATGGTGAGGACGTTGGTTCTCAATCTCCCCCCCCCCACCCAATACCGTCACTACTCTCACTCACCTCCCACCAGCATTCGCTCCGTTATTAATCATTAACTGGGAAACATTTAATACTTAATCTGCTCTAAAGGCCTTCACCATTAAATAGATTCGACGGAAGGAGAGAGTGAATTGACGAGACGGGCGTGAAAAAGGGGACGACACGGCGTCGGTGGCAGTGAGGAGGAAATTAATGGCTCATATCTCTCGTTCATTGGTTGTAAATGGTGCGAACAGAGAAGGAGTTTAAATCAAGTTGAAATTAGGACGTATTGCTTTCCGTTACATTTACCTTTAGACAGAATTCTAAATGGGGATGAATTTATTCATTTTCATACTTCTTCTTCTTCTTTTTTAGCTATCACTCCCCTTTCCTTGAAGGACTTATCGTTATTGAACGCTAAATTATTTCTCGGCAGCTAAGCAACTGTCTCGTCACCTGATCGCACTCCCGAATGACAAAATTTTGTGTTCGTTTTAATTAATTGGAGGATGAGAAGGGGTCCAAGGTCCCCGGGCTGTATTTTCCGTTCTTTCACCCCTTTCTGTCCCGTCAGAATAAGGATAGTTGAAGGAAAATTGCCTCGGGTGTGCACAAGGCGGTAAAAGGCCTAGCACAGCTGATGGGGCGGGGGCGGAGGATGGTTGTTATTAAGAGATAAAAGCGCTGGGGAGACTTGAGCTATTGTCTTTACAGACAAACAATCTACCCTAGTCGCCTCTCTCACTCTCACTCTCTCCCTCTCTCATTCTCTTATACGTGCCATTCCCAATGGACGGGGGTTGATTAATAATTAACGCCACTTAGACCGGTAGTGCTTTTCTTCCATAACTTTTGTGTCGGTCCTTTTCATAAGACAAGTACCCGAAGCTGAGCATACATCATTAAAATACGATAGCACTGGAAGGCTAGATGATGTTGTGTGGGAAGGGGGGGACAGTGAATGGTCTCTTTGTATTTTTACGCACTGAATAACAAATTGTTGATAGAAACAAGAAATTTTCATTTGTCATTGACGAAAATTCAAAGAAACCCCGAGTAGAAAAGGGGGAAACATCATTTTCGGGCAGCTGCTGTTCTAGCGGTTTATTGGTGTTTCCTCGACCCTGTATAAACAGCAGTTCCTTTTCTTGAACAAGTATAGTGCTTGCAGCAGAATAATGTTGTTTTGGTATCAGGAACAACAAAACACTGGATTTCGGTTGACTTGTCTCTTCAATGCGGTGACACCCTTCAGGTCGAAGAACATTTCTAATACAACCAAAAAAGCGGCATCGCTATCTAACGCCCCCCCCCCCTCAATCCTCTAACCATGCCGCAGGCACATTTTGAGCACTATAACCCCCTGTGGGGAAAAAGAGAGAAAAAGGTATCCTCAAGTGAAATCCCGCGGTAAATCTGTGGCAGACAGAACACGAGAGACCCTGAAGGGTTTTATCTATTGAAGGTGGCAGGAGATTCTTAAAAAAAAAAAAAAACCTACGGCTACCAATTCCAGTGGATCTGTAGTACGGGGTTGTCGGAATCTTGAAAGTGGTTTACTGGTTTTCTGGTTATAAGTGGATGGGTGAGTGGTCTGGTGCTGTGAGGGGGGTGGAATTGTTGAAGAGACGATATTTTGTGACGGAGGAGGGGGTACGAAGGGTTCAGATTGAGCATATAATCCCTACTTCTATCGTTCCCTTAAGCGGGACCTTCCTGTATAAACCCTTCTGAATTGGGCCAGGGGTTGAGGGAGAAGAACATTTCCCATCTTTTTTTGCCCCCTCCCGACCTCCTCTTCATAAAATTGCCAGTTCTTCAACTTGCAATGGTTCTGACACCCCCCTCCCTTGCCCCGCCACTGAAGGCAAAGAAAATTTTTCATCCAAAGGTATTGGTCCGTGGTCCGAATATCATCCCGAGTGTCATACTTGAATTTGTCCGGGTACAAAACTCGGAAAGAATAGAATCCTACTGGGTTGAACCAAAGGATGTAACGCTTCGTTCAAAGATCATCCACGATGAAAAGAAAATTGTGGATATTTCTATAGGGTTGCCAACTCGAAATTTATAAAAATCTCAGACGAAAAGGAGGAAAAAGGCCTTGTCTCAATAAAGTTTGAAATTATTTACTAGCGTTTACGGACCCCACACCTGGCACCATGTTGTAACCTCTTGTTTTGGTCAGGAGGACTTGGGGATACCCCGTTAGTCGAAATTCGGAAGAGCTTTCAAGACAGTAACAAATTCTAATTTAGATTTATTTTATGAAATAAAGCGTTGGTCTGAGGTCGAAACGAAGACTGAACAAACTCACGCTCTTATTTTTAAGGCAAACATAATGAAAATATTATGCTCTTAAATGGTATTTTAGAAGCCGTGTACCTTGAAATACAACCACAGAAAACATCTATCGGTTTTTATAGATATGCAAATAATAACAATCAATCCTTGTGAAATCGACTTTCAGCGGCCATTGTCGATGGTTCGTTCAAGGATCAAATTCAGAAAGCTATAAAAAACCAATTTGAAAAATTTCGCTCCGTTCACAAATCAATTTTTAAAGACAACAATTATTTGAATAACCAGTTTCAATGACTTTATTTATTAAATTTAAGGCGTGATACCTTAGGGCACTTCGCAACTGGTCCAAAGTATTGTGGACCAGTTGCAAGAACTGTTCTTTCAACTGGCCTACAAGACTTGTAGACCAGTTGCAGTGTGAACCAGTTGCATGACTGTAGTTCAACTGGTTGCTGGTTAGGTCAACTGGTCTACAAGTCCCAGGGACCAGTTGTAATGTAGACCATTTGTAAGGCCGAGTCGTTCAAGTGGTCCACGCTTTTTTTGGACCTGTTGCATGACTTTAGTTCTTCAACTGGTCCACCAAGATAGCAACTCTTATAAAAGTTCTTCCTTGCGAGTTATTCTAGGCCGAAGTCGCAACTATGGTGAAGCGGTGGTGGAACTATGGTCTACAAAGTGTTGTAGACCAGTTGAAAGACCAGTTATTGCGTCCAAGTCCACATGAATTTTGGACCAGTTGCAATGTTGACTAGTTGCAAGACCTGAGGCCCTAGTTGGAGTTGTAGGGAAAAAATCTCGCAAGCGGTATTTAAGGACGCTACATCAGAAATAATACTAGAGAACCTTTAAAACCCAGGTACTGCAACACGGATTTCAGCGCCATACTTGGTCCCTCAGTCGTTAGGGTAAACAAAATATCATGAATGAAAAAATTGTCATCGTAACAGCAAACAAACGCGGAACGCGGGCGAAATAAATAAAAATATGCTACTTGTCAATGAGACCAGGTGATAATTATAATCATATGAAGAACAAAGTATGGCGCCGATTTTCGAGTTGCAGTACTCGTGTTTTATAGTGCCTTAATAATGCTATCTCGCCATAGCAACCACCTCACGTGAGTTTTTCCCGGCAACTCTAACTACGGCCCCATAGGTTTTTCAACTGATCTACAAGACTTGTAGACCAGTTGAATAGGCTCGTCTCTTGCATTACTAGTGGGATCTATTTCTACTGGTCTACAACACTTTGTAGTCTAGGTGCAATGTGGACCAGTTGCAATACCGTGTCGTTTAACTGGTCGACACATCATGTGGACTAGTTGCAATGTGAACTAAACGCAAGACCGGGCTTCAAGTTATCCACACGTCTCTTGGCCCAGTTGCAAGACTGTAATTCTTTCAACTGGTCCATGAAGATAACAACTCTTATAAAAGTTCTTCCTTAAGATTTTTTCTTGTTTTCAACGTAGTTGCGACTTCGGCCTGAAGTAAATCTCAAGGAAGAACTTGGAAGAACACCAAGATAAGTTTTTTTTTCTTCCTTATTGTAGCCCTGAAATCAAAGTGTTTCTTTTATTTTTCCATGAATTAAAGATTGTCAATTCTGGTTTCGAATTACACATCACTTTTCCTTAATTTTAGCCGCGAATATGAATGCTTTCTCCTAATTTTAACCGTGAATTAGTGGATTTTTTCTAATTCATCCGCGAATCAGCGTTTTTCTCAAATGTTCTCCATTTTGTAGCGGCAAATGAGCGCTTTTTCTCAAAAATTGTTGTTGATAATGAGTGTTCTGTCTTCATTTTAACTGCTTTAACAGAATTTCAGCAGAATTCTGTTTTTCTCAGTTTTTGGCGCAAATTTGTGAGTTTTTCTCAAAAACAGTCCTCGAATTGTTCTTTTTTGTCAATTTTAGACGCGAAGTTTCCTTGAGAAACCACGAATTGATCGAATTGAGCGATTGGACGAATGATTGCTGCTTTTACGACCGCGCGTTAGCGTTTTTTTCAATTTTCAGTCGCGGACTAGAGATTGCATTAGCCGCAAATGAAAGCTTTACAACCTAACGCTGAAATCGCGCGATTCCCGCATCACGTATTTTCGTTTCTTCTGTAATGAATGTCGTGGGTTTTTAGCGGATTTTCACTCATTCAAGTGTCAATTTCGGGGGTGGACGCTGCTTGTTAAAGTCATGTGTCATATTAGAGCGGATAATTCTTGAAACCAGTTCGACTGATATATTACACTTCTAGAGTCATTCCGTGCGTTTGACTTTTTCAAACCCTAATTTCGGTGGTTCTGCCTCATACAAACCCAAATTTCACGAATTTGGACTCTCCAAAATCCAAATGTTGTGGTGTTTCGCTCTAACTAAAACCAACTTCACGGAGTTCGTTCTCATGCACTAAACCCATGTCGTGGGTTTGGGGGGCTCTTTAAAAAAAATACAATTTCGCGTGTTTGGCGTCTTTGAAAGACGCAAATTTTACGCGTTTTTGTTCATTCAAATAAAATTCTGTGGATTTCGCTCTTTCTAGAACCAAATTTCACGGATTTTTTTTTCATATGCACCTCATACACAAAAGCTAACTTTTGTGGATTTATTTCTGTCTAAAAGACAATTTTATGGTTTTGGCTCATTATCACTTTCCTACAAAATTCAATATTCAATCTTGTCATGGAAGGGCTTCGAGTTGAAGTCATGATGTACAAAGGGCATTCGTGTATTTCTTAACGACCAACTCTGGAACAGGCCTGTGGCACCACAGGCTCACAGGGGAGACAAATTCCACCGAAGATAAATCATTTGTCGCACATCTGTGAATGAATTGATATTTGGCCGGCTCTTTCGTTTGAAGTTGCCGAGTAACCACCCCTCCCCTCCGCCACCACCAGCCAGCATAAACCTTTTCAACATCAATATTTGTACTCTTCACGCGAATTCTCTGAATTCCTCTGTTAGTGTGCAACAGTCTAATCTCTGATTTGCTAATCAACTGAAAAAAAAAAAACTTCAATTAATCTCTCTTCCCTCTTTTTTTTTAACCTTTTAACCAGCTAATTTCTGGATTTTTGTCAGGCGAGAGAAAGGAATTTTATCACTTTTTTTTTGCGTAATGCAATACACGATATTTTTTCTTTTTCTTTCCGTTTCTCCACCCCTCTCACGCCACCACCACCCACCCACGCACACAGTGACACAAAAGCACAAACGAAAAAAAAAAGGGGGGTTGGGGTAACAGGAACTGGCTGTTTCGGGAGGGGGCCCTGTGCTCGAAAAGGGGGGCGGGGGAATTAATCGACTTACGCGCAGAAAGGATGCTGCAAACGCCGCAGTCCCATTACAACTTCCTAATTGCCGCTTTAATTAGCGTTCCGACACGTTTTCTTTTAGCGTCGGTGGTTCTACTTGGAAACCCTTTTTGTACGGCCTAAACCCTCTTACAGTTATACAGTGCTAATACATGCATTCTTCTCTCTCTCTCTCTTTTTTTTTCTAATAAATGTTCAAACTGATAGCTCTAAGCCGTTCTACTATACCACGGAAAGTTATTGAGGTGCTTGAATTTGATCAATTTGTCTAATTTACCACGCTCGGATTAAGAAAAATGAGAAAATAATTGTTTGGCCTAAGAAGAAGATAATTTATTGAAAAAAAGTGAAAATTGATTTTAATAAAGAGGTAGAAGCTTGGATGGGATTATTACGAAATTCACAAGTATAAAGGGGGAGAGTGGAGAGTAGCTGGGGTTGCTTTATCCCTCGACTCTAATTTTATTAATTGCTTGTTTCTTTTGTGAAACAAAAACTTCATTACTGAAATAGCTATGTACACTGCGATTAAATACTGTGGAAGGCAAGGACAAAAAAGTCATCCATTTGAATGCCGCGCCTCATAATTTGTCAATTCGGTCATTTGTTATAGTTGGGGGGAAAAGGGAGATGGTACCTGTTGATATTTTTAAATTATGCCGCCATGGATGTGAGCTTAATTGACCGAAGGGAGTCTTTTTTATTTATTTATAGATTCATTTCAGCCCATCAAAAAAAAATAAAATTGGGTGATCGTTGAGAGGAGGAAGGGTATTCATGACTAATTGAACGGTCTCTCGAAATGTTTGCCCAGTTTTAACGATCGAAAAAAATTAGCGTATAGTGTACGAGCAGTTGAGGTCTACGCGAACATTAAGCTGAAACCCGCAATGAAAAAGAGACTCCCTCACACACACTCTCTCTCTCTCACACACCTCCCTTCACTCCACCACAACGTTTGAATTGTCCTCGGAGTGAGCGAATTTCTCTTCCGTCATTGTTCAAAACAAAACCCAATACGCTGATGTGTACAATTGACTTCGTCGGGTTGGGGTTGCGAGGAGGTTTCTCCCTCGTGTATGCAAATTTTGTTGAAAACGTTTTCATTTCGCCTCATGAATTGCCCCTTTCTAATGGGACCGATTTACCGTGATTGATAGCTTGTTTCCTCCACCACAAAAAAAGGGAAGGGGGAGCGTGCTCAGTTTTAACTTTGCATCAAAAGAGATGTTGAGAGCGCTCACGTTTTTGGAAGATAAAAAAGAAATAAAGGAGACTGAATGTAAGGTGTCGTTCATCCTGATCAATTTGGCCTGTTTGTTTCTTCCTTTTCGAATGCACGAGTCAGCCACGGGTATTTCCCTGCAGACCCCGGGACCCCTGGAACGGGTGTATAAGATAGAAGTGGGAAGAGAGGGCATTAGGTATTCAGACGACGTACTCGGCACTTCCTTGCAGATAACACGTCTTCATAGCGACTCTCTGGTGTAATATTCCGAAAGGGTTCTTTGGCCCATCTCCTTTTCTACATCACATGATTCGTTCTTAGAGGAACTTTTAATATTTTGGAGGGATGTTAATTTTTACGGGAAAATGATACCCCAGAAACTCCTTGAAAAAGACATTGAAGGTTTTTATAACGATATCAAAACTCTAAATAGCGCATTAAAAGCGTCTAGGCAACCCTTTCCCCCACCTTAACATTCTCCGACCGACTCCTTCTACAGACACTCAGGTCACGTTTTTAACAATAATTCAATGTGTATGTTACAGGTATGTTGGCTTCATCCTAATCTTGTACGAAATATCAATATTGGTGAGTTTCTTTTTTTTTGTCATGCGTAGAAGCGTTTTGAGGTTCATTTGTTTGTACTCCTTGTACTGCTTTTTTTAAACAGTCGCCTACTTTCTAATTGATAATTTGATTAAATCTGATTAATCTCCTGGCTTAACTGCATATTTGGTCATATTCTCAGGGCCGCTTTGCATTGATTTAGGCCAGGGGGGAGGGTGGTAAGGTAGAGTGAAAGCCGCCGGGAGAGAAAGAAAGGTTGAGGGCTCCCCAGACTCATATCTTATCGAATATGTTTGTGATGATGTGAATCCACAGCCCTTGACCCCCAACATGATTAAGATCCCTCTATGTAAAGCTTAAAGATGGAAAAATTAAGATTCTAGTTTTTGAAAGTGTCAGTTCGTGGCTAAAAAGCACTCGTTTACGACAAAAATTGGGGAAAACGCAAATTCTTTGTTTTTGGAGGTGTCTTTACGAAAAAGAAATTGAGAAAACTGCTAATCTCCACAGTTTCTACAGGTCCTCAAGAAGCGTTTTAGATTGAGAAACCGCCCTATTGGGCTGTTCTAGGGAAGTCTTGGGAAAATTTCAAATTCGCGGATAAAATAGAGATGAAGCGCTCATTCGGGGCTGAAATTGAGAAAAACCGCTATTTCGTGGTTTCTCATAGCAATTTCGTGGGCCAAAATAAAAAAAAATCGCTGATTTGCCGTTCTCCCAGAGTGCTAAAATTGAGAAAAATTGCTATAATTCGTGGCTAAGATCGAGACAAATTCCTCTATTCGGCTAAAGTTGATAATGGGCTCTCATGTGCGGTCAACATTGAAACAAAAAAAAAACTGCTAGTTTCGGCAGTTTCCGTAAGCCCCATGGAAGGCTAAAATCGTGAAATCGGAGGACTAGGCTGGACAAGATCGCGGGTAAAAATGAAAAAAAATCGTTAATATGTGGTTAAAATTCTGCTAATTCAAAGTTCATCACTGATACCAAACACTGGCGGACCTACAGCTATGGAGGGGGGTGGGGACGGAAATCTCCAAGAGGCCCTCTGTCTCTATTTAAACGAGAAATCTAATTTTTACCTTGCGATAACTATGGCCTTTTCCTTATTTTAGCCACGAATTATGCTCCATTTCCACACCTTATCCGCCAATTAGCAGATATGCTTCAATGTCCCCTTCATAAGTCGCGAATTGGCGTATGTTTGATTTTTGACCCAAATTGTAATTTCTCACGTTTGGCCCGTTCACACGAGCCACTAACGCGTGCGGCTGGCTGTGGCAGACACTATAACACGCCACTTTTAGAATTACATTGCCTTCAATGGGAGCCACTCACGCACCACAAACGCATGGAAGTGCCTCGGTGAGAACGCTCCCATTGAAGGCAGTGTATTTCTATAGTGGCGCGTTAGTGTCTGCTACAGCCAGCCACGCGTTAGTGGCTCGTGTGAACGTGCCCTTAACCGCGAATTAGTGATTTTTTCAATACATACTGATCGCATCTAGCAATTTTATTTTACTTTTGACTGTAGATTGGTACTTCTTCTCAGTTCTAGCCGCAGTTATTTTATTACTTGTACCCCTGAATTTGCGTTTTCTCAATTTTAGCCACAAAGTTGCTTTCAGACGGTGCGAAGATGCGTACTTAAATTATTGATTTTACCACCTGTATGCACGAATTAGTGATTTTACTCGATCTTCTAGCCGCGAATCAGCGCCACTTCTCAATTTTAGGTGCAAATTTGCGATTATTTACTTTTCTAGCAGGGAATTAGCAGTTTTCCCCCAATTTCAGCTGAAAATTAGTTTTTTTTTGTGCCGTTGTGATTTATTTAATATTAGCTGAGTTTTTTTTAATGTATAGCTTTTAGTGCATTGCATTTACAAAATGCGCTACAGGTCTCGCTCAGATGGGCGCGCAGTCAAGATAAATTTTTTCTCGTTTCACAACAAACAAAAAAAAAAAAAAAAACAATGTTTTTCTTCTTGCTATGGATTAGCGTTTTTTCCTGTTTTAGCCTCGAACGGAAGGCACCTACACATTTGGGTTTTTTCAATTTTAGACGAGATTTACAGTGATTTTCCTCGATTTTAGTCGTGGGTTAACGATTTTTCTCAATTACCAATTGGGTTTTTCTCATATTTAGGTGCAGATTAGCCATTTTTTTCATTCGTAGCAGCGAATTAGCTCTTTTTCTCTATTTTAGCTGAAAATGAGAGTTCTTTTCAATTTTAGTCGAATTGTCGTCTAGACTTTAACTCCGCGTGAGCATTTTTTTCTCATTTCTGCTATGGATTAGCGCTGTTTTTCAGTTTGAGCCTCGAAGCTTTCAGAAGTTACTGATTCACGTTTTCACAATTTCAGCTATGAATTAGTGATTTTTTTTACTTCAGCGAATTGATGTGTTTTCTCAACTTTATCCGCGCATTAGCGATTTTCTCAATTTCAGCTGTGAGATAGAGCTTTCTGTTCATTTTGCAGCGAATTAGCAGATGATTACCTTTTTTGTATGTGAATGGGCGATTTTTCACAATTTCTGTTGTGAATTTGCCATTTTTAACCAATTTTAACCGGAATTGAGCGTTGTTTTTGTCTATATTAGCAGAGTTTTTTTCCCCCACTTGTACTGCATTGCATTAGTAGCGTGTTTTCTCAATTTTAGGCGCGGGGCTTGGCCCAAAAACAACACTTTTGCGGTGATTTCTACATTTTAGCAGTAGGATAGCCACTATGCACCACGAATCAGAGATAATTTGTTAATTTTGGTTTGGAAGCTTCATCGTATGACCACGAATCTTTTTCGCAGTTATAGCCTGCATATTAGAGGGTTTTTTCTAAAGTTTCTGCCGCGTCAACAGTGGCAAATTCGATATTTTTCTCAATATTATCCAAAAATTATTTTTTTCAAGTTCAAGCGCGTTTTTTTCCACTATGATGGCCTTGAATTAGCTATTTTTCTCAACTTAAGCCGCGGGCTAGGTAGGCCCAAGAACAGCATATTACCGTTTTTTGATACCGCTTTTTTTGTTACAATTCAGCCCGCAAAATGGCCTGTGTACACCGCAAATCAGCATGTTTTCTCGATTTTAGCCATGAATTAGCCATTTTTCTCAATTTTGGCCGTGAATCAGCGCTTTTTCTCAATTATTGCCGCGAATTAGCGTTGTTTCTCATTATACCATTACCGCGAATTACAGCGTTTCCTCAATTTCAGCGGTGAATTAGCGAATTATATCAAATTCATCGGGGATTTGTTCTTTTTCCATTTTAGCTGCCAATGACCGCTTCTTGTCAACTTCAGCAGCGATTAATGCACGTTCTGAATTCTAGCAGCTTTATCTCAATTTTAGCCGGCTATCAGTGCGCTCAGGTTTTCTCAGTTTTAGCCACGAATTAGTGGGATTTATCAAATGTGTCCTCAAATTTGCGGGTTTTCTCTATTTTTGCAGTGCATTAGCACCAATTCGCAATTTTTTCCGTCACCGACCGCATTTCCACAATTTCAGCCGTGAATTAGCGGATCTTCTCAAATTCGTCCGCTGCGGATAAGCATTTTATTTCAATTTTACCTTAGTATCAGCGCTTTTTTCAGTTTTAATCACGAATCAGCAAGTTTTATCAAATGTATCCGCGAATTAGCGGGTTTTCTCATTTTAAAAATATAGTTTTTTCTCCATTTTAGCCGTGAATTAGCGTTTTTCCTCACTTCTTAGTCATGCGGAATTGCGAGTGGCCAGTCGTGCAATCGGCCGTGAGTTGGAAAATAGAGAGCGAGTGTTATAAAAAAAAAAAAAAAAAGAGAGAGAGGCTGTCGTGCGGGCTGTTGCCTATATACCCTCCCCTCGCCATCGAAATTATTGCCCCATTGCAAAGTCTTCCCCCATCATCACATCAACCTTTCCATAAGCCCATCGGAGAGACTCGTGGAAACTTATGGTGAGCGGGAAGGGCGGTGAAGAGGTCATAATGCATGGTTTTCACAAGCGATTATTATTCAGATAGTACCAAGGGAACTTACACGATGAGCTTACGAGCGAGAAAAGAGAGGTTTCGAGTGGGAAAATGGCTCGCATTTATAACGAGGCCCAGAGGGAGAAGGATTTGAAAAGTGGTTAGGATGAACGGTGTTACTAGAGGTTGGTGAGTGGTGGAGGGGAGTGAATGGGTCTGTACTCCCGTTTTACGTTCATAATCAGGTCAATTAAGCCACGGTGGGTTGTTGGGAGGGGAAGGGATTCCATAAGGGAGCGCGAAGCCTTTTATTCACAGTGCGATTGGTTATTCGAGCTGTACACACTTCATTTTACGGATTTTATGAGCGAATCGAACCAAAAAAAAATAAAATGGGGGAGAGTTTAACGAAGGAAAATAAGTTTTGAACCACCAGCGAGTTAATTTTCTCAAGCGGAAATAATAGAGTTTGCTCATAATTACGAAATTCACCCGTTTCATTCGAGCTAACTGTGGTCCCCCTCTATATACTATCCGGTCTTCTGAAATAATCATGGCGCGGCGGCGACGGGTTATGAAAGGTAGGGCGTGTGGGGGGTCTTACAATCTGTCAGAACTTAACAATTGCCCCTCCCCTTCCTTGAAGTGGAAAAGAAAACGAAGTGGTAGCGAAACTTGGCGCGAGTTAACTTCTAATCATTATCGTGGGGGGGGGGGTGGTCTTCTACAAACTCACAGACCAGCAAAATTAACCCGCATTATAAAGGGGAAATCTGATCATCTCACCTTTTTCTATCCATTAAATTTTTGAATCCGATTGTCCACGGATCGATTGTTTGTGCCCAAAACCGCCGACGGCTTTCAAGTGGACGATTTTGTTTTTTTTTTTTCTAGTCCCAGTCCAAACGCCTCTGTGAGGGGTCATCATTACCGAAAATTTAAAGGTTTTTGTTTGCTCCCCCCCCCCATGTGATGGTGACGAGGAGCGTTGTGGAGATTTTTGCCTCGGACCGCGATAGGCAGTGGTTAGGCTCGCCGCAAAGATTGAACCCCCGCCCCTGTGACCAATCCGAAATACCTGAAAAGTACGGAGGCTTTTACGACCACCAAATACCAGATCTATTATACTATCTTGTCGGTTTCAGCCCCTAATATCCCCCGCGGTTAATCGGAGGCGGTGCAGTAGCCCGGGAGTAGAAGAATGGGGTTGTAATTCTCTCACCCATTTTATAATTTTCATAATATTCTCCTATGGTGTGTTGTGACTGTCTTGGGAGAGGGAGGAGAAAAGTATACTTGTGGACTGAGCGTGGAATTATTATTTTTCAAACAATTATACTGCTTGAACCTACGCCGTCAGTTTACAAGTGAGCTAAATGGCGCATAGGCATCGTTAACCTTATTTTTCAACGAGATCGAACCGATAAGAAAATTGTATTTAACTGACAAAAAAAAGAGAACTTATCAAGAAAATCCAGACACGCAGGTTATTAACTCGCGCTCAAAATGAGTTTTCTCCCAACAGAAAAAGAAAAAAAAGTACATCTATTCCGACTTTTTCGATTGAATGCCCTTCCAACTTTTTTTCTCCTCTGCCGTTTTCTGCATGTTTACAACAAAAGAGATTTGCGATGGCTGATGGTGAAGGGGGGGAGATATTTTCAAGAGGATCTCTTTTTCCCGAACGCCGAGTATATAAAGCATTAAGTACGGCCTTTAAAGTTATATAGGTTTTTTTTTTCCTTTTTTTTGGAAAACGGAATGGCTGGACGCGCTCATGCGGAAAATTACTTTACACACCCTCTATTCCTCCGCCATCTGCATGCACTATCGTCGTTCAATTCTATAAGTAGGAAATAATTTCGTCAGTTTTTACCCATTTTTGGGGTTTAATCAGAATTGCCGGAAGGTGGGGGGGATGTCACGTTCAGTGAGTTTTCCAAACTCCTTGTTAAATCCTCCTTTATCCCACCATTAAGAACAGAACTTTTGCGGTATAGAAATCATAATGACGACGCCCGAGGGGGTGAATTAAGAAATTTCGGGTAATTTTCATTTAAATCGCCTCAAGGGCGAAGCTTCCATCATGCGGTATCATATACCAGGGGTCGTAGGTGGTAACCCCGCTCTCAACCCACCACCATTTCTCGCGGAAAAACAGCGTGGTGCTTGATAAAGTCCGAACGTTGACGGGGCATTGTATAATGAATACAAAGGGGGCAATATGGGAGCCCTCGAAGTGCTTCTAACATGTCAAAGCCTCCGACATTTTCCTCTCAGCATTAGATGAACGCGCTTTTATTGAAGAGTGGGTGACGGGTTGGTGGTGGGGGGGGACTAATAAGTCCGTTCCCGGTACGCAAAATTAAATTACATTGTAAAGCGATCAAAAGAAGGAAGGAAGGGGAAAAGTGTGTGCAACGTCGACCTTAGCCGTTTTTATCGACCAGTTTTCTCATACGTAGTCCCCCCTGCACCCCGCGTTTTACCAACACCTCCATTCAACCCATCAAGTTATACCTCTGAGAACGTTTTTTTTCCCCCTCAAACTTCAAGTGAATTATTCATCACAGACCGGGGGCACTCCTAAAGAGTCTTGTAACGTGATCCAAACACGCTTACAGTTTGTCCTTCTTAAATTTTTAGTCGCTCTTGATATTCGCCAGCTGAAATACTTATTTTTAATTTATAACGGGTTCAAATATCTCTCTTTTGCGTTCAATAATATTAAAAAAATAAATTTTCGCTCTGTAAAAAACTGATTTTATCTGTACTGCATCGGTAGTTCTAGGAAATCCGATTCATGTTTAATCATTCTATCCAAATGGGACGATTTAGATCGGTAGGATGAAGCGGCAGAAGTAGTGGTGGGGAGGAATTCGCGTTTCATTACGCCAAGGAAAAGTAAAGCCCATCATTACTAAATTACGAATGAAAAGGGTCTCGGAAGCCTCCCCACCCCACCCCCAGTAGTCGCCACCCTTGCTTTTTTTTTTATTCAAACCACCTTTGGTTAAATCAGTCACGGAATATTGCGTGCGTTAAGTATCGATCCCCGTGGTGAGTCGATAGTTGCTGGGGCACTTTCTGGCTGATGAATTCTGGGTGGGGGGCGAGGAAAAGGAAACTTTAAAAGTTATACTTTCAACCCTAAATTATGGCTTACTATTTTTGCTAAAATGCTACGGTCATTCGTACAAATTAAAGAACGTCCTCTTATTTGAGGAATGGTATAGTCCTCCTTTTTTTTCCTTATTAATTATACCACAAAAAAATTTCAAAGACGGTTCCCCTTTCCCCTTACTCATCCACAATTCAAACAACCCTTTCTTCTCATGCAACTTTTGAAACAAGACGGTTTCATTAAAGTTTAATTATAACCGTGACACCCCCGACTATGACTGAAGCACCCACTTTTCTCAATTAAATCTTATCTCGCCTGAGTTGTATCCTTTTTCCCCTCTTACCATGACCCAAAGGACACCGACCCAGCGAGGCTACCTCTGTGGAACGGTCTACGTATATAACATTGGTGCGCGGTTGGGCAGCTTTTAAGCAAGATTTATTCCTTTTATTTAACATTGTCCTTCAGGCTCTAGGTTGCACTCCCTCCTCCTCTTCGGAAAACCCTTTTCTCGCGTTAAGCACTTTCTGGTATTCCGGGACCCTGGTGTGAAGAGATTAAAATCTGGCTATTTCAATGAAGTTGATTAAGAATAAGGAATGTTATATTCTCTTATAATGGCGATGAATCGAGTGGGGTCTTCTGTATACTAGAAACTAACAAAGAGAAAAATAAAGAAACTTTTACATTTATTCTAGGAAGTTACTCGACTTTTTTCATGCAACGGTCACTTCTCTCAAGAGAACGCAACCAAACACTCTATTCCCATTTCTTTTTTTTCACGATATTTCCCCCATTCCACCCGTTTTGCTCTTTTTCTTCTCAACTCTGCCTATCTCCGACAGGGATCTTCGCCGTCTTTTTCAACCCCTTTTCCCAAGACAGTTACTCCTCACACTCTACATTGCTCCATTCTCGCATGAGAGGGTGTGTGTAGGGTGGGGGTGGGGATGAGGATGGCGGTGTGGCAATTTATCAATCCTCTCACGTCAATTTACAGAAGTAGACAAGACACAGTAGTCAGAGGTTTCTCTCCCGGATTACACCACCACCCCACACTACCGCCACCACCATACTACTCTTCAACCGTCTCGGTGATAAATACCTTTTAGAGCGATCTCTAGAAAACCAGAAAAAAAAAAAATATATTGAGCTGTGATTGGGGGGTGGGTGATGGTGTGGAAGTGAAGTAAAGGTTTGTCTAAACTGGGAAGAGTGTGAAAAGGGAAAGAAATCCCCAATTGAACTTCCTTCACCCAAGCCTCCAATATTCCCTCCTACCGACACTCTGAAATTCGAATAAACCTTCCCCCTCTCATCATTCTCAACCAAGACAGCCTACGGTTAGAATAGAAGGACAAGAGTTTAATTTACATTCCATTACTTGATAATTCGGGAAACGTCTAAATCGAAATCGAAAGTGAAAAAAAGAAGGGGAGGGTGAAGCGATGGTTTTTTCGTGTCAATTTAACTTGGATTAGCCATCATCCATCTATAAAAATGATTTATCTCTATTTGAGAGAGAAAAATATGGATTTCGTGCGAGAAACGTTAACTGGGTCGCACAACTGAGGGAAAGCAAAGGGAGCACGAGTACCTTCGGTATAGAAAAACTTGCCAGGGCATGGGCGTAGGCAGACCGAGAACCTAGGCTCAAATTTTAAATGAAATAACACAGGTGGTGTCCACGAGATAACCATGTTAATTGTGATATACGGTAAACCGTGTTAAAATTATAACTCCCCTTCGTGTACCTACTTGTCCCCTGCGGCCCGTATTTCCTCTTTTTTAACCTCAAACGAGTGCTTTTTCCGAATTCCATAGTAAAACGAGCCTCTTTTACTCAACTTTAGCCGGGAAAAGACGTGTTTTACACGAATTTTGGCCTGGATTTCACATCGCGAAACCGCTAGTTGTTGCGTTTTCTCAACATTCAGCCGGGAGCCGGGAAAAAGTGATTTTCCTCAATTGTAATCGCGAATAGGCGTTTTTTCTCATTATATAGGCGCAAATTATCTCAATTTTACCTGTGAATGGCGCTATTCTGGAGCTTTTTTTCCTCAATTTTACCCGCAATGGAGTGTTTTGTCTCAATTCTACAGTGAAACGAGCCTTTTTTTTCTCAATTTTAGCCGTAAAGAGGTCTTCATTAAACCGTAAATTAGTGCCTTTACTTTGATTTTGGCTTGAACATTTCATCGTGAAACCGCGAATTGGTGGTGGCGCGTTTCTCAATTTCAGCTGCTGAATGAGAAGTGCTATTTTTCAGAGTCAGCAGCCAATTGGGTGCGTCTTTTTCAACATTTCAGGCCGCGCTTTAACGGAAACTTCCCTTAAAATTGGTACACTCGAATCTCAACAGTCTATTCTGGAAGTCGGAAACCGTGAGAGGGAGCCGTTCATACCAGCAGAGTGATACTGTATCGGTTCGATATAACGCCAAAGTGCCCGTTCTCTTCGCGGAGCTTTTGCGGGCTTTCTTTCTAGCTCGCGATTTGGAGATCTCCGCGGCAATATCCAGGGTGACTCAAGTGTTCATCCCTAAAAGTCAAGTGTCCCGCTTTTTCCCCTTTTGGTCCTGATTTATTTTGGTCCGTGAAACTTTTTTGTGTCCAATTTCGAGTCGGCAACTGCGGTTGTGTCACGGACTCAATCAGGACCTTATCGAGGTCTGCGGCGAGCGATATGCATGGGACACTGGACCAACACAGCAGAACAGGTGGACAGAGGCACACAGCAGAGCGAGCTGTTGGCAAACAAACCTTTGACCTTGGTCTGCGGAAAGGTTCTCAAAACGTATACGCTTTTTCGGGAATAATCAGACCGTAGTGTCAGATTGAGAGATTCTAGGCGTGGGAATGTTTCTCGGGGGGGGGGAAAAAATCAGCGAGGTTTCGTTCACGGAGAACCTGATTGGCAACTATGGTCGGTTGAAGAGATGAGGAGTGTTTTTTACGGGTGGTGCGCAAAGGAGCGCTAAGTACATATTTATCTCAACTGTGCTCGGCTCTTTAACATAATTCATGTTGAAAATAAATAAAAGCCTCAACCGACTGATACCCCATTTCAAGTAATGCTCGGGGTGGGCCGGCCGCCGCGCCGCACCGCCCCTCACACGCTACGCTGCTGCTCAGAGCATCTTGTTATTGTAGACTCTGTATAGTACTGTGCTTTTTTTTTGTGCGTTTCAACATCACGTACCTATTTTTGAGTGACTTCAGCCTCCTTATTGTGATTGCTCCGAGCACTATGTGCACAGCTTTGGAGAACAGTGCAAGGCTCTTGGTAATAAAATTACTGAAAGTACAATTTTTAACAGATTCGTGGGGGATGTTGTGCTTAGTCTGTTGTTGGGTTTAGCGTTCCTATATTAACAGGGTTTTTTTTCTTCTTCGGAGGCTTTAACCTCCCCCCTCCCGCACACCACTAACCATCCACCCAGAATCTTTAATACCACCTCCCTTCTTTTTCTTCGTTTTTTTTTTTTTTTTTTTTTGCTAGACTTTCACCGTGGCTCTGGCTCGTACAAGAAAAAAAAAATCGATAACTTCTAATACGACGTCGCCCATAAAGAAATATGTATAACGACAAACCGTCACGCAAGTCACCATCACAATACTCTTCCCTCCTCCTCTTCACCACCCACCCCTCCGATCACAGTCATCGCTTTCCCTATGATGCAACGCTAGTTCCCCCACCACCATCCTGTCTTCTTTCTTACATTTCTAGGATTACGAGTTTTTCGTTTTCGGTTTTCTCTCTCTCTTGTTCTCGTTTATAATATAAAAGTGGACATTACTTCGCATCAATCATATACAATCACTGGTTTGAGAGAAAAAAAAGGAGGAAAAAAGTCGTAAATCAATAACCTTGTTCCCTTTGACTCCCTTCATCCTCAACAAAAACCTCTGTTTTAACTTTGTAGCCTCCCACTGCTACTTTTTTCTGTAAAATGGTTTTATTATCGAAAGAAAAAAGGTTTTCGCATTAAACTTCAAAGGGAGTTTTCCTATGCAGCGCAGTCCTACATGAAAGACCTATTCCATGCTTGTAATAGGAACTATAATTTCTTTATCACGGTAGTTAAATTTTTTTTATTTATAAGTTCGTCGAAGATTCAATGCATAGGCGGATCCAAAAAAGGTTCATTCTATTTCAATTTAGTCCGTTGCTGTGAATTTCCCACCGAAAAAGCAAGCAATGCAATAACGATAATGGAGAAAACAAAAATGATTGTCGGAGGAGGAGGAGGAGGGGGTTCGTGTTCAATGGTCGCTGGAAGTATAACGTGTGTCACGAAATATTGCGTTGGGCAAAAACTGGTAACTCCCTACCTTCCACGTGGTGCTGGTGCTTATTTGGGTGGGTTTGGTGGGGTAGGGGGGTTCTGATTTGAAGATTTTAGGTTAATTTCAGCTGTGAAAGCCCACTGTATTTTTTTGTAAATATGCTGTTTTTGCAAAGAAAGTTAATCGCACGAGGTGAAATTATTTCATCTGTCACCTGATGGTTCCCTTGTCCGCCCCACCTCTCACCACAGTACGCAGCCTTCAGCGTTCTTTCGCTTTTCATTCACTCGGACCACTAATTACATTAAAGCGGGTTACACTTTATACGCTTTGTATTAAGGGTACAGTTCATTTCAAACGTTCAAAAGTGAAATAAATGGGATAAAGTCACTTTGACGAGACGCGTAGGGGCCTTCTCTTGTCTTCACAGAGGTTAAACCGCAGAAACCCGCGCTCTCGGTCTTTCTTGGTCCATGGCATTAGTCAACTGCCTGTAACTGCTTGAAACCCCTCCCCCTCCTCTCCTCCCACACCTCTTCCTTCTTACACCGTTTAATAGACACCCTCATTTTCCCTCATTTCTTTCTCCCTCCTACGCCGTGTCTCTTTGTCCACGTCTTTGTCCACGTGGACGATTTTAAGTCGGTTCTCGCTCTCTCTGTACAGGACAAGTTGGGTGTGTTGGTCATTGAGAATAGTGGTCGTAAGGGTCAGCAAAGAGGGTTGTGTGTTTCAAACTGCGGTTCTCGGTAGTCGAGAGAACTGCAGAACGGAATTGCGGTGGAGGTTGGGGGGGGATGCCCTTTTTTCCCCGTCTATATCGTTCAAGCAGGAGCGAAAACTCAGTTGAAAGACCTTTAAAGAAAGGTGATGAGCATTTGTATTCTGTGATTTTCCTTGCGATGTCTCAACGTTGACAACTCGCGTCCTTTTCTTTAAAAGGGATAGGGCAATGAGATTTTTGGGAGGGGGAAAACGCTTGGAAATCATAAATTAAAATTCTAATTTAGATAATTGATGCCGCCCCCCGAGTTAGAATTTCTAAGCCTTGGGGTAGCGATGTTTTTAACTTTCGAAAACAAAATTTAAAATAAGATAGTTAAACATTAAGCGTTCCCATTCCCAGGCGGTTATTCCAGTGTGAGTGACGTTGACTGGAATGAATTTTAATGAGATCGGTAGGGCTTCGTTTTGTGCATTAATAACTAGGTAATTTATTTTAGGGGTAATTAAACGAATGGTAGCTTGTAAGAGCAGTAGTTTAACCCCCCCCCCCCCAGTTACTAATATACACAGTACATGTCGACTGTATTCGCATTTCGCAGTCGTATAATTTCCTCCTCCGTTCGTTCGTTGTCTTTGCTATCAAGACAAGACGTAATATTTTATATGGCGAAGTGTGCGGCGCCGAGGGGTGAAGAGAAAGGTTTGAAGGCATCGCTCATTAATTCACAAAAGGGACCCTATTTACCTTTTGTCTCTCCTTCTCACGGAAACCTGCAACTCTCACATATTCCAGGCACCTTTACCTCCATTGTGTCATTTCACCCTTGAAGCACCTTCATCCCCCCCCCCTCATCGACCCAGCGTCACCACCCACTTCTTATAAGTCGTAACTTTAGCGGAACTCCATCCCTCGTGGGCGAAAGACGTCGAAAGCTAGACTATAAATAGTAAGACCCTTCGGTAAGGCGGGTTTTTGCATCATACATGCTCGGGGAAAGAATAGCTTTTTGTGTCGTCTAAAAAGACAGAAAATCCATCTCAAAGCTCAGGTGCTGAACCCGAGCATGTTGCTCTGGCTGGGAGTGAATCACCGACATTCCCCCTCCCCCTCACCTATATCGGGAATTTTTGTCTTCTTCCAGACGGTACATTTTCTTCCCTATACCAATGCATGGGACAGTATCGGCTACAATTCAGAATAATTGCATACACCTTGAGCCATTCAATTGATATTTGACTGTCACGTGCACAGAATTAAGAGGCTTAACGTTCTAGCAGAAGCTGGGCCGGTACATCGTTAAACCGACCGATATCACCCTGGTGGGTGGATCGGGGCTGTTCGAACAAGGCAACACCAGACATTGTCTGACATGAACCTATTTGAAAACAGCAAAAAAAAATGAAGCAATTTACTCTCGCGAAGCGATCGACTTAAGATCTTTCGCCCAACACTTCTACCGGAGATTAACACCCCCTCTCCTCCACCCATTATGACAATGGCTGCAAGGAACAATATCATTCGAACTGATGTTTTCTTTGACAAAGTTTCAACTTTCTTGTCATCGAAACTTCGAAGCGTTCGAGTTTTATTTTTAATAAAATGTCAAAAAGGCAAACTTGACAAAGTTTAAATTCAACTTTCTGACAACATAATTATGGGTATTAGAACCGTTGTACACAGTGTTACGCATGTTTCAATCGTATCGAAAAGCTTCTTTCTGTTCTGCAACAATTCATCGATATCGCACCAACTAAGCAACAGAAATTATAGTTATGGTGGAAAAAGGCAAGGAAATTACGGGAAACATAAGGGAAAGTGTTATGTTCCGTAAACGGCGGCACCAAGCACTCTTCCGAACTGGTAGATGGTGGTGGTGGTGGGGGGGGCCTTAAGCCTATTCCCGAGACAGAAATTGTGACCCGTGTTCACGGTGTGGGGGTGGGGGGTTATAGCAACCGAGTAGCATTGGGCACAACCTTGGCGATTATCCGGACACGGAAAGTTCCTTTGATGGGAACACTGTGGATTTTTCTCGTGTCAAACTGCTGATTTGAATGAGCCCGACCCTTCGAAATTCTTTTTCTGGCATGGTAGCCCCGTGAAATTTTTTTTTTTAAAGATAACAAAACTCGAAAAATTGTTGTTTTTTTCGAATGTGTGAAGCCCAGGAAATTTGCATTTGAAAGAGGCCAAATGCGAGAAATTTGGTATTTGAAAAAATTTGGGTCATGTTGCGTGAAGTTGACGGCATCTCCTAGTTTGAACCTTCGGGTTTCTGTTCTGACTCGGTGTTATTCGTAACAGCTATAAAGGTAATTGTAAAACGTTGGATTTAGAAATTTAAATGCTCTACGCCGCTTCTTTAATTTTTATAATTTTATGGAGATTAAATGGAAAATTATGGAAAATAAGCGGCCCCTCTCTCTCATCGTTCTTCGTGAAAATCCTTGAAAAAAAAAGTGCAGTGCAGCGAATTCAGCGGATTAAATTGCAGCTGGGTTTTCCACCGGCCTAGATAATTTGCATTCAAATTAAACCCTCACACTCCTCCTTTTCGTTCTATAGTTTTGAAAACAAACTCGATGGAGTAACCAAACCCTCTAGTGCTAGTGCACAGTAGTGTACCTAAGGAGGGGGGAAAAGTCTAGAATTCGGGCCTTGAGAGAGTGGAGAGAAAATTCATTAATCGGATATTTCTAGTTTTTAGTTTGTAGATTATGTTGCTTATTCCATGTAATTGTATGTATACGTCCCTTCCCCCATCCGATTAAAATGTTTAATGAAATTATCGTAATCGTTTTAGACTTCTATTGTGCGATGATGAGTTGGATTAGAAATGAGTTGAGAGAGGGTGATGGTGAGATAGTTTGTGCGAAATAGGTGTGGGTTGGGTGGAGGGGAAGACAATCAATGAAAGACAGGTGTCAGAGGCCCCACACAAGGTTGATTCCATGGCAACACACCCACAACACGAAGAGAGAGTGTGAGAGAGTGAACGAGCGTTCCACGATGACAACAGTGGAGCGCGAGGATTCCGTCCCTTTGAGGATCTAAACATGAAGGGAAAACAGTGGTCGTCGGGGAATCGATCACAGGAGGGTTCTAGGGGGGGGGGTTGAGGAGGGGGATGGACCTGGTCTGGTTTAGTCTCACACACCGCTTAACCGTCCCTTCGATCACCTTTGTGTGTGCCCCCCCCCCTGCAACTGAGTTATGTTGCCCTATGATGAATACACACACACACACACACCCCCACACACCTCCCAACCCACCCCTTACTCATAGTCAGCCAATAGTCATTTGCTCTATCAACGTCTCGCTTTTAATCATTTGTTGTACAGTGCACACATGCCGAGTAAACTTTGTTTAATCAAAGCGGATTACCCTTTTAAAACAAAAACTTCTAATTTTCATGTTACGAGTGGGTTATAGTGCTTGTTTTAATGAACAACTCTTTGATAAGTAGTTAAGCTTCCGCTATAATTTGAAGAAGGTTCCCGCGACTGTGCCAAATTAAAGCGATTTTACTCATGAAAACATTAAATTTATTATCAATAAGACCTTTTCAAGTGCTCATTAAATAACTCGACGAAGTATTTAATATTCAAATTAAAGTCATTTTCTTAATTTAAGTCAAGATCAACGACTCGAACGACTGAATTTTACGGAGCATATCAAGAAGTATTTTCTCTCTTTCTCCCTTGAAAAAAAAAAAAAAAAAAAAAAAAAATGTAAATGAAGGCCCAACGGTGCTGAAGAACCTCATGAACGAAATCGGGATGGGCGGCGGTAACCCGTGACTTGGAACTTCCTTTCGCGTTACGCTCTGAAGGAGACCTTGGAACTATACAATTCATTTATAATGACGCCTTACCCTGAAAAAAAAACACCATAACAAAAAAAAATCCGTCAAACAACAGATAAAACAAGTTTCACGCACGCAGATGGAGACGTTAAAACGAGAACTTTTGAGTTGTATTTCGTACAGAGGAAGACCTCTCTCTTGCATTTCTCTGGAGACACTTTCAAGAATGTCGTACAGTTCTATTTGCAACTTCTCGAGAGTAACACTGTTTTAGCTCCTTAGACTTAATGCGGCTAAATGTGTATTTTGTGTTCCTTACGAAAGTTTAGCCCTCGTGCTTTCCTCCATTTTATTTGCGTTTGCCCTTTTCTTTCAAAAAACTGCAATATCAGCGTTGAGAAACAATTGTCTATGAAGGGATAAAGACGTGGATTACTCTAATCTAATTAAAACTAAAAAATTGTTGAATAGAATGCAAACAAGGTGAATGAAATTTTCTCTCCTTATAGAAAAGTTAAAGATAGGTTCAAGCTTTCCTCTTCGGGAAAGATAATTGGAAGCCTCAAAGTTGTGTAGAGAAGCCCCGGTAAAGTTGATCCTTCCTGACGTACAATAGAAAACAAAGCTTTGAAGGATTGATCAGGCTTAGAATGGTGGTGGTTGTTAGGGGGGGGGGCTGAAGGGAGTGATTTTGTTGAAGAATCAAATCAGCCCTTTGGGAATTTACTTTTCATTGATATAATTCGATTTATAAGCCTAGTTTGCTAAAAAGGAGAAGTCTGCGAGTTGACGCAGGATGGGGGTGTACTCGCGCGGTGAATAATTTATTTCTCGGAGAGGTGTTGTCGAGATTGTATACCTGTCAAAAGACGAGAGAGAATTCCGTGTCAAGTTTAAACTTTTAATGACGCTTCTCTTTTTTTCATCCTATCACCCCACCCCCCCACCCCCTGTAACACTATTCCTCCGCCTCTCAAACCTGCAGTCACAATTTCTTCGCACTGGATTTTTAATTTTGGGAAACAGAAACGTCGATTCGCGAATTTTCTGTATTCCCCCCTCTCCCTTCACACAGTATTTTTCGCTAGAGCGTGTTTGAAAGACGGCCCAACGCACCACGCACCCATAAAAAGTGTACCGATGACGGAGTGAAACGAGGCGCCAGATGTGTGCCAACGGAATCCAAGACCTCTGGATTTTCTTTTGATAGTCCCTGCGACTTCGGCGTTATTCCAGTGGAAATTTTAATGGGGAAATTACCAATGTCGCGTGTTGGGCTGTTCCAAAAACCATTTTTCGTTGTGTTGGCTCATAATTTAAACCTGTGCCGTCGATTCAATTATTCCGTCAAAAAACTCCTTAATTTAGGTATAACATTGGTTTCTGTTGAGCCAATGCCGCCAACTTGGTTTCATTTGAGCCACAAACCCTGCGAACTTTGTATTTTTCACGGAACCTGCCCCACGATGTGTTAAATTAACCAAATCCATTAATTTCAATTCTAAAGAAGCCGGCCCCATCAAAATTGACTTTTTCTGTGGGTCAAACCCACAAAATTACTTTTTTTTTTAGGGTGAGCCCAATCCCGTGAAATCGGGTTTGAATGGGCCAACTTCGCAAAATTTCATTTTTGAAATGAGCCAGACCCACATAATTGCTCTTAAAAGAGATGCAATGCAGTATGGAAACTTGGATTTTAAAGGTCGTGAAATCCGCGAAGATGACTTTGCTCGCGGTGTGAACCACAAAATTATTTTTTTCTCCTGACAAAGGTGAAACTGATTATTGAGTTGGACAAACACGCAAAAACATTGATAGTTTTTACGACGAAATTTACAATTTCCTGCCCAACATTGACAATTTCTAGAACGAAATTGACAGTTTCCAGGACGAAATTAACAGTTTTGAACGATGATATTATTAGGACGAAATTGACAGTTTCAAGGACAGAATTGGCAGCTTTGAATGGCGATTTGGCTTTGACTTTGGCAGTCTTGAATGATTCTAGAATGAAATTGACAGTTTCTGACAGACAGAAATTGGCCGTTTCAAGACGTCATTGATAGGCTTGGCGACGAAATTGACTGTTTCGAAGACGAAATCGACAATGCTAGGGTAAAATTGACAGTTTAAAGAACGAATTCAACAGTTTCCAGGACGAAATTTGACAGTCCTTTTTAGGGCCTGATCAGTTAGTTCTACCACTTTCAAGGGTTGAATTGTCCTTGACGCTTTCCAAGTAGTGCTAATGGCCAGTTTGACCATTTTTAGAGCGAAACTTTGAATATTGAAATTTTTACAGCGTTTTGATTATTCCAGGGCACGTATCGTCAGTTTAGCCATTTTCAATGGCGCAGAATGGTCTATTTTGACCATTTTTAGAGCGCGAATGCACGGTTTTTGCAATTTTCAGGGCACAAATCGTCTGTTCAAACATTTGTATGGCTCGAATTGTCAGTTTAGCTATTTTAAAGGCTCATACAGTAATTCTTGCCATTTTCTGGGTGCGATTACAGCTGTTAGGCTTTTGTGACTAGTAGTAAGGCGCAAATTATCTTCAGTTTTACCAATAATTGTAAGAAAATAGTCGGATTTGTCATTTTTTAAAGACGCGAATAGTCCACCAAGCTATTCGTAGGGCCGAACGGTCAGTTTGCCATTTACAGTTCGTAAAAGTTTTCACTTTAGTTTTTTCAGAAGGGCGCATCGTCAGTTTTGCAATTTCGAGGGGCGAATTTCCTACTTGACTATTTATAAATAACAAAATTTTCAGTTTAGCCCAACGATATACGTATAATCCTGGATTGCTCATAGTAGACTGGAGGGGGTGCGCCGCCGTCCCCTGATAAATAATCCCCGTCCCTTCTTTATGTAGTTATGGCAACAAGGTCATCATTCTGGAATCCCACACCTCTCATCCACTTTCTGATGGCCACTCTTTATCAGCACTCAGCAGTGATGAGCAATCCAGTTCTACTATATCTATATCGTTGGTTTAGCCATTTTCAAGGTGGAAGTCACTATTTAAGCATTTCCATGACGCGAATAGTAATTTTAGCCATTTAGCGCGGAACGTCAGTTTTGTCATTATAGGGCACGAATGGTCGTTTTTCGAGCTTGCCAGTTTTGTTATTTTAAAGTAGCGATTCGTCAGTTTTACTATTGGGGCGCAAATAATCAACTTAGCTGTTTTGAGCAATTTTGAGTAGAGCGAAGCGAATTGTATCAAAAAATAGTCAATCTTTTTGTTGGTTGAGTCCTGATGGTGTGTAGTAATGGTGACCGGCTTCACGAAAAATTCGTTTCACTCCCTCCGCCAGTTGCTACCCCCATGCATTTCAATGTTTAATGTCTGCAACAGTCTTGTGGGAGAGCCCTCTTCAAGAATCACCATTGCTTTAAAAAAGTGAAAGTTCCCCATTGTCAGTTAAGCCATTTTCAATGGTCTGCGGAATAGTCTATTTGGCCCTTTCCCACCCATATGAACATTCCGTGAGGTGGGTGGGTTCTTTTTCCAGAATTCTGCTACACCTCGTTGAAATCGTTTAGGTGCCACTGAGGCCAAAACATGGCTTCATATCAGAAAATGAACGTTTTCTCGGTCATTTTTGTGTGACGATATAGGATGTACCCTTTTTCACCTTCTCAAAAGAGATCGGAACCAGACCTGAGCTTTCGGGTTAGCATAAATTGGGCTGAGGAGCCGTACTTGGCCTCTCGAGTCCGGGTCTAATCAGATATGGTGTATGTTAATTATAGATTTTATTAAAGAGTGGCTTCAAACTCAGAAGATCCTTTTATATTATTAAAACTATCAGCGTGACACTTTCAATTCTCTTAATGGAGTTGTTTTAGGATTGATGGATGGGGAATGAAAAAAAGAAAAGTTGTTCTGTCACTTCAGGGCAAAATCTCTCGAATAGGCTGAAAAACTTTGAATTTTTTAATGTTCGATTAACTCTCCTTTTTAACTGAGTGAAACAAATTAGAATTGAAAGGGAAGTTTGAAGCCCCGCCCCCCATCCACACCGCTAAGTTACTTTTTTTAGCAGGGAAAATCCAAGCGCCCCTCGCCGTTCTTATCTCTATCCCTCAAAAGTTATACTCGGACCCTCACGACAGAACGGTCTTGAAGGTGAGGTTAGTGGTCGGTATCACTGAAACTTCCGAGTTTCTCCCACCTCACCACTCTCTACTATGGTACTCGTCTATTTTTTTTCTTCTTCTTTTTCATCAAAAACCAGCAATATCGCGCGTAATACTCTTTCTAAACCCAGCAGCGGTAACTTCACCTCGCAAGTGTACAGTTACACTGAATATTTCACACATCTAGAGCCGAAAAGGTTGCTTTTTCACCAAAGGGCTCGAGAACGACTTTAGGGCACCTTGAAAAAGTTGAAGAGTGAAGGGGTTGGGGGGTAGTGCCTTCAAGAAAGCGATGTTGTAGCATTAAGAAAGAAAGAAAGAAAAAAGAAAATAGAAGGAGGCTTGCCATGGTTGATAGAGAGGGGGCAAGACTTCAACTTGGCATTTCTCAAGATTCTTTTACCATTTTCCCTCCCTTTTCGCTTCTATAAGAACAACGAAAGTTGTTCAGTCTTCTCCCCCCACTATCCTTCTATCCGTTATAGGTTCGAGTCTTTTTCACAGAGAGTTCATGAAAAATTAAAAGTCATTCCTATACCTCTCTAAATTGACTCACCCGCCCCCTCCCCGCTCGTATCCCATTCACAACTCTTTCTCTTTACTTTCATTGGAAAAGGCCTCGGGTATTGAAAAATAAATTTTTGATCAAACAAATTAATTGTAACGATTGTGGTTTCTTTCTCTTTTTAAACATTCCCCTAACCAATGTTCCTTTTCGTTTTCTAAATGCGACCCGCTCTTTCTTTTTACGTTTACGACTCCTCTTTGCTTCACATCAGCGAAAATATATTTTCGTACAATGAATAAATATGCAACGAATTAAATCAATTTTTATTTTTTATAAATTTTTCTCTCGGCGATTTGTGCCTTTGCAGCAGTGGATTTCCTGCAGCAGTAAAATCCAATTGGTATAAAAAGGTCGAGAATGAAAAATTTTACACCCGAGGTTTAGCGAATGTCACAAGGTTTTCACTCCTACGAGAGTGAGAGGGTTTATATACTAACATACAGAGCTAACCCATCTCCATCAACCCCGCGCGCCCCACCACCACCACCACGATTCACCGGCTATCACCTTTCCAGCTTTTCAAGTGAAATGCCGAGAGACCGTAGTATAGCGCCCGCCAGTATTTGCGCTAATTGACTGGAAAAGCCGCCCGTGACGTTTTACCCGTTTCCTCCATTAGGTAAATTTGACTGGGTGGGGAAGTGTGAGGGCTGGCAAGCCGTTTAGAGAATGAGCTCACGGAGTGACAAGTCCAACTTCTCTCCCCCCCCCCCAACACAACCCCATTTCACTACTCCTATCAACCTATAACGGACGGCTACATAATTAATAACCGAAAACCCCTTTAGCGAATGGATACGGGAAAAGGATGGATGGCCGAGGTAGGAAGGGGGGTGAGGAAGATGAGGGTTGGAAACGCCTGGATTGGTGGAAATGGAATTGTTTATTCAGATATCACTGATGGGGAATGCTTGTTCGAAGCGAAAGGATGATGGACAGCCACCACAGTGGAAGAAGTGCTAAGAGGGAGTTTGGAGAGGCGTTAAGGATTGTTTGGTGGGTGGGGGAAAGGGATTGAAATAGTAAATGTGCATAATGAATAAAGGCCGAAAGGTCAAAAGTGCACGATGAATTTGAAATAGCTTCTGACGGTTTTAAGAGCAATCTCTTAATTTATATACATTTTTAAGCCCCTTTTACACAAGCAAGTTTTTTGATCAAAAATAAGTTCAAAATGAAATTTTTACAGTTGTTACCTCCATATGATTTTGACTTTACGAACAGTTTGAACATATTTTTAATCAAGAAAATTACTCGTGTAAAACGGGTCTTAAAACAAAAAATAAGCTTATGAAAAGGTCGACTATGGAACTAAAAATGTGAATGGACAGACAGAAAAGAAAAAAAAAGAAGAGATCTGGGTAATAGACGGTGACAAAATTGAAATCCAAGACTCGCCTACACCATCAGTTGTAATTAGCGACATCAGAGTGAGGGGAGACTTATTGCTTTAGCCCTAACGTCATTAACGTCAGTATCAGTTTTACAACCCAAATCCTGTCCTTGGCATCCTTCGATTCTAACACATCCCAACACTTTAGAGAAAGAAAAAAAAAAAGTCGAAAACTAACATTGAAAGGATTCCGGTGAGGGGGTGGAAGGTATTTCATCATCGTAAAATGTCGAGAGCTGTAACGCTTTAGAATGCTTTCTTGATGAGTAACAAGATGATTCTTCGTTAAACCCGTTAAAAATCGCCTCTAATGAGGGCTCTAAAAGTCTAATTTTTTAATCCAATTTCAGCAAGCCTTGAGAAAACCGACATTAACGGCTTTTACCATTTAACTTTCGACTTTCAAGTTTGACAATAATTTACAATTCGCAACAAAAAAGAATTAACAACAAAATGATGGTTGACCGATCAGTTTCTTTGGCAGGGATCAGAATAGAAAGGTGACATTTTTCGAGTGATGATTAGTCAGTTTTTCACCTTCCGATCGGAACTTTCGCAAAATTGGCTGTTCCGAAAAACCGAATTCCACAGAGCGTCCAATCATTCAAAGAACAAAGTTCGCGAGTTTGGCTCGCGCACAAAAAGCAAATTTATAGGTTTTGGTTTTATTAAAAACCTTTGGGCTCTGTCGAAAACCAAATTTCATGATTTTGACTCTTTCAAACCAACATTTCGTGGGGTGATGGCTCCCATGATAGCGATCTCTTTCAATTTTTGCCACGAAATGGAGTTTGCACCATTGTGCTGCAAATTGGTGATTTTTTATTTTTTCAGCATTAGCACTTTTTCTCTCTTTTAGATGCAATCTAGCAGCTTGTCTTAATTTCAGCCGCGCTCGTTAGTGAATTTCCTCAATTAATTGGTCGTTAATCATCTGTGTATGAACATTTTTAGCCCAGCATTATCCAATTTTTTCACTTTTAGTTTAGCTATTATATGAATTAGGACCATTTAAGGCCCGAAGTTGCCTTCAGAAGCCACGAATCTATGTTTTCTTAATTTTTAGCCGCGAATCAGTGTTTTACTCAATTTTAGCCGTGAATTGGCCCATTTTCATCCGCGAATTAACGTTTTTCTCATATTTTAACCGTGAATTAGCGTTTTCCCCCAATATATAGATGAATTAGCGATTTTTCTCAATTTTAGCGGCGAATTGATTAGCGATGCTTTTCAGTTTTGTCTGCAATTGAGCATTGTTCCCAATTTAAACCGATAATTAGCGCTTTTTGTTAATTTCATTACAAAATTTGCGATTTTTTCTCCATTTTAACAGAACTGACGCTCTTCTCAATAATTTCGTCTTAATTTTAGGTGCTAATTAGCCATTACTCAAAATTTCTGTCATAAATATACGTTTTTCGCAAATGTAGCTGTGAATTCGCGGCTTTTATCATTTGTATAAGCAAATGGGCGATTTCATGCAATTTCAGTTACGAATTTGCGCTGTTTTATCAATTCTAGCAGCCTCAAATTAGTAGTTTTTTGTTGTTTTTTTTCCTTCAATTTTAGCCTCGAGTTTTTCCTCACTTTTACAGCCTTGAAAAAGCGTTTTTCTAGCATTTTTTCAGTTTTTCTGTCTTGCCTTTTTTGGCTTTTCGCGCTTGCAAAAAAGCAAAAAACGGGACAAACATAAATTTTATCAAAAATCTGCAAATTAGCGTTTTTTCTTCATTTTAACTTTAGTGTGGCATATCTATACACCGCGAATCATAATTCGCGGCTTCCGAAGGTAACTTTGTGCTCACAAAGTGAAAGAAATTCCAAATTAAGAAATAGCGTTAGGTAATTTGTGGCGAAAATTGACAAAACTCTAATTTGCGGCTGAAATTTAGAAAAATCTATGATCAGCGGCTAAAATCAAAATCAATTGCTAATGGGGGGGGGGGGTGTTGATTTGAGGAAATTTGTTGGAAATCACAGTAAAGGTCCGTTCTATTGTTTCGCTAGGGCTACACGAGAGTAGAAAACCATGTGATTTCATTGACTTATTCTGAAAAATTGAATGAAACCAGTTTTGTAAATCAACTTCGCGGCCAATTAGGAAAAAGCGATAAAATTTACGGCAAAAATTAAGAAGAATCGTAGTGGAGAAAACGACAAATCGCGTCTTATTCTGAACGGCGACTTCGTTGGTGGGTGTGGGGGGTCGCTTGTGAAAAATTCGCCCGCGGGTAACGTCCAATGTATTAAGGCCGTGGCACTGGTCTCGCGAGGACACATATTTAGTGTGGTGTATCGGTTGTGAGTGGGAGAGGGAATATGAAACGTTCGGATTGTTCACGGACTGATTTTAAACGAACCACTCTGTGGGACAAATATTTTTTTTTAAATCCGCCCAACCGCCTCTTTCTCATGAACCTTGACCCCTTTCACCTTCCTCGGAAACTCGGTAACTCTTTTTGCCCTCTTGGTTGGCCGCATTAGAGACGAACAAATTCTACAACTTTTATCGCAAAAGAAACCCCTTTTTTGTTATTTTTTGATCTGTTGTTTGGGGGTTAGGCGGGGTTTTCTTTGGTGAATAGCCTCTGGGGCCATGAAAATGAGTTTGGGGTGTCAATATTATATCCATCGTGAGTGTTTTGTGTATTCCTGAAGATGACTTTATATAGTTAAAATAGTTAGGGGGGATGGGTTTGGACAGCCATTTATTTGTTGAGCTCCTGATAGGATGGATTTCTTGTGTAAGATCGAATTTAACCAGTTTCGAGTTGCCAGTGTCATTTGCTTATTTTTCTAAAAAGTCTATTCGTGCGTCAAGTGATAAGATTCCGAAAAAAAAATTAAAAAATAATCGTTAATTATTGCCTTCAATTTATCTCGTTTTAATTGAAAAACGGCGTGTAATATCTAAGTTGGAAGCGTTGGGAATTGTTAAAGCGCGAATGAACTGATAAATTGTATTAAAACGCGTCCGGGAGTGACTTCTCTTCTATCTCTCGCTTGCTTCTTCACCGCTTTCTGTTCCAACTTTATCAGTTTCTAAAAGACTTAAGAAACGATATCTTTCGTGCTATAAGCTCAGACTCTCTTTTGTCTTGCCCTCGCCCTTCCCCACTACCGCACCCTCCTCACACCCCTACGAACCAATTCATTTTCCCTGGAACCAACAGCGACGCCGATGCCATGCCTTGACTACATATCCAAAGCCATTCTTCTTTTACTCCCCCTACCACCACCAACCCCTTATCATCATTGTTTCCAATCTATCCGTTCTTGGTGATGAGTTGAGGGGGTTGTGGTGGAGGGAGGGCGCTCTCTTTGTGTTCCGTTTAAGCCCTTTTTTCCACGGCACCTCATCTCCCTATAGAACCAACTTACTTAAAGACTCCATTTCCCTTTTTTCCTGTACTCGACCGTGTCAGGCGACGGTCATCGATTGTCAAAGTTTCGGTAGCTTTCTGGGCGGCTCTAAGATCGATGACCTAGCAGATCTGAAAAACTTTTTTTTTTTTTTTAATTCCGATAGCTGCGCAATAATAAGAGCCTTGAAAAGCTGCAACAGTGGGTCGGAGCCTGGAGAAATGGAAAAAGTAGAAGTGTTGTATTGTTTACATTGAAGGGTCCTTTAAAAAGGTCACTCTGCACTCGACAAACGTCAATTTTTTTCTTTCTTTTCCTGTTTTCACGGAACGAAAAGAATGAAAATACGCCTCTTTCCCAGGTTAACACTCGACTTAAGGGCACAGTTTTTTTATTCCGTCAAGAATCAGTCCTCAGGGCTCTTGGATGCAGGAAGGGGATCAGCCCCTGTGACAGAAAGTAAGAAGTTTGAGTGTAGTAACATGTCCGGTTCCAGGTCCAAGCGAGCAGTGCGCAGTAAGACCGAATAGTTCATTACTAAACTTTATTAAATGGTCCTCGATTGATCCTAGATCCAGGGTTTCGGAATTTTCGCAAATTCGCCCATTCAAACTTTCAATTTCGAGAATATATGTATAGCTTGTAAACACAATTTTGCGGCTATTCGTCAGACTTTGCGTCTGTAAAAAAAATGACCCGAGACTTGGGATTAATGCGATTCGAAAATAAAGTCCAGAAACTTGTTATTTCCATAAAATTTGTTCATATAGATGGGACCATAGAACCGACCCCGTCTCAATATTGACATTCAAATAACTTTTAATGATTTTTTTATAAATTGAAAATAGAGATCATTGAGAACAACTGCGACCCAATGAAATCTTATTTCTTTGAGATTTTTATTCGTTGGAAAGAACCTTTACCTCTTGGCTCGAAAAACAAGCAAAGAAGCCGGGATAGGGCAAGTGGTGTCAATTATTTCTACTTCCTTGTTAACGAAACCCGTGTAGGTGTTGGGGGGGGGGGCGCTGTGTTTGTACTCGTTCCTGCCTTTCAGTGCTTCTTACCCCTCACCTCTGTCTCATCTCACCGGATATCACACCCCCGGCATTTTCATTCTTTTTTTTTTCTCCTTTTCATCCCTCGCCTTCTTGTTTTCTATAGTCTTTTTTTTCTCTCTTCTTATTCGTTAAGCTTTCCTCCCTTCCTTTACACTTGAAACCTACCGAGCACTTGAAGCCAGCCCTTGAATACCAACGGTAAGAAAACTCGTTGAAGGGGCGGGGGGTCCTGGGGGGGTGTTCACGATTGTTTGTAGAGTTCTATAGTTGTGATGAGGAAGACGTCTTATTTGGGGGGAGGGGGGTTTGGGGTATAACCACGTGTTGGTGAGGTCCAATGGGTTCAAAAGCGCCACTTTGGTTTCAGGGAAGGGGAGTGGAGGATGAAGCGAGTGAACAATGAAAATGAGAGCGTGCATAAGAAGGACTAACACGGATTTTATCCTAACGAAAACAAAAATTTCTCCCCTCTTATCATCACGGCACGGTAAACAAAAAAAAAGCCGAAAAATTGAGGTATGAGCTCAACTCTAATTACGCGTTATACTTTCATTTCTTTTACTTTTTTTATGTTTTTAAACGAGCGTAGGTCTTCATGATAAGAGTAGGGGGAGCAAGGGAATAAGGATCCGAATAAATTTTACGGAGCGTGTTATTTTTTAATGAGGTCGTCCTCAACAATGAGGAAAAAAGGGTAACTTTATTGTTTTCACGAAACAATAAAAAGTGCAAAATGAAGCGAGAAAATACTGTAGCAGGAGGCTTACCCTTTACAGGGATGCGACGGCGCAGGGAATCAAAGGGGGGTTGAAAAATTCCGGTAATACGTGGCCGCTAAATTCATGTTTTAGAGCTAAAAATAGCCCTAGTAGAGTATGGACAGTAATCGTGAAAAGTTCATCCACTTGGGCTCTTATCTTAAAAAAAAAAAAAAAAAATGCTTTAAATGCACTTTCTTGAGGAATCCCCTCCCTCACAATTCTTAGGTCTTCCCGGACAAAAACGTGATGGCTTTTCTAAAAGAAGTAATGTGTGCCGCATCGCATCGTGCCCAAGTTTTCCTCTGCCTCGACCTCCCACCTTCCCCCTCACCCATTGCATTATTCTACTCGCTTTCCTTCCTTCTTTTTTATCCAACCGTGGGTTGTGAAGAAAGAAAAAAAAAAAATGATGAAAGAGGTAAGGGTTTATAATGACGAATAGGGTCGCGTATACAGAGAAGTACACCGCGGGGGCGGCCCTTTCCATTCTGTTACTTTCTGTCATAAATCAATCTCCGGAGGAGGAGTGGGGGGAGAGAAAAACAGCGGACGACGGGGGTTGGTTTTTCATTTTTCTCTTTGTTCCTTTTCGTCTTCAATTGTTTACTACGACTTTGAAGAACGAAAGAAAGAAAGAATAGAGACAGAAAAAGCAGATGAGCCGCCTGGTTGAGCATGGTAGTAACAGTCGAATGTATTGACTTTAGTCGTAACCTTTTTGAAGGGGGAGGGGGCGCTCAATGTAAATTTAAGGGTATGTTTCAATTTATTTTTGTTTGTTTCAGGTATGAACATATGAATGTTGATATACTGGCTCACATTACTTCTGACGCCTTTATTACAGGTTTTTGAATTCAAGTTTCTATAACCGATCATTATAGTTTATTCAAGGGTAGTTTTGCCCTCGGTCAGAGTTTTTCAACTTTTGGGGTTCAAAGTTACCACCTCTAATGAAATCAGTGTCGTATCTCAGACGGTGGCCTTTTGGGGGAATAGTCCTGATGGGCTCCAAGTTTCTTTGGAGTGGGAGTTATTGCCCTCCCTCCCCCCGCCTTGAACCTGGGCCCGCTCAAACTGGCCATTATATTCACGCCGCGAATTCCACGGTCACAAAAAATATTCATCCCAAACTTACAATGTCGCGGAAATAAAGACTAGAAACTTGCAATTTTTCAGGTTATCAACTCCGAGCGCTATAATTTTGTGGCTTATGGGCGCTTTTGAGGCCGGGTTGCCTGGGTTCCACGGCCACAAAAAAGAGATAAAAAAAAATGCAATTTCGCGAAAATTAAGACCATAAAATTGCCATTTTTATGATATTTAGAACCCCCCTCCAACTAAAAATTTTGCTCCGAGTGATGTAATTTCGCTTATAGCTTTGGGCTCCGCGCCAAAAATTTTAAGAAAATGATCAGTAAATTTTTTTGAAATTCAAGACCAGAACTCGCTATTTCGTTTATATTTTGACCCGAATTTTCCAATTTTGTGGATGTTCGAAACTCTGAATGTAGCAATTTTGCGTGGCGTCTCTACTCCAATATTGTAATTCAGCGGCTTCTTGACCATGAATATTTTTATTGACTGACTAGAATTTGCTCAGCACTTCGCTGCCCCCCCCCCTTCTATCAGAAATTAGTGATTTCGTGGCTTTTTTTTTTTTTGTCGCCAACATGCGGTTTTGCGGCTATTTAGCTTGAAACTTACTCTTTACAGATTGTTGTTTGAAACAATTTTGAAGCAACACTTTCGCACACGTTAATTGTTTGAAAAATTAAAAGTCATTCGGTTTTCTCTTTTCTTTGCAAAAGGTTTATTTTCCTATTGTCTAGAAATCCACTGCTTTTAACAGGTTATGGGCAGCTCGTTGAGAGGTTAGACATAGAAGGGAAAACGAAACAAGGTTTAAACGTTTCAAATAGTTGAAAGATAAGAGAATTGAAGATGCACGAAGAGAAGTTTTTCGTCGTGAAACCGTTCGATGGAACAACAAACTATTCGGACTGGTTGTTTCGAATGAATTTGTCGCTAGAAGAAAAAGACGTGCTCGATGTCGCCACTGCAGGACTGGAATATACCGGCTGAGTGGAGTGAAGAACAAGTCGCAGCGTTCAGGAGAAAGGATATTCGGGCCAGAAGTATTGTCGTTACAGGGCTTGACGACAAATTAATTTCAATGGTGAGAGACAAGCGGAGTGCTAAAGAAATGCTTGATACTGTGTCGCGTACGTATTAAAAAGACGGGTTAAGTACTCGAGTTCACCTTCAGCGGAAGTTTCGTAACCTACAGTTCACTTTTGAGTCATCCCTTCTTGACTATTTAATTCAGTTCGACAGGTTAGTTGAAGATTTACATACTGCTGGTGGAAAGATTGAAAAAGCCCGAAGGGGGCAGTTGTTGTGCTCAATGCCTGAGTCATAAAGATCGGTCACTTCGGCCATTGACGTTTGTTTTTCAAGGGATCAACAAAGTATTTCATTGGACTACGTGAAGAACTGCCTACTTCAAGAAGAAACGCATCAGAAACGTGACGTTGGTAATAGCGGAAGAGTGGAAGTCGTGGCATTTTCTGGATCGAAAAAGCCAAAATTCAATTCGCCTCGAAAATCGAATGCCCAACCTCACAATTCCAACTGGTTCCCGTTCCCTTGTCATAGGTGCGGTAAAAAGGGTCACAGAAAGTCGGAATGCAAATCGAACGTCAAAAGACCGTCGAACGTTACCGAATATCGTTCAACCGATGAGGACTTTTCATTGGTCATGGAACCGGAGCACAGAGATACTCTGAAATTCGAATCAAATCTGTTAGATGATCGCACTAACAGTAATATCGTTGTTTTTGTAGTTGATTCCGGATCCACGCATCATTTAAAGGCCTCGCCACACCGAACGCGAACTGCCGCGCGGACTGGTCCGCTCGCGGAAAAACTATGGTAACGGGGTATACCTCACCCACGTTGTCATGGTTTTTTAGCGAGCGGACCAGCCCGCGCGGCAGTTCGCGTTCGGTGTGGCGAGGCCTTAATTGATAGTAGTTTAGGTGTTCACTTGAACGAGACATCTGATGTATCTTTCAACATTCAGGTTGCAAAAAAAGGACAGTCTCTCGTCACGAAAAGACAAGGAAATTTACATCTAAAACTTGAAACTGGTCGTCGCATCACTCTGAAAAACGTGATAGAATGCGAAGGGTTGTCGCGGAATCTGTTGTCAGTAAGAATGATAGAATAAATCGGATTCAATGTTCTTTTTCAGGATGGATCTGTAAAAATAAAAAAAGGAAATGTCGTCGTGGTGGAAGGAAAACGCCATGGTAGTTTATATTTTGTTGAATTTTTGATTTCGTCTATCGAAGCTATTACTGCTGACTCGACAGAAAAATATTTGTGGCACCGCCGCATGGGACATTCTTCGTTTTATCCACCAGGCAAGAAACCGTGTAAAGTTTGTATCGAAAGTAAACAAACACGTAGTAGATTTGGTGATTGCCAGAAGAAAGGAAAGCTAAAAGAATTTTAGAAATCGTTTCAACTGACATTATTGGACCAATTTCCCCTCAGTCTCACGATGGAATGACATATGTCATAACTTTCATCGACCATTATTCCCATTTCGCCATGTTGTACCCAATGAGTAAAAAGTCAGATGCCTTCGAGTTATTTAAACGTTTCGAAGCCCAAGTGACTTCCAAACTAGAGTCAAAAACTCACATGCTCCGATGTGACAATGGTGGAGAATTTACGTCAAAAAAATTCAAACAATTTTGTTCGCAACGGGGAATTTCTATCCCCGTATAATAATTGCCCTAGAACCCCTGAAAATAATGGTGTAGCAGAAAGATTTGATAGAACCCTTATGGAAACCACTAGAAGCTTGATTTTTGGCTCAGGAATAGACAAAACCTTTTGGAGTGAAGCCATTCGAACAGCGAACTACCTAATAAACAGGCGTCCTACTACGTCACTTCCGAAGGCAGTAACCCCAGCTGAAATTTGGTTCGGTCATAAGCCTGACTTTACAAAAAATCAAGATATTTGGTTGCGTTGCGTTCGTACATACTTCGAAAGAAAAATTGAAGAAACTGGACAAGCGCTGTGATGTTCATGCAATGCTTGGGTATGCTCCTAATGGTTATAGACTTTGGAATTTCAGTAGAAAAAAAATGATCGTAGCTCGTGACGTAGTTTTTTATGAAACCCGAACAATCGAGTTCCCTATCGTAGAAAACGAAAGAAATAATTATGTTTTGTTATTCGACAACGATAGATCAAATGAAGTCGAATTAACACGAAATACGCCACCAGAACTCCTCAGCCAATCAACAATCCATGAAGACCCACCAACCGGACCAAGGGAGGTAGAAGAGCAGGAATCGCAGGAACAAAATGATCGTCCTCAAAGAGAATCTCGACGCCCTAATTGGTTTAATGATTATGATACTTATTTTGGTTTAATGGAAGCAATGCTTTCAGGTGAAATTAGTGGGAATGAACCAGGAACGTATCAAGAAGCCATTGAAATCGGTAATGGCTGGAAGGAAGCAATTAATGATGAACTTGGAGCTCTTGAGAAAAATAAGACGTGAAAAATTGTAGAAAACCCGAAAGGAGTTAAATTTATAGATTCTAGGTGGGTGTTAAAAGAAAAAGATTGGTGGCACGAGGATACCAGCAAGAAAATGTCACTGACGAATTGTATTCACCCGTAGTAGAATGATTGCATTTCGTACACTTCTATCTTTAGCTGTTCACAAGGGTTATCGTTTTAACAATTTCGATGTAAAATGTGCATTTCTATACAGTTCTCTTCCAGTACCAGTGTTTATGAAACCACCTGAAGGTTTGAGTGTTGAAAACAACAAGGTCTACAAACTGGAAAAGGTGCTGTACGGACTTAAAGAAGCACCTCGAAGATGGAACGAAAGGTTACATTCAGCCTTGACGAAATTTAGATTCACTCGGTCAACTGCTGATCTATGTTTATACTTGAGAGGTTATGTACTCGTGTATGTTGACGATTTTGGGGTTGTAGCCCCTGAAGAAAAAGACTTGTCGTATGTATTCAACATTCTCAAAGAAGAATACGAAACTAAAAATTTAACAAATTCAAAACAAATGAAATTTTTTTGGAATTGAAATACGAGAAATATCTACGATGATTGGATTGGGCGCCGGATTCACCGTCGCTGAATCGTCAGTCTCCAGCTAGCAAAATTGCGGGGGTGTGTTGTTGGAAACAATTTTGAAGCAACACTTTCGCACGTGTTAATTGTTTTAAAAAATTAATGAAAAGTCATTCGGTTTTCTCTTTTCTTTGCCAAAGGTTTATTTTCCTATTGTCTAGAAATCCACTGCTTTTAACACCGATTGCCATCGAAACTTACAATATACTGGGCTATTTATCCTTCAATTCTCGACTCTTTCGCCACCGCTTGCTTATTTTTGCGACTATTTAAGATACCTAGAAATTATTGAACTCTGACTCGTATTTTATAGCCAAGCCAATCAAATTTGGAGCAGTCCCGGGGCTAATTAAATTTTTCCGCTCCATGCGGCATTCCCCCCCCCCACTGCAGTTTCCTCCAATTCTTATGGTCCCAGGCAAGTAACAAGAGAATGCATTTTACAAGTATTATAGGGAAACTATGCATTTATTAAACCTAAAGATGAATCTTAGTTTTTAGTGATGAACGCAAATGACTTTGGGGGTTTAGACCCCCATGACAGCTGACGTTAGCCGCAAAATTGAAACATTTGGGAGCTGAATAATTATCGCCAAAATTGGCTGCAGTTTTCAGGCTGAATATTCGGCAATTTGAAGTTTCAGGTTGAAATAGTAATTTTGGTAACTCGAAATTGAAGTTTTCTCGTCTTATTTTCGCGAAATTTGAGTTTTGGGACTAAATTGTAAGTATTCGCGAAAATGAATGTTTGTTCTCTTAATTTTCGCTAATTTCAATGTTTTTGGACTACATTTTTCCGCTGAATAGTGATTTTCTGGGCATGTCTTTTAGTAGGCTTGGACTCTGGGCCTGCCCCAGCATAACGAATAGCTAGGTAATCGTGGCATTTAAAGTTGGGGATTTCTGAGCGTGCAAGTTTGAGCAAAATTAAAAGTTTCCAGGTTGGATATTCCAGAAGTTGCAAGTTTCCAGTCTTTGCTCACGCAAAATTGCAATTTTGCGGTCTTTATTTTCCCGAAAATTTTAGCTTCGGGACTAAGTATTCGCGAAATTGCTTTTTTTTGGTCTTTATATTCGCGAATCGCAAGTTTCTGGCTTCTTTTTAGTGATTGTGGAACCCGGTTTAGCCCCCCCCCCCACATTTGGGAGCTGAATATCCGCGAAACTCGAAGTTTCCTGTCTGAATATTCGGAAAATAGCAATTTTATTTGCAATTCTTTGCCATACGTGGCTCCATCCTTCATCCAATTTTAAATTTGGTAATTTTCACCCAACACGGGGGGCTTAAGTGGGCGATTTTCAGGCTCATTTTTACCAGTCCCAGCCAAAAAGGCACGATTGTGGTTTGTTGGTTGTTTTTTCTGTGGCCTCCTCGCGCGATTGGGCAAAGATAGTGACCTATCGATGTCCTTGTGCGCAGTTATTTTCTGCGAGCAAGCGAGGGCTAGTCTACGACTGATATTGAGAAAGAACGCTAATTCCCAGTTTCTGTACGTCCTTAGGCGGATGTAATTAAGAAGACACGCTAATTTGCTGTTCTTGGGGGCAATTACGCGGATAAAATTTTTAAAAATGCTGATATCATTGGTTAAAATGGTGAAAAAGCGCTCATTTGAGGCGAAATTGAGAAAATGCGTCAATTCGTCGTTGCTGAATACAACTTCGATGCCAAATTTGAGAAAAAACGCTCTTGTGTTCGAGCACATCCACGACTTAAATTAAGGAAAAGCTTTTAGAAAAAGCAATAATTCAGAAGTTTAGCGTAGAGAAAGCGCCGACGCCGGGAAATGCTTTTATATTGGAGGGAAAACAGCCAAATTGGCTTTGAGGGAGATAAAGACACGAAAATTGAATTTGGGAAGTGCCAAAGTGAAATTGGTATTTAGAAAGAGTCAATCCCACAAAATTTGTTTTTTTGAAGAACCAAACCCTCGAATTTGGTCATTTGTACTGGCAAAGTATGATAAGGGACTCATAGAGATTTCCGCTCCGGGTTTCGAGAGATCTAGGTACGCCACTGCGATTCGGGTATTACCCGATTCGCCATAGGGCTGCGGCGAGCTGCGGCAACCCATATTGTGCAACCCATCAATACAACCCACAAACGTTCAGTTTTAATATAGTTATGAATAGAAAGCCAAAACGCCAAAGCCAGGTGTTGTTCAATTTTATGTACAACCCCTATTATTGCGCAATATCATTGTACGTGTATGGGCCGCTTAATGAAAAAAAAAATAATATTTTCTTTATCTTAATCTCCTTTTTCTGGTTCAATTTGTCTTAAGTATCTCCCTCCCTCGCCTGAAAATGTTTTTTCTTCAAATTTTGACGCCCCTCAGAATTCACCACCCAGGGGCTATATGCCTCGGTAGTCCCCCGTCATGATCCGGCGCTGTTCTAGAGGCTATTTTGCAGTTTACTGTTAAATTGTTAGAAGGGATAGTTAAACTGTTAGTTTCCAAACGGCTACGCCAGTTTCTTGGCCAAAGTTGATAGAATCTCTTCGAAAAAATGACATGTTTTACTGTTGATAATTTTCCACAGTAACTTCTCGGATGAAATTTGGAGACTCACTTGTTTTTAAGTGCAAAATATTCCGTTTATAACCACAGCCCGCTGCAAGAAGCGACCTATCCATTTGAATCCCACCATCGGTCACTATTCCGTAGTATGGTTTCATTTGTAGTGCGGTTTTTGTTTCCGCAAGAACGGAGTTTTCATATTTTAAACCACGTCAAATTGTTTTTTTCCTGCGTTTAAAGCCCGTAAAATTGTGGTGGTGGTGGTGGTGGTGGTGGTGGGGGGGGTTCGTGATTAGCCCGCAAAATTGACTTTTTGAAGAGCCAAACTCGTGAAAATGGAGTTTAAATCGCGATACGTGCTCTTTTCGCTCGGAATCTTGTGGCGGCGGTGGTGGGGGAGGGGGTGCTCCTCATACGATCGGCTTTATACGAATTTTGCTCGTGTACTTCTTTTACATGCCCCTTTTGCACGGAATCACCACGAGGAGGGCCGCGTACCATTGACTGAGAAACCCTGCTCTAGGGTAATCAATGATTGATTAGAAAAAAAATGTTTTTTTCTATCATTTTTGTAGTGGTAAGATTAATCTACTCTCTCACTCTTTCTTTTTCGACTCCAGTCCCTGCTTGCCATTTAGGATCTCTTTCTTTCATTATTATTATTATTATTATCATCATCATCGCTAGTTAGTCACTATTTTTAAATGGGTCAGCCGAGGCTCGCGTGTTTAGGCGTCATTACAGTTAGGGGTCGGACGGCCAGGAACTCTCTTTTCTTTTTCCACCCATTTTGCCCCTCTCCTACTTTGAAGCCCTTGGTCTCTTCTCACCCCACTCCAATCCTTGTATACCCGCAGAACCATTTGAAAAATGAATTTCACTAACCCGACGTTTTGGTTGGGCATTTTTTTCATTTGTTCATTACTTCCAGAGTTTTTCGCTTCTCCCTATTATCATTTTTCCCTCTTTTTATATGAATCGTTGTCGTTTTTTCACCGCCCCACCTCTGCTACCAATTAGCCTAAGCAATATTTTTTATTTCTTCCTCTTATATTCCCCACGGCATCTCATACATCGTGGCTGTTCGATTTATTTATTTTTTTAATTAAAAAGCAACAAAAAACGAAAATGAATGGGCGTAGCGTTATTTTTTTTCGTCCAAAACTGATTTCAATATTTTTTTCATTCTAACTAGGTTAAGTCGTTTTCCGATATTGTTATTTTAATGTGTTACGTAATAGTCGTGTAAAGTATTGCGCAATGTTATAGCTTATAGAAAGTTGGTTTGTTTGATTTGTTCCTGGTTAAACCCGGTTTGCGTGGTGGGAGGGAGGGGTAACGCACGAATTTGTTGGTGTGTTTTTCGAGTCGAACAAACAAATCATCAACTAATGATCTTGGGGAAAACGATCAAATTTACGCTCGACTGAATCGTCGGTATTTTTGTTGATGCCCCGTTTCACGGGAAACCCATTAGAAATGAACAACGTATTGAAGGACGACTGGTATACGCCCCAGTGGGCCTAGCAATTATAATTCATGCTCCAAAATTAGAACTGAATGCGAACCCGGAAATTCTAAATATTTGCATCTTCATCTTAACGCATTTAATTCGTGGTGTCTTCACCCGCAATGTATACTCCTTTTCAATTTATCCCAAATCCATTTCCAGAACCAAGCGTATAACAGTAATATTGATTCCTCTCCCCCTCCCATGACCTCGGAATTACAAAGCTACTCGCAACCGAGCGACATTCCTAGCGCCATAATCCATTTTGAAACTCGCTCCTTCAGATCGTTCAAAGTTGAATTGCTTTAGAATGTTCGGATCGTTTAACGATCATACCAATGTTCTCGAAAAGGCAAAGCGAACACAAAGGACGTTGCATTGACAGTCGAGTGTTACTGAGTTCCTATAGCGACAGTGTTTTTTTTTTGTTTTTTTTTTCAACGATTTGTCAACCGCGGCCGGTTGCCACGCCGCTCAATGGTTTTGCCTCGATGGCGCGGCGTTCTGTGTTCTCTCTGCGTTATGACGATGACGGGTGTTCAATGATAAACACTCTGATGGTCATTCAAATGGATGTTATTTTGGTGATGTCAGTCGTCCTCTAAGAGAGACGAGGAGGGCTAGTTGTCAATTTTTGTTGATCTGTAGTTATAGAGGAGTCGTGAGGGAAATGTGCATGCTGTCACTTCCAAGTAAATTCAATTTCTCTTCGGAATTCTCTCAAAATTGTGGGACCACACCTTATCAGATACATCAAAATACCTTATTTAGAGGCCTAGAAAACTAGAAAGATTTGAAAAAAAAGGAAAGTTGATTGAAGATTGATTGAAAAGCAACGAGAAATGATTAGCGAAAAAAAGAAAAATTTGAATCGATGTGGGTTTCAGGGTGTATTCAAGTCGAGCCCTTCGAAGAAAAAAAGGCCTTTGAAAAAACCACGCCTCTCAATCACTCACCCAATCACCCCTGTCACCCATTTTCTTTTATGCAAGTCAACTCGACAGTTTCTCTTCCCCCCTCCCTTCCTTTGAAAAGGGCAGTGAGACGCGTCGAATGAGAAGATTCCCCCCCCCCCGTTCATCTTGCCTCCTAACAAGTTGAGAGAAGGGTTTGCCGAGACACGAAAATAGGTCGGAAAATCGTGGTGTGGCGGGGGAAAAGAGAGGAGAAATACGTGGAAGGGGGTTTGTTGGTGGTGGGTGAGAAGGTATGTTTTTGTTAATTAAACCCTCTTCTCCACCTCTATCATTCCCCCCCCTTACCCCTCCACCGTTCTTCTTCAACCCTGCCCACACACACCCTTGTTTGTTAAAGAGTGAACCCCCCCCCTCCGCTTCACCCAAACCATTGTTTATCCTGAAGAAAGTGAGATAGTCAGACTGGGCAGGAGAGGGCGAGTTTCACACCAAAAGGAAAAGTCAGTGGGAAACCCCGATCTTTTATAAAAACTCCCCCCGAAAAAAAATGGTGAAGGGTAGGAAGAAGATGATTAAATTTTTGGTGGAAAGACGCTACGGTTTTATTGCGCGATTTGAGACGATCGTTGGTGGATGTGCTAATGAAAATAACGCGTTGTTATGACTTGGTATAGCGATGGTAATTTTATGAGTGAGGCTTGGGGGCGTAAACAAAAAACAAATGAAATGAAGTCAACAGCGTTGATATCGACCCGTTATTTAATTTTCCAATGGATCCGTAGAATACGGATGTGCAAAAGAGAGAGTCCCCTTTTCTCTACCCTAGTTTTTCCACCCCTCCCCACCATTCCTTTTTCAGCAAAGGGTAAAAAAGTTCAAGCTGTCAATATAATAAAGGTAAATGTTCCCCCAGAGTGGAGTCTTCCACGTGGCACATGTTCCAGGGGGGGTACTTTTTTATTTATCAAGACACCGAAAACAACTGCTGCAGCTTGGGATTAGTGTGGTGGGGAGGGAGGGTGACCTGGAAAAAAAATTGAAACACGACCGGGAAAAAAACATATTTTCGGAGGCCCAGAGTTTGGCTATTTCATCAATTCGTACCACCTGGGCCCTATTGCACAATGTTTTATTAGCTAATAATATAGCTAATATTAGCTAATAAAACAGCTGTAATATTAGCTAATAAAACATTGTGCAATAGGGCCCTGGAAGCAACATCGCATTCCCCAGTTTCTGTGGGTTTTTAGGCGGTTAAAAATGGGAAACGCGGTTGCTGACGTGCCGTTTTTGTAACAAGTGCAGGGCTGAAAGTTAAGAAATAGCGCTAATTAATGGCTGAGAACGAATAATATCTCTAATTCGGGGCAAATTTTTTAAAAAATAACCTTAATAAACTTGAGCTTTGTCTTGAAATTAAGTCGGACTTGAGGAAAAAATTCATTGAAATTGGAATTTTATGTAAACAAGGTTTGGCTTTGTTTAGCCGACGTGGTGAAATCCACCGCAATAAAACATGAGTTCGTAGTATTTGGAGGCAACTTCTGGCGCTTAAATTGAGAAAAGCGCTAATTTGCGTCCAACATTGAGAAAAAAAGGCTAACTGGACGTTTTTGACGAAAATAGCGAAAATTCGTAAATGGACGATTGCGTATTTAGAGCTTTTTGCTTCAGAGAATCCGAAAATAAAAACTCGCGCTTCGAACTTGTGAGGCGCCTCTCAAGGGCGTTTTGGCCCCTAAGGGCATTTCTCTGCGCAGCAAGGTCTGAGGGACTCGTTATAAATCGCGTACGACGCAAATCGGAACGCTTGGAAATATGTCCCAAAAACGTTCATCTGTGACCAATCCGCAGGACCGCCTACACTCATCGCAGCTATAATCATACCCTGAGCGACTCACTAACCGCGGTGTGTTCAGATTGGAAAAATTTGAGAAAATTGGTCGAAAATACGCCCAATTAAGCAGAGGCATTTTTGGTGTAAATGACCATAATTCAAAATGGATGAAACCGCACATTTTAGGGTTTCATGCCTTGGGGAATCGGCGCGTTCAGCGTGTAATTCCGGTGATTTTGGCCGTTTCGTTTTCCGAGGCCCCGCGAATTGTTCCGTGGACAGCACCAGGCTACGTCATCATCTCAGGGCCGATAATGAGTCCAAGATAAACGACTCGGCGCACGCCGATGTCGCAGGAGAGGCGTTGTGGCAAAAAAAAAACCTGCATTTTTTAGGGGTAAGAGTGGGGGAGGTCTCACATGTGATTCCTCAACCCCCCTCCACCAGTCATGCCTCGCCTATAGTTTTGCACATAAATTTTGGCCCTATATGCTTACGCCAATGCCGCATTGTAGGGTATCATTTTAATCTCCAGAAAGTTAGCGCATATTCTCAGAATTAGCCACGAATCAAAGTTTTAATTCCAAAAATCTTAGTATAGTAGTAAAATTTGAGTCATGAAATTGCCTCGAGAAACCACGAATATCAATATTAGCTGAGCCCGCTGAGCGATTCACCGCTGATTTTTCTCAATTTTTTCAGCTGCGAATTGGTGATTTGTCTCAAATTGCATATTTTTTCCAAATTTTGCCAAACAAAGTTGCCATCAGAGGCCGTCAATTTTGGTAATTATGCGTGATTGCATGAATTGGCGTTATGTCTAAATTTTAGCAATTTATTAGCGTTTTTCCTCACTTTATCAGATAATTAGCGTCTTTTCTTAATTTATCCGCAAATTAGCGGTTTTTCTCGATTTTAGTCATGAATTAGCGTTTTTTTCTGTTTTATCCGCCGATTACCACTTTCAATTAATTTTAGCCGCGTCTTCATTTTACCCTTGCGTCAGCGTTCTTATCTGTATTAGCTGTCGATTACCCCTTTTGCTCTATTTTAGCGGCGAATTGACGTTTTCACCAGTTTTATCCGCGAATTAGTGATTTGTCTCAATTTTAACCGTAAATGAGCAATTTATGCCGTGAATTAGCACTTTTTATCAATTTTAGCAACAATGCTGCCTCCAGAAGCCACGAATTGGTATTTTCTTCATTTTAGTCGCGAACTGGCGTTTTTTCAACTTTAGCCGAGAATTAGTGATTTTTTTTCAATTTTAGACATATTTTATTGTTGTTTTCCCACACTTTATCTATAAATCAGAGATTTTCCTCAATTTATTCGCTGTTCAGAGATTTTTCTTGATTTTAGTCCTGAATTAATGTTTTTCATGATTTTAGCCTCGAATTATTGTAATTTTTCTCTTTTTTAGCCGTGAATTAGTGATTTTCTAGTACACTTTATCCGCGAACTAGCACTTTTTCTTCATTTATCCGCTAGTTATTTTTCTCAAATTTAGCTACGTATTGGTGTTTTTCTCCATATAGCGCACCTCTCATCGGTATACCACTATAGAAAGCTGGCGGATGGAAATGCGGTATGGTGTGATGGCCCCCCCCCCCTTCACTGTAAAAAGGGCTCTCATAGGTGTGGCTCGGGTATTTTTTAAGGTCCGTCGTCCAGTGGAAGCGTTTTCGAGCGGCGCGACTACGAGCGTACATCCGAAAGGCTTAAATTGAATATGAAACCGTCCACTGCAGGCTTAGCTGATTTTAATTTCAATCACTTCAAGTGAATTCAATTTTAGTTTTTTTGTACTCTTTGTCGCGCCGCTCGAAAACGCTTCCAGTGGACGACCGGCCTATAGAGTTCTGCCACGGCCTCATTGAAACAGTTTCGGCGCCACTGTTCGCGGCTAAAATTGCGAAAAACGCAAATTCACGTGTTAAACAGAGAAAAATGTGCTAATTCGCGCAGATAAAATTGAGAAAAACTGCTAATTTGTGACTAAAAATTGTAAAAATGGGCTTATTCTCGGCTCAAATAAGGAAAAATCGTCAATTAGCGGGTAAAATTGAGTATAACTGCACTGATATGCGGATAAAATTAAGAAGCAACGCGCAGAAAGGTTGCAGGTGGCGAAAATCAAGAAAAAGCTCTCGTTCGCGGAAAAAATGAAGAAAAAGCGCCAATTCGAAGGCAATAGTCATGAAAAAGTGCCAACTCTAACTTAAAAATTTAGAAAATTACTCATTTGCTGCTAAAACGTGGTACACGCTAATAAATGACAGAAATTGTGAAAAAGTTATAATTCGCTTCTAAAGTTTAGAAAAATCGATAATTCTTGTCTAAAATTAAGTAGGAGCGCTATTTCGTGGCTGAGATTGTGAAAAAGGTGCTAATTCATGGCTGTAGGTAAATGTGAAAAAAATCGCTGATTCAAGGGTAGAATTGAGAAAAAGCGAATTTGCAAAAATTAGGAAAACGTGCCAATTCGAGGGCAAAAGTTGAGAAATAGCGCTAATTCGCGCGAGGTATCTTCGTGGCTAAAATTTATAAAATGGGTCAATCTTGGGTTGGAAGTTTGAAAAATTGATAAATTCGTGGCTGAAATTGAGAAACTTTTAATGTGTTGCCTCAGGACACTACGCCGAACGCCGTGGCTAATTGAGAGATATTCATATCTTTGAATGAAAATGTATTGTTTTGTGGTGTCTGAAGGGGCCTCGTGGAGTTTTTCGCCCTGGGCTTCGTTAAACTAATTTAGTCATGGCAGGAATAGGAAGTTCCCCGCCTCCACTTTCTATCTTTTTCTTTCTCAAGCTCCTTGCCCCCCACTCACTCAACGTACCCCCGTCAAACCCATTTCGCCCTCTTTTCCAACCGCATAAAGTTGTGCATTACACCCAGTTTTATCGCGCGTTTTCTACATGATGGGGTGTCAGTTCCTCCGCGTTCATTTAGGCAAACTCGAGGAATAAATCCATAATTCAGAACACGCCACTGGATAAACTCGGTGAGAAGGAGTGGAAAGCGGTTCGCGGACTTGGTTGGGCGGATGGGAGTGGGGGCATATGAAAACCCCTCCCTTTTCCACTAGCGTCTTCTCACCCTTTCATCTCACTATGCCGACCAATAAGTATCAGAAACCATTTTCCCCATCCCGTAAGCTTTCATAAAAGCTGTTCTGTTAGTTGGATAACCGTGAAACTCCCTCCCACCACCCGCACCACACCACCAAACTACCCTTTACTGGTTCTTTAATAAACGGTTTGTAGAATATAGTCTAAACGTGAATTGGCAAACATCCATTCAAATGAATTTCTAGAAATTCAGTCTCTGTAAGGGCTCTTTTTTAAACAAAAGAGCCAAGGATAACGATTTTTGATGAAGGAAGAGTTAATAAAAACTGTACTGGCTTCGAATTACCGTTTTTTGCCGGCGAATCTAAAGCTTGCTGCAGTATAACAAACAACTCAAAACAACTTTATAGTTTTGTTTGCTTTGAAACTGTGAATTTATCATTAGCATTTGTTTTTTTCCGTACTACAGAAAACGTCCGGGAGAGAGGAGAGGTCAAAACTGTCCTTCCCGTCGTCTTCCATATGGGAGAAGGTTTTGGTGGAACGGGGAAGAGAAGGGAATTTTTTGATTCCTTTAAGTAAATTAGGGGAAAAGCTTGCAAGTAAGCCCTCTGTTGCTTAACTAAGTCTTATATAAGTCACGCAGAACGTCTTTTGAAGTGGTATTCCAGAGAATCAATTAATTTGTAGTCTCGTCGAAAGGAATGGATCCCTTCCTTGGATGATGGGTCCTAAGAGAAAATCCCCCTCTGTAGTTTAATTTCGAGATTCTAATTTTCGTCGTAAACAAAAGGATTATTGAATTCAGCAGCGTTTAGGATTTTCGCAGCAATGTTGTCAATTACGCCCAAACTTCGTAAAATGGAGAAAAAAAACAAAAAAAAAACGGTCGATTGCTCGTCGTTGAGTTTTTCAGGTTAAGGAAATACTTTTTGTAATTTATTTGATGAGTTGATTGCGATGCAACGAGCGCGACAGGGGCGTTCTTGAGTACCCCTTCCCCTCCCGTAGTGGTATGGTGCGGGTGTGGGGTACAGCGTTTATAGGATCGCAGTAGGAATATTAATTGAGGCTAATATGATTGCAAGTTACAATTAAATTGATTATGATGGGAGGGGGATGGAATCGAGAGCAGAAAGTTAGAACTTAGTTAAGTTTAAGCGTGACTTTCGGGAGGCGGAGGTGGAAAATTCTGACGACATCGACGAGGTGACGATGGTGACGGTAGAATGATGATGATGATGATGATGATGATGATGGGGAATGGTTTGCAAGGGTCGTGATTGCCTGGTAGCATGATGAGGTGAGGGGGGTACCGTCGATGGCTTGTGAAATGAGTCGGCAAGAGGTTTATAAGATGGTTAGGCAGGGAGGAGAAGATTGAGGGTCTGTAACCCGATCGTGTCACTTCGATTAAAGTCGATCAAAATTTAGGAGCTTAGTTTTCGGCTCTATAATATTTAAATCGGCAAAAACGATGTTAGCGTAGATCCTTCGTAATTATTAAGAGAAATGCCAATATCTGTCACACTCAGCAACCGAATCTCGAAAAAAGAGTCACTCGGCGTGAAATAGATCGTGTCCCCCCCCTCTCCCTTTGTGACACTCCCTTCCAAAAATTAATGATGCGGAACTCTAAATCTTTGAACTGTTAAATTATTGTTTGCCTTGAAATAAAACAAATTGACGTTCCGACGTTGCGTGATATTTGCTGCGCCGATGGAAATGAAGAAAAATGTATTTATTTATATTTTGATGTGTAATAGGAAAACAGAGCGAACTCAAAGAGATTATTTTTTTTATCGTAAAACGTAGTTTTTTTGCATTCGTATTTTTCATCACATACACCTTCTCGAGTTATTGATTGAATGATCCAGTTCTTGAATGATTTGAAAACAGTGGATTGGAGGGCCCGTCAAGATAATTTTCCTGAAACGCCTTTTGTCTGTCATACATATACCATCAAAATGCTGACATTAAAATAAGGATCGATAACCGCAGTACGGGCCGGCACCATTTCTCATTCCTCGCTTAGTGTTTTCAGTCTCGTGTATTGTACGGATGAAGTGAGTGCTGATTGGATGGGGGAGGGGAGGAGTTGTAGGAGCGTACACCGCGACCAGCACCGTGGTGCTGCATGTGTACAGAAGGGGTCGGCTATCACATCAAAAGGACCACTGTCGGAAAATTGTTAGTGCAATCTTCTAGATGCCCAAAAACTAAAAATTTCACCACAAAAAAGAAAAAAAAATCAGATTTTTGGACGTAAACTATAGAAATGTTTCCCCTTATACGCCAGTTTGCACCCCCCTCCCATCGATGCTTCTATTATCTTCCTTTTTTGCGCTTTTTACTCCACCTTCTCACACCATTACTCCACACTATTGTATTAAGATGCCGGTACGAAGAACACAAGAGGTTTTTGCCCAAGTACTTCCCCCCTCCTGCCTATAACCCTTCACCATTATGAAAGTCGTAATTCACTGAGCGCCCTCCTAGACATTGTAATTGGTCATTATTTCATTATGACCGAGAACGTACAGGATCTCACTTTATATAACGCTCCTTTCCCACACCTCCTTGTTAGCACGAAGTAATTCTCCTCCGCCCCCTAGCCACCCTTTATTACTATCACACCATTTCAATTTACCGTGTTTTCGGTCTTTGAAGGCGGTGTCAACGCTGAAAGGCGCAAACCTCTCTTGCTGCAGATTTTAAAAATCGGCTAAAATGTGTACTGAACGCCCGTTTGAGGCAGCGGTGTCCCCCCCCCCCACACCCCACCAACCGCTTTATCACGTTCTACCATTATTAATAATTTATATACCATCCACGATAGGGGATGGCAATATTCGAGGCATGTCATGTTAAGCCTTTTCGTGTCCCTGAGACGTTCGTGCCGCTCTCGCTACAACTCTCTCTCTCCCCCCCCCCCTCGTTATTTTATTGAAAATAGCCATTCTGTCTCATCGTTTTAGTACGGTGCAATTAGACCTAAACCCCAACATCCAAAGTGAAAGTTTCCCTTCAACGCCAAATTGTTCCTCACAACCCACATATTGATTGGTAAAAAGTTCCACCATTTGGAGCTATGGGTTTCTGTGGGAGGGGGTAATAAGTTAGTAAATTCTTATTTTGTTGCAGTATTTCTCAAATATTTCGAAATCTATGAGGTTTAGCGTAAAAATGAGCGTTTACAAAAATAATCTTCATCAAATTGCCCACAAAAATGATCCCCGAGATAATCTTACTTGAGTGAACGGTTCGAGAGTTACGGCGGGTGTACACATTTTTCGTATTTCGACGTTTTAGGTCGAAAAAACTGGCATAAGGAAACTTTTTTTGTTTGCACGATTTTCTTTTGTAAAATCAAAGTGCAATTTCTGTGGACTGTAGAATGTTAGTAATATGCCCTTGGAGGGACAAAAACCTTCTCTTCTTCTCAAGGGGCGCTACTTTTTAAGGGATAATAGGCTTCCTTTGGCCTAGGTCATATACACAAGGTGGATCCGTATTACTCAGATTCAAAATTTTGGGTGAAACTACGTCTAAAGCCGAGTACAATGCTGCCTCCGGAGGTGTCCTATCTCGAGCCATTCCTGGTTTATTTTTTTTTTCTTTATAATGCAAAAACAGGGCAATTTCGTTCAAAGATCCGCGATTTCTCGGCTTATATCGCACTTAATCCAAACATTGATGGCAGTTTCGGGAACTGTGGACAATTTCATGTGAGATAGAGGCCATTTCATTGCTTGAAATCATCATCAACTCCTAGAAATTTGGCCTTTTGTCATATATTCACGGAAACTCCATAAATTGTACGTTTTCCAAAACATTGCTGTATCCAAACGGGGTTTTCCGCAGACTGACGATGATCCAAAAAAACGTCCCTTATTTTCTAAAGTTTGTTATGGCGTGTTCACATTTAACGGCACCCCTGACATTTCCCGCGATAATATCGCGAGGATGCACAGAAACTCATTTTTCTACAGAATGAATAACAATCGCTCACGATATTCGTCGACAAACGTCAGCGGTAACATGATATGTGAATACACCATAAAAAAGCTGAAAATATCGGGACGTTTTTGTCATGCGTCGCAAGTCTGTGGAGAGAGCCGTTTGGGTACAGCAATCTTTTGGAAAGCGTACTTATTGTGGAATTTACGTGAATCTACGACAAAAGGCCAGATCTTTAGGATTTGACGATCATTTCAAGCAATGAAATGGCCTCTATCTTAACCGAAATTGTCCGTAGTTTCTGAAAATGTCATCAAGGTTTGGATCAAGTGTAATGTAAGCCGAGAAATCTGGGATTTTTAAAGCAATCGCCGTAATTTCCTTTACTGAAAAAAAAAAACATAAATCTTGAATGGATCTCGATAGGACCCGTCCGGAAGTGGCGTTGTACTCGGATTTAGACGTAGTTTCACCCAAAATTTTGTGCCATAGTAATACGGATCCACTCTGTGTTTATGGCCTAGGCATATGAAAGCCTATTATGCCTTCAAAGGTATCGCCCCTTGTGAAGGAGGGGGAGGTTTTTGCCCCTTGAAGGGCATTTTATTAACATTCTACCGTCCGCTTCATTGCAATTTGATTTTACAAAACTCAATCATGCAAAAAACAAAAAGTTTCCTTATGCCAGTTTTTTCGACAAAAAACGTCGAATTGCAAAAAAGGTTTACTTCTACACCCGCCGTAACTCTCGAACCGTTCACTCAAGTAAGATTATCTCGGGGATCATTTTTGTGGGCAATTTGATGAAAATGATTTTTGTAAATGCTCATTTTCACGATAAACCTCAAATAAGAATTTACTAACTTATTACCCCCTCCCACCCAAACCCATAGCTCCACATGGTGGAAATTTTTAGCAATCAATATGTGGGTTGTGACGAACAATTTGGCGTTGAAGGGAAACTTTCACTTTGGATGTTGAGGTTGGGCCGTTTCTTTGACTAATAGCACCGTACTATTTTTGTTTGCTTTTAACATCTAACAACGAAAAAATTAAAATTTTGTACAATCGGTGACTTTTTCGGCCGTGCTGGTGGTCACGCAGTCAAAACGCGTCCTAAGGGTCCGTCCGCGCAACTCTTAAAGTGTCCAACAATGCCTGCATTGTGTTTGCCTTGTCGTTGGTATTGAGACCGATTTTATCGAATTCGGATTAGCCCATCAGGGTTCGAGTGCGATGTTCCATAAAGAAAGTTCTCGGCTAAAAATAAGAAGAAGAAGAAGAAGAAGAAAAAACACGTTAATTTCGGGATTGAGAAAAACGCTCACTCGCGGCTAAAACTGACGCCAATTCACCGGTATCTGGAAGAAACTTCGTGGGTATCAATTTGGGAAAAAGTGTTAATTTGCTATTCTGGGGAAACATTCCCGACTAGAATTGGGAAAAATGAAAATTCGCGGTTTCAAGGGGTGCGCGTGGGACAGGACGCGGGAGATGAAAACTCCCGTCCCGCATTTTTTGGCCCCTCGTCCCGTCTCGCGTCCCGTACCGCGCATACACCGCGGGACAAAAAGGTACATGATCAAATACCCCCCTCCCTTCATCACCAGATATTTTTGAAGTCATTTTCGGGTGGTCTGACGAATGGACATCCATGGAACGAGGAATATCCGTAAAATTAAAATTTTTCATACCTTAGTTGTGAACTGCAGTTTTCCTCAACTTTTGGACGCGAATTCGCGTTTTTCTCTATTACACGCCGTGATTCAGCGCTGTTTCTCAATTTCAGACCCAGCCCCTAGAATCCGTGAGTTGGCGTTTTCTGTGAATTCGCGCTTTTTCTCAATTTTTTTAAAGCTGCCAAATTGTAACACTTTATCATAATAGCGTGTTCTTCATTTTTATTGACTCGAATTCGCGTTGTTCTCTTATTTCTCCGTGAATTACCGTTTTTCTCAGTTATAGCCGCGTGAACTAGCGTTTTTTCTCAATATTAGCCCCGAAGTTGGCCACAAGAATTGGCGAGTTTCTTGGCTTGCTGGCGAGTTTTCTCATTTTTGGGAATTAGCGTTTTTTCTCAATTTTAGCAGTAAAGTAGGACATTTCCTTCATTTTAGCATTTTAGCTGCGATATTTAGCGTTTTTTCTCGATTTTATCCGTAGAATCGTAATTTTTCATGACCTTAGCTGAGTTTTCCTCCACTTTTATTTAGACGCGAATTCGCGTTTTTGTCTATTTCACCGGTGAATTAGTGATTTTTCTAAATGTTAGTCCTAATGTTGCCCCGAGAATCTAAGAGTTGGCGTTTCACCCTTTTAGCTGTGAATTTGCGCTTTTTCTCAATTTTTAAAGCTGCTAAATTGTAGCATTTTATCATAATTTTAGCTGTAAATTAGGGTGTTTGTTGTTTTTTAATTTTAAGACGCGAATTTGCGTTTTTCTCTTTTTCATCCTTGAATTAGCGCTTTTCCCAGTTTTAGCTGCGTGAATTAGCGCTTTTTCCTAATTTCAGTCCCGATTTTGCCTCCAACATTTCGTGATTTTGCGTTGTCTCAATGTCAGCTATGAATTACTGCTTTTTCTCAATAATAACAGCCATAAATTTCATCAATTTTTCTCAATTTCAGCCGCGAATCAGCGTTTTTCTCAATTTTACAAGCGAGTTCAGCCACTCGTTCTCATCTTATCTACTTAAAAACCCGGATTTTTTAATCTTTAAGCTATTCTGGGGCCCCATCCGAACGGGGGCTCCCCGTTTAATTCTTTATTTTCAGTCTCCCCACTCCCTCGAATTTACAGGCGTGACTATGGCGGTGCGGTGAGGGGGTAGTAATCCCTTGAAAAAGTCCTAAGACGAGGGTCGTCTTTTTAATCAATCAATTAATTCATTTTACTTATTTATTATATCTCCCCACCTCCGGCCACTTAGCATGACAAGTTGGGGAAGCAATGCTTACCTTGCTGGCTCTGACGCGCCTCGCCACTGCAATTCGGATTATTCACTTCGTTGGCTCAGCCTGTATCGCTTTTTCGCTTTATGAATGGGCAATTTTATTATTTCTCTCATTTACAAGTTCCATGTACATCTATTCTAACGAAATCGAAAGAAAATTCTCTGACATTCTACGTTTTCCTGTTATACTTTGTAGTTTCTTCTTTAGAATGTCTACTTATCTGTTTTCTTGAGTAATATGTGACGGGAGTAGAAAGCCAGGCTTATAAACGTGAAGCTATGGAGCTTCCCAACTTAAACATAAACCCTCCCAACACCTTTTTTTTGTGTAATTCGAAAAAGGAAAACTAGATTATAGCTATCAGGACACCGTGGTTGGCACAACGTGGTGCTTGCTGGTTGTTTGATCAATAACTCATAAAAGAAACGTCCCCCCACCACTCTATACAGCGGGAAGGACATTTCTCGGAATAACCCCAACTCATCCCACCTCCTCCATCTTGAGGCTTGGATCACTGTTTTATTCTGGAAATATCCTGGAAGGGCTAGACTTTCACGAAAGTCTACGCGTGTAAAGTCGTTGGAGTTTTCGTGCGTGAAATGAGGCGTGATATACGATGGGCCGCGTTTACTCCACCGCTGACTTTTTTCCCTCTCCTTCCGGTTCAACTATTGATGGGGTGGAAAATAGGATTCGGCGGCCAAGTTTTTTTCTTTTCGATGCATCATTCCCTGGTCCACTCATTTTTTTTTTTCTCGATACATCCATCAAACCGTTTTACGCTGTGGGTGATGGAAATATACAAGGAAAATGCACCCCCTCCCTCACAACGTCACAACCTTCATGAGTCCACCCCCTCCACTCATCACCGGAAAAGAGATGACGGCTTGACGGGTGTGAAGGAATAGCGGAAGGGAGAGTTTTCATGCGCTGGATAATTTAAATACAACGGTGCGGGAAATGCGCAATATCTCTTTCAAATTATGACGCGGTGATGTTTTTTGAATAAACGCGAGCGCGGTGAAGCCTAAGGGTGCCGCGCTCTTTCAATCCCCTCCCACCCTTCCACCTACCCCCCCCCCGGCCTCCATACACGCGATTGGTCATTTATGACTCGCCCCATCGGCACCACTATTACCACCAAAAAGCAGGATATGATGAATCACTATAGGCAATGCGTCGTATTGAATTACCTACTCCGCGCTCTCCCCCCCCCCTCTATAGAGGTAGTGCGGCTAGAATTTCAGAAAACTGAGACGGCCGCTTAACCGAAAGGAAATAAATGAATTTTCGGCAAAAAGCAATAAAACAACCCCACCCCTCACTCCGCCATCACATTTGAGTGAAATTAGCCGTTTCATTGTTACTCTCAATCTCATGTCTCTCTTGTTCCCTGCATTGTATAGGCGACGAAAGGTCTTTGTTTCATCGGAAATTTTTCGTCGAAAAAGCTGTGGGACGGTTATTGGTTTCAATAAGATTTTATGCTTGATACAATATATGCGAGGCTGTTCGCCCTTGTAAACGTCTTCCTAAGTTGAGAGTTCCCTTGAACCAACCGAGCAAAAATATCAACTGTAGGGTCATAAAACCGTCATCATTGTATTTAACTGTGGGACTGTGTCAGCAGAAATTTACGACAACTAAAGGGGAAATTGATCAAGAATATTGGTATGAGTAAGGGGAAATCCCCCCCCCACCATTACCAAAAACCCAACTACGGCAGTTCTATATAATGGTATAATGCCCTTATAGTAGCTCCCCTCCCTACATTGTTCCACCCTTCTTCCACGTATACAATATGTGCGGAGGAATAATTAAGTCAGAGCACAAAGCCCTCCCCCCCATCATAGCTTTTCTGTACGTCGTTTCATGACCCCCCCCCCCCAACGTCTCCGGTGGCCCTTTCACCGGCAATTCGGTTTCCGACTAGCATCGTCAAACTCTTCACCACCACCTTCCTTTGCCCTCTTTTCATTATGAAATGATTTCATTCAAAAAGCGTTTAGTGTTTCCCACTGAAAAAAAAAAGCTTTTTTCTCTCTCTCTCACTCTCTTTGAATTCGTCTGAAGCTTCTTGAAGATTATCCCCAGAGGTTTCCATAGCAACTTTCCTTTTTCTATAAGAACGAATTCATACCTCTCTTGAGATTTTTGCTGAGCCTTGAAGGGTTCTCCCCCCCCCCTCCACTTCGAGACCATGTTTGTTTTGTTTTTATTCACTCTAAATTTCTACAAGTTATAAATCTTTCTGCTCCTCTGCATCATCTTCCAACCATAAACTCATTTTTCTACATTTAAAAGATCAACAAGTGCATTAATTGTTGGAAAATGGTTCCCCTGCTTTGGCGCGGAGGGGTGGTAGGTTGAGCCTGAGCTCTTGGGGGGGGGGGGAATGAAGGGGGAAATTATGGACTTTTCTAAAGCATTAAAACCCATCCACGGGGCACGGGGTGGAATGGAGAAAGCATCCGAGGGAAGAGATTTAATAGAGACCGTATGTCTCTAAGCTCGTTCGTTCGTTTAAGTTATGCCTAGCGAGGACTTAACTCGGCGCCTAATTTGGCTGTTTTCCAACTTATGCCTATGAGTAATTGAGTTTGTTTCTCTTTCGTTTGAGTTTACCCGAGTGATAAGCGCCGGGTATAAGGCATTCGATGGAGGTTTTGTTTCAATAGATGGGGTTTGCTTTGGAAAGGTAAAAATATTTAATTAATTTTTAATTAATGGTTCCAAAATGAATAAATAAACGGGTTATTTGATTATAAACACCAGAAGTAATTACGAGAAAGATATGTTTGCTATTCAAACATTGCCTTCACTAAATTTTCCGCGTTCAGTTATTTATTTTTGTCACCCCCCCCCCCCAAGCCACCATATTGTCTCTCGTTTTTTTCAATCCCCCTTTTCCATTCAACCCTCCAGGGAAGGTTAGGCAGAAATTTTTGCATAGACCACAGTAAAAAGTTTTTCACTAGGGAAAAAACTCCCGAGGAAGAATGAAATGAGTTTGGGAGACACCCTTGAGGAAAACTTTTCGGCTTTATCCCTTTATTTGACGTTGCGTCCCCCACCCCTCCCTTACACCCTATTCACAACCCTTTTTCGTGTCATTCTTCTTTCAAGTTAACTTAAGGTATGTGGCAAGACTCTGGGAAGGAGGTCGCCTCACCACACAATATTCCTTTCCCCCACGCCTTCTTTTTCAATTTTCCCTTCAAATATTTACAGTGGGATAATTAGTTGTTGAAGTAACAGTGTTTACCTTAAATTTAATTAGCCATTCTCACCGCACGTACTTCTTAGTGCCATAGCCCCCCCCCCCCGACACCTTTCCCCCTCACGCCTTTCATTTCCAACTATTTTCACTTCAGAATGATTAACATTTTATTAATTTGATAATCGAGCTCAAACCCGTTTATAAAGCTTTCATTTCTCTTCTTTCGAAGCCGTTGCCTCTAAGGGGAGCCGTGGACTTGTCCGTTGAAGGGGGGTAGTCAGGAACTTATTAAGAGACATTTCCACAACGCTACAGTAGTGGGTTTGTAATGTTATTTCCATCGAAAACTTGGGAATTCGAGATGTCTTCAAAAGTGAGAGCGTCGGAAGGGTGGTTCACCCCCGGACACGTGGCTCATAGTGAAGGGGCTGCCAAAATTGGGGTAAAACAACTTTTAACAGGGTTGCCACAGACTGACGAAACCGGGAAGAGTAAGGGAATTTCAAATCGGTCAGCGAAATCCGGGGAAAGTCAGGGATTTTCTTGATTTTGACACCCTAAGGTCAGGGAAAAAGTCAGCTTCTTTGTACTATAGACTTCCTGTACTTATAGTATTTGGTGGTTTAACGAGAAAAAAATTGAACTAATGCGAGCACTTCCCACGGTGGACCTGTACATCTATATCGGGGCCAGGGGCGCGTAACTCTATGAGATCCCTTAGTCTCTAGGACAAAACAAGAAATGCTGATTATTAGCGCTTGATCCCAATCTTCGCAGCAAAGTAGCGATTTTTCTCAATTTTTACCACAAATTGGCATATTCCTCACTTTTAACAGCGAATTAGCACTTTTTCTCAGTTTTAGCTTCTTAAAAAAATTAATTGATTAATTAATTAATTAAACTCCGGACGACGATTGAAGGGCATAGCCCAACACGATTCGAGTTTCGAGAAAAAATGGCCCTCCGGCGGGATTTGAACCCGCAACCTCTGGATTACCAGTCCAGCACGCTGCCAATTGCGCTACGGAGACGCCTTTGGGAGTTGTACTCCGAGGGATAAGCTAAGCCGAACCCCACCCAGGTCCATTGTGCGGCTAGGAGCTTTACTATGTGGTTCGGAGCTTCTTTGTGGTTTTAGAGGTTTTTGTGGTTGGAGATTCGCTGTGATTGGACCATTTGTGATTGGACTAAGCAAGATGATAAATCAGTTGTGTGGATGGGGGACTGTGAAAGGACCCTATCGAGTTCCATCCCTGGGCCCGAATATTCTCTTCGCCTGCGTTCCTCTAGTATAGAGCAAGGGGGGAAATTCTCTATAGCTGTTCTCTTTACTAGGAATGAGCATCGATGGCGAATCGTCGATGTTATAAGTAAACATCGTACTAAACATATCGATGTTTTCAACATCGAAAAAATGTATTGATATTTTCATTATTAATTCTTTCGGCTTGAAATTGGAGTGAAATGGATGAAAAAGAGGGCAATGTTTTGCCACTTTCCCTACTGATGACTTCCTGGGGAAGAAAAAGGATTATTCATCCATAGAAGGATAGGAGGTGAAAAAGCTTAAATAGCAAGTATGACACTACACCTCGATATTCGATACATCGATAAAAAAGACATATTACCGATGTTGAATATCAACGTCGAATCTATACGCCCAAGCCCTTAGGGGAGGAGAAAATACGCATTTTTGTGGGATCACAAAAGTATACCACGTCGGACAAATTTGACCGTTTCTTGTTTCTATGAATGGTGGGGGCTTATATTTCCATCAGGATCAGGATATGGCGTACGCGTACAATCCCAAAAGAGGCATTTGTGGGGGGGGGGGCAGTCGGTGTTTAAGCCCCGCACCTATACAAAAATGGAAGTAGAAAAAAAAAACGAGCGTTTGGCTCCTTAAAAAGTTAAATTTTACGGGTTTGGCATCTATACCTTCCCTTTTAACTTGATGAATGGACTCCAAAGTTATGAAAGTTCCCCCTTCCCCTCTCCCACACTGTTCCCGGCCACCTCATAAATGTCCTTTACGATTCCGTGTATTCTGCACGGTGTTACACCCTTTCCTTGATGAATCCATTATTATTAATGGTCCTCTTAGATGTTGGAGAGTTTATACTAGCGCCCTGCCAACGTATATCAGTTTTCGCGGATGACTATTAATATTTAAACACTTTCTTTTTAAAAGTATAGCGTTTCAAACGCCCGAAACACCTTCTAAAAAGTACAAGTTTACAATAAAATTGTGTTGTAAAGTTGTACAACTGGTTTTATTTATAATAATACTAAAGAAGAGCACGAAGATAGTGACTAGTAAATGGGGGGGGGGGAGATGGAACGTTGAGCATTCAAACAGGGAGAAAGAGGTTAAGGGTCGCAAACGTGAAAATGATGATGATAAGTGCCCTCGAAGAGTTGGAGGAGTAGGCGGCGGTGACGGCGTAGAAGCCGATGATGATGATGATGGCACTTTCCCGACCGCCTTTACCGTATAAATCATAAAACTTCTCGATAATACATCTTTTTTTTATCCCTCTGGTCTCGTCATGTTCTCGCGTTTCTCTCTCTCTCTCTCTCTCTCTCTCTCTCTGCGTGGAGCCGCACTGAAAATAGCGCCCAAGTGGAAAATTTACCTAATCAAAATCGTTGACAATTTTGAATTACATTTGAAATTGCTCAGCGAGGTTCTAAGTGGACCAATTGTTTCGTGTCCTCCATTTACAGTCTCTATGTATTTTTAGCAAACGTCTATTCGTATATGAAAACGAGAGTCCTCAAACTGAACATCGCAAAATTAGTTTTCTTCACGCGTCACTAAACTATGAAAGCTGGCAACAGTCAACCCGAAATTAACACGCTCCACAATTTGACTTGAATGTCTCCTTATAGAGTATATATACGGGTTCAAAGCTTTCATTTTCACATACCGCGGCCCCCTTTTCTAGAAGGGGTTACATACAGTGTAATTTACACTATATAAGATTGGACGAAGGTGTTACGGGGGAGCATATTATGTAGACTAAAGGTTAAAAGGGTTCGCTTTCCTCCTGGAGATCACCCCCCGCTACATCCTCAATCGCAATCGCTAAAAACATAGTTCCATACAGATTTGCTTTTGACAACAAGCTGTAATATAGAACAACATTGTTAGTATATAAGTGAGCAATGTTGAAGGAGGCAAATGAAGGGCGGGGGAGAGTATGGGTCGTGAGGAGCGACGACGTATGGGTGAGAACTGTGAGAAGTTAAGGATGAAGACAAAGAGAAACTTTGCTGTAGAAACAAACGAAACCATGCATACCCCTCCCCATCGTCATCATTAATCTTCTCACTCACTCTGACACGATTTCCACCACGCATTTCATCTGTCATTAATTAGCCCTTATAAACTGTTTTGGAGCAAGATTATTGACTTTCACAAGGATGAGTACTAACGTTGAAGCCCACAACTGTTAATATGAATGAGCCGATTCAGTATTAGTAACAGATTCGGATTAGTATTTTTCCAAGGTTCTTAGATCGAAATCAGAAGGTTGATACTGACAGGTATCCCCCCCTCCTCGCGGCATTTACTACGTGGTACAAATGGTCCAAACCAGAGAATCAAGATTACGGAGTAATATACTCACGCCCATCAACTCTCAATTCCCATAAGTGAGTGCCATTATTAATAAAGGATAACTCAACTTCCATTACTCCAACCCCCCCCCCCACCATTCATTACAAATCAGTTTTCAGTGATTCCTCCTCCTCAAACTCTAGAAGGTCTTTATACCCCCCCCCCCCTCAATGACGTTAGAAATGAGTAACACCAATTCCCTTTCATCATAATACCGCAGGTTCTATATTTATACATCCCCTTAGTCCCCCCCGCACCCTCCCACTCTGCTACAGCTATGCAAATCATTGTTATACGCCTTCGTTATACACCGGGTGTGATGCACAACCACGTAATGTTTACCCATGAAGCTTGAGGTACCCAGTCACTGATGGGGGTTAGTGCAGGATGGGTACGTGGAGGAGGGAAAGGAGTGAAAGTGCGAGTAGAGTGAGAAATTGGCAGCGAGACTCGTCTTTTGAAGGAGGGGAGGTGTTGCGAGGGTCTCGACAAATAAGCTTTTTGGATTAAATCCGAAAAGGATGTCTCGCAGAGAGCTTAACTTCTAGAAAGGCTTCGTTTCTGTTTGGAAGGATGAGGTGGAAAAAAAAGAAGAGAATTGTTGGCTTTTCGGGGTTTCTTTATTCGCTTAGAATTATTTTAATAAATAATAGAACCGTGCTTCTGACATTTATAAACCCACTCTTTAAAAAAAAAATGGGGATGCTCATTCTCTTCAGTTAATGGCATCTGAAGGTCATATTAACTTCAAACTTGGACCTTCTCCAAAAGGGTTTTGAATTTAAATTGGAATTTTATGTCTCATGAACTTGAACACTCCAAAGAGACGGGGAGGGGGGAGGAATGCTTAGTCCACTGCGTCACATTTTAGTTGAGAGAAAAGGTGTGTATTGAAGGTGACAACATTACCTGCAAAATCGATAACATCACCTCTACCCTATAGTGAGACGTAGAGAAAATGAGTTGGTGGGGAGGGGCTGATGAGAGTGTGAAGAAGGGGCGGTTTTTGAGGTGTTGGTATCAACATCCTGTGAATGAGCCGTCGGGGGGTTGTTTTTTTTATCTGAAAGCGATTCACGCGAAGAACGATTTTTGTTTATTTTTGTTTGGACAGCTTTTGAAAAAAAATGATGGGAGGTGCAAGGACCAAGGAGGACAAAAAAGGGAAAGAATGTCACGCCCTCACAACTTGTTTGACCAAATAAATTCTTCTTGTGGCATTTTAAAAACCTTGCTCATCCCCCACTCCCCCCCTAATTGAGCCTAATAGGGCTAAAAAATAAGTTATTCTTAATGCATGTATTAAAGATTTTTTCTCTGTTTCAGGTTCGGACGTTGTTTGTCAGTGGACTACCCATGGACGCCAAACCGCGGGAATTGTATCTTCTCTTCAGGGCGTACGAGGTAGGACCATTTTACTTTGTTTATTTTGTGGAGGGGGAGAGGGTGCCGGGTGCCCGCAAACTGTGCGGATCAGTGCCTTCAGCAATCAGCCCCCTTGGCGAGTCTGACCGTGGTAAATTCAATTCCGCGGGTTGCGGGCTCTTTTCTGGGTCCAAATTTCGTGAATCTGATACTTACAGAATCCCACGCAACTTTCCCACGGAATTTCACTTTTTTTTTTTTTTTGCTAAGTCAAGAACTTTCGTTCTTGTGGCTTTGGGTTTGGCTCTTTCAAAAACAGAATTTTGTGAATCATCAAAATACATATTTCGCGGGGTGTTCTCCCTTAAAAAAAAGACCAACTTCACAGTTTTCACCCACATAAAATCACAATTCCAGGGTGTTGGTACATTTCAAATACTATTTTGCGGGTCACAACACGACAAAATTTCTTCGCCGTGCTGTCCTTGGATAGGATCGGTTAAAAAAACAATTTCGTGGGTGTGGCTCACTGCACAAAACCACTTTGGTTTGTTCAGACACCCCCAACCCCTCCTTGAAAAGGTAATTTCGCTTTTCTGATTCTTTCAAATACCCCCCTCCCCCCTCGATACCTATTTTGCTGTGTTGGCTCCGTTTCCTTTAGCCCAAAAACATCGATTTCGAGGCTATTTGCCTCTCACGAAATTCGCATGCTTGCTTAACCGTGAAACTTGCAACTTAATCGATGCAGAATACCTATTGGCTCCCTCAAACATGGACTGGTGGGGGGGGGGGTAATGTGCAATTTGAATCTTGCAGTTTTGTCGTCGCTGCTGATTTTACTCCACGTTGGTAATTTAGTCAAAATACTTCCATTTCGTAGCTATTTCAGGGTTGCCACAGACCGAGAAAAGTCTGAAAATTTCTTACTTTTGACACCCAAGTCAGGGGAAAATGAGTGGACAACTTCTTTATCCTAGACTTCCTCATATTTGGTGATTGAACACTCGTATTTGGTGAAAAAAAAAATGAAGTTGGTGAAAAAAATCATGCCAAAGCGCCCAAAAATTGGTGGGCATAGGAAAGGCCACCCTGGGGCCCTGGGGCGGTGGGTCATGGCGGGAATCTCGTAGGACACTTCTCGCCTTTTTGAGCGCGTCATTAGACCCCATTAGTGCCCAAACCAACTCGAAACCGAACATTTCAATTTACCAAATTCGTAATTTCATGCCCATTTGCTCATGAATCGTGTCTTAAATTTAAATTCGGAGCATAATAATTGATCGCTCAGTTGACCATCTCAATGGCGAAATGCTTGCCTGCAGTCAATTTCGTGGTTCTTGGTGGAATAAAAAGTGATAATGAGCCAAATTCACAGAATTTATTTTTGACAGAAGTCAAACCCTGACAATTTCCCTGAGATCAGTGAAATTTAGTTTTGAAAGAGCCAAATACGTGAAATTTGGGCTTGACAGAGCCAAAGCCTGAATGATAAGTGTAATCCGTGAAATCTGGTTTTGCAGAATCAAATTTCACGACAGTTTAATTTTAAAATTTTGGATGAAACATTCAAAATGTCGAAGTTCACGGTTCGAATAAGCCAAATTTATGAATTAGGGTTTTAGATGTGGCCAAGTTTGTTTCTGAAAGAGTCACACCCATAAAATCGAGTTTTGTAAGAGCCAGAATCGTGTTTGGTCTTGAAAAAGCCGAACTCGCGAATTTGGTACTTCTGAGAGCCAAATTCATGTGTTGAAGAAACTAAACTCGTAAAATTTTGTTTTTTTTTATGAGCGAAATTGTGGCGAAATATTGGCTCTTACGATAGGATAGCTAAATGAGCGTTTGGTTACGAAAAGAGCCAAACTCGTGAAATTTTGATTGTATTTGGATACCGCGAAATTGTACACAACCAAATTCCGTAAAATTGGGTTTTTGAGAGATCGAGACTCACAAAACTTGGAATAATTGTTAGAGCCCAAACCCTCAAAATTTTAATTGGTTATTTCTAGCTAAATTTGCGAATTTAACATTCTGGAAATTTTCGCAAAGGGTTCAACCTTCACAAGTTGTAGGGACATTTTCGGTTTATTTTTGAAAGTTGTGCCGAGCCGAGGCCGGAAGCGTGTTGTGAGTCCGAGATTTTGACGGTCAAATTCCGGTAATAATTATTTCGGACAATTGCCAATTTTGTTGGAGGTTCATTGACCAGAACCCAACACGAACGATAAGTGACTCTCTTGTCATACAAAATTATAATAAGTGTTTAATTTTTTAATATAATATGTAAGGAGAGGGGGGCAAGTCACACCCCCGTGGAAATCGCTTACGCCCCGTATTTGAAGGTAGAGTCTTTTTTGTCACTGAAGTCTTTACTCTGTACTACTGCTCGGACTAGCTGCATGGCCTACGTGCCAACGTGTTGTCTTTTATCGCTCAAAGAATTCCCTCCACTCATGGGTTCATTAGTGGGGTGGCACCACGAGTTCACCATCCACCACTTCCATCCTCACCTCTGATCTTTCGTACAGATTTGGATCGGACTCGAGAAAGTGTGGCGATATGTTCTACGATTAGCTTTACTTGATCTTCTATCATGCTCAAAATTCTTGAAACGAGCGCTCCCTTTACTGAACTCCAAGAATCTCCCACCAGGAAACTTGCAAAAAAATAATTACTTTTCAGAGAAGTAACTTTCGCTGATGTTATTTCTCAGACTATAACATCAAATAGTGCATTTTCAAAATGAAATGCACTAAAATTCGCTCTTATCTGCAAACAGCGTTTTACGCCCCTGCAAGTAGAGTTTTAAACGTGCCGTACCTGCAAATAGCGTTTTACGCGTAGAAAACGCGTAAAACGAGGAAAAATAAGAAAATACTTATATCAAGTGTCTAATTTGGATGTGTTGGAATTTCACGGAACTGGTCAGGGGAAACCGGGAAAAGTCAGAGAATTCAGTGCGATCAGTGGCAAGGCAGTGGATACATTGGCAACCCTTTATTTTCCCCCTCGAAACTCGCAATTTTGTTTTTTATCCCCGAAACCTCCAATTTCGCAGATTTTTTATGTATTTACACAATATTTTGGCTAATATATAATCCTTCATTACTTATAGTCCAGGAAAATTAGTGCAAAAAATGGGTCTAGCCCCTAAAAATTGCTCGAGAGCTGGAAATCGTTTTAATTCCTCTTAGAGGTCCTGAATAACAAGTTTATGAGTTTGCGACGGTTTCTACCTTGTGCTTTAGATTTGAGAGCTTGATAACCTCTAAATTTTCGCGGCTATTTCAGTTGTTAACGTGTACCTCGGAAAGTACGCATCCCACATGAAATGCCACTATTTCCACTTTCAAAGAGCATTCAATTCCGCGTTGAATGTCGTTTGAGACATTCAAATCGGTTGATACATTCAGTCGCAATCGCCAGTCAAACATATGCAATTTTCACCATCTTCGCTAAATATTTGACAACCCTCAACTTTCAACGCCTGTAGGTTGAAAATGACTGCTCCGATTGAAAAATGTCATTAGACCAAAGTTCTAGACAATTTAATTCTTGATCGAATAGTATTATTGAAATTTGAAATTTTCTTAATCCAGTGCTGAGTTATGAATTTTAAACCAAATAAGGTCGTAGTGCCAAATTTTTGCTAAGGTAGCCCAACGCAGGAAACGTCGCCTGAACTCGAAATTTATCACTTTCTAGCATTTTTAAAGTAAAAGAGAATGTAATCTACTCATTTGAAACTCAAAATCATTTTGTCAAGATCTGATCACGTGGGTAAGTAATTATGGACACCCATCAATCATTAATCAGGTACCAGAAATGACAGAACAACAGTATACATACATGTATAAAGCCGGCTCCACACATGTGGTATTCGCCAAATAACGAGCAACACATTTTTGAAATTATCAGCTAGTTGGTTTCTAGACAATTGCTAGACATTGATTGAATATTTTACAATTTTTTTTTTTTTCTGGCTTTTCGTGAAGGATTAGCTATATTTTGCAAGTTACTTGGCAAGTACCGCATGTGTGTATCCGGCTTAATACTGCTTCCACACGTATGGTACTTGGCAATTAACGAGCAAAATGTTTCCCAAGTATGCGATAGTGTGGATGGGTGCTCGCTATTCGACAAATCACGAATATTCGGTATTATTATTATTATTATTATTATTATTATTATTATTACTTTATTTCCCGTCGGTCACGTAGACATGGGCACGTCAAAATTAAAGATATCAAAACATCAAAGATATGCGTACATAACAAACAAGACAAAGTAACAAACAACAAAACAACTTATAAATCTGTCATACAAATAATAATTTATAAGACAATCGTGAAGAAATCATTTACATCGTACAATACTTTGTCTATTAACAATACTTTTATGGCTCTGCGAAATTTCTTCATTGGTAGCTCCCTAATGCTCAAAGGTAGAGCGTTGTACATTTTGAATGACAAGTATAAATGGCTATTAATAGTCTTACTCAGCCTGTAAAATGGAAAAGCAAAATCACTTCCGTTCCGCAAATTGAAATCGGTCTTGCAACGGACTTGTCCCGATTCTTCCGCCTGCCCATGGGCATAACACAAACACTCTAGGACGTAAAGTGATGGCAGAGTCAATATTCGAAGATCACGAAACAGGTCAACACAGTGTTCAGAACTGCTAACACCCTTAATTATACGCACAGCTTTCTTTTGTAAAAGAAAAGCACGTTTAGAAGAGCTAGAATTACCCCACAAAATAACTCCATATGATATAAGTGAATGGAACCGCCCATAATAAACATTCATTAAACATTCAAAGGGAATGACAGGTCTCAGTCTCCTGATTACAAATAATACCCGGCTCAATCTTTTACAGAGGTGGTCCACATGTTGAGTCCAACCAATCTTAGAGTCCAGCCAGAGACCCAAGAACTTGACTGGCGCACAGTCTGTATCACGCAACTGCCTCAAACCGAAGACCAGAAGTTTGGTTTTTTCATTGTTCAAAAGCAAGTCATTACTCAATAACCAGCCCTCAACTCTCCAAGTTCCCGGGCTAGGTTCGTTAAGAGCGTATCAATATCGGAACCACTCGCTCTTAATGTCGTATCATCCGCAAACAAAGTGACTAAAGCTCTTGTAAAGGATGGGAGATCATTAATCATTATGAGAAAGAGCAATGGCCCAATGACAGATCCTTGCGGAACTCCACTTTCAACAACAGTAGTGTCAGACCACTCATGCTGGAAGACAACCCTTTGTTTCCTGTTCGATAGGAAATCTGATAGAAGGTCCAGAGATTTATCATGAAAACCATATTTCTTTAACTTCCCAACCAGTTTGTCATGGGTAATGCTATCAAAAGCACGTGATAAGTCACAGAAAGCGGCTGCTGTGTACGATTTTTCCTCGAAGGACCGATAAACGTCCTCGACAAAAGACAACACAGCTTGAACAGTACTTCTTCCCCTACGAAACCCATACTGACCAGGGTACAAAAGACCGTTTTCAGAGAGGAAATCGTACATCTGAGAATAAATCGCTCTTTCCAACACTTTAGAAAATACTGAACAAACGGAAATGGGGCGCCAATTGCTGCAGTCACTCTGAACGCCTTTGCCCTTATAAAGAGGAACGACTTTCGCGACCTTCAACAAATCAGGGAAAACTCCCTCCCGAATACACAAATTGATTACCGAGGTCAGAGGCTTCACAATGACGTGTATGATTGACTTAAGGAAAACCGAGGAAAACTCGTGAATGTCAGTGGATCCAGTGGATGCCAAGTTATTAACAATGCCTATGCAGTCTGATTCACTAATAGGCTTAAAATTGTACAACACAGAACTTTTTTGGCAATCAGCCATCTGAAACTTGTCGACATCTATATCATTTTGTTGGACACTAATTTTAATTTTGTCGGAGACTTTCTCCACCACATCAACCAGATAATTACTGAAATCTGAAGCATTTATACTGCCACCAATAGAGCTACGTGTACCTACGCTCAAGCACTCACTCTTGACTACTTTCCATGAGGCCTTAACAATATTGTCGGAACCCATTATAAACTCTTCATTATACTTTTTGCGAGCTAGCGTTATCATATTTTTGTACTCATACAAAGCACTCTTATACACAATCTTAGCCTCAGGGTCATTTTTTTGTCGAAATGCATGATACAATGTCATAACCCGGTCTTTAAGACTACAAATCTCAGGAGACAGCCATCTTAGTTTTTTTCGGCCAATTTTAGCCTTAGGTAGAACCACTTTGGGGATACAAATGTCTCGGTAAAAAACGAGAGTCTTAATAAAACTATCAAAGGCTTCATTGGGCCCACGCGCCTCAACGACGTCGAGCCAATCAACTTTACTTAAGCTCCAAATACAAAAGTTTACATTTTCGATGCTGTACACGAATCTCTTTGGTTCAACATTTATCGAGGCCTTACTCGCTTCAGTAAAGTGCAAGAAAGGCAGGCTGACAACTTGAGCCGCGTGGTCGGAAAAGCCCCAGTCAAACACATTGGCTTCACTCACAGTGAAGTTAGTCAAAACATTATCGAGACATGCTCCGTTCCTAGTTGGCTGATTTATGCACAAGTAAAAATTGAAGGAGCGACAGAGGTCAATAAACTCAACAGCCAATCGAGACTCGGCCTCAAAATGAATGTTAAAATCCCCACAAATAACAACACGTACTTCGTAAGAACAAGCCATTAAAAGTAACCTTTCAAACAATGTCATGAATTCACTATAATTACCAGACGGAGGCCTATAGACACATATAACCAATAACTTTTCATTTATCATAACCACTGCGATTTCAAGAGTTGACTCACTCGACAAGGAAGATAATTTTTCCATTTTCTTAGAACTAAGGTGTTCGCGAACAAATATAACAGTCCCACCACAAAATTTTCAATTCCATATAAACTAGCCTCGTCAACCTCCAAGAAGTGCTCACTGAAGCAAAGAATATCACATTTGTTTTCATTCGAGTTGAAGTGAACATTAAGTTCATTACATTTTCCCTTAAAACCTCTAACATTTTGATGAACAAGCCGAAGAGAATTCTTTGTCACCGTGGAAGGATTTCCTAGTCAGACTGAGTTGGGTAACTTCTGATCTTCTCTCAGTCTGCCGAAAAAATCCTTTACGTAGCACTCCGCCGGCCAATTGGCTGGGTCGCGTGCAGTCAATACTTCCGAGTCAGGTACTTCGATGTAAAACGAAGAATATTCGGGGGATCGTGTCTTAATTTGAAAACATTTGGGAGCAGCAATCCCAAGAGTCTTCAAATGCTCAGTAATGTCTTCCAGTTTCACTCCGGGATCCAATCTCGAAATAAACAATTTTTTTTACTCGGATTTTTTTCCGGCGCAGCCTTGAGGTTTCCGATGACTTCTTTTCCAGCTCCAATAGTTCCTTTGAAGGGACGAGAGCGAGGTTGAAATCTTTGTGGCACCTCCACCAGCGTTTCCTGCGATGAGGACAACTTTGCACATTCGACACCCACTGCGGCCAATCTACGACGACGAGGCTTTCTCTGACCCTGACTCGCATTGTCATTATTTTCTTCTAGTTCGCACCTATTCCCCTTCTCACATTCTTTGTCAAGAGAAGGAATATGACGAGTCGACGATGGGGGCTGTGGGAAGTCACCAACCACTAGCCAACCATTGGAATTTATTAAGCTTATCTGGCCATTCGTTGCAATAGAGTCCACCACTACTTTAGGGGCGGAACCTGAAAAGTTCCTAAAGCCGACGTCTTCTAAATCTTGAGAATCGGTAAGGCAGAAGCTCTCCTTGGGAAGTGGCGCCCTCTCAACAGTCAGACTTTTTAAAACAGTCCGAATTTCACAATTTCCCCGAAATAAATCATCAATCCGTTTACCGAGCTCCAAATTATTTGCACTAACCTTTTCAAGTTCGGCAACCGTTACGGAGATCAAAGAGAAAACATCCACAGTTCCGTAATTCATGCTAGACAATTTCTCTATGTCCACGTGGCACCTTGAACAAAACCACTTCGTTTTCTTTTGCAACTCGCAAATCATGTCATAATCTTTGCTTGTGAGATTCACACACGACAAATGAAACCGTTTTCCGCACGGCCCTTCACAAAAAATTGACCCACCATTGTCCGCAAAAGAACTTAAGCAGAGACCGTATTCAGTCCTCTTCCGAGCACCGGCCATTTTTTTCCCTTCCATCCGCGTGTGCAATGGATACTCGGTATCCAATGCAATGGTGCAATGGTATTCGGGTGCTCCGATTAGTACGGGAAATACGAATATTCGCCAAGTGTAGCGGTCGTCATTCACTCATTCTTGCAACGGGGATAGCTCAATTAAACGTCGAGGACCCGGCTCAACCATTTTATAACCCGACTGGCTTGGTATGTCGAGTCGGCTAGAGAGCCAGAAGCGAGGACTTTAGTGCAGTAGCGTCTCTGCCCCCTGGGAAGCGATGTACCAGCTACATAATCGGCTCAGTATCCGGAATAATGCGATCAAGAAGACCGAGTAGCTCTGGTAGCGGAAAGTATGAGGTCGAAAGGCAGATTTCGGACGGACATGACACCCTTTTGAAAGTTTGTTGCTGTGAGCCCAATGAGCGTGAGAGTGAAAACCCAGTTTTGAACCATATTCCCTACGTCTAATTAGCCGGTGGAGGGCTCCAAATTTAGCACATTTGGTCTACTTTCATGAGGAAAATAGTGACTCTTTTCGTAGGATGCATTTTCAAGGAGATATAGGCCAAAATCCTAAACAAGTGCGAAATTTTCGAGGTTTTTTGAGCACCCTGAAGTTAGCACAGGGGTTTTGAAGCTGCAAACTTTGATTTACACTAGTGGTACCTCCTCTGACAACATACTAAAAATTCAGATTTACCTGATTTTTTGTGACCTTCGATGTCTAAAGTGACTGGCCTACTTTCTATAATTTCTGGCTAGTTCAAACAACTATTTCATCTCGTTGTGGAAAACGAAATGTCGTGATTTTGGTTCTGTCCAGCCACATTTCGCCCTGGGTTTTAAGTTCTTTTTCATGACCAAATGTCGCTGATTTCGCCCATTAATTAGCCAATTTCACGAATGTTTCCTATTTCTAACCCGTAAAAATTCGCGTATTGTTTCAAAAACCAAAAAATTTGTAGCGTCGACTCTTTCTAAAATCAATTTTGCAGGTTGTGCCCCAGATGAGCAAAATTTGATTTTATAAAGAGCCGAACCGTTTTTATAAGGCGCCAGAGGCGAAATTCGGTAATTGAGCAAACCCTAAAAACCGTGAAATCTGGTTCTGTGAGTGTCAAGTCGGTGAAATATTTTTACTTTGAATGTTCGTATAACAGCCGAATTGCGTTTTTTGAACGAGCTTACGCTGTGACATTGGATTTTTGAATGGGCGAACCTCGCGCGTTTGCTTATTAGGGGCTCAATTCTGCGATTTTTTATTTTTTTTTTTTTATTTTTATTTATTGAGTAAAATCTGAGAAATTGGATCGTTGTCTGTAATACCGTTCTGCAATTCGTCTGCACTTTCACAAAATTTTGATTTCGAAAGGTCGAAAACCATTGAAATTAATTTATTATTAAGTGTCAAATACGCGAAGTTATATGGCCACCGACGTGTCCATCCGTCCCCCCCCCCCTATCGCCCCACGTTAACGAAGAATCACGCTGAGCTGTGTAATTTTTCTCTGGTGGCGGTGATCCTGCAAGGCATAGTCGCGTGGCCACTTTGCCCTGTTCCTTTGGTGGTGGGGGGTATCAATCGTTTCGATTAAGGTAAAATACTTTAAAAGTATTACATTTCGTGTTTGTTACAATAAATTGTGGGAGGCTTTCAAAGATAAAGAGAGGAAAGGTTATTAGCGTTAATGGAACGAAAAGGAAAGGACTTCCCCCTCTCCCCTTTCATTCTCCTGAATGGTAGCAAAACGCGGTGGACCAATTAGAGTTTTCCTCTTTTTTTTCCCCCTCCTTTTTTCGGAAAGTGGTCGTCAGTATATTTTGATAAGAGAAAGTAAATTCAGTGGTGGCTGTTCGCCTGTTAGCACAGGTGAGGCCCTTGTATAATCACACACACACATAGGCAGCTCGCGGTGGTGTCATCCCTTTACCGTAACGGCTTCATTTAACGCTCGAAAGCCTAGTGCTGAACACATTTACGCTACACAAAAGGAAAAATTACAGCCTCTTTTTCTTTTTTTTTTCTTTTTTCCTCGTGTTTCAACCACACTGGAAACATATCCTCCACCACTTTCCCCCTCCCTGACCATTTCACTATGGGGGGCCCACAATACACCCACCAGAAATGGGGTGACAACGTCAACAAATCACTTTCCTCTCTACGACCATCACTCCCTTTAAACCATTTCCCTCTGGAAGGGAAACTGTCCGTCAAACTGTTCGCTGGGAGAGAAATACATTAGTCGGATTGCTCTTGAAAAATGGGAGGGGGGAATAGAAAAAAAAATTAAAAAGAGACAGAGAAGCCCCATGGAACTTCAGAAAAAAATTCTCAAACGCGAAAACTAAGGTTTGTTATGGCTCAGGTCATTGATGGATAGGAGCATAACCACGTGCCGTGAGACGCAATTAATTTATTTTTGACGACGTAGCGCGGATGTGGATACTGATGACTGAGGGTGTGGGGGGTAAGGGTTATATAGGTTGGGAAGGAAAGAACTAACAACAATAGATCATTCTTGATCAACTAACGAATCAAATAAATCAACGGGGCGTGGCTGATCTGATGAAAACCTGAGCTTCATAGTCATCGGTGGAATGTGTGGGGCGGGGTGGGGGTGATGAGTCAAAACTATAGCCCCAACCACCCCCACTCCACATCATCATCATCATCGTCATCATCATCACAACCACACTTTTTTTTTTCACCACCACCGCCGCTGCCGCCGCCGCCGCCACGCCCTCAATCACCCCGCATTTTCATCCTTTATTACAAAAAACTAGAGCTTATAATTGATTGCTTTTCGTGGTTTCCTAATCCACCCCCGCCCTATCCGATTCGTCCACTTTTCGAATTTACTCCCCCCTCCGCCCATCATTATCATCAACTAATGGGGTACTTCTATAAAGTCGAAAATATAGTTCCAAGTTTGGTTATTATTTTGTTTGAGCATGATGATGCAAAGGGAACGGTGTGCAGGTAATAGGGAGGGGGGACGTTTGAACTAAAACAACCGAAAACCTGATAATTGAGGGCCTTGAAACAACAGTGAACAGAATTGGTGAATTTTGCCCATTAATAATAATTGTTTAGGGCGAGTTTTATTACGAGCGTTTGATTTCGCGTTGTGGAAAATGGGTAACAGTGGGAAGGGACCAGTTTTGCATTGTTAATTATTGCTCTTTCGTATTGCAATGTTTTAATGCGTTCATTTTTGTTTTTCAGGGCTACGAAGGGTCGTTACTAAAAGTTACTAGCAAGAATGGAAAAACAGCCTCGGTAAGTAAAAACAGATTTTTTATTTGTTTTATTTTATTAACTTATTATAAGTGAGGTGTTACTCTTAAACTCGCTCACTCAAGATGGGCAGCACGCACTCCACGGAACCCGCACCCGCTGATCTAGGGGGTGGGCAGCTCCCCCTCCCCCGAACCGCTTAGAAGAGGCTTTTAGATCTGGTTTATTGACTTTTAGCGTAGGTCAACCGTCGGGTAGTGTTCGTCCCTCTCCGCGGAGACACTCACCGGGCCCACCGTCCGATGTCGCATCGGACACTATCCATGGAGCCAAGCAAACGTGGCCGAGTGGTCGCCCGCGAAGTGTTTGACCGAATTGGATGGGTCTACGTTATCCGACGAGTCCGCCGACACCGTGTGATGCCAACTTCTCCGCCTTCCGACTATACTTCGCTAATGAATTGGAGAAAAGTACTAATTCGCGGCTAAAATTGGGGAAAAACAAACATTCACAGTTGAAAACGCCAATGTCCTCTTTCTGGAGGCACCATCGCGACTGAAGTAGAAAGTGAGAAAGCAAAAAAAACACCAATTTACGGAAAAATTCCAACTAACAAATCGCTGATTCGCAACCGAAATTCACGCTTATTTTCGGCTGAAATAGAGAAAACCCATAATTATAGCAGCAAAAATTGAAAAACGAGGCACTAAATTCGCGGCTAAATCTAATAAAAATCGCTAATTCGCTGTCGAAAAAATGAAAAAACGCTAATTCGTGTCTAAAATTGAAAAGAAGCCCCAGTGCGCGGGAAAAATAAAGAGAAAGTGCTAATTCGGGCCTGGAATTTAAAAAAGCGCTAATTCGTTGCTTTTAAATCTAGAAATAGTTCAGCACAAATTAGGCACTGAATGTGATAAAAAGTGCAGGCGCCGGGCAAATTTGCTGCCAAAATTGACAAAAACGTCAATTCGCAGTTGAAATAAAAAAAATCTCAAATTTGCTGTCAGAACTGGAGGATGACATTAAGGTAAAAAACGCAAATTTTGCGGGTCAAATTGTGAAAAACCGCTAACTAGGGAGCATGCAGTGGCGGATCTAGTAGGATTTCATCTTGGGAGGGGGATCTTCTATATCATAAATCTGATTTATACTCCTTCTTTTATTCTCAGTTTCAGTCACAAAATGCGTTTTCTCAAATAGTCGCAAATTATTTATCAATTTTAGTCGTGAATTAGCGGATTTTCTCAAATGGATCCGCTGTTTAATCGTTTTTTTTTTTTTTCTCCTTTTCAGCAGTGAATGGGCGCATTCTTGTTCACTTTAGCCGCGAATTCCCTCCATTTTAGCAGCGATTGAGCCATTTGTCTACATTTTAGACGGGAATTATAGCGGTTTTGTCTCAGTTTTAGTCGTGAGTTGACGTATTTTTGAATTTCAGCGTGTTATCTCCATTTTAGCCGCGAGTTACCGTGTTTCCTCAATTTTTAGCCACGAATTAGCGGATTTTCTCGAATTGATCCGCGTATAAGCGTTTTCTGTTTTTCATTTCATTTTAGCAGCAAATTATTTATGAATTTACGCCCGGCGTGAATCACCGCTGTTACTCAATTTCAGCTCCGAATTAGTGATTTTTTCAAACACAGTGAACTAAGATGAAGTTCAATAAATTGAGAAAGATGTTGTCGCCGGTATTCAATTAAATAAATTAAATGAAAGTGATATCTTTCCGGTCAATGATGGAAAGGCATAGCAATTTACCGAACTTCATCTAAGAGTGATTTACCTTCGTGATACGGAGAAATGCCTAGAGATTCGAGAAACAATGGCCCTGGGTAGGGTTCGGCTTAGCTGATCCCTCGCAGTACGACTTCCAAAGGCGTCACCGTGGCGCAAGTGGTAGCGTGCTGGACATGTAACGCAGAAGTTGCGGGTTCAAATTCCGCCGGGGAGCCCATTTTTTCTCGGAACTCGAATCGTGTTGAGATGTGCCCTTCCTCGTCGCGTCGTCCGGAAAGATATCACTCTCATTTAATTTATTCAACAGTGAACTAACGTTTTTCTCTATTTTAGCTTCACATTAGCGCTTTTTTTCAAATTTTGTCGTGAATGCGCTATTTCTAATTTTAGCTGCGAATTATTATCCCAATTTAAGCGGTGGATCATTTCTCAATTTCAACTGCGAAACACCGCATTCTGCAATCTGCAAATAGCTCCGTGAATTAGAGTTTTTCGCAATTTTAGCATCACATTGCTACTTTTTCTCTATTTTTGTCGCGAATTAGCACATTTCTCAATTCTATTCGGTGGATTAAAGCATTTTCCTCAATTGATCCGCGAATTAGCGTGTTTCTTCATTTTGGTTGCGAATAAGCGATTTACACCGATTTTAGGCGGAACTTGGCACATTTTTTCCGATTGAGCCGCGAATCTGGAGATTTTCTCAATTTTAGCCGTGTCTTACCGGGTTTTTACTACATTCATCCACGCGGAAAAGTGTTTTTTTCTCAATTTCAGTCCCGTTGTTGTTTCGAGAAACCATTAATTGGCGTTTTTAAGAATAATAGTTGAGCCTGTTAATGGTGCTGAGCGGTGAGCTGCAGCTTTTTCTCAATTTTATAGCGGCGAATTGACGCTTTTTCTCAATTATCGTCGCATACTAGTGTTTTTCTCCAATTTTAGCCTAAAATTAAAGATTTCTTACTATGAATCAGCGCCATTTCAGGCGCGAAAATTAGCGTTTTCGCCGCCGCGTAACCTCAATATTAACACGTCTAGAAAGCGTCTATTTTTCCTAACTTATTGTGAGCGCGTTTTCTCCATATTTGCCGTTAATCAACGTTTTAAAATTTACAAATCCACCCCACTCCTGTTCTGAATGGTGCACGGGTCAAACTGCCCCCCCTCGTCCCTTCATCATGCACTACTGCAGCAGGAATGAATAGTTTGGGGGGGGGGTCGAGGAAACATCTGAATCAAGCAGCTTCGCCTTTACCAGCCCTTTGGTGAAAGGTAAAATCCATATTCTTTGTGGTGAAGGGATTGAATTGCCAAAACCCACCCCGTAAATCCGCCACTGCTAGGGGGCAAAATTGAGGTAATGCGCTAATTCACAGTTAAAACTTAGAAAGCTGATTAAAACAAAAAAATTCTGATTCCTGGCTTTCATTCAAAAATATCGCCAAGTCCACGGCTTAATGTGAGAAAAAACGCTATAGAGCGTAAATTCGAGGCTGGAATTGCGAAAAGTGCTGATTCGTTAAAAAAAAAAAAAAAAAAAAATCAAGCTCAAATTCACCATCAAATCTGGGGAAAAGCGCCGGCGCAAGCCAAATTCACGGCCATGGCTGAGAAAAAACGCAAATTCGCGGCTAAAATAACTGCTCTGATTTACTGATAAAATCGAGAATAAACAGTAAATTCGCGGCCTCGAATTCGCTGTAAAGATGATAAATAAGTGCAGGTTTGTGGCTATAATGTAAAAACCGCTAATCCATGGAACAAATCGCTCATCCGCGGGTAAAATCAAAGTTAACGCTGATTCTAGCTTACACCGAGAAAATCGCTAGTCTAAGGCCAAAACTGAGAAAAAAACGCTATGTAATTCGCGAGTAAAAATCAAGAAATCGCGTAACTCGGGGGTACATGATTTGTTTCTAAAATTGAGCAAAAATGCCAGGCTCCAGCAAATTGCGTGGCCAAAACCGAGAAAAAGTGTTATGTCTCGAGGCTGCAATTGCGAAAAAACGCTAATTCGCATGTACAAAACGGAAAAAATAGCGGGATAAAACCGGCTAATTCACGTCTTAAACTTGGAAAACTTTCTGCCTACAAGTCTATGATTCTCATCTAAAATTCAGATAATGCGTTAATTGCGTCTCATTCGCAGCTAAAGTGGAGAAAAATGATAATTCTCGGATAATTTGAGAAAATCCGATAATTCGGCAGAAATCGAGGAAGCGTGGTAATTGCCGGCTGAATAATTCGCGACTAAAACTATGAAATCAATCCACAGTCGAGATAATTCGCTCATTCGCTACTAAAATTGAGAGGACGCTGATTTGAGCATAAATTTGAGAAAATAAGATAATTCTCGAGTAAAATTCCGAAAACACAGTTTTGGGAATGCACGACTAAAATATAGGAAAAACTGCTAATCCACTTAGAAGTGATGGCAAACGCGAATTCACGGCTAAAATGGACAAATAGTACGAATGTGCTGCCTGAATTTAAGAAAAACCGCTAATTTGTAGATAAATTCGCGTCTAAAACTGATAAAACCTGCGCGCGCCGATTTCTGGCTAAAAATCCGCTCATCCGCGCTTCTAAAAATCTTGAAAAGTCGTTAATCGCGGCTACTGTTGACAAGACGCGCTCATTCGCAGCTTAAAATGGAGAAAAACAGTAAATCTCGGATAATTTGAGGAAATCCGTAAATTATATCCGCGAATGTTCACAAATCAATGAAAATTAGCCTGAGATTAAAGCTCCTTTTTTTCCTTTCATTCTCTGTTTAGCGCTAAAATTGTCACTTTTTCTCAATTTTGGGAATTTGCATTTTTTTTTCACTTCATCGTTGAAATTTGATCGAGCAAGATTTCCCAATTTCAACGGTAAACTTGAGCTTTTTTTTTTTTTTTTTTTTTTTTTTTTTTTTTTTTTTTTTTTTTTTTTTTTTTTCCATTTCATTTTTGTCATGAATTAGCGATTTTTCTTAATTTTAGATACAGATTAGCGCTCTGTACTTATTTCAGCCGTCAATGATCCAATCGGCTATTATCTCAATGGACTTTGCGAATTTTTTTCTCAATTTTAGCTGTGATGCTGTGAATTAACGAGTTTGCTCACTTTTTTGGGGGGTGAATTTGCGCTTTCTCTCAATAAGCGCTCAATATTAGCGTTTTTTTCGATTTGAGATTTTTTCCCCGCGAGTAAACCCGTCTTGCCTTAAGCCCCGGATACACACATGCGGTGCTTGCCAAGTAACGAGTAAAATACTTTCAATTTTCAGTTGGTGGGTTTCTAGCAAATTGCTAGAAAAATTGATTGATAGTTTGCTCGTTACTTGGCAAGTATCCGCACTTGTGTATCCGGCTATTAAGTGTAACTGGCATACGAGTAGCACCAGCTAATTGCGTTTAGTTTGTTAGTTCGATAGTTAATTGCGTTCAGACGGTCGACCGGTCAAGTCCGGGCCTTGATGTGTGTTCTTAATATAAACAAAAAATAATTGAGAAATCGTGCCTCAAGCGAGCTTTTTTGTCTCTTTTTATTATTTCATGATGAAATAATGCACATAACAATTCAATTATTTTTAAAACATGATGCCGGGCCCCCCTGAAAAGACCGAGCCCGGGAGGAATCCTCCCGTCACTTCCCCCCCCCCCTTACGACGGCCCTGCCACGCTGAAAGAGCCCGGGTGTCCACTAATCCGCGACCTCGTCTGACCGACTGATTAGAAAAACACGGAACACTGGGGGTGGCTCCACCTCTGAGGTCCCTTGTTGAGTGTCGACCGGGTGGCGACACCCGTGAAGTCACACCACACCGTGTGTCAGGCTAATTCAAATTAGCCACCCAGATCGCCTCCTGTGTCAGGGCCCTAAACCGTGAGTTTCTTTGTGCAATATACACACACAAAAAACATGCTGCCTGTCTTGAGAGTCCCTTGACAAACAAACAAAAATCCAATAAAGTCGTCAATATTTTTTTTTTTTTTTTGTGCTCTTTTATTTTCAGCCTGTAGGATTTGTGACGTTCAACACAAGGGCAGGAGCTGAAGCGGCTAAACAAGATTTACAAGTGAGTTTTCCTTCCAATTTATTCTACCTCGGCCTTCCTTTAGGAAACCCCCTCCCCCCTTACACCCCCTCATGACTCGTCCATTAATGATGACAAACGCGGTGACATGTTTATTTTTCTTTTGAATAAATGTACATTTTATATAAAATATTATACAACTCACATTGACATGTTCATCATGAGTTCATACTCTCGACATGTTTAAGGTTTCCATCAGTTTTTCTCCCCCCGCCCTTTTTTTCACGATCATATCTGCTGAAAAATTGTAAACATTTTGAATGCAAATGGAAGGCATCAACTCGCCTAGTTTAATAAGTTCTTCGCATTTTTCCTGCTCCCTTCACCCCCACCCTTCATACGAAGAAGTAAAAAAACTCTATCATCTGTTTTTTATAAGATTTAATTCATATTAGACCCCCCCTCGATATCAACCCCTTCACCAATGTCTTTGAGACATTTTTATCTCTTCGCAAAAATAAATTTGAATTCCTCCTTTTTGTTATCATAAACGTTAACCCCCCCCCTCGTCCCCCTACCATCATCCTTTTCCGAACCCTTCCCCACAATTGATGAAAATACATAACCCCATTTAATTGTACAAAGCATCAGCTTAACTATAATTTCACGTGCTTTTAAAGCATCGCTTTGTTTTTAAGTTGATAATAACGCGAATTGCTTTTTGTAAGTGAACAAAACCTCAAAACTTAAATGAAAACTTTGCTTACGACCCTCACAAAAATTACATTTTTAACGTTCCATGGTTTATTGTGCTTTGACCACCCCCCACCCCCCACAATTCCAATATTTGACACTTTTCTTTTTGTTGAACACGAAACACTAAAGAAAATAAAAAAAAAAAGAAAAAGAAAAACGAACACTCGCACCGAATTTTTTATAGAAGGTGTTTAGGTGAACACAATGGTCCATCCCAGCTGCACTAAAAAAAACAAACAAAAAAAAACACCCGACATAGAGCAATTGATTTGGATAAAGTTTTTAATCCCCCGCCCCCACCCCCCGGCCACAAATCCCTCAAACCACTTCTCTACGTAGTGTCACGCTCTTTTTATTTTATATTATACATATATTTTAGGAGATTGTTGAAAATTCACTTTTGTTTTGAGTGTGGAGGATTTTCGTTTATTAACTATAAAATTAATTATTTCACTTGCACGCCTATCCAAAACGGCAATCTGACATGTAATCGGACCCCTCGAGTAAGGATTTTTGCATTTTTTTTTCAAAATTTTGGAGAGCCGGGTTCTATGTAGGGAAGTGGATTATTTTTTCATTAAATGAAAAAATTAAATTTTTGAGTTTTATTTTTATATTTTTTGTTGTTTTTACCCGGGCTTTTACATTTTTTTTGTTTTTTTTCTCTCTCTCTTTCTCTCTCTCTCTCTCTCTGCAAATGTTCGATAAACAACAGCAGGGTGTCCGGTTCGACCCAGACATGCCGCAGACGATCAGGCTGGAGTTTGCCAAGAGCAACACCAAGGTCAGCAAGCCTAAGCAGCCCACGGCTAGTCTCACCAACTCGCACCCGACTCTTATGCACCCCCTCACTGGACGTAAGTAATAAAAAAAAAAAAAAAAATGATTATGATGATGGTGATGATGATGAGAAAAAAACACTTCCCTCCTCTTACCTTTTTTGCCGCCTTTCCATTTTACAAAATCCATATTTTAAAAGGTTTTTTTGTCTTCGTTTTGGTGCTAATTTGAGTTAGGAGAAGTTGTAGAGGCACGACTCAAGGTTGGAAGGGTGGGTTTGGGGGTCTAGGAAACATCTGTGCATCTCCCCCCTAATCCCTCCACTCTAAACAAGCCAATTTTCCCTCCGATTGTGCTATAAGTTCTTTCCCTTCCTTCAACTCTGTACGGTCGTGCTGGTCGAAGCCTATTCAATTCATTGAATCGTAACTAATGTAAGGTTTTTTTTTATTTTTAATTTCGACTCGGAAATCAAATTGAGTGCTAAGTATGCTCGAAATAGTTACCCCCCCCCCCTTAGACCGGATTTTTAAAGAAATCCTCCAAGGGCGAAAGATGTAGAGGTTTGGAATGTGTGGGGGGGGGGGTCACTATCTTCCAGGAAATCTTTGAGATTACGGTGTTTTTAGCCGTTTTGACTAATTCCGCGATCGTAGGCCGTGCAGCCGTCTATACTGAACTATTCGTGCTTTAGAACAGCCCATTTGCTGTTTTCCACACTTTTGCTGTAAAAGAGCCTCCATAAGACAGCAACTTTTATAATATTTTAGCCACGAAACGAGCGTTTTTTATTTCAAATTTGCACCCGGAAACGAGCCCTCTTTTTCAATATTGGCCGCGAATTAGCGATTTTTCTCACCATTAGCAATGAAATAGCGTTTTTTTCTCACTTTTAGCCTGGGATATGACCCAAAAAGAACAACACGTTGGCTTTTATCTCAATTTTAGCCGTGAAAATCCCAGTATGAACCCAGGAATTTTAGCCACGAATGAACGGTTTTTTCGTTAAATTTTTGGAGCAACCACCAGTCAGTCATCCAGCCAGTCATCAGTCGCGAAGCTTTTTCCCCATTTGTGCCGTGAGTTAGCTCTCAACTGTCCTAAATTTTAGCCTTGAATTAGCGCCTATTACTCAATTTTGAAGGCACATTAGCTATTTTTCTTAATTTTAGCAACAAATTAGAGGGTTTTCTCAACAGCTGCACATTAGCTGTTTTTATGAATTTCGGAGCCTTCAAAGGACATCCATAAATCGAGAATTAACGCTTTTTCGTCATGCTGCGTGGGAGTTTGCATTGCGAAGCCGCTAAATTGCCACTTGATCTCAATTATTGCCGTGAAACAGCGCTTTTTCTCGCTTTTAGTCGCGAATTAGCGGTTTTGTTTAGTTTTAGCCGTGAATTGACGCTGTTTTTTAATAATTTGCCGTGAATTAGCGGTTTTTTCCTAAATTCATCCATTCATCAGCACTTTTTCTCAATTTTAGCCGTGAATCAGTTATTACCTCACTTTGGCGATTTTTCCGGGTTTAGACGTGAATTACGCCTTAATTAATATTTCCTGCGAATTCGATTTTTCCCAGTTTTATCCGCTAATCAGCGCTTATTTTCAATTTTAGCCGCAAACTGGCACTTATTCTCAAATTCAAGCTGTTTATAAATATTTGCAGTGAATTGGCGTTTTTCCTAATTCTTTTTCCGGCAATTAGCGCGTTTTCTCACTTTCAGTCGTGAATTAGTGATTGTCCAAGTTTTAGCAGTAAATTAGCGGGTTTTTTATTCTCAGTTTTAGCCGCGAATTAACGCTTGTTGTCAGTATTCGCCGCGAATTAGTGTTTTACCTCAATTTTATCTGTTAATCAGCGCCACAGTTCTCGCTTTTAGCTGTGAATTCACGGTTTTCTTAATTTTTAGCTGCAATTTGGCGCTTATTCTCAATTATTGCCGCGAAACAGCGTTTATTCTCGCTTTTAGCCGTGAATTAGCGGGTACGTCAAGTTTTAGCCACGCATTAACGCTCTTTATCAATATTTAAGTATTATTTAGGCAATAAAAGAGGCATCAATACATTGACACATTTGCTCTAAAGGTCAATTCAGACTACTCGGACGTGACGTGGGACCACGCTGTCCCACGTGGGATAAATAAATGCAACATAGGCTTTCATTTGTTTACGTTCAAATTGCTCGGACACACATCGATTTCGGCACGTCAGAGCAATGTGAACACAAACAAATAGCGATTTCCATTCAACACACTACTCAAGTGTAGTGCAGCGTCCTCTCCATAAACATATGTTTCAATTCAGAGAGGACGGGTGGAAAAACTCACACCACACGAGTGGATTACATTGAATGGAAAACGCCAAAACAAAAGCCTTTTCTTGAATTTTGTATCATACGTGGGACAGCAGCGTGTTCCCGCATCACGTCCGAATAGTCTGTATCGACCTTAAGGCCGTTTGACCTTCTGGAGCATGAATGAGCAAATTAGTGTTAAGTGCAAATGTCAAGTTGGCGAATTAGTGTATCCGTCCAAATTTGTCAGTTATAATCCTCGCTTTTAGTCGTGAATGACCCAGCCATAAAGCGTGGGCAAATTGGCAATTATTCTCAATCATTGCCGCGAAACAGCGCTTTTTCTCGCTTTTAGTCATGATTTAACAGGTTTTTGTCAAGTTTCAGCCGCGAAGTAACGCTCTTATATTGCCGCGAATTCACGCTATTCATCAATATTTGCCGCGAATTAGCGTTTCCCACCTATCCGTTAGTCTGCGCCTTGTTTTGTTTAGTTTTAATCGCAAATCATCGCTTTTTATCAATATTTGATGTGAATTAGCGTTTTTCACGGCTAATTAACGCTAGCTTCATCAATATTTGCCGCGAATCAGCGATTTCCCCAAATGTGTCTGTTAATCAGTGCTTTTTCTAAATTTTAGCCGTGAATTCGCGCTTATTCTCAATCAGCAATCGTTCGCAGCTAAAATTGCAAAAAAAAAAACTGATTTGCGGGATAAAATTTAGAAAATCAACGAACCTGCGGTTTCAGCAGGTAGCTTTCGTGACTAAAAAATTGAGGAGAAACGCTAACTCACGGTTACTCACATTAACCTTAACATAATATACATATATGTAGATGAAACGCTATTTCTCAATGCTATCATTGAGAATAATCGCTTATTTGCTATTGAAAATGAGTTAAAGCGCTATTTCGGGACTAACGTGTCTGGAGGCAACTTCTTGATTTAACTCTATGTGAAAACTATTTTCCTTGTTTAGAGACTGAAGAGTCTCATTGGAGATTTCCTCCCTGAGCTAAGGCTCTTCAAGTTCCTACGAGTGAGTACTAACAGTCCGCCATGTTTGGTCCCCACCCCCTCCACAGAGGGATCAAATAGATTTGATATTTCTCATTCGCTGCTCCGGTCGTATAGGTTACGCTCACCAGCCCTCCCCTCTCTAAAGAATCCCAAATGGCGGATATTGTCAGTACCTGTGTGTAACTAAAAGGTTCTCTTACCTCGAGCCCCTGGTAAGGTGTAAGGCTCGGCGCAAATAAGGGAACATCGCTGAAGTAGTGCGGCGTGGAGTATAAAACCACTCGTGGGATGAGTTTAAATGGTGGGCAGGGTGAGAGAACGAGCTTCACTTTTCCCGGAATATTCGCGCCTCTTGACACTCTCAAAAGACTTTCGACTTCGATTACAGGAAATTATTTCATTAACTTCGAAGCAATCGACAGTGAGTAGAGCCGTTTGTGTCAGATGAAGTCCTGGTGGGAGGTGGGGGGTGGGGGCTTTGTGTCAGAGAGACTGCAGTGATCGACTGACAGTGGTGTGTTTGATGAATAGTATTATACGCTGTCGTTTGTTGGGATGGGATGGGGTGAGTGGTGAATGATGATGAGGGGGGGGGGTTCTTCCTCACAGAGGTTGCCTCCAAACTGGTTTAAGGGTCAGGAGAAGCCAACGTTGATGGAGTGGGTGGGAAGGTAATTAATTGCCCCGGGAGTTTGTAGTTCTCTCTAACAAGGTCTAATTCAGAACAAGTCCGACTCTCTGGCTACTTTCCAAAGTTGAACCCTTTCCCCCCCTCCCTCCTTTTTCCTGCCACCACCCAACCTTACCTCCAACCTTTCGACGACATTACTTTAAAGGAATGAAAAAAAAAAAATTTTGGTCTGGTGTAATTCGGTAGGAAGGGTGGGGAGGGGGTATGGCGATTGTACGCTTCTTCCTATAATTTTTCATATTTGAAATTTATTTATAATTTTTTTTTTGCCATTTCACAGATTTGGGAGGTCCATTTTTCACCGGTGGACCCGAATTGTGGCCTCACCCACTGGCATACGCGACAGCTGCCGAACTTCCCGGCACGGCTCTTCAACACGCCACGCTAGTCCATCCGGCACTTCATCCACAGGTTCCAGTACGTTCCTATCTTTGACTATCTGGAGACAAGCAGGACTCAGTGGCCACGCCCTACCACCATGTATGCAGTCACTCCAAAAAAAAAAAAAAAGTCCCCCTTTTTTTTTAATTTATTATTTTTTTTTTTTTTATTTTTTTTTTTTATTGAGTCTTTTTCTTTTAGCGTTCCTTTTGAGCACTCTTCCTCAAAATAGTCGCAAACTCTGTACAAAAAAATAATGTTTCGCTCATGTGTATGCACTGGTTGATGCAATTACCCATAGGAAGCAATTTTTGTTTATTTTTTGCGGTTGCTCTTCCGCTTTGTTTTTGTTTTTTTTTTTACTCTTTTCATTTCCTGTGCATCGTGCCACACCCCACCCAATTCGTGCACTACAAGAGGAAAAAAAAAAAACAAATTATCAGTAGTTGCCTCACTTGTGTGCACTAAAACTCACCATTTTCACTACTTTTTTTTTAGTTTAAATAATCTATCGAGGCATTTTAAACTATTTACCCCTCCCACCTACCCCCAACCCATGTAATAGATTTTTATAGAAGAGTACCTGCATCTCAAAGCATCATGCCCCGTTTTCCCTTTGACGTATTATTCTTGCATTTTTCTCTTAAATTGACAGTTTCATAACGAACTTCATTGCCTTTGACAGATCAGTTTTGTTTGTTGTTTTTTTTCAAGTTATAAAAAAAAATGGCATTTCCCCCACTAGCTTGCTTGTCTCCTAAATGATGTTTAATTTTGATGGCATACATTTTTTTTTTTTTTTTTTTGGGAGGATGAATAGTTTCAACATGCCTTAGCATGCGATCCATTCATCAAATTTGTTCATGCTGTTTAATTGAATGCTGATTTTGGCTTAAATGAAAAAGTACAAACATATTGCTATTGGTGTTTTTGATGTGCTAGCTCAAAGAAAGCGGTTTTTGGGGGAAAAAAATGGATTTGAAGGTTTTTTTTTAAATCGGGCATTTTATTTTCCAATTGACTGTTTCATTTTGTAAATAAACTAATCTCGCAGGGCTTGACAATGCCTCATCCTGGATCGGCGGCTCTCACGCACCACGGCTCCTTGCAGCATTTTCTCCCGTCCCCGGCACTCGCCTCGCCCGTTGGCTCGTCGCCGACATCTCAACAACAGGCTCACGTCCCGAGTAATGGCCCCTGTTCGACGCTGTTTGTGGCCAATTTGGGTCAGTTCGTCTCCGAGCACGAGCTCAAAGAGATTTTTAGCAGGTGAGACACAAAATATTAATACAATATTTTTATGTATTTTTTATATTTATAAAAATAAGGCGAGGTAGTTCATAAGCTTCACCGCAATCCCAATTAGGTTACCACTAGCCTGGGTAAAACAGTCCCGGTCTATGAGGGAACGGGGTGGGGGGTCATTCTTTCATTTTCGGGTAAATTGTGAGAGTCTTCGCGATTTTTCTCTATTTTCGCCGTGAAGACTGCCCTCTCGCACCTTAAAAGGACGACTAATCACCCTTTTCATGAGATACCGATCATTTTCAACTGTGCTACAGGAAAACATTAATTTTATTCTTGCTAATTGTAAGCAAATAGTACAGTAAACTTAGGGGGGCAGGTGGCAATAATTAGCCAAGATGTCTCCCCCCCCCCCATCATTGAGTGGTGTTGGTATGACGTGTTTAAATTGTTATCATCGTAAGTTGTTTAAAGAAATAGTCCAATATACGGCGTATTGAACCGTGGCTCTATCTAAAAACATCATGGCCCGCGGTTACTGAAAGAATAAAATCCCGAAACTTGGCTATTTCGCCGAAATTAAGACGCGAAATATGATTTTTCGCAGACATTAAAACCAGAAAGTTGCAATGCTGCGTAATATTCAACCGGGAAACTTCCAATTTCGTAGATATTCATCGAGATTTGGGCACTTTTTAGGTGCCTGCCGCCTCATAAAAGGGTCCCGAAAACTTGCAATTTCGCTTAAATTAAGACCCGGGGAACTGTTTTATTTTTCGATTACATTGTGCCAGGAAATTTGTAAATTTGCTCAAATTACGGCCCCGAATTTTTGCAAGCTCGCAAATATTTCCCTTTTCAAATGTTGCAATTACAACGTTGCAGTTGCAGGGGCCACGCCCTCTTGGAAATTTCGCAAAATTATAGACCGAAAGCTCACAAATTTCGAGAAATTCAAGTCCAAAAAGCACCAATTTCGCGAATATTTAGATATAAAACTTGCAATTTTCTCGAATTTTCATTTTTTTTTTTTTTTTTTTTGGAAACTTCCAATTTGCTCCAAAATGTTCAATTTTGTGGCTGTTCGTCACACTTTGAGCCTCGAAACTTTGCAATTTCGCTAAAATAAATGACACAAACAAGCGAATTTGCGAATTTTTATACCCGAAACTTGCAATGTCGCGGTTTTTTTTTTTAGAACAGAGCGATGTAATTTCGTGGCAATTGTTTGCCAGTATTTGGGCGCTGGTCTGGGTTGTAACTCGGATTCCGCGATCACCGGGAAAAAAGGCTCCGAAACTTGAAAACTCGCGAAAATAAAAGCCAAATACTTGCAATTTTGCTAATATTTATCCCCGAAGTTGGCAATTTCGCGAATATTCAGACCCCAAAACTTGCGATTTCGGAGATTTTCAGCTAGAAGTATTGTACAATTTCGTGTTAATACACTTGCCGACCTTAAGGGGGGGGGGGGAAGCTGTCGGGACCCACGGGGCCACTGAAAAAAAGGTACACAAAACTTGATAATTCGACAAAATAGTAAACAATTAACTTGCAATTTCGTGAAATTCAAGACCAGAAACTACAAATTTCACGGTTCGCTAGCTCCAAAATGTCCCATTTTTGGTGGTTATTCGTCACCGTTTGGGCGCTGTTGTCGTGGCCGGCCCGACTAGGGTTTCAAATTTAAATTTCGAGAAATTTAACGCCAAAAACTACCAATTTCGCGTAAGAAAAATCCGTTCGCTCTAAAATGTTCAGTTTTTACGGATATTCGCCACAGTTTGGGCGCTGACGTGGCTAATTTCATCTTTAAAATGTTGCAAATAGCAATGACAACGATTGCTGTTGCAGGGGGCACGCCCACTAGAAAAAGGCCCAGCAAATTGCTACTTCGCAAAATTATTTAGAACCCAAATTCTCAAATTTCGAGAAATTTAAGCCCAAAAACTACAAATTTCGCGTATATTTCGATCCGAAACTTGCAGTTCCACGAATTTTCAACTAGGAAACTCCTAATTCTCTCCAAAATGTTCAATTTTTTGGCTAGCAGTCACTTTGAAAAAAATCCCCGAAACCTGCAATTTCCTAGATTTTTTTAGCTCAGAGTGATGCGAATTTCGTGCTTTGTGGCCAATACTTGCCCAGTCTTTGAGCGCTGTTAAGTGCCTGGTTTTAACGCCGGTTCCTGGGGTCACTAAAGAAAGGGCCCGAAACCTGAAAATTCGCGAAAATAAAGACCAGAAACTAGCGATTTTGTGAGTTTGAAATCGGGGAACTTCCAATTTTTAAGTTATTTAGCCCCAAAATGTTGCAACTTACCGGCTATTCGCCCGATTTTAGGCGCTGCCGTGGCCATCTAGCTCGGGTTTCTAGGGCCATTAAAAAAAAACAGGCGGATAATTTCAGCTTCAAAATTGTTGCAATTTTGTGGCTCTGTCGAGGCTCGCCTGGGCTCCACGGTCACAAAAAAAGTAATTTTGGAAACGTCACAAGACCATTAACTCGTAGTATTTTAAGAATATTCAGAACTGATCCGCGGTCACTTAAAATAAAGGCCCGAAACCTGCAATTTTGCAGAATGTTTCGATCTCAAATTTGCAATTTTGCAGATTTTGTGCTCTGTTATGATGTTATTTTTCGAGCTGTCGACTTGCAATTTCGCGAAAACAAAGATTAGCAAAATACAAAAAAAAAAAACTTTTCAACGAGGCGGATATTTTAGCTCCAAATTGTTGAATTTTGCGGCTATTCATTCGGAAGGTGTCGGGACAGTCTATTCTAGACTCCCACCCCCACGTGTGGACGTGGATAAAAAATAGTGGTATTTTATATTTTAAAAACGGCCCGGAAAATGAAATTTTGCAGTTTTATCATCTCCGAATGAGGCAATTTCGCGGCGACTTTGCTCCAATGTTGTAATTTAGCGGCCTTTCAGCCATGAAATTTGTTTATTGTAATGATTTATCCGCTCAGTCATTCAACGGGGTGCCTATTCTCTAACAAAAAAACAATACGTCTATTTCCTTCATTGTCTTCAAACAAATGAATCAAATAGAAACTTTTACTACGAACATGGCTTTCTTGTTAGAGAATAGGCCCCCAGGTCACCTTCAAAAGCAAAATTTCGCTTGCTTTCCCCCTAGAATAATGATTCATTGGCTTTTTTGTGTCGTAAATTTGGCGTTTCGCGACTATTTTGTCCCCAACTTGCCATTGGTTTCGGTCAATTTTCTCGACGGCCAACCATGGTCCGCGTGCGTGGAGGCTCTTCCTGGCACTTTCTTGAGTTTTCGATTACGTGTGAAGTTCTGCCTTTACGTACTGAAAACGTGCGCAAGTGGCCAAAAAACTACAAAAGTCGAAACATTTCGCTGTTTTTCGAGAATCGATGTCAACAATTTGAACACGTCATACCTAACAATACTACTATACTAGTACTAGACAATGTGAGAAAAAAAAATCGTTCATCCTAATTATTGCAACCTGCCTCGCCTTATTTTACTGGACTTGAACTTTTTTTTTTTTAATAACAAACACTAACCGTTGGAACAGTTAGCAAGTTTCAAGCACAACACTCATTCAAGTCTTTTCTCCAAGGAAATTCTGGGGTACCTTTGAGTTTTAGCCCAATAAAATTATATTTTTAAGAAGACAGTGTGCACGCTCATCGGGAGAAAAAATAATTTGCTTACATAACCCGTCTATTTAGACTGAAATCGTCGAGTACCACCTTGTTTTTAAAATAACAAAACAAAAAACAATTACAAAAACCTTTTTGCGCTCAATTAGTTAAATTATTCACTCTGTTTCTCAATACAAGAACTAACGCACTAAAAAGTTTGCTCGTACTAATTAGACACACACTTTTTAATCGCTTCATGGCTGAACAAGCTTTATTTATTTTACTTATTTTAACTTGGGGCGGCGTATTTTGTTTTAAATAATTTCGGCTATTAATTCGGAGGTGTCATTTGTAGAAGCCTCCCTGGGCGAAGACAGACTGCTCCATGTTGAACAAAATGATGCTTAAATAAGTTGTATGTAAGTAGCCCAAAAACGTATCAAGAAACTGTTGTTCACTAATTCTTACTATGAAAGAAACTTTCTATTTAAAAAAATAATAATCATCATAATCATAATTGGAAGAAAAATAACACTAATAACCACGGTCGATGAAACACTACCCCTTCCCTTCGCTATTTATTTCCCGAGTGTTTCAATAATGTTGATGATGATGAGCAAAAAAAACGCAACATTTATTTCGGTGTTGGTAGTAATTATTTGTGTTTGGTCCGGAGGGAGCTGTCCCCCTCATGCCTAATCACTTTTTTATTTGTTAAAAAAAAACACACAAACAAATAATTAACTGTCTTTCTCTTTCAATTTACACGCACACTGTGTAATATAGTGGGTGGGGAGGTGAGGTTTGAACTTTGAAACGCTTTGGGCTATTATACACAGCACTAAAACTTAGCGACACAATTTTAGGGTGTTTTTTTTTGTTGTTGTTGTTGGAAATCCCCGACGCGCCCCCCTCCCCACCACACCGCACAAATTACACACATATACAAAAAAAAGGAAAAAAACGGGTTCATTATTTAAATTGGTGAGTGAGTGTTTTTAATGTGCGCACCCACCGTACACCGCCCCCCTCACCCTTCGATACCCATAGTTCTGTTAGGTTAGGTGAGTGTTTTATTCACGAACACCGGTGATCTGTACTGCGCACAGTTGTGTTTTACACTGCTGGAGAGTGTGCAGGAAATAATTTTTCCATTATTACTTAGTTTGTTTCTGTTGTTTTTTATTTATTTATTTATTTTATTTAACGGTAGCCTCGAACTGTTTCTGCACTATGTCACTTGCAGAACGTATTTGAAAGCTCACATTTGCAAATTTTTCAGTAATTCGTTGAAAAAAAAAAATTGAAAAAAAAAAAAACTGCACCAGTAGCTACAATAAAATATTGTACTAGGCATGCTGCTTCTCTTAAACTTATCACGAGCTACTCAACGAAAATAGGAAGAATAAGAAAAAGTTAAATAGAATAACACCCACATTTTAATCACTCGCACTTTGTACTATTTTACTTTTTTCTCTCACTCTTTCTCTCTGTCTCTCTCTATCTCTCTCTCTTGTTCAATTCAACCTTGTGCCCACTCACAATATAAAGCACAATTTGTTTTACTCCTCACAATAATAATAGTCATAGCGTTTTAAACTTTTTTTTTGACAAGTGTGTGAAACTCACAGCACCCAATTCGCCCGCGCCCAGTTTTTTTTTTTTTTTTTTTTTTTGTCACATTCGGTTTTAACCATATTTTTTCACGCGTTTGGGCATTTTGCTTCACGATTTTCTCACTCAGCACCCCCCCTCATCCACAACCACCACCCCCACACCACTGTCACTTTAATTTTTTGTTGTTTAGTGGAATTTTTTGAAGAAAAAGGGCGCGGTCAACCGCTATCATTTTGAAAATGCACTATTGGTCTTGTCGTGACTGGTGGTAAACATTGATGGAGGCTAATTCGAGAGGGATAGGGGTTGAAATGGTCTTTAAAAAATGACCAAGATTCACCAGTTCGGTAATGTCGATGTTAAGGGAAATCCTTACTACGACCGTATTGTCTGTTTTACCCCTGAATTCAAATGAAAATTTTTCAATGCGAAATCACTTGGTGGGCAACCAAATTTTGAGCTTTCGAGCCCTTTTTGAAAATTTTAAAAAGTCGAAAAAGGGCTCGAAATTTTGATTAATTAATTAGCGTATCATCTTGATGAAAAATTACAAATTCAGTTTTTTGAGCTTAAAGCACCCAGAAGGTTGGTTTTTTGTTTTCAAATCCGTCAGTAAATCACCTCAGCACCCCCCTCATCCACAACCACCACCCCCACACCACTGTCACTTTAATTTTTTGTTGTTTAGTGGAATTTTTTGAAGAAAAAGGGCGCGGTCAACCGCTATCATTTGAAAATGCACTATTGTCTCGTCGTGACTGGTGGTGAACATTGATGGAGGCTAATTCGAGAGGGAGGGAGGGATAGGGGTTGAAATGGTCTTTAAAAAATGACCAAGATTCACCAGTTCGGTAATGTCGATGTTAAGGGAAATCCTTACTACGACCGTATTGTCTGTTTTACCCCTGAATTCAAATGAAAATTTTTCAATGCGAAATCACTTGGTGGGCAACCAAATTTTGAGCTTTCGAGCCCTTTTTGAAAATTTTAAAAAGTCGAAAAAGGGCTCGAAATTTTGATTAATTAATTAGCGTATCATCTTGATGAAAAATTACAAATTCAGTTTTTTGAGCTTAAAGCACCCAGAAGGTTGGTTTTTTGTTTTCAAATCCGTCAGTAAATCACAAATTCGATCAGTAGTTTCATCGTAATCAGTACGATGAAAACGGTCACCCATCCACCTGTAAAGGGTCCCTGGTTGCCCGGTGGTGCCGGAAAAGTGGAAAAAACAACAACATTCAACAACTACCTATGTAACGTGAACTAATAGTTTGGCAAAAATATAACTCCCGCCGGATGAAGTGAACTCAGCACAGTTGTGCAGGGGAAGCTCTATGTCCCATGGCTATCACTGCGATTATAACCCTCAAAATTGTTGTTTTTTTTTTTTGTTTTTTTAAAGTGAGCAAAATCCGGGAAATTACTTTTTTATTGAGCGAAACCTGCTGAAAACGGTTCTTAGTGCAAAAAATCCGCGCAAACGGTCACTGAAGTAGGCCACTCAGCGAAATTGTTTTATTTCTGGCAAACAAAAAATTCCTGAGATTAGTTGTTCATAAAATTTACAGTCCCCTCATAAAATTGACCATTTCCTCATCAAATTTAAAATGTCCTCATAAAACATAAAATTTCCTCGTAAAATGTACACTTTCCTCATGAAATTGACTATTTCATTATGAAATTAACAATTTCCTCGTAAAAATGGACAATTTCCCTACAAAATTGATTGTTTTCTCGTAAAATTGACAATTTCCTCATAAAATTCATAATTTCCTCATGAAATACACCATTTCTTCATTAAGTTGACAATCTCCTCATAAAATGGCCAATTTCCCCATCCAATTGATAATTTGCTCATAATATTGTCAATTTCCTCAGAAAATAGGCAATTTCCCTACAAAATTGATTATTTCCTCATGAAATTGACTATTTCCTCATCAAATTGAAAATGTCCTCATAAAAAATACAATTTTATTATCAAACATTCAATGTTTTCATAAAAATTGACAGTTTCGCCATGAAACAGACAATTTCCTCATAATATGACGTTTTCCTCACAAAATTTTAATTTTCCACTTAAAATTGACAATTTTCTCATCGGATTGATTATTTCCTCAAAAAATTGTCAATTTCCTCATAAAATTGATTATTTTCTCGTACAATTGACCATTTCCTCATAAAATTGACATTTCTCTCACAAAATATACAGTTTCTCCATAAAATTTATTACTTCCTCAAAAAAATTACAATTTTCTCAGCATAGTGACAAATAGCTCAAAAAGTGACAATTTCCCCTTAAAATTGACAATGTCCTCGTATAGTTGGCAATTTCCTCATGAAATTAACAATTTCCTCATAAAATTAACAATTTCCTCATAAAACATTCAATTTCGCTGTAAAATTCATGTTTCCTTATAAAATTGACAATTTCCTCATAAAATACACAATTTAATCTTAATATTGACAATTTACTCACGAAATACACAATTTCCTTATAAAATTGATTATTACCTCGTAAAATTGACAATTTCCTCATCAAATAGACAATTTTCTAGAAAATTACGCAATTTCCCCATCCAATTGATAATTTTCTCATAATATTGTCAATTTCCTCAGAAAATAGGCAATTTCCCTACAAAATTTATTATTTCCTCATGAAATTCACCATTTCCTCATCAAATTGAAAATGTCCTCTTAAAAAATACAATTTTCTTGTCAAACATTCAATGTTTTCACAAAAATTGACGGTTTCGCCATGAAACAGACAATTTCCTCATAATATGACGTTTTCCTCATAAAATTTTAATTTTCCACTTAAAATTGACAATTTCCTCATCGGATTGATTATTTCCTCAAAAAGTTGTCAATTTCCTCATAAAATTGATTATTTTCTCGTACAATTGACCATATCCTTATAAAATTGACAATTCCCTCACAAAATATACAGTTTCTCCATAAAATTTATTACTTCCCCACAAAATTTACAATTTTCTCAGCATAGTGACAAATTGCTCAAAAAGTGACAATTTCCCCTTAAAATTGACAATGTCCTCGTATAGTTGGCAATTTCCTCATAAAATTAACAATTTCCTCATAAAACATTCAATTTCCCTGTAAAATTAATGTTTCCTCATAAAATTGACAATTTCCTCATAAAATACACAATTTAATCTTAACATTGACTATTTACTCACGAAATACACAATTTCCTTATAAAATTGATTATTACCTCGTAAAATTGACAATTTCTTCATCAAATAGCCAATTTTCTCAAAAAATACGCAATTTTCCTACAAAATTGATTCTTTTCTCATGAAGTTGACCATTTATCCGTCAAATTGAAAATGTCCTCATAAAAAGTACAATTTTCTCATGAAACATACAATTTCCTTATAAAATTGATTATTAATTCTTCATAAAATTGACAATTTTCTCATAAAAGTGACAATTTCCTCATAAAATTGACAAAACCTCCTCATAAAATTGAATTTTTTTTTATATAATTTACAATTTCTCCATAATATTCATAATTTCAAAACGATTACCAATTTCTGTATTAACGGTAATCACCGAAAGGGCAATTGTCCATCGAGTCATGGGGCAAAACAATTTTTTATTGTTTTTTTTTTCTCAATTTTAGCCAAGATTTAGTGTTCTTTAAAATATTAGTCGCGAATTAACATTTTTCAATATTTTAGCCGGGAATTGGCGCCTTCATTAATTTTTGCCGTGAATGAGTGATTTTTGTCAATTTTTGCGGTTTATTAGCGTTTTTCCACATTTATCCCGTGAATCAGCACTTTGTCATAATGTATTCGTTAATTAGCGATTTTACTCAATTTTAGCCATGAATTGCGTTATTTCTGTTTTAGCCGCGACTAGCACTTTCCCTCAATTGTAGTTGCGGATCAAAATTTGCCCAATCTAAGTCATGTTTTTATTATTTTAGCCGCGATTTAGCGTTTTTTTCCAATTTTAGCCGCGAGTTGGCATTTTTCTCAATTTTTTGCCGTGAATTGGTGGTTTTTTTCCTGCTATTTATCCGCGAATTAGCGTTTTTTTTTCTCAGAGATTTCTTCTCAATGTTAGGCAAGAATTAGCGCTGTTCCCAATATGAGCCACTAAATAGCTGTGAATTGGCAGTTTTTTGTCACCTTTCGCCATACTCCTAGCGGGTGGATGTTAATGTTCATAACACGTTACAGTAATCGTCCAAATTACTGATTACGATGGACCTACTGATCGTATTCCAGACGTGATGACGGTTTTGAAAACAGAAAAACTATTTAAAGGGTGCTATTAGCTCGAACAATCGATTTTTTTTTTTTTTTTTTTTTTTAACGCTAAGCGTTAAACTTCATCGGTTGATCCCTGTTACGAAATTCTTCGATTACCATTGAAATTTGTTGAAAAAGTAAGGTGGGGGGGGGTGTAAAATAAGGGATGAAATTTGAAAAAATCGCTTAATTCCACTCGTTTATTCCAGCGTATTTGGATTTTGGTAAACAAAATGTCATGAAGTATGTATTTGGGGTAATGATCATTCAGATTGGGCTAATTAGGTGATGATGGAGAATAATTGGAGTGTGTGACTGAATTTTGGTGTAAAAATTATTACTTCTGGGACGGCTTAGGGTATCCGCATACGTGAAGAAATGCACTCTTTCTCAGCGCCAGCGGCCGGAGCGAAATTTTTTTTCTGTTGTGGGCGGTGAAAAAAAAAATCGAACCCTGAGAGTAAAAAAGAAAAACAAAAAAAAACTTTCAATGGATTGTTGATTATACGTTTAACGGCGAATTCTCCGAAATTATTGAATAATAAACTGATTGGAAACAGTATTGTGCGTAAACATATCGGTGAAGGTCGTCATTGCATGACGTTATTTTGAAATATTGAAAAGAAAGTCCAGGGCTGCCTACAAAAAGGAGTAGGAGGAGGAGGGGAGCAATTTTTAAAGAATAAATGCATAAGAGTTTTTCTCGTCATGAACGAGCCCCCCCTCCCCCTTGCCATCACACATATATCCAGAAGGACGAGTTTGAGTCACTCACACAGTTGCCGTAACGCTTGTGTATACATATAGGCTCTCGTGTAGCTTTGAGTCCCACTTCACCTAATTTTGAGTCCCTCTCGACAACTATGAGTCCCCCTCCTCTTTGGCATGAACATTGTCCAGTCATGGTTCTCACTACTCGGGCATAAATGTGACAGTGACACAGATGGGCCAAGGAGGGTTGACACTGTGTACAACACTAAAACAGGCTGCATAAAAAATACCTCGAATGTTTTAAACATTTTGTTGAGAAAAAAAACAATGTTTTAAACATGTTTGAAATTATACGTTTTGAACATGTTAAAAATTAAATTTTTAAACCATTACTGCAGTAATTTTAGCCGTAATTTTAACAGCACATTTAGCTGACGGCTGTATCATTGCGCTGTCAGGCTCATCAATGGGGTATGGATGTCTCCTGCCCTGAACGGTTTCAGTTGTACACTTTTACATATGTACTGACCAAAAAATACTTAACGTTTTTCTCAATTTTATCTGTGAATTAGCGCTAATTTTTCCAAATTTTGGCCCCGAATTAGAGGGTTTCCCGAATTTTAGCCATGGATTCTCAGTTTTTCTCACTTTTCACGTCGCAATATTGCTTTAACTCAATGTCGTGGTTTCTTCCACTTTGAAAACATATCCAGAATAGCCGTGAATCAGCGGCTTTTCCTGAACTTTAGGCCCGAACTTGCGGTTGTTTGGTCAATTTTAGCCGAATTCTCGTTGTTAGCCGCAAATTGTTTTTTTGTGCGAATAAACGATGTAATTTAATGGTTTCTTCCACTTTCAACAATTATCCACAATTTTAGCCACGAATCAGCGCTTTTTCCGAACTCTAGCCGCGAATTTGCCTTTTTGCTCAATTTTAGTGGTAAATCAAAACGTTTTCTTGATTTTCACCGCAAAATTAGCAGTTTTCCCCATTTCAGCCGCGAATTAGCGGTTTTCCCCGATTTTAACCGTGAATTTTTTAATTATTTCCATTTTAACCGTGAATTAGCGGTTTCTGGCAATTGGAACCGTAGATTCGCAGTTTTTCTTCATTTTTGCCGGGAATTATTGATCAGTCGTGAATCAGCGGTTTTCCCGGATTTTGGCCCTGAACTTGCGGCGTTTTGCTAAATTTTAGTTGCAAATTAGTGTTTCTTATTTCAGCCGTGAATTCTCGGGTTTTCTCAATTTCATCAGTGCATATTTAGCGTTTTTACAAAATTGACCGATGAATTAGCGTTTATTCAAACCTTTTTTCGCGAATTAGCGCTTTTTCTCAATGTTAGTTAGCAGTGGATTTGAAATTATCTTCATTTTAGGCGTGATGTAGCGGTTTTTGGCAATTTGAGCCGTGTATATTTAGCGTTTTCAAATTCATCAGTGAATTAGCGCTTTTCCTGCTGAACTTCAGCAGCCAGGAATTTGCGTTTTACTCGATTAAATAACTTTTAATTAGCGTTTTCCCCATTTTAGCCGTGAATTAGCGATTTTCGTCGATATAAGCCGTGAATATTTAGCGTTTTTCTTAATCTGAGAATTAGGGCGTATTCCAAATTTTAGCCGCGAATGAGCAGTTTTTCTTATTTCTTCAGCCGTTTTTGCAGTTTTGCCGCATTTTAGCTGTGAACTAGCGATTTTTTTCAATTTTAGCCTCGAGATTGCGCTTTAATTTTATTCAATTCAATTCAATTTTTTTGTTTTTTCCACTTTCAACACTTTGAAATCTTAGCCTTAAATCAGCGTTTTTTCTGAACTTTGACCGCGAATTTGCTTTTTGCACAATTTTAGCCGCAAATTAGTATTTTCCCGAATTTTGACGCAAATTTTTGTCGTTTTTTTCCCCCCGTTTTAGCCTTGAATAATCGGGGTTTGTTCAATTTGAGATGAAAAGCAATTTTTCAGATTTGCCCACTCTAGTCTCCTAAATTTCACGCTGTGAGCTCTTTTCAAAAAACATAATTTCGCGGGAATTTCCCATTCAAGATTAATTCTGCGAAACCTTCTCGCTTCCACTCCCCCCCCCCCCCCCCCCAAGAAGAATTTCGTAGCATTTTCGCAGCATTTAAGAAACCGAACTATCGCTCTCCTGGCCCATTCAAAAAGCGTTTTCCACAGGAAGTCTGTTCATTGATTCAAATTCGTGGGGCTTTTTGGAAAAACTAAATTTGACGAAATCTCCTGAAAACCCCGAATTTCGTGGAATTGGCTCGTTACAAGCCTATTTAATTTTCCGCTGTTGGCCAACTTAAAAAAAAAATCACAGTGTTTGGCAGTGTTGAAAAGCAATTTCATGGGTCTGAACCCTTTTTTTAAAAAACGAAATTCAGGAAAACTCTCCAAAAGAACAATTTTGGGTGTTTTTGGGCCACTCGAAAAACCAACTTGACGCATTGGACAGCGCTCGTCAAACATGAAATTTTTGCGGAGTTCGCTCATTCGAAGGCAATTTCAAGTAGCTCTCTCTCTCTGAAAAAAAAATCGCTGGGAGGTCTCAACAAAACCCAAATTTATGCAGGTCTAGCTCAGCCAAAAAAGGCAAATTTCGATAGTTTCGATGTATCGAAATATAATTTCCTATAGGCTGTGTCCTGAAGCGCTCTAGCCGATTTGGGGAGCAAGTTTAACCGCCTGAAATTTGGAAAAAATGCGTGGAAAAACGTTGCTAAAAGCAACGAAAATCGCTAATTTGCGGCTAAAATTGAGAAAAAGCCAATTCGCGGATACAATTTTATGGCTAAAATAAGTTTTAAAAAAAAAGCGATGAATCGCAGCAATAAAAATTGAGAAAAAGCGCAAAATCGCACAAAAAATTGATTCAAAATCGATATGGTCGATTTCCTCGGCCACAAGCTGTTGTGTAGCCTACTTGAGCTTCACTCGCATCACTAGTCGCCTTTTTCTTTTGGGCTGTTGTTGGTGGGGTGGTCCCCGCCCCCCGTTTGAGGATTTATTGTTTGGGCGGGGGAGGGGAGAACAAACTCCTTTGCTCGATCATCATTCACCTCACAATAATCTTCAACTATTATAGGTATAAATTCGTTTTATCCCCCGACCTCTAGAGGTGGAACCAAAAACGAACTTACAGGGAACTTTTTTAGACTCCTTTTTACCATCCTTTCAAAAGTTTTTGTTGATTTCTTTTCTGATCAATCAATTTCTATTGCTTCTTTTTACTCTGTATAGCGAAAAATGTACACTATGCGAAGTCGAGTGACTAGAGTGGTGTTATCCCTTTCGTTTTGTTTGTTTTGGTACTAAAAATTATTAGAAAGAGACGACCACACTGGTTTTATATTGTAGAAATCATGGTGCAGATGAGTCAATGATGTATTTTTATATCATCGATTCCGTGATCATTTGGTTTTATTACCGACTCATTGTTGCAGGAGGTGGGTGAGGGGGGGGGCAACAATTTCGATACAATGGGGTAGGTACCGCGTAAAAAAATAATAATAATAATAATAATAATAAAGCTTCCCCTCCTTTCCCCAATGGTTTTTATAAGTCAACAAAAAAAAACGATATTAAAGAGAGAAAGAGTAAGAAAAACCAAGAAAAAAAAAAAAAAAAATGGGCGAAAAAAACAAAAAACAAATTGCGTAGTTTGCCGGGATTTGGCCGCCTTCGCTTACACACCAAAGGTGGTAAACCGGTCGCTTTCGTCGAATTCAAAGACGTCAAGTGCGCCGCACGGGCAATGGCCGCCCTTCAGGGCTCGTTCCTTCTGTCGTCCGACCGAGGAGCCATACGAATTGAATACGCCAAGACGAAAATGTCAGAGGTACAACCTTATAACACTCCAAAAAAAAAAAAAAAAAAAAATGCAATAATAATAATATGAAATGGGGGGAGGGTTTCCTTTTTTTCGTTAAAAACAATTTTTTTTTATCGGAATAAATGTGAAAAGAATACGAGAGACAAGGCCTGCATATCATAAAATATATTCTGTTGTTGGGAAAAGGGTAGGGGTGGGAGTGGGGGGGTAATTATATTCTTAGTGCACGTGAAGTAATTAATTTGGAAAAATTATTCGCTGTAATGACTAACAAATATTGCGTGTTGAGAGCAATGCATGAAAATATCTTGAGCATTTATTGCATGACATACATTTTTCCCCCTCTTGTTTACCTCCCCCGCACAATCAACACGAATTGGGAGGAATATTTATTTTTTACGTATTTCTTTATTTATAATTTTTTTAAAAATATTTAATTAGTATTATTTTCATTTTTTTAAAACGATTTTCTCCTCCAGAGAGCAATCGAAATGAAGCTAAATAAATTATAACGTTTTTTTCCTCCCCAAAAAAAGGTTTTAATTGTTCTCACTTTTATTCTTTTACTCTTGTCAGGGATCCGGCAGGATCGAAGAAAATGGACACTGTTAATTACAACTTTATTCAATCAGCGCAGCATATTACCAACACTTGACATTGGAACGGAGGCCTCATCGAGAATGTTAGGGGTTGAACATAACAAAAAAACAACAACAAATTCCCCCCCGACATCCCCCTATCCAATAATAATTAATTCTGAAGGAGCACAACCATGGAATAATATAAATAATAATAAAACGCTCTAAAAAAAAATAAAAAAATTACCGCTTTTAAAACAACAAATATAAGCATTCCCGTTTGGTTTTCTAACATTCCTAAAGACTAAAAAAAATTTAAAAAAAAAATGAAGTATTTTAAAAACACATACTATAAATGATAGTTTGTTATATATTTTCTATTGATTCTTTATACTAATCAAACGCCTTGCCTTAAAACTGATTTGTTAAATTTTGTAAAACGCTCTTTAAAAAAACAAAAATCTTTCATTAGCTCTTGTTGGACCAAAGTAGACAATAAGAACTTGCCTTTTTTCATTATTTTTCTATTTGTTTTAAACTTTCATTTTTTTTTTTTTTTTTCGGGTTTAATTTTTCGAAAATCCATGCTTGTGTTCTTTCTTGCTAAGCTTTCAAAAAAAAAAGGGGAAAAAGTCATTAAAAAAATATTATAAACCGATGGTGCCCTACTGAATTAATAAGTGTGTTGGTATTAATGGCTATAAAAAAACACAAAAAAAAAATGAAAAAAAAAACAAAAAAATTTAAAAAAAAACTTTCCTTTCGGGTGAACAATCTCGAGGCCTCTAATCTACTCATAATAGTAAATTTCATTTTATATCATCTCTTTCTAGTTAATGAAAATTTGCAATATTCAGAAAAAAACAAACAAAACCGTAGAAAGAGAGACAAACGTAGATATACCTCCCCCCTCTACACTGCCAGTGGTGGTGGTGGTGGGAGGAGGGAGTTAATGCCGCCCTTTTTTTGTTTCCTCATTTTTTTGGAGGGTGATTGATTTTTTTTATTATTATTATTATTTCGACTGACAGTCTTTTACCAATTTTAAAAGGGCTAAAATTGTTAAAAATGGAAACGTCGTTGAAAATTGGATATTTAGTAATAAATGTTTTAAAAAAAGAAGGAAAAAAAAGACAAATTTTAAACTTCTTTAGCAATAATTTTTCGGTTATATATATGCATATATATAATGAAAAAAAAAACGTAGTTTTAATTCAGATTGTAAGGCCCGTTACATATCATACCATATCTTGACTTTTAAGGGAGAATTTTGTATCTTACTACTACCCTACCATTTAATTTTTGATTATAGCCGTACTTAGTCCTCTTCGCTTTTAATTTTTATTCGTTTCAATTCCGTAATTAATACGCTTTTTTTCTTGTTTTGTGGATATAATAATCGCTTAAAACATTAAGATCGCCTTTTCTTTTCTTTTTTTTGTTTAAAACTTTCTTAGGAGACTGACAATGTAATTTACGTTTATTAAAAAAGAAAAAAATGCAGGATACCTTGGGTTTTTAGGTACAAATGCAGCAAGACCAAAGTAAAAGAAACAAAACAAAAGAAAAAGAAAAGAAAACATCCAATTAGGATGTTGTACATATTTCTTTTATGTTACGTTTATTTGTATTATAAGCTTCTTTTGTTTTTAACTTATTCGAGAAAAAAAATTGTGTACGTATTTTTAGGAACAATCGCTGAAAATGAAAAAAGACCAAATTTTTGAACTATAAGAAAAAAAAAGCCTTATTTAAACATTTTAGTGACAGCTTTGTAAAAGCTTAAATTATTTTCTAATTTATTTATTATTAAAAAACGGCATTTGTTTTTTATCACTTAAAAATACGTGCTTAAATGTACATATTTAGTTTAATAACGAGACAAACAAAAAAAAACATCACTTGGTTGACATGCAAACAACAATAGTTTATTTTATTTTTATATATTTTTCGCCTTGTGTTTTTATAAGAAACAAAAACTTAGGACGATGTAACTCGAAAAAAAAAACCAAAGTTTTCGCGGAGTACAAACTCTTTTTATTTTATTTATATTTTGTTTTTTTATATAAAAAGAGTGAAAATTGTGATAACCTCATACACTCCCGAATTTTATTTTATTTTTTGCTTCAACAAGTATGTATCGAGGTAATATGAAAGCTGTTTTTTGTAACAGGATAATATTATTAACCAAAGATTTTTTTTTCTTTTTTTAAATTAATGATCTTTATTTATCCGTAATGAGTTTACCTCCCAAAGAGCCTTAGTTAACTTGTTGTATTCTATTTTTAAACAAATTAAGGTTATGATGTTAACCAAAATACATAATACTATTTATGGTAGCTTATAAAAAATAGACTCGTAGATTAATAGTTATTAAACAATTTTTTTTTTGCTTTGTGTGCGTATGCCCGGTTGATGTGATAATGTTTAGAACTTAGACTTTAAAAAAAAAAAAAAACTTTTTAAATGTATTTGGTATAAAGAAAGGGGGGGGGGGAATCGTTCGCAATGTTATTCTCTACATCAATTTGCGAACTGTTTGCTTTATAGCTGTATTCTGTTTTTATTACTATAATTTTTTTTATAATAATTTATTTTCCTTGTACGCGGGAGTTCGCCTAAATCTTGCCGCCTCGGTTCTTGGAGCCTTGAATTTAAAAAAAAAAAAACGTAGTTTACACACTTTATTAGGAGGGTGGAGGAGAGAATGAAGTTTTAAAGATGGATGATGAAAACAAACAAAAGACAATCATAATCACATGCAGTTGTTTTTTTTTTCTTCTCTTTTGAAATGGCTCTTTTTTTTTTTTTTTTTTTATTGTTTGTTTATTTTGTGGTACCGAGTGCAGGAAACAATGTGAAAGGTAGAGCTCCTTTGCGGGATATATTCCGTCCAATAATTGTTGCATGTCGTGAATTATTTAAAATATAACAAAAACAAATCGCTGAAAAATGCAATTTTCTAAAAGAAAAAAAAAATAATAATACAGCTCAAATGCTACAGGGGCATTATCATCCTTTTTAATTGTGGGGTGTTAGTGTGCATTAAGCGAAACGTACATATCAGGAGAAAAAAAAAAAAAAAAAAGTTTTAGGCTTAAGAGATCTTAATAAATGTTTCTATATATTTAGCTAAAATTCGTTTAAAATATTAGATATATCGTGAATGGGAAATTCGGGGTAAACAATGATTTTATTCAAAGGCTCTCACTCAACGTTTTAATTCTCGAGAAAAACAACAGCAAAAAAACATTCCATCCTTTTAGCAGATAATGACAATTTGTTCTCACATTCTATCACTCTTTCTCCTTAGTTTTCTATTTTAGTGTCCTAATGCGTACATATCAGACAAATTTTTTTAAAAAATGCGGATATTTTTCTATTTAATAACTGTGATCATTATAAATTTTTAAAAAATCGAATTTGAGAACTGTTTTTTAATATATATGGTAGAGGGAGGGTTGGGAGGGGGGACATTTTCTTTTGTTCATGAAACAAACAAAAACAAAAAAAAAGTCGAGTGAGGGCCAAAATGTCCGGGTTTTTTTTTCTCCCCTCTTTAAAACTCTTGTTGAGGTGTTTCAAGAGAGGTTTTTTTTTATTATTATTTTTTGTTTAAAAAAAAATCACTCCGTGACTCTTTTAAAATTGAAAATATTCGTGGATTTTTAATGTATTCAGAGTGTACAAAAAAAGAGTCATTGGGGGGAGCAATTTTGAAAAGGAACAACATTTGTTGTTTTTTTGTTTGTTTTTTAAAATAAAAACACCACAATCGAAACATATCATTAAATGTGCCCCCACATCAAGTGTAAAATTCTTTTTAAAACAAATTTTTAGCGAGTTTTATTACATGAATAATAATATATATTGATATACCTAATAAATAAATAAATAAAAACAATATGATTGTAACAAGTCATAGCTTTATCATATTAGATACTTTTTTAAAAACAAAGTATAGTTAAAACCTGATGAACGAGGAGTAGAAGGCGAAAAAAAAAAGAAGGAAGATGTCCCGTGTGGCACAAGATAAATTGAAAGAACGGATTTATCACAGATTTTTTGTCTGTCGCTTTGTAAAATTGTACGAAAAAAAAAAAAAAAAAGGCAACACATTTCGTGTTTTATTCAGTTTACCGTGATACCGCGAGTTTTCCGTTGAATCTCGAAGAAAATGTTGATCAAACAAAAAAATAAGATTAAATAAGTGGATCATTCTTCAGTAAAAAAACATTTGACAAGTTTTGGTCCTATAATGATCAGGAGAATAGAATGTGGCGGGAGCTCTTCGAAGAAATAAATTCTAACGGAAGCCGACCTCCTTGCACATCATATTATCCTAATAGGACAAACAGAAAATCCCAAAACAGTGCGAGTTGAGAGTCCACCGTGATAGGACAAGATATTTGGCCCATTCGCGGTATGACGGACGGCTCCTCTCCGCCCGTCAATGGCGGATGAGGAGGTGTATAGAAACCCTTTTTCCGTTAGGCCTATGACATACTGGGCGGTTTGCCGCGAGCGGATGTAGTCGTTTGCGCTAATGAGTATCATTAAAATTACACTAAGATGGTACATTATCACTAAAAAAAAAAAAAAAAATGAAGGGTTTCTCATTCTCATTTCACGCGTACGACAAATATAGGGTAGGTATTCTTATCTACTTACCCCAAATTTTACTTTCGAAATTAGCCAATCAAACCTAATGTCTCTATTAATAATTAATACAAAAATAAATAAATGCCAGAGCCAACCACAGTTAAAAAATCACAACTTAAAACATCACAACAATAAACGTTAAAAATCGCAACTTTTCCTCGAAGAATTAACAGAAAAAAGAACCCAGACACTAAAACCGCGCCAGTGTCATTGCTCATAGACGGGCCCTTGCTCTCCTCTAGAAAAAGCACCGCTCGACCGCCGCGGGAAGAAAAAACCCGCTGGCATGTCGCGGGAGAAAAAATACCGCGGCGCGGCAAAAAACCGCAGCTAGGCGCGGTTTCTTCAGTTTGCCATCTCTCATTGAAACTCCACTGTTTGCGGGAAACCGCCCAGTATGTCATAGGCCTTATATTGGGAACCCCACAAGAGAGTCCATGGCTGAATTCTAGCCATAAGAAAAATGCCCGCAAAGTTACCCGGAGATGGGAAAACGTGAAGAAAAAGAAATCTAAAGTCGTTGGTCAACCTAAGTCCAAATCCCGTATCTATAAAAAACAGATATTCTGGAAGATAACACGGAAGCACTGTCTATTCAGGAAATAAACGCAAACAACGTTCAAAAGGAAAAGGTACCACCCCTTTCAACTGTACCGCCCGAACTAAGCCGGGGCTAGTTAATTCGTGGGAATACTGCCGAATCGACAGAATAGGGAAAATCAAAAAGGGGATATAGTTCGCGGAAAAGAAAAAGGGGGGATCAGTTGGATTAGAGCAAAAAACGAGAGAAGACGACCATTTCTAGAGGGATCATCAAAGAGGGGAAATCGTAGTACTTTTCAGGACTTGAACTGGTGCCTTTCCGTCAAGCTACCGTTCAGCCGTCTGCCCAATCGAAGGGTCAAAAGGTGAGTGGATTTGGGTTAAGTAAAATATAGATATAGACATAGACAAAACATTTCTTTCTGCAATTAAACCCTTCCTAAAATCCTAAGATTAAGGCAGACGCCACATTGGAGGCAGCGGTGTTCGAACTTAAAGTCCGGAGAGTGCATGCGAGTCCCCCCCAAATTGCCGATTATTTTCAGTTCATTTCATTTTTTAAACTAATAGCGTTGACTATAGTAGAAACATAATTTTTGCCAAAAAAAAAAAACTAAAAACTAAATTCTAATTTCGTGACCACATTATAGTTCAAATGAAGAATCGTTATTAAATTAAGTTGTACGTATTATATGCAACATTTACTAGCACTGAAAGAGGGAAGAGAATTTTTATCTGATACTTCTAGGGTAGTGGATAAGAATTACAACAATTTTATATTAACGAAAAGAAAGTGGAATTTAAAAAACAGAAAAAGACGAGACAAACGACGAGTTTACAGCTTCATCTCATTTCACTATTCATTGAACGTTTCTTTCGTACCTTCTCTGCAATTCTAGGCTAGTTAAGCTCACTTTTTATTCTTCTTTTCCGTACTTTTGCAAAATCAGCTTCTTTCTTCTTCCTTTCCTCAATGAAATAAAGAATATCATAGACGTATACCTAAGGTGGGTTTACACTATGCGAGTTTTCCTCGCGATACTTAGACTCGCCCTACCAAAACTAAGTGCGAGTTTCCTCGCCCACCAGAGTGAGCCGGCAGTTTGAGCGAGGCTGCAATATGGCGTCTATCGTTCCATCGCACGGGTCCATGAATCCCATTGCAGCGTCTGCTTTCGCATTATTAGTGATAAACCGGCTAACGAGCGGACAAAATAGAAATAATAAACGTACGCGCCGTTGGTGGAGTAAGGAGATTTTCCGGCGACGCCACCAATATGGAAATCAACTTTTACGCGAGTTAGCGACGGATTCGGTGGAAGATACAGTCAAAAACTTCCTTAGGTTGACTACGGAAGACTTTGAGTATCTGGTACGAGCCATCAGTCCTCAAGTCGAAAGAATGGACACTCATTTGAGAGAGGCCATATCAGTAAAAGAGAGATTGGCAGTAACACTTTGGTTTTTGGCAACTGGTGACTCGTTTTCCAGTCTTCAATATCTGTTCAAAATTTCGAAATCGACAATATCAGGAATCATTCGAGAGGTTTGCGACGCACTTATTGACTTTCTTCGGGATTACGTTAAGGTAAGAAATAAATTTGAATTAATACCGGCTACATCCTTTAAAAACAGAAAACGACAACACTCATTGCTTTACGCTTAAAATAACTACGTAACTAGCATTTTAGAAAAATAATGGGAAAAAGGCATTCAAATAAAGGTGTCGGGATGTCGGGAAACCCTGTCAGTTCAGTGTTGCATAAATGAGTCCAACGACCCACTATTATCCTCCGACCGATTAGGCCGTGCCTCATTCGCCTCCTGCTGGTGCTGTTGGCCCTGCTGTTGTGTGCCGTTCGTCAAGTTGGCTTTCTGAATGTGAATTCACTGATGTCGAGTCAGAGTGCGACGAAGAGTGGCTTGTGTGTGTTCTTAATTCCTCGTAGAATGGTTGGTACAGCGGTGGTGAAAAGGTCGCCCCCAACCTTCCCATGTCAGCATCGAACATGATGTCTGCGAAAGCTTTCTTCACTCGCGCGAGCGTTACCCTGTCGTACTTTCTTAGCTCGTTCGCTAAGTTCACAGCGTAGGAGAAATAAGGGTCGTTCATCGAGTTCGAAGAAGACTGGAGTATTTCGAACGCTTGGGTCATCAAGTCTGAATCATCGCTTCCTCTACGCCCTTTCTTTCTTTGCGTTCCTGTAGTCATCACACTTGGGGAGCGAAACACATCAGTAGTCAGTTCAGATGTTCCTGCAACTGCAGCATCTTCGTTTGAGGCCGCGTTGTCTGGAGGAGAAGTCCCTGTCGTCGATTCCTGCAGGAAAAAATTTAATTCATTGACATGATCGATTGCTTCACCAATATGATTACTCCTGTTTTTTTCTGTTTTTATTTATTTTATTTTATTCTTTGTGATATTTTTCCATTTTTATTTTAGTTGGTATAATTTAGATGCATTTATCTCATATTTCAGGTACCTTCAACGATAGAAGAGTGGCTTGAAATCTCGAACGAATTCGAAAAAAAATGGTCTTTCCCTCATGCTATCGGCGCAGTCGACGGCAAACACATTATGAGTCAATCACCTTTTCGAACAGGCACAGAATACTTCAACTACAAACAATTCTTCAGCATCGTTTTGTTCGCTGTAGTGGATGCAAACTACAATTTCATTTATGCTGATGTGGGCGTGCAAGGCCGGATATCGGATGGTGGTGTGTTTAAAAGCACAAAACTTTACAGACAGCTGGAAAACGGCGAACTGAACATTCCAAGCCCGAAAGCACTATGCATTCCATACAGCGTACAAGTACCGTACATGCTACTGGGGGACAAAGCGTTTGCATTGAACGAGTACACAATGAAACCCTTCGATGGAAACCCAGAAGTCGGTTCACCGGGAACGTATCTTTAACTACCGCCATTCCAGAGCCCGTAGAGTCGTTGAGAACGCATTTGGAATCCTTAGTGCCGTCTTTCGTGTTCTTCGAAAACCAATGTTATTAGAACCCGAGATCGCGTCGAAAGTGACATTAACGGCTGTCTATCTACACAACTTCTTAAGAAAACGATCTTCAGAAGAAACGTACGCTCCCCCCGGTATTTTCGATATTGAGAGGGAAGGAGAAATCATAAGTGGAAGATGGCGGAACGACGGGCCTCTGACTTCAATGCACCCAATTCGAAATATTCCTCGAAGAGCGACGGACAGAGCCAAAAGTATTCGCTCACATTTGGCGGACCACTTCATATTGAACGACCCCTTACCATGGCAAAGCAGTTATTAAGAATATTTTGTACTTACTTCTGCACTGATCGTGTCCATTGAAGCCCGTGGTGTGTCCCTGTCCCTCAGAAATTCTAAATGATGGAAAGCAAACCATTTGGATTGGTAGATTTCCTCAGTCCCTGAAATTGAAAGTTAGTTTGAATACATGGCAGCGTTTAATTTATAATTTTAGTGTCCAAAATGTCCAAAAACAATTGCTCAATAAATTTTTCAACTCAATATTAATATAAATTTTTACGCCGTTAGGCATCTCTGCTCAAATATACTTTTCCGAATGTACAAAATAATAAGCAATATAGGGCGGATAGACAATGTAACTTATCTTCAGTGAAATGATGGAAAATTGTTTACTTGTGGAAAATTGTTTAACTTATCTTTTTTTTTATTCCTTGTGACCCCCCCCCCCCTTAAAATAAGTGATGTGGTTTCATAATGGTGTAAAATTCTCCAAATTCAAAAACATAGTTACGTAGTGAAGTAAAGCCACGAGGAAGTGAATCTACTTATTGTGAATCACCTTTTTGTACCATCTAGAAAGTTCTCGAGCAATCGCTTATTCGCCACTTCTTTATTTGAAACAAGAATAATTATTATTCACTTACCGGATCCGGTCACCAAGCTCTTTTTCTCCTTCGACCGCTCGCTCCTGTATGTACCCAATAGGGTTTTCATTTTTTGTTTTAATTGGGCAATTGGGATACCCATCTTTCTTTCGATCGACTTCCACGCATCTTCTTTCTTCCTCTTGTTGTGGTATCCCTCGTCCTTCGGGTCCCACAAAACACTACATAATTTATATTCGTTTATTAATGATACCGATTGTTCTTGGTTCATCTTATTGTCTCGCGAGTACGAAAAAGACTGAAAAGTCCGTTCACACTGAGCGAGTCAGAACAAGCGAGGTTCTTTGATGCGCCCTCGGAGACCGACAGCCAGCGGCTCAGGCTGAGTCAGCCTCGCGAGGGAGCCCTCGCGAGGAAAACTCGCATAGTGTAAAGTGTAAACCCACCTTTAGAAAACTAACGATACGCGGGTAAAGATATAGACTTCCATTTGACAGCAAACCATTTTTTAAACTTGGCAATAGCAATTAAAATTATTAGCAACCGATCAAAACCTTTTAATCAATATGCCGAAAATGGAGATGAAAGAATTTTGTGAGACCGTAGACGCGACAATCGGAGAAATTCAACAAAAACTGCAAGCGCAGGAGGAAGAAATTACTAGTTGGCGGGAAAATATTATCCAAACCACCAGTGAATCTATTCAGCTGTTAGAAAATAGAATAGAAGCCTTAAAGGGGGATGTTTCACACTTCACAACGCAAGTGTCGGGGTACGAAGAAAGCTTAGACATCGTAATAGCCCGAACCGAAAGCAAATTCGAAGCGGTTTGTCGCCAATTGCGCGATCAGCTCACTCAACTGATTAATGACGTTGAGCACAAAACAATCGAAAAACTAGCCACTGTAGAAGACTCGGTTACCCAGTCCCTAACTTTAACAGCTAGGGTGGGAGCGGCGCTAGAAAAGTGGGTCCAGGCAGATAACAATAGGGAAAAGGTGTTGAACGAGAAAGCCGAAGAGCTGATGGAGCAAATTGCAAGCGTCGGGAGAAACGTTTTGAACCAACGGGATGTCGAACCAACCCAAGACCACCCCACCCAAAATAAAAGCCATGGTGATGAATTTCGCCATTTTCGAGGTCCTCATTCCACAACGGCTACGAGAGGAGGGGAAGAAAATACAAATTCGGCCCCTCCACCTCAAATTAGCCACATAACCCACCAATTAGGATCGGACCATTTCTTCTCTCGCCCACCACTGGGGGCCACAACAATCCGTTTCAGCGAACCGGAAAGGGTAAGTTCCATCTCCGGGTCGCGTGACATCACGGGACTTCTGTTTTCCTCCGATAAGGACCTACCGACATATTCGGGGGCCCAGGAAAGCCTCCCAGTGGACGATTTCGTTTCACCTTTTGAATGGCGAGCACAGCTTGCGGGGGGGCGGAGAGGGCCCATGGGTGGATCTGGCCCTTCGAAAACTAACTAGTCGGGCTAGAGAATTTCTACTTTACGAGTACGCGGGGAACAGGGTAACTTCGTTCGCCGATCTCCGGCAGGTACTCAAGAACAAGTTTGAGAAACCCAACTTCGCTGTCGGAATGGCGCAACTTGGTGTAATTAAACAGGGGACAACAGAGAGTGTCGATAACTTCACGGTCCGATTCACGAAATTACTTCGCCAGGTGGGCCTAATGGGCGTGATAGGCCTCAACCCACAGTCCGACGCCGTAGCTCTAACCTACTACCTTCGGGGGCTGAAACAAAACCTGGCGGAAAAGGTCACAGCGCAGAGTGTAGCGTCCTTCGAACGCGCCTGTGAAGTTGCCCGGGCCATCGAGGAATGTGAACTTTTCCGCACCATACCGGATAGGGGCCATCAGGTAAACATAGCCTCTGTTGATAAAAATAAACTCCCCTCGTCCCCAAAAACACCCAGGAAAAACACCCCCAGAGAGCGAAACATTAAAGAATCTCGTCCCGGCCAACCCACCGAAGCAACAAAAGGTTGTTTTAGTTGTGGTAAAGACGGTCACTTTGCGCGAGAATGCCCCGAAAGAAACAGTAATGAACGATGCCAAATTTGTAAGAAGGAAACCCACCAAGCACGCCTTTGCCCATGGAGATTTTATCGGCCAGGAGGGCAAAGAGACTGGGCAGGGGGAAATCTCATAGAGCCGAACCCAAACGGGGTCGGGGCTCCTTCGGGGAGCCCTTCCCAGTAAAACAGGATGAGCCAGAAGATAAACAAAAGAGTAAAATGACGCGGATTGAAATGGGAGTAACTCAAAACAATGCAATAAAAAAGGAAGTACAAAAGGACGACGGAATGTGGAAAGGAAGAGAAGAGAAAGTAATACGGGGTAACAATCGGATCGAGTGGCAAAGAGAAACAAGAAAATAAAAATGGCTTAACAGGAATAAATGGGAAAACTAAAAACGAATTAATGGGAAACGAGCGTAAGAAAACTTTAGTTAACGAGGAGACCAACGAAAGTAACAAAGGGCTTAGCACCGGAAACTTCGGAATTCAAGTCCACAGGAATAATAAACAGGGAAAAAGGGACTGTGATTTTCGACACGGGCGATCAAGTAACTTTAATAAAACCAGGGCTGGCCGATGGGCCGCTAACAAGAGAGAACACCGTAATCAGAGGAGTTTCTAATACAACTATCGTGACCGAAGGAACGCAAGAATTTGATCTGGAGCTCCCCGGAGGAACATACCTAAAAATAAAAGGATATGTGTGCGACCTCCCACTTGAACATATGTGCCTAGTTGGGATGGACACAATGAAAAAATACAAAACCGTGTTGGACGTAAGCAACCTCACAGTACAATTCGAAGTTCCACCTAAAGTGGCGGACGATAACGGGGGAAAATTTGTTCTTTTCTATGAGGAAGACGAAAGCACGGGACTCCGAGCCGTAGCGTTAGAGCCCGTTGAGATTCCACCTTATAGCTTAGCCATCGTACCCTTGAAAGTAAAACCTCAAGGGGCCAGGGTAAACGAGGGAGAGGACTGGGTACTCGTACCACGGGGCCTCGAAGGAGCGTTTGTGGGACGATCTCTAGTAAGGGTAGAGGAAGGAAACACTATGGCCTCCGTGGTAAATTATACCCAGACACCACTCAATATTCGCAAAAATCAGGCATTGGGAACGCTCGTTAAGCTAGAAAAAATGACGGAAGAAATCACTACCCTCCCCACCGGCAGAAAAAGAGACGTAAACAAATTCAAAGAAATTGTTGAAGAACTAGTAGAAAACGTAGAGGAAGGCGACAGGGAGGCGTTAAAGAGTCTACTATATGAGTACGAGGACGTATGCTCTTATATCGGGGGAGAGAAATTGGGCTGTACCAACTTAATCACGTACACCATAGACACCGGTGACGCAATTCCAGTCGGGCAAAGACCATACAGAGTCCCAATAGCCCACCGCCCAGCGATGGAGGAAATTATTAAGGAAAACTTGAACCAAGGGGTGATTAAACCATCCACCTCCCTCTGGTGCTCTCCCGCCCTGCTGGTAGCCAAAAAGTCACCGGATGGTTTTAGTAAACAACGACTAGTGATAGACTCTATCGAGCAGTCAATCGAGTTACTAGGGCCCAATTTTGGCCCATGCCAAGAATAGATGAAGTACTCGATTGTCTCTCGAAGGTCAAGGTCTTCACTAGCTTGGACCTCAACTCCGGCTACCATCAGGTGTGTTTGGAAAAGGAAAGCATGGAAAAAACGGCGTTCTCGACTCCATTTGGCCAATTTTGTGTGACGCGACTCCCGTACGGCTTGCAGGGAGCTCCGGCTACTTTCCAACGATTAGCCGGGGCTCTCATCAGTCAAGTTGGAGCTTATCGAGCTCTGGCATATCTAGACGATATCATCCTATTCTCTCCAGAGTTCGATGACCATCTCGAAACCATAAAAGATATGCTTGAAGTAATGAGAAACGCTGGCCTAACTTTACAGTTGGCCAAATGTAAATTTGCGGCCAAAGAAATTGAATTTTTAGGACATAGGGTGGGGCCTGAGGGAATAAAACCCCTACGAACTCATTTAACCGCCATAGAAAACTTTGCGCGACCAAAAAACGTTAAGGACGTGCGCTCGTTCGTGGGGCTCTGTTCCTTTTACAGGCGATTTGTAAACAACTTTTCCGCCATAGCATCACCCCTCACGGCCTTGACAAGAAAAAATAAGGTATTTGAATGGTCGGAGGAGTGCGAGCAAACCTTCAATAAGCTAAAAGGAGCTTTAATATCGGAACCTGTGTTACGATACCCTGACTTCAACCGTGAGTTCATCCTTACGACGGACGCTTCCCTAAATGGACTAGGAGCGGTCCTATCACAGGAGTTTGAAGACGGTGAACATCCGATAGGCTTTGCATCCCGACAGCTCAACGACCCTGAGACCAGGTACTCGGCTACTAATTGCTTGGGGTGGTGTGGGCCGTGAAATATTTTCGCTGCTACCTCTATGGTAAGCATTTCACGGTTCGGTCCGATCACTCAGCCCTACGCTGGCTAACAAGCCACAAGGACACGAGTTCCCGTCTCATGCGGTGGGCTCTCACATTAGAAGAGCACAAATATACCATTCAATATACCCCGGGCAAATCTAACAAGGTAGCAGACGCTCTGAGTAGAAAAGTACTATGGGTTGGTGAAGGCCCAACCATTCTAGACAGAGCCACATTAAAAATTAGCCAGCAAAACGACGATCAGTGCAAAGGGTGGGCCGGAAAGAAACCTTTCGTTAATAGCAAAGCGGGACTACTTTGTAGGAAAACAAAAACTGGGCTAAAAGTCGTAATACCAAATAATTTAAGACCCCTGGCGTTATACCTGGTACACGATGCACCGTTTAGTGGACACTCTGGTGAACGGAAAACCTTTCAGCGCGTCTCAGACCGTTATTGGTGGCCCGGCCTACGAAAGGAAGCGGCCGACTACGTTAAGACATGTGATTCATGCAGTGGCGTGCCCAGGAATTTTTCTTGGGGGGGGGGGGGGTTTCAAATTACATAAAGGGCACGGTCCTTTATAGTCAACTCTGCGCCAATAGTCAATTCATCTTTTAAGGGCGCGAATAGCCAGTTTGGCAATTTCTTCGGTGCAGCATGGCACAAATCGTCATTTAAGCCATCTATACAAGGCGCGAATGATCGGTTCCGGTATTTCTAAGGCACGAATTGTCCGCAGTTTCACCGTTTTCAAGCCGCGGAAGATCAGTTTTTTTTGCTGGTGCCGATAGCCACTTTGAAGACGCGCAGTAGCCTCTGTAGGGCGCAAAAGATCTGATTAGCTAATCTTTGGACCGTGAATTTCTGGTACGAGTATGCCATTTTTAAGACTTAAATAGTCAGTTTTGCTATTTTTAGGGAACGAATCGTCAGTTTAGACATTTTCAGGGCATGAGGTTCAGTTTGGCCATTTTTTATGCTGGATAATGGTCGATTTTGCATTTTCAGGACATGAATCATCCGTTTCGGACCTTTCAAAGCACGAATCTCGCGGGCCGCTATATGTAGAGTTGGTATTACTAATTTTAGGACGTGAATAGCCAGTTTGGCCATTTTTACGGCGCAAAATGTCAGAATGGTCATTTCTAAGGCATGAAGAGTCAGTGCGATATTTTAAGTGCTCGAATCATCAGTTTTACTAGTCGAAATGGTCAGTTTTGCTGTTTTTAGAGCGAGAAATTTCTATTTTTCAAAGCGCTAATGGTCAGTTTGGCCAATTTAAGGACAGGAATCGTCTGGGTTTAGGCATTTTCAAGGCGCGAATCGTCAGTTAAGCTATTTTTAGGGCGCATAGAGTCAGTTTTGCCGATTTCATGGCTTGCATAGTCAGTTTGGCCAATTTTAGGGCGTGTAGTCTTGAAGCATGACATTTATATAGGGCGTCAAACCAAGGCGATAATGGTCAGTTAGGGCATTTTTGGCGTGCGACTCGTCAGTTATACTTTGCCCAAACATAACAGCATATAGGCGGGTTCAGTTAGTCACTTCTAGCCAATTACGCACGAATCGTTATTTTGACCATTCTTGGCGCGCTAATGGTCTATTTTGCAGCTTTCAGGACAGGAATATAATCTGTTAAGGCATTTCCAGGCCGCCTAGAGTCATATTGACCATTTTAGAGCGAGAATCGCCAATTTGGCTATTTTTGGGGCGTGTGAAGTCATTTTGGCGGTTTTATAGAGTGGTAAATGCCAATTTGTAGGGCGCAAATATACATTTTAAATGCAAGAATCGTCAGTTTTGCCATTTGCAGGCGCGATTATAGTCAGTTTAGCAGTTGTTAGGTAGTGAATTACTGCCCTGTCAAGCCATTTTTAGTCAGCCTAGCGAAGCACACAATCTCCCAACCCCAAGCCCCTCGCTTGAGCAAATCCTAGATTCGTATCTGAGTACGAGTATGCCATTTTTAGGGAGTGAATAGCCAGTTTTATTTTTTTATTATTATTTTTTTTTTTAGGGCACGAATGTTAAATTTAGACATTGTGAAGGCTCAGTTTGGCTATTTTTGACGCGGGAATTGTCGTTTTTGCCATTCTCAGGTCAGGAATAATCTGTTTAGGCCTTTTTAAGGCGCGAATCGTCAGTTTATTGTTAAACTGACTCTATGTGCCCTTGTCTGGGGCACATGGAATGGTGTTGCCGATTTTGTGGCTTGATTGCCCAGTCTGGCCATTTTTAGGGCGCGTAGAGTCAGTTTGGCCATTTATATAGGGCGTGAATAGTACGTCAAGTCAAGGCGCGAAAACCGTCAGTTTGGCCAATTTTGGCGCGCGGGTGGTTGTTTAGCCATTTTTAGAGCAGGAATCATCTGTTCAGGCATTATCAGTGCACAAATTGCCAGTTGATCCAGTTTTATGACTCTTAAAAAAAGTCAGCTTGGACAATTTTAGAGCGGGAATCACCAGCTTGGATATTTTTAGCGCATTTACGTATAATCAGTTTAGCTTTTTTCAAGGCGGAATCAGTTTTAGCTATTTTCAGGGCGCGTGAAGTCAGTTTGGCTATTTTTATGGCTCAAATACTTAGTTTTGCCATTTTGGGGCGCGAGTATAGTCAGTCTAGGATTCTGTATGGTGGGAATAGCTAATTTAGCTAATTTTAGGCAGCAAATGGCTGCCAAGTCATCTTTAGTAGAATTTCTCAAGCCCCTCTCTCTTGAACAAATCCTGAATCCACGCCAAGACAGTGGAATAAATACCATATTATGCCGTGGATAGTTACTTAGGGTACTAAATTGCTAAAAAAAGAACTTTTAGGGTCATACAAATCACGTTTTTGTTGTTTCTTTTGTTTGTTTGTTTTTTTACTTTTTTACTTATTCATTTCATTTTATTTATTTATTTTGTATTTCTATTTCTTTTTTATTTCTATTTATTTTGGTGGGCTGAAGTACTCTGGGGGGGGGGGGGTTCTGACCCCCAAAACCCCCCCCATGGGCACGCCACTGGATTCATGCACACGCAGAAAAAACTATGGAAACAAAATAGCACCCTTGGGAGAGTTCTCGGAACCCCTAACGTCTTTCGAACAAGTTTCATTAGACATAGTAGGGCCCTTCTCCACAACCGATAGGAGCAATAAATACATTTTGTCCATAATGGACCAATTCTCTCGCTTAGTGGTGTTCGTTCCGGTGCCAGATCAACAGGCAGAAACGGTGGCCGAAGCCTTCCTAACGGGGTTTGTGATTTCTTACGGCTTGCCAAATCAAATATTGACTGATCAAGGAGCCTCATTCATGTCAGAAGTGATGAGAAATTTATACGAAATGTTAAAAGTACGCCAAGTACACACAACTGCGTACCACCCTGCATCCAACGGACGACTCGAAAGATCACATAAAACACTCGCAGCCATGATGAGTCATTACGTCCAACCTCAACAAACAGACTGGGATCGGTATGTGCCTTTCGCGGCGATGGCCATCAATTCCCAGATAAACGAAAGTACGGGATTTTCCCCGTTCGAGGTGTGCTTCGGTAAGAAAATGATAACGCCACTCGACGGAAACCTAACACCACAACCTGAAGAGGAACCCTTAGACGTCTACGAGGAAATTTTAAGGGAAAGGCTTCGAAAAATAAATTCTGTGACAAAGGTCATTCAAGAAAAGTCAGCCAACAGATGGGCAGCTCTCTTTAAAGCGAGTGCGACACCGCCAAACTTCCATCAGGGCCAACTTGTCCTACTCCATTCCCCAGCTTTGAAAAGAGGCTGCATAAAAAAGTTAGCCAAGCCGTGGCGAGGGCCATACCGAATTACCAAAATAATATCATCACTAAATGTAGTACTACGAATTGGTCGTAAAGAAAAAGTAGTTCACGTCAACCGAATAAAACCATACTTGGCTCGCGACGGAAATAAAACCGTAAGAAAAAACCGGCTCTCCATTATGAAAGAGGACGCTCTTACACCCCCAAAGACAATCCCTAGAATTGACTCGACTCGAGGTACCACAGACCCGGAGGAAAAAGAAGAAGCCGTCTCAATTGCTTCGGCACCTGAGCCTGCTCTCGTTGGCAAACGACGGGTACCTAGAGTCGACTACCGAACACTAGCCGGAATAGATTAGATATAATTATCTTGAACGATCGATAAAGTATTTTTCGAACAAGTTGGATGATTACACCATTGAAATAAGTAAACTCACAAAAGAAATCAAGGCGATATCTGGCGAACGCTGAATTATTAAAGGAAATGGATGAACTCAAAACGAAAGTTTCTTCGCTTGAGCAGCAATCTCTTGGCTCTGATGTTTTCATTTCGGGAATAACTGGTCCGCTGAACATGAAAATGGAGGACATTATATTGAAAATCGGTGAAGAGCTAGGGGTGAAAATTACTCGGAAATGTATAAAGTATTGTTTTGTTTACAAGCTTCCTAGTAAGGGTAAAGAGCAACAAGGTTTCAATTGTAATCTGGTTGTTCGTTTCAAATCTGCGGAGATTAAGGAAAATCTTATGATTGCTAAGAGAAATAAAAATATATTTGTTAAATCTATAATTCCGGAACTGAATTCTGAGATTAAATTGTTTATTAATGATAGACTTAGTCGGGATGTGGGGCATTTATTTTGGCAAACACGTATGTTCGCTAAAACCTATGGGTTTCGTTCAGGGGCGGATCCAGGTCTGAATCCTAGGGGGGGTAATGCCGATGACCCTCCCCCCTCTCCATTTACATCAAACACCCTCATGTTACATCATTCCATCGCTTCCAAAATTCATAAAATATTGGGTTGATGTTTCAAGACAAATGAGGATGTGTAGTACCCATGCCGAATTAGTCCTGCCACATTATTCTTTTCCCCTGCAAATTAACGGTTACCGACGCTAGGGACCTAGTGGAGTCCCAGAACACCAAAACGCCAAGTTTAACGCATAAATTATCGTTTTCTGGAGGCAAAATGGTCAGTTTTAGTGCATTTCATTCAAAAAATGCACTATTGGTCTCGCCCTGATGGTCGCACATATGGGTTGTGATACTTTTTTTTCACGTTTCAGAACCCCTAGAACACGAATCCGAGGTCGGTTCGATTTGCTATATATATATATATATATATATACAGGGTGTTTCGCAACCAGTCGTGAATACTGAAAGAGATGATACAACAGGTGATTTAGAGTCGATATTGTTCTTTTCGACTTTTTCGAAAACCCATTCGTTCCCGAGATATCGATTAAAATCGATATTTTTGGACATTCGTTACTTTTCCTCATTTAAGAGGGCGTAGCGCCGATACAAAAGCAAAAAAACAAAAACTAATCAGGTCGTTGGAAAGAGCGCAAAATTTCCTTCAAATTTGTGTGCTAAAATAGGAAAAATACCCCCTCCAACGATAGTAAAATTAGCCCAGAACTTAACGAAAATCCTTTTCTATTTTTTTCCGTTACTATTCAAAGCGTGTTAACTTTCTTAACTCAAGTGGCACGGAAGATTCAGATGCGCGGAAAAACTTCTGCATTCAGCTAGCTCTCGAATGGTATGGCACAATAACAAGCTGTGATTTGTCTATCGCTAGGAATGCCACTGAAAATCCAAAAACTGCTTTGAATAGGTTAACGCGCTTCTTCAGTTTCTAACCAGCCGCCGTTCTAAAGCAGTCGCAATTCGCAATAATTAAATTGATGGTTTTACTATAACTCGACCAGATTCTAATGAAACTTTTTAACAAAATTTCCAGATGTACTTGCACCATCATGTATTTTCGTGAAGAAGATTGATTACGTAATTGTTAAAAACAAAACGTTCCCAAAAGTGAAAGAACTTTCAATTGAGGTGCTCAAAATGACTGCCGTTGTTTTGGATGCACTTTCTAGCCCTATTTCGGACTTCAGTAGTGGTCACGCCGAGTCTCCACTCCTGCCGGAGGATTCCTGCTGCGGTTTCAGTTCTGCGCATAAGATCTTCTCTTGTTTGTACCTCTTCGAAATACACAATCTCCTTCAACCGTCCCCACACGAAAAAGTCTAGAGGAGTGAGGTCGGGAGAACGCGGTGGCCAATTTATAGACCCTCCTCGGCCAATCCATTTGTTGGGAAACGAATCGTTCAGGAAGTTTCTTACATCTCGGCTGAAGTGAGCGGGACACCCGTCGTGTTGAAAAGTCATGTCTCTCCTGATCTCCAATGGCAAATCTTCGAGAAGACCGGGAAGCTCCTCTCGAAGAAAGCGCAGATAGCTGCTTCCGTTCAGCGTGTCAGGCAGCACAAAGGGCCCAATAAAGTGCTCACCGATTGCTCCTGCCCACAAATTTATGCTGAATTTACTTTGAAACGAAGTCGGTCGTTTAACCCAAGGATTTTCCCCTTTTTTGCTCCAAAAGTGGATGTTGTGGAAGTTGACTATTCCTTCTCTGGAAAACCTGGATTCGTCGGTCCAAAGGATGGACTTCAGGAAATTAGGGTCCTGAGAATCCTTATCCAGGATACATTGAGAAAATTGTACCCTCCTAATTTCGTCGCCAGGTTCCAGACCCTGTACCGGGGTGAAGTGAAAGGGATGCATATTCTCCCCTTTCAGAGCCGACCAAACTCTCTTAGCAGTCACCCGATAGTCTCGAGCAACTTGCCGAAAACTTGCACGAGGATTTTCCTCAATCGCTTGTAATACCGCTTCCTCCCGGTGAGGTCGAATTCTCCTGTTCCTTTCAACGCGGCGACGAGAGCAAGTTCCAGTCTCCCTGAAGCGACGGAACGAATTACTAAAAACGTCAGCTTGAGGAACTCGACGTGTTGGAAATCTCTCCTCATACAAACGCCGTGCGAGCGAGTTATTCCCATCAGCAAGCCCATACACATAAACAATGTCCGCGTACTCTTCGTTTGAAAAAGACGTCATGACGTTACCTGGATCAACGAACGAAAGACAAAATGTGACGATCTGTGTGTTCTTAACGTTGGAAAATTTAGGAAAGAAACGATGAAATCATATTATTAGATAACTAAAATCTCTCGAAAGAACAATTGCACGTTACAGATGATTATTCTGGGAAATTTATGCTTCCTGCACTCACTGTAGTCAGACAGCTACTTCAGAACTTAAGCACTGCGTCAATAGATTTCAATCCGTTTTCGGATTTTCAGTGGCATTCCCAGCGATAGACAAATCATAGCTTGTTATTGTCGCATACCATTCGAAAGCTAGCTGAATGCAGAAGTTTTTCCGCGCATCTGAATCTTCCGTGCCACTTGAGTTAAGAAAGTTAACACGCTTTGAACAGTAACGGAAAAAAATAGAAAAGGATTTTCGTTAAGTTCTGGGCTAATTTTACTATCGTTGGAGGGGGTATTTTTCCTATTTTAGCACACAAATTTGAAGGACATTTTGCGCTCTTTCCAACGACCTGATTAGTTTTTGTTTTTTTTGCTTTTGTATCGGCGCTACGCCCTCTTAAATGAGGAAAAGTAACGAATGTCCAAAAATATCGATATCTCGGGAACGAATGGGTTTTCTAAAAAGTCGAAAAGAACAATATCGACTCTAAATCACCTGTTGTATCACCTCTTTCAGTATTCACGACTGGTTGCGAAACACCCTGTATATATATGGCCCCTCGCTTGTTAGCACGATCACGGTCGCAATTTTTTACTTAGGGCAACCAAATTTGGTCTAAAAATCAATAGCGTGAATATCTCGGACGAGTTCGTGATCCAGATGAATCGGTCCACGGGAACGGTGTGAAAGAGGGGTTTGAATTAGTTGAAAATTCGCTACCGCACGGCTGTTGCTGCAATTGCCCCCAAAATTGACTCGAGTAATGAGAAATGAACGCGCTTTCGAATGAGACCTTTGTGAACCAAATCCGTTGATATGGCAGGGGAGTTCTCGGCGGAGGGGAGCTATTAAATTAACGCTATGCTTTACTGGACCACCCAATTACCAAAAAATTTCATTGAGATTGTATTTTGAGCCGTCTCTTTTATTTGATTTGCCTACAGCCTAATAAATCTTGAGCAAGAAATCCTGAGGTGGGCCAAAAAGGGAGGAACAAAAAAAAAATTTAAAAAAATTGTTTCGGATTCGAACCCAGGCACTCGGCATTCCGCAATGATGAAATTGTGACATACCATTTAACCTAATGTAACTGATCTGAAAATTAACGTAATCTGAAAAAAGTTTTGTTCCGACAGCAGCCTGTCGGGAAAAGTGCATTTCATTCATGCGACAATCGAGTCAAACCTCATAAGTTAGAACGAGATCAATCAATTATGAATGAAATTTAGGCCGGGATAAAGATTTTAATTGCAAATAACTCCTCTAACAAGAGTCCGCTTTCCCATATCGTGTAGGCAACCAAACCGACTCTGTTTCATTTTTCATTTTCATCATTTTGTTCCCCCTCAGTTGGTGCCAAAAAAGGGGCCTGCGGAAAAAAGAAACACGATTTTATTATTTTGACTTTCTATACCACGGCCTAAATGTCATTCATAATTGATTGATCTCGTTCTAACTTATGAGGTTTGACTCGATTGTCGCATGAATGAAATGCACTTTTCCCGACAGGCTGCTGTCGGAACAAAACTTTTTTGTTTTTTTTAGTGCATTTCATTCTGAAAATGCACTATTGGTCTCGTCGTGATGGTGGCAAACATGGGTCATGTCATGTTTTTTTCACGTTTCAGAACCTCTAGAACACGAATTCAGTGGTCTCCGGAATTCATATATATATATATTCCTTTATATATATATTGGTTTATATATTTATATATATCTTTATGGCCGTTTTCTTGTTAGCACGATAACTCTCGTAGAAGTTAATTTAGCGGAACGCGCTTTGGCACAAAAATCAGTAGTCATAAGACCTCGGTCGGTATTGCATTTGGGCCAAATCGGTCGAGGTGGAGGGGGGGAAAATAGGGGTTGAAATGGTCAAAAAATCACTATAAATCACCAGTTGATTCTAGAAGCATCATATTCGGTACATATACTCCATGTCAGAGTAGCCTTTGATTCCCATTTTAATTTTTTGAAAAAGTCGAGGGGGAGGGGGGGTTGCCCCCGGGGTGGAAGTTAGCATGTGGTCTTGTTAGCACGATAACTCTCGAAGAAATAAATTTAGCGGAACGCGCTTTGGCACAAAAATCAGTAGTCATAAGACCCAGGTCGGTATTGCATTTGGGCGAAATCTGTCAAGGTGGAGGGGGGAAAATAGGGGTTGAAATGGTCAAAAAATCACTATAAATCACCAGTTGATTCTAGAAGCATCATATTCGGTACGTATACTCCATGTTAGAGTAGCCTTTGATTCCCATTTTAATTTTTTGAATAAGTCAAGGTGGTGGGGGTGGTCCTTCCGGTGTGGAAGTGTAAAAATAGCGTTGAACTTCACTAGTTCATCTTAGCGCTCTAAAATTCGACTCAATAATTTAACGTAACGAAAGCCCTGGGTTCCATTGAGATTTATCGAAAACCTTGATGGGGGAGGGTGAAATGGGGGATGAAATTTCAAAAAAATCGCTTAAATTCACACGTTTAGGTATTATGAAATACGGGTATTATAAAATTTAATACAACAAAGCCCTTGGAAAACCACCGAAACTTTTCGACATTTTGAAGAGAGGGTGGTGAAAATAGAGGAAGAAGTTCGGCTTAATGAAACAAATAATGGTATCAAAATTTTTACTTCTGGGACGGCTTAGGGTATCCGTATACATAATGAAATGCACTCTTTCCGACCGCCAGCTGCCGGAGCGAAATTTTTTTTTTATATAAAATCTAGAATAGAAGGCTTCAAAATTTTCAACCGAGGTGGAGCTAGGGGCTTGAAAAAGTTGGGTAGGCTAATGGAATGAAGGTTGATGGGCAGAAATCAAGCTCACAGAGCATAGATTGGTCGGAAACAGGTGATTTTAAGCCTTTCACCCATTTTAGAAAAAAAGGCCCGTAAGTTTGTAGCGCGCTCCGCATTGGTCGTGGAAAACCAATGTGCTTATTCACATGAATGTATTGGTGTAGGAAATTTAATGACCCTAAATGTTTTGTACGAGAAGGGTTTCCTCTATAAAGCCTCTCGTTTTGGGGGATATTTATAGAAAAAACTGATAAAATGACCCAAAAATCGCGGTTTTCGGGCAGCCAAAAATTGTGCCTAGTGTTTCAAAGTATTAATTTTTTATGTCGAAAACTTTCTACTTATACATACAGGTTGGATGCGAATAAGTGTAGAAAAAAAATTGATGAAATTAGACCTCATTTGCAGTCGAAAACGCTAAATACACTATGGTAGTGGTATGAAAATCAAAATCCATCGAGATATGATTTTTCTAACATCTTTTTAGGATAACATCTCTTTCCCTAAATAAATGCGAGTAACTCGCTTTGTAGCAGACTTTCTGCCACCCTGACAGACCCTGTCAGTACCGTGACAGAAAGTCAGGAATAGCAATTTTCGACATAAAATAACTATTTTCTGTCGCCTCAACACCTTCTTAAGATTGTACGATATGGGGATTTTTAATTTTCCATAAAATTCAACCCCCACTTGATCATACTAAATCTGACTAGATAATGAATAATAGGCCGTAGGTGTGGAAGCAATGATCCAAATCAAAAGGAAAAATAAGTCCTCTCCCACTGTTGATCAACAGAGCCTATCGACTTTCCATGGATCTGAGAAACTTCTCCAACGTGTCCCATTCAAAATTACTCATGAGCGTTTGTTTAATTAATTGGCAATTTTCCAGCAAAAATGACAATGTTTTTTAAAGAAGAAAAATGTAACTTTTCTCTTCAAAATCGCTTGTTTTGACCTGCAAAATTCAAACAATCCTTGCGAATTTCAACATGCTAAACGTCCTGAAAACCTCATCGTCAGTGGGCCTTTGAATGGAACTGACTGCCCACCGAACGAACGCCCACCAAAGTATCAAAAAATGTCGCCCCAGCAGCTGGCTGTCAAATAGAGTGCATTTACTACACCGAATTTCCACGTTTTTAGTTAATTTGCTATTATTCGACAAAAATTACCACTCAGTGTGATTCTCTTCTTTTATTTCCGCACAATAATGCCTAATTTACTAATAACGTCGAAATTCGTATATTAGTAGTGAAATCCACTCTATTCGACAGCCAGCTGCCGGAGCGATATCTTTCGATGCTTTGGTGAGCCTTCACATCCAGTTCCATTCAAAGGACCGCTTCAAATGAGGCTTTAAGGCCCGTTCACAAGCTCTATGTTTACGTTCTGTGTGGAGTCTATGCAACCAAACAAATTTATTCCCTCGAAAAATGAAGCATTTTGATAGGTTGCATGGACACCACACGACGAAAGCATAGAGATTGTGAACAGGGTCTTACGATTTTTAGCACGCTAAAAACCGCAAGGATCGTTTGAATTTTACTGGTTAAACCACTGGTTTTGAAGAGCACTCTTTTTCCCCAAAAACGGTCATTTCTGCCAAAAAATCGCTAATTATTATTTTTTTAATTGCTATAAAAGAAAATGAGTCATTTTCATGAGTTTTCCACCAAAATTTCCCCGCCAGAAGGGCCCCACTTCAGAAGCGCCGAAAACCCGAGTTTTTTTGCCTGTAACTCGAAAAGTAGTACGCGTTCTATGGAAATTTCCCGTAAAACTGGGTTTTCCTATAGCGGCGCAAAACGCTTAGCGAGCGCAGCGCATTTTACATTCATTCCTAGTTACATCTTCACTTTTCGACTGGGAAACAATTTAAATGACGCTGCGTTGAGCGTTTTGCGCTGCTAGGAAAATCTAGCTTTAAGACATTGTAGAGCACTGAATTTCCTTTAGAATTCAAACAACCATCTACATGTATAGACCAGCAGTCAGGTAACTTGTTAGTGACACAATTCCAAAGTTAATGACATTTTGGGGTGTGATTCAGGGTGTATAAGGATGTCTCATGAGTTTTCCACCTAAATTTCATGGTGGAAACATCTTGGAGAGGTAATCTACCCTGCAAAAAGGTAAGGTGTATTTGATTTTCTTCGAAAACCGGACGAACGTATTCATCGGTCTAATAGGTACCAAAAAAGTGCAGCTCTTTACATTAATGATACATTTCTCAACATGAAAAGACTTCTGCACGATCTCGTTCATGAAGATTCACTTTATGAAAAGGTGAGGCTACGAAATTGGCATTGCTGGGGAGGGGGTAGCATTTGTATGAGAGAATCGACAGATAAGATTGCCAACCACTGCTTGTCCTCAGGAAATCGTCGTGATGTTCTCTCTATCTTTTTTAAAAAATCAACTTTTCTGAAATCCTGGGGGGGGTAGTTACCCCCATTACCTCCCCTGTGGATCCGCCCCTGGTTTCGTTATGTCTGGACCAATAATGGAATAATTTTTTTGAAAAAAGAGGAAGGAGCCAAATTTACCATAATTCGCTCGTCAGCACAGCTGAAAAACATGGACGTTGAATCTAAGCTAGAGCACATTTTTCGGGGAAAATAGTCTATCACTTGTGTAGGTACTAGTTTTTGTCGCCGTCTTCAATATGTTGTTAATTCATCTTACAAATAGTAGAGCTCACTTAGTCAAACTTTCTCATATTTTTCTATGTCCGAATTAAATAATTTAATTGACTTATATAAAACTTATCCTTGCAAATCGAATGTTACGTTAAGCGATATGGAAAGCTATATAGGCAGCTTAAATGGGATTAACATAATTTGTTTCAATATCCGTAGCATGAATAAAAATTTTGACTTGTTTAAAGCTTATATCCTTGCGCATTCAGTGGACTTTCAAATCATTGCCCTCACAGAAACGTGGAATTCCATAAATGTTGAATATTGTTTGGACGGTTATAGAGTTTTTAATTCTACAAATTCTATTAACAGGGCTGAAGGTGTTACAATATTTGTTAAAAATTCTTTAGAGGTAAGGGGTATTGAGATTAATCCAATTTCTAATTGTAACTCTGTAGAGGTTTCTCTTCTAGTTAATGACACTTTATGTGTGGTAACTGCCTTGTATAGGTCTTTCGATAGAGACTCCAAATTGTTCATTGAGAGTCTTGATGCTTATTTGAAAAGTTCTGCTAAACATAAGTACCACATTATTTGTGGGGACTCAAACATTGACATTTTATCTTTTTCAGAATGTTCTGGTGATTATTCCAATGTACTTCATGCATGAGTATGGATTTTTCCCTGTGATTAATTGCTACACTAGAGTTAGGTATGGAAGCAAGTCGTGCATTGACCACTATTTTGTCAAAACTCCCGTCGATATTGTATGTGAGGGATTCGTTTTTGATACTGATATAACGGATCACTTTCCAATAGCGTTGTCTGTATTTAATTCTTCACTTTCAAAAGGTAGTGGTAGTAGTTCAAAGAATTTACAGTTTGTTCGTGTTAATTATGATTTGTTGACGGAACTTCTTGCAAAGGAAAATTGGTATCAGGTATTATCTAGGACCATTGTTGATGAATCGGTCAGTGAATTTATTAATATTTTAAGGGACTCCATGAACAAATGTTCAATTACAGTAAATCACAAAGTTAAAGCTAAGTTTAAGAAGTTGAAGGGTTGGATTACCAGAGGAATTATTACGTCCATAAGAAATAGGGATAAATTATATAAGGAAGCTAAGCGTCATGAAAGGGATTCTGCTACTTGGGAATTGTTTACAGTTTATAGAAATAAATTAAATGAGGTAGTTAAATTTGCGAAAACAATGTATTTTAGAGGGTTAATCGAAGAAGCTGGTCAAGATAAGAAAAAAATATGGAGCGTAATAAAAACTGCGACTAATTCTACGCCTAAATTGAACAATATTTCGAATTTAAATGTAAATGGCTTTTGTTTGGATAAGGAGTATGATATTGCCCAGGCTTTTAATGATCACTTTGCGAGTGTGGGAGTTAATGTTAGAAATAAAATAGCGAAGGGCAAAAAAGATGTTTTTAAGACTTCTTTAGACACCAATAAAAGGGTGGCTCATAGTGTATTCCTTCGGCCTGTAGGAGATGATGAGGTGAGAGAATTACTCCATAAAATGAAAAAGCACAATTCGTATAGCTCTGATGGATTGACCAATGAAGTTTTGAGGAGGATCTCTAATTTCATTATTGTTCCCCTGAAGCATATCTTTAATTTAGCTTTGGAAACAGGTACGTTTCCTTCGTATTTTAAAAAATCCATGGTTGTGCCTTTGTTTAAGTCGGGTGATAGAAACAACGTAACTAACTATAGGCCTATAACATTGTGCCTAACTTTTTCAAAGATGTTGGAGAAATGCATTAAATCACGCTTTCAGTCATTTCTGGAAAAATACAATGTTATTTCTCAGAAACAATTTGGGTTTCAACCGAATTTATCAACCGATCATGCTTTGTATGAAGTCACTAAATGTATATACGAGAATCTTGATAGGGGAAATAGTGTTGTGGGTCTGTTTTTAGACTTACATAAAGCCTTTGATTCAATAAGTCATGATTTATTGTTCGATAAATTGTATAATTATGGTATAAGAGGTAATGCTTTGAGTTTAATTAAATCTTATATGACAGGTCGCCTTCAGTTTGTGAAAATAGGTGCTACTTTTAGTGATCCCATTACTCTAAATTTTGGCGTCCCTCAGGGATCGGTGCTGGGACCTTTGTTATTTGTTTTGTATTATAATGGTATATTTGATTTAAGCTTAACTTCTGCCAGTACTTTCTGTTTTGCAGATGATACTGTGCTCATTTTCTCTGGTAAAAATCTAGATAATGTAATTGAATCTATTGTAATTAATATGAAAATAATTAAAAAATGGCTTAATGATAATTGTCTGTTGCTAAACTGTGATAAATCCCACCTAGTGAACTTCTCTTTGAGTAGTAATTGCTCCCTGCCAAGTAATCTAAAATTTCATTCTGCTTCATGTGGTGACAACACTTGTGACTGTGATACTGTTAATTTTTCCGACCATTGCAAGTATTTAGGAGTTGTATTTGATAATAGGTTTGATAAACATGTTAATAATCTAGTGTGTAGAGTTAGAAAATTGTTTTCTAAATTTAAATTGCTCAGAGCTATACTATGTCCTAAGACCTTGAAAGTAGTTTATTTTGCTCTAATTCAATCCATTCTTAACTATGGGATAATAACGTGGGGAAACACATTCAAGTATTTGATTAATAAAGTTTTAGTTGTCCAGAAAGCTGTTGTCAAAATATGCCTAATGAAATCGATTAGATTTCCTTCGGATCAATTATTTCACGATTTTGATGTGATGCCCGTGAATTATTTATACATAATTTCTGCATGTTCCATTTTTCTCAAGCGTTCTTCTTTCGGTGAGTATTATCATACGCATTCGCACTTAACAAGACTGTCCCAACGAACAAACGTGTCGATTCCTAGGCACAACACTAGTTTTTATTCGAGGCATGCTAGTATATTTGCTCTCAAATTGGCTTTACTTAATAAATTCAATTATTGTGATTTTACTTCTAGTCGTTTGAAAAGTCATTTGTATAGAATTATAAAAGATAAGACTATTATTGTTCCAGTTACCTAGAAGCTTTTTGAATTTTTTGTTGCCCTGTTACTATTTTGTTGTGCTTATGGTGTATCGTTATTGTTTATTGTTCTATGGTTATGTTTATTGATGTTATTTATTTATTGAAGTTTTTTTGTTGAAATAATGGTCTTTATTGGCAAAAATTTGAACTTGTAAGTTCCTATGTAATTAATGATTTTTTGATGTCTGAGTTAGTTTGGATGCTGTACTCAACTCCAGCTCTCGCACAAGTTTTCTTTTGAGAGCTGGCAAATAAAATATAATAATAATAATAATAATAATAATAAATATTTTTCTACGATTTTTTTTATAGGTACGTATTTAGATAATAGCAGGTAAAATTCGGTTTAGAGCATTCATTTCTTTTAGCCTACAATTGCTTAGGCAGCGCTTCTCCCAGAAAATAAAACGTAGTAACACCTAGTTAAGTTTTTGTTCTCTTTCTCTTCTTCTTCTTCTTCTTCTTCTGCTCTTCCAATTCTTCTTTTCCTCTTCTCTTCTATTTTTTTTTTTTTTTCAAGATTAGACCTAACGTAAGACAATAAACATAGAATTTACTAGGTGTGTAAATAGTAAAGAATAGTAAGATAAAAGGGAAAGGAGCCTCACATTACAAAGAAGGACTCCTTCATTGAGAGAAATTGTTTCTCTCTGGTGGCAGCGTACCAGGAAACTTGACGTTGTTTCTAAGAACAGACCTCTTACTCCTCTCTCCAATAAAAAGTCCAGCAAAACGAACCTGAGATTTTCCGAAGGGAAACGTATTTTGAAGGAAGGGGGGGGGAGAGGCTGCGCTCTCTCTCTCTCCCAACTATTGTGCACTGGTAACAGGATTTTGGGGGCGACCTAGGTGCCTCTCTGGACCTAAATATCGAGGGCTCCCAATTAAAAAAAAAAAAAATTGCCAAAAACACCATAATTTAATATTGAAGAAGGCAGAATCCTTTTGCTTGTTCGGTTCCAGAGACACCATGCAGTGGATCTTGTGGCTTGGGCAGCGTTTCTCGGCGCTGATACGAGAGAAGCTGTCGTCTTTCTGGAACAAGGGCCCCTTATCCAGACAGCCTCCGAGTGGACGAATGTATCGAACACTAGGGAGTGGTCAGGAACAGGGTTCTACGATCTTCCTGCCGAATCTCTATATACGGACCGGAATTCCAAATAGCAGCCCGCTCTTCCCGGCGATCATCGCTTAATATGAGCATCGGAAAATTAACCATCCCTTCTTTCAACTGGACGAAACCTGAAGACGTGACCCTACTCGGTGGAGACAACTGGGACGAGCTCACCGCTGAACTATACTGACGGGTTCCGAAACGGCGGCTTCTGTGATTCGGGCTTGGAGCCACGGCCGCCGGCTCAACCGACTTCAGAAAACGACTATGTACGGTGGAAGTGGAGCCGTAGTCGGAATATTGGTAGTGCTGGCAATAGTGGCCTTCTGTTTCTTCCGACGAGCCCCCATCACCACGTCAATTGTTGGCCTCCCAGTCCCTATCACAACCCCCTTGCAGTCGGTCGCGGCTCGGGGTCGAAAAAAAAAAAAAAAAAAAAAAAAAAAAAAAAAAACTGAAAATTATCAAGTGAATAGTGAAACGTAGTAAAAATAATAATTCTATTAACAAAATTAACTAAAATTAGAGCCTAAGTAAAAATGTAAATAAAGTGGATAAAATACCTGTCTTTGTGCGCGTAGAAATAGGAATCATGTTTAGAAAAAAAAAAAAAAGTAAACTAGTGAACTAAACCTCAGTGTACCACCGTCGACGTTGCCCCCTGTGCCAACGGTGGTCAATGTATAAAAGAGTCTCACAAAATCCAGTGAGTGGACTGCGAGGAGGGCGGCGAGAGGGCGTATCTTTTAAATTCCTGACCTTTGGACAGGAAGACCATTACCATATCTACTTCCAATTATTGCGGTGGGCGAACTGAAATGACCGTACCCTCCCCCACACCAAGACCCAAAATGCAACCGGAATTACTAGCGGCTTGAATAATGCATTATATAGCGGTACTTTTGCCATTATAATCACTCTCAACTTGTTTAGGAACGAGCTTAATTGGTTATCCCACCCTTCGTAATACAGAACACCTCCTCCACTCCCCCAACATCACCCAACCCCATAGCTAACTGGTTGA